>JAVJGJ010000001.1:2743266-2756069 GCA_035590215.1 Microhierax caerulescens
TTTTCCCCCCCCCCCCCCCCCCCCCCGATAGTAGAGGTTAGCAATGGTGGGTTGGTTGGGGTTTTTTTTCACATTTTCAGCCTTTTGGTGGAGCTTTTCTCTTTCCATTTTTAGGTTGTTTAGGTTTTTTTTTCCCTTTTATTTCCTCTGTTCTTCAGTTGTTCAAGACTTTTTGTTTACTTAGGCATTTTTGTGGGGTTTTTGTAGCTCTTTGAGGGGCTGTTGTTCTTGCTCTGGTTTTGTATTTGTTTTGATTGTTATTATTTCTTTGTTAACCTAAATTTCTGCTTTTAGTTGCTTCTGGTGCCTTCTAAGGGCTTCTGCAGCTAACATTTTATTTTAAGCACGATACATGCAAAATTGTGACATCACTTTTTAAGAACGTAGGCATCACGTTTACATTTAATGGCAAATGACTGTTGATAACTTCTGTAATCTCACTCTCAAGGAATTGCAACAGAGTAAGTAATTGACACGTCATACGTCTGACACATGTCAAGAGTAATGGTAAAGGTGATAATTACTTGTAATTGTAATCATTCAACTTCCAGCAGAAAAAGTCTTGTGTTTAAATGGCATTTGTTACTGATACTGGTATACCACATGTTACCATGGTGGCAAAATGGTCATTTTGGCCTGCCACTAAAAAACATATAAGTTGTTTGGTTCCCAAAATAACTCCAAATAAAGCTCAAAACCAGCCAGATTGCCAGACTGGAATGTAAAATAAGGTATTACAGACCAGCTGCTGGGTTGTTTTATTAACTTATAGCAACCTTCTCTAAAGATGAAACCTTTTTTTAAGAAATGCAAATATATAATATAAATCTGTACATATTACTATATAGGACTAATTTAAGAGGTTATTCATCAAAATGTATTTCTTTCAAATGGCCATCGTCTATCCTGCAATAACAATTATCGTTCTTCACCAAACATCAAAGCCATAAAGCACAGAATACAAGCACTGTAGATCAAAGAGGGGAAAAAGTTTCAAAATAAGCACTTGACAGAAATAATGAATATTTGAACTTGAAGACTGAATTAGGAATACTGAGCTAACTTGATGGCAACTGGCTTGCATTGTTATACAAGACTGAGATTATGTAGTTGTTTCAAAACCCTACACACTTAGTTAGACACTGCTAGAGTTACCATAAAGATGGTACTCTCCATCACCAAAAATTAGCTGTTATTATTCACAGAATTTCTTTTCTCATAAAAAGCAACATGAATTCATGAAGATAGGGGTGAGAAATTACTTTTGCTCTAGGAAAAATTGCAATTTAAGAGGTAGTGGAAAAACTCAAGACTTCACTTAAAATAAATCAGCAACCTGAGTTTATGGCTCAGAGCAGTGAAAACTTCCCATGATACATTTCATATCATAGCAATAGATTTATTTTGCTTTCCAAACAGATATTTCAGACCTGTCTAAAAAGTGTTCACAGGGGAACTTGCACATATGATCAGCTGCGTAAGTTGGATGAATCAGAACACTCCACATTTGTACAGAATTTTTCTTGTGGGATGTGACCACAAGGTAAAAAAAAAATATCTGTAATTCTGGAATATATATATATATATATATATATATATGATATTTAAATTTATGAAACCTGAAACATCACAGCTATCATTCATGCAGGAGTTGAATCTGGTAAGGGATGTCAAATGCAATGAGAAGGGCTTCTGTAGGCACATAAGCTGCACAAGGCTATAGAAAACACAAGCCTACTACTGATGGGGGCAGGGGTGCTGGTGACACAAAGCATGAAGAAGGCTGAGGTACCAAATGCCTCCTTTGCCTCAGGCTTTACTAGTGAAAACTGCCTTCAGAAATCCCTGCTGAAAACCATGGGGTAAGTCTGGAGCAAGGAGGATGTACCCTTGGTGAAAGAGTATCAACTCAGGGAATACTTAACTGGACCCAAGTCCATGGGCCGTGATGGGATGCAACTGTTAAAGCTGATGGAGGTGGCTGATGTCATTGCGAGTCAACATTAATTCACAAGGGGAAGTCAGGCATTACCAGCTTGGTAATTTTCTGCGATGAAGTGACTGGCTTGGTGGCTGAGGGGACAGCAGTAGATGTTGTCTACTTTGAGTTCAGTAAGGCTTTCAACACAGCAACCAGTAACGTTTTTGTAGAGAAGCTGTTGGAGTGTGAGCTGAATGAGCAGACAGCAAAGTGGACTTAGTGGCTGAGTGGCCAAGCACACAGGATTGTGATCAGTGTCACGAGGACTAGTTGGAGGCCAGTAACTAGTGATGTAGCCCAGGGGACAACACTGGCTCCAGTCCTATTCAACACCTTCATTAATGGTCTGGATGATCGGTGAACTGCAAATGCACAGTAAAATACTTTCTTTTAGTTTAAACATGGTATTGTTGATATTCATTTTGTTTGGACAGTACTGGTTTGCGCTCAAGTAGCTTTCTGATTCAATGGATGCCATAAAGTTAAGAAAAATATAGTTTATTGTCTTTTGATTCAGATGTCTTCTGTTATTTATGCAGCTGGAGCCTGGAAAGCAAACACCTGACAAACTCTTTCCAGATAACAAAAGCAAAGGGAATCTTGGCTGCTACTTAAAACATCAGGGATTATTTTTAGGCTTTCAAGATTCATCTTCGGTATTAGAATTATAAGGTTTTTCCCTTCCTAATTCTTTCCCCCTTTCCTTTCCCTTTCCTTTCGTTTCTTTATTTTGTGCTTGTACAGTGTTTGTGCTTGAGCTTGTAATGAAGCACTTTTGATCAACACTGAAAAGGTCTACTGGTTCAGTCCTTAAATGCAAAACTTCTGATGAGAATAAACTTCAAGGTCTCAGAATGCACTTATCAGATCTACTGTATGAATAAGTGTCAGGTCCCAGAGTAGATTGCATAAATCTTTTTCGTTGAACTTGGTGAGTGCAAAGCTTAATACCCACAGGCTTGCAATCTTTTTGAAGGTGATTATAATTCAGCACCAGCTTTACATCCTGGATAAAGGTTCCCCTTGAACACAAAGTATGTTACATGCTTGTGTGCTAGTGATGAAAATACCCAGAAGGTTGTTGCTCTTGCAGTTCTTAAACCTCCAAAATGATGTTAAAATGCTATATCAAATCAACTACGCTGTAAATGAAATTATAGTAGATTGAAGGTGTAGTTCTACCTCATATGCCAAAAAATATTTTCAGACATAGTATTTGTTACCATACTCCATGGTGTAGCATAACTGAGGAGATGTACTGAAAGTTTGTAAATGTTCAAGATTTTGTAACACTTGGGGGATTTGGTTGATTTTTTTTTTTTTAAACTTGCATATTGTGGTAAGGATTACTGCCTGAGGAAGAAAATGTGCACTTTAATACTTTAATTTTTCAAACTCGGGTAAGTAATAGGTGTTCATCCATGCTTGTTTAGGATAAATGTGAAGTCATGCTATACAGACTTTGAAGATTTAGTTGTTGATAAGGAAATTTTTGACTCAATTTAAGTAGCTGTCCCAAGATCATCAATTTGACAATTCTACTAAAAGATTTCTATTGTGATTTTTTTTAATTTACTGTGAGAACTGTATATTTTTTAATATCATTTGCCTCCAACTTCTCACTAGCAAAATACTGAAGAGATTAGTGCTTATTGTCATAGCAATCTATTAAAAAAAACTTTTTGAAACTGTACTCTACATTATTAACCTCATAAAAAAGATCTTGTTTGTTAAACTGAGGTTGAGTGTGATCTCAAATTTTATAGCATATATTACTGAAAATTTCCTACTCTCATCATAAGGCATAAATTGAAATATAGCTAAAAATAAATTCACAACATAGTATTAGAAATTCTTTATCCTTGTTTTTCCTTTATTACAAAGTAAGAAACTAATTTGCAAAATTCAGTAATTCACATGAAGTCTCATCATCGTGCAAATCTGTGGGATTTAGCTGACCTTTAAACCTTACTGTTCTGTTTTTAAATTCAAAGGCTTCTGTTAATTAAAAGTGTATTAAAATACTGTACAACATTCCTCTCTTATTAGTTGGTGGCCAGCTGAGGAGATAGAGAGTCAAAAGGAAATTTGTATTTTAGTGAAATACAGTCTTTTGTCACATATCTTGCAATCAGCTTCCAAACCTTGATCAAACCTAACTTAAGCCCAGTTGAACCAAACAGTTTCATCTCCTCTTGGAAGTAAATTCTTAAAATCATTTCCTTTCAACCTAACTACCTTCGTAGAAAAGGAATATAAGCCTCTTCATTTGGGAAACAAGCACATTTGACATCCCTATACAGTCATGGGAGGCACTACAGAAAACTTCTTTCCTGAGTTTGTAGGCACATCCAAAATATTGACTATAAGGTTAAATGAAGAGCAAAGTGTGCTATAAATACGTAGACTAAAACTGGTTTATTGGAGTTTAAAAATTTGACTCTCACTGAAAACAAATAAAATGTTCTTAAGACTTGTAAGCTATAGAGACACTTTTGGAAAAGTATACTGATATGTGCTACAATGACTCTCAACATTTAGTTGTATCAATAGTTATGCTGTACTTCTATGCCTTGGATTTAATTTTATGTTGATTTCAATGAAGCTATACATTTGCTGTAAATGTATAACTAATGTTGTGTGCCTGTACCATATCTAATACACCAGTGTTACATGGATTTTAAGTCCTGTAAAATTTAGATAAATAACACCAGAAAGGATCTATCCATCACAGCAGTATGATCATAAACACCTAGGTTACACTTAGGTGTCTTAATATTAACTGATACTTACATTCTTAGAGTTTCCTGTTTATATCTCTCTCCACATACAGATAAACATGTATATACACACAAATATTAAATGATGTGCATAATGTGTGTGTGTGTTCATGTATGCACAGACATGCTGATGCCTTATTAAATGTTCCTTGGCAATTTTACCTTTTCTGTCAGCATGTAGAGTTTGACCAGAGGCTAAGAAAAGTCATCACTGAAGATGAGTCATCTCTTCTTCTTCAACCTATCCATCAAGCTTATGTACAGTAGAAAGCTGTAGAGGCTCAGTTGTAGCCATAACCATATTTATATTTTAATTCCATTTGGGATGCTGTGAGGAAGTTCCACTGAACTTTTCTTAGTTTTCACTCTTACGTTTATACTCAGATCAGTAAAAGTAATAGTTATACTGATATAACACCAGTCAAAGTAGGGTCATTATTATTAATTTATTATTAGGGTCATCATGCATTAAGATCACTGTTTTCTTAAAAATAAACACCTATTACTGAGTCTGTTAGAACAGCAAAATTTCTTAAGTCCTGATACCACTCTGGAGGTCATGTTGTCTTGCTACTGAGATTTGGATTTCAACCTAACCATCAGTATTGAGTCAATCAATAATCATAAAAATCTTTCACTACCTGTGTTGCCATAAATTTCTAGTCTTCTGAGGTTATGGTGAAAACCAGAAGGATCTTTTCCTGGCCAAATAAATTTTGTACAGCTATGGGAAAACTATGATCTGTACAAAAGAAGTAGGATGTTTTGAGCTCAGGGGGGAGGAGAAAAAAGGGGGGAAGGTTGAGGTATTTTTCTTCAAATTAGGTTTTACTTTCACAATAAAGGATTTTAAAAGTTCCTCTGTGTGCTAAAATGTATCTCTGCTTCTCTCAAATGTGAGGAAACCATTTTGCAGAGTTACCAGTACTGCCAACCATGTGAAATTAGGATCTGGGAAACAGAAGAGATTGCCATTCTTGTGTGCAAATATTCATATTCTGCTGGGGGGTGTGTGTAAATTACTTTTATTATATATGATATCATATCTCAAGGATAAATATAAAACTGTACCACAGAATTTTTTTTAAAAAATATTAAATTTCCAATTATAAGAAGGAAAGAAATGAAAAAAAAAGAAAAAGAAAGAGAAAAAAAACAGAATCGGAGAAATAGATTCATGTATCAGTCAGTTCTAAAAAAAATTGGAACAAAACCTCCTGAGCACTGCAGTGCTGGCTCTACAGCAAAGTTCAGGAATAATTATGGGGAAAACGCTGAAATTCTTTTTTACATAGCTCTTCCTCCTTTCACCTTTCTTTTATATGCTAAAAGCATAACCATTTTGTGGAGTAAGCTCAACAAGCAATGAGGGCACCTTTCCATGGAAATTAGATCCTCACTTGACGGTGGTGTCCTTAGAAATGTGAACTGAGATGCTCCACTCTGGTAAACCAGTAGTAACAAAGGGCACATGGTGTAGCAGAACTGTAGGTGCTTGCTGTCTCTAAACTGTCTGAGGAATGAGATGAATAGCTGTCTTGGCTCTGAATATGGAAATTCTACCTGAATAGCACTTCATTTTCCCAAATAGTTGTCTCAATCTCTCATCTCATCAGTTAATGAGACCAGAGTCTCATTTATTCCCCTAAGATCTGTATCCCGCTATGGTAATACTCCCTCAGTTGTGACTGTGGGTGCTCTTGTTTGTGATAAAGCTTAGTATCGGTTTTATCACTATGTTCTGCAGGGCCTGTCGAAATGTTAGGAAAAGGAACAGGAGCAATATGCTCTGACACTGCGTTCCCTTTTGAAACACTTGGCACTTCACATCAGAAAGCTAGTAGTATTGTTTATTTATTTTATAAGTATTTTTAAAACATCTCGTCCTTTGAGAATGGCCATCAGTATATTTTTTTCCCCAGCTGGAAACGGTGTCAGTAAAAGCATGCCACATTTACAGCTAGTGACAAGTTCTTGACTGACTGTAGCCAGCAAGGGGTGCTTATGAATGCAACAGTCAAACTCTTTTTCCTGAGAGGCTGTTTTTTTCTTTACGAGGTCCAGCTTCTTCTGACTTAGTGATCAATTTGATATCTTGTTTCAAACTCACTGTTTTGAGCAGGTACATTAGACGACATCAAGCTAGCCCCTCCAAGAAAGCTTGTTATCTATGAATATCCTTGACCTTATGTGAGATGTTATGGATGTGGTTCAGGTAGCATTTTTGTCGTGTTGTGAGGGGCAAAACTGTAGTTGAACTTAGAACTCCTGCTGGTTTTTAGAGCATAGGTAATGTATTGCTACTGAGAAAAAGGCAGAGGGGAAGACAAATGGGAATAAATCCCACTGCTTGTAGCTCCTAGGTCCTTGAAGCATTCAGATTGGGTTGTTTTGTTTGGTTGGTGGTTGGGGTTTGTTTGGGGTTTGGTTTTTTTGGGTTTGGTTTTTTTTTTTTTCAAATAAATGGAGCATTTCTCATGTTTTACATCTTCATTCAGAAAAAAATTACTGGTTTTTTACTTCTTTTTAACTGATAACTTTTTTGACCAGTGTTTGTCTTTACAATAATTGAAGCTAACAGTTCAAAGAATAAAACACGCAGAGTGCATAGCAAGAAAATCCATGCTAACATTTATTTTTTTTTTTACCAAATTAACATTTGTTCATCATAGTCCTTCACCACAGTTACCTCATATCTGGCCATGTACTTCCTCCAGTTGCTATCTCTGATAATTTGTCTGCCTTCTTCAAGTACTAAACAGCCCACCCTTAATAATATCAGTGATTTCAGCTGGAGTGCTTATCTCAAAAGACACGTGCCCATTTGTGTCAGGCATTTAAAAAAAGGATACATTTAGTCATTCTGATATATATACTAAGACTGCATTTTTAAAATAGGAACCATATTACTGTCTGGTTTAATACAAAAGTACCAAGAACAGCGTTTCCTTACAATATTAGTGGTAACAAACATTTTTCAAAATTTATAAAGAAATAAATTTGTTCAGCTGTACTCTTAAGTCTGATCTGCTGGTATGCACACATGTGGACATACATTTCTGTGGCAGTCCTGCCCTGCTGATTTTGGTGGACTGAAGATGGCAGTTTAGGTAAATGTGATAAGTACAGAACAATCAGAACAGGATCCTGAATATCTAAGTTAATGCAGAATCTTCAGTGACTATAGTAAATATTTTTTAATGTCATTAGACTGAAGTATTTTTCTGTAGCTGTTAGTTAAATTCAAATGGAAATGTTACTGCAAATTGCATAAATGTTTCTTATGACAGTATTTTATGACAGTGGAAAAAATCCCTGCAGAGACTCACATGTCTGGTCCACATCAAAACAAGGCAGCTTACACAAATAATCACTGTGACTGGAAATAGTGGTTCATGTCTATATTAATTCTTAACATACTTTACTATAATTGCATTGGTTTAAATTAAAACCAATGTTTTCCAAGAGCTGATTTTTAAAAATAAGGAAAATTATAGAGCTTTTGACAGTTAAGACACAATGATGGACACTATATGACCAAGACTTGGATTTGAAAATAATTGAAGGAAATGCAGATGAGGGTAGTGGAACTGTTCAGTATTATTTGAGTTTTTTTAAATAAGGAAGGTATGATTAATTTCTAAGCAAGAGAGAAATACATTCTGCCCTTTCTCCTTGGCTTCAAAATTATGGATACTAGTAATGGCATAGCAAAAATGGATTGGAACCAGACAGAGAGCAGTTCTAATAGCTATGTGAGTCTGAGCTTTCCTACAAGTAAATTTCTTTTGTCAAGTTAAAAACATGACTTAACACGGCAGACCTTAGTGGTATCAAGAACAAAGACTGTAAATGTGATTGTTGTGAACAGTTTCTCATGCTTCTGCAGCAATACTGAAACAGCAGGCATCAAGGAATGTTCAGTATAGTTAATGTATCAACCTGAAGGATCCTTCCTACGTGTCTGTGCTTCTTATTATCCAAAATTGAGCATCCTCACTATATCCTCTGTGAATACTCAAAGTGATTCATTTCCCACAGATTCAGAGTGAGCTCCACTTCTGAATTTATTACATATGTGTTATCTAAAAAAAAAAAAAAAGCTTTTGGTCAAAAATTACAGGAGTCCTGAAGTCTTTCCCTAACATGAAATGAGTACCCAGTGTGTTTTTATTCACGCAAAACCACAGATGGAGCAAGAAAATGCCTAATACAATCTGAAGTTCGAAGCATTTGGGCTTCAGTGAAAGTACAGGCAACATGAAGTCCAGGGGTAAGGATCTGCAGCTGAGAATATTTGATCCTAACCCCAGAATTCAAGTTGTCATAATTAACATTGACACAGTAAACATGATCTCACCACTTCCTGTCCTGTTTCTATTTTTGAGGTATGTAAACTTCAGTGGCAGTAAAGAATGTTTTCCTTCAATTACAGGAGCGGTGTCTTTCTCTGCAGCACATGATAAGTATAGGCTTTAAATGGGAAATATGGGAAAAGGCAGAGGAAAGCATTCTGTATGTGGCTGGAGGAACAAAGAACCACTTGCCATGTATTTGGTCTTTGGCACAGTAACACTGACTCCTTTAGACTGTCACATCTTCACCTGAGCAGCGTCCAGACCTTTGTCTGTACGTTCTGGTCCCAAAGCATATTGTGGTTTGTGGCTTTGGAGTCGTAGGCCTTAAATCTCTACCCTCTTTGGGAAAGCCATGAGTAGTATTCTGGAAAAATATAGGTATATCTATAGTAATCTAACTGTCACAATACTATTTCAGTCATTATTATTTCCTAATTTCAATGCTGTTTCATGTATCAAGCTCAAACATTAAAATAGTTGTCGAGATGTTTTGAGATACATTGTGAAACCTTCCTGTTATTATTTCAATATGTAAAAATATATAATATAAAATAAATAATAATTAACATGATCATTGATACTCCCTTCCCCCAATTAATGAATGTTCATTGCTTTTTCAAATCCCTGAATAGTATACTATACTTTTAACCTCTACTTCAAGCATAAAATATAACTCAATTTTAATTTATAAAAGGAGGTACTGGAGGCAAGCACAGGAAGCATGTGCACTGCAAAGCAGATTTTTCAGCCTTTATCTTGCAATACACTTACTCAGGCATACTGCAAGAAGTTGACTCCCATTGTAGCCAGCAAGATCTCAACATGCTGAACAGCTCTCAGTAGATCGCAGGACCTCACTAGATCAGTCTCATAAATATGAGAAAAAAAAAATTGCAAACAAGTATGGGCAATACCCACTATAAGGCTCCTACAAAATTATTGGTAAGATAATTTAGAATAGCCAGTAATGGATTGTGACATTTTATTTATAAATTATAAATTATAAATTATAAAATTAATACATCCAGCAATTTTTCAACAACAATCAGTTGATTATTGATCAACAACAGCAGTTGATTTTGCAAAGAAACAGAAAGGTCTCCATCTGTGGAACACACTGTCTGTACTGAATACTTCAAAGGAATAATTATAAATTCATATTAAGAAAAATATGTCCGTGGTTAGGAGCCACATTAACTACATGTAAATATATATTTCAGTTTCCTGTCATAACTGGGAGATGTGCTGATGTTTAAATAAGAGTAATGTCATTTAACTCTCAGGCAAGATTTTACACTGGTGAAAAGTTTTATCCATCTAAATCTTTTTGCTTGTCCTGGGCTAATGTATGATTTCTTTTTTAATAGTTTTTTTTTTAAAACAGAGGAAAATTTGAAAGCCTACTTGACTAGATTTCCCATATTCTTTTCATATCTCTGCACTACAATATGAACAAAAGTAAATGCTAGAGCTTCCAAGGCCATAACCTTATTATGTCTTCTCTCCTAGCTCGGAGAGTATGTATTGATTGTTTCCACATTAGCAACTCTAACTCCAAGACCATTACAGGATTAATTTATATTCTTAAAATTGTATATTCCATTATATCCAAGCAACAAACACAGGCACTCTAGACAGAGTAACTAAGGGTGATACAGAAGATCTCAGTCAATAAACTGCAAAATTTTACACCATCATTGGATTTTATCCTTCAAGAATCACTCAAACATTCTCGAAATAGTTGATTTAGAAGCACACACATCACACACATTTATTAGATTCCTGCTATAGCATGGTCCCCAGGCAAAGATTTCATGGGAGAAAGAATTTTCCTTGGAAGTGGGCAATTAGCTAAAGAAAAAAGAATCAATTTCTTATCACTTGGCCAGAGTCATAGAAGTTACTGCAATCTCTCATATCTATTTTTCATTTAAGGCTCCAAGTTATTTGCTAAGCATGAAAGGAAGAAAAAAGGAAAGAAACTTAAATCCACTGGGTGTCATATGTCAAAGAGAAAGTTTCCACTTGCTGAAAAAAACAGGATTAGTACCTTTAAAGAAAAAAAAAACCACACCAAAATCCAGCCTTTCTGCTAAATAGAGAACCACTGCTAAACATCTGAACTGATCACAAAATTGACTGATTTTAGTTAAGGAGGTGATGGACATGGGTTAAATATTTTTGGAATGATAAATTTACTGGCATGTGTTACATGTGTGTGTTTGTGAGTACAAATGCACATATATAGCAATAAAATACAATGCAACAAGTAATTAGAACCATCAGAAATGTTTTGGTTAGTAATGCAGTTTTGGTACAATTGGCTCATAACACTATTATCTTAAAGAAAAACTTAGTCTTCACTTTATCAGTTGAGCCAATATGCCTTACACTCTGATTCTGCAAGCTGCAATAATACCAGTAATCTCTTACCCCTGCAAAGAAATGCATCAAGTAATTTATTATATTGCAGTCGGGTCATGTAAGCTATCCAGAGCTATTTTATAAACATTATTTCACAGAACCCTGAAACAAAAAAATGTATCTTCTATTTTGTAGTAATGTAGTAATAATTCTCTACTGTGGTATCATTCTGCATTTAGTTCAAAGTAATTCAATTTGTGTAGCAGAGTATTAACTGTGGAAACACATGCATATGCCATATCCTTTTTAAAACCTCTCCTAAGCACAGTTATTTTGATTAATGAGGATAACTAATAAGTACCTCAGGATATCATTTCAGTAATGTAACCTGCTCAAAATTAGAATTTTTCAAAGTAGAAGTCAACTTAATAACAATTTGGGATACACCAGCGTACACTCATGCCAACATTAGGATTTGGCACTGAAACACTTGCATTTTGGGGAAAAATTTACAGAGAAAAAGATTATGTCCAGTAAATCACATTATGAGTGGACTGAAAGAGATGTATTTAGCCAGCTTCATAAGATTTTCTGTTTAAAATAGTAGTCTAAATGGTTTTCTTACGTAAGAACCATTTTTATAAATAAAGTAGTCTCACATTGAAAATTTTCTAATGTCTTTCAGTAGAGATAAATTGTATGTATATTTTGTTGTATTAAGCTTCAGATATTGGGTTTCAATTTAAATATAAATTATTAATCATATCAAACAAATTACAGAATTTTCTTGTGTCATTAGAAATAATACCAAAGAAGTTATGGGACAAAACCAAGAAATAGTCTCTAAATGAAACTATATAGTTATATTCCACTCACTATATATTTTCATGCAGAATAGAGTTTGGAGAAGCATTTGCTAATTTATTATTGGAAAAGCCCTTGCTGGTTTAGTCAAGCAAGAAAATTATCCCCAAAGCCCACAAGATTTATAATGCTTAGAAAACAAAAAGAAAAAAACTGCAACAAAAGAAAAGGGCAATTCAAAACCTAATGAGACATTTTAGGCCTCATTTACATCTCTAACCTGATGCATTTCCTCAAAACGTTTTTCTTACTAATTTGCATACTAAAAGCTTATTCTTCCCTAACCAAAATGATGATGAGATTTCCCCCACTATACTGAAGTAGTTTAAAAGCTATTTATAGTCACTTTTAGAAGATGACTAGTATATCATTCTTAAATTCACACTTCTGTTAGAGCTGGTAGTGCAACCAAATACTTTTTTCTTGATATATGATGCCTGTAAATTTAAAACAGGA
>JAVJGJ010000001.1:2756169-2787844 GCA_035590215.1 Microhierax caerulescens
CCTGTAAATTTAAAACAGGAGTTCTTAGATCATTACTACAAAACACATTAATTTTATAACTGAATAGACTGTTTTGCTAGGCAAGTCTATTTTTTTTTAATTAAATGTGAATTAAAAAAATCCAAGTATGTGGATAAGTGTCTTTTGATTGGGTAAGATTAATCTGTTTGATAGTGCATACATGGATTTCCAAAAGGCTTTCAATGAAAACCCCTTCTCAAAGGGTTTTAGGGAAATCAAGCAGCCATGGCATAAGGAAGGTCCTTGCATGGATAACTAATTGATAGAAAGAAACATGCCAGGCATATGCTCCCTGTAATCATTAAAGCATTTTGAAAAACTAAGGCTCCCTTCACCAAAGTATACCCATCCTATGGCCTACATATGTCCTTGCAAATATACGGTTAAAGGACCGGTCTTCTACTTCTGCTTATATTTTGATTTTCCAATTGCAGTTTCACTTTGAATTGAAATTTAAAGAAGAAAGGAGTCCCCTGGTAAAACAATCACCTGGTATTTTCAGAAGTGGAATAAATTCTATTGTTAAAATAGTAAAGGAAAAATTAATACCAATTTATTCTTCTTGACTGCATATGCATTTTTAATCTGATTCAAAGGTTAGAATATTTCATATTAGAAATATAGGGTTGAGGTGAGTAAAGGAACTATTTAATGTACAAGATAAATAATTGAAAATATGGAATATTTTATAATGTGTTCAAGCAGACACAAGGTAAGTGTCACTAATAAAAATCTCACAGCAAAATTACTATTTACACCATTTCTGTAACAGCAGCTTATCTGTAATAAATCCTACCTCTTTGCACTAAATAACACAAAAGTAAAGTTTTAATGACCTAAATAACAAAATGGCTGTACTTTTAACAAAGTTTAGGTGCAAATAACAACCATGAGTGTTAGGAAATGTTATAAAATGATGAAAGTTATAAAATGTATACATGACATGGACCTAAAATTCCTGCCACAGCATAGTCTTTGCAGAGGAAAGTGCTTTTTAGGATAAATGCTTACCTAAGAATTGGTAAATTTTTCATGCACAGCCCTGAAGCGAGAAATCTGTCACCTGAAATTATCTTATGCTTTGTGTGTTTTCACACTTTTGTTAACAGTGAACTGTTAATTGATATGCTTGGGAGACACTGAATAAAGCAAGATTTTGGATAACTTGCTACCACTTTATGAATTAAAACCCACAAGGCTTCCTCCAATAAGTGAAAATAAATAACGTTTGTTTTTATGTTAGCTTTTTACATCATTCTTAGAATATATCAAAACTGTTGACCAGTTTTAGACAAATAAAGGAATGGAAGTCTGACAGAAATTTCCCAAAATGCTCCTGAAAATAGATATTTGAGCAGAGGGAAGAGATCCAAATTAACGGCCAGTTTTACAGATGGTGTAAAATGAGCTTAACTATGTTATTGAAATTCCTTAGATATTAGACAGATAAAATGAAAGCCATAGAAAACTTTGATTTTTATAAATGTGCAGCTTATGGAAGTATCTGTTTCCTAAACAAATGAGATACTACTTTTTTTTTTTAAATGCCTGATGCATAGTACCCAGTAATGTTGGGACTTCAGAAACCTTTGCAAGCTTAACTGAGCCCTTTGACAGATGTCATTATTATCCTAGGTGTGTGTGGTATAAATAGACAAATAGATAATTTTGTCTAACACTTCCTGAGGCATATTTCTTATCTATACCGTATTAAAAATATTACACCAAGGTCCGGAGAAAGGGACCAAAAATGTTCCTTAGAAAAAAAATTAAGCCCCTGTGTCTAATATGTATTTCTGAAAATCCTTTCTTAGTTACCGTGTGACTCTGGAGGCATCTTAACCAAATACACTGGATTTTGACGTACAGTTTAAAGTAACTAAAGTTCATGTTTCCTTGCATAAAAATAAATGCCTTGGTCTAAGCAACGGAGCAACTTTGTATCTAGCTCATTCCTAGGCATTTTTAGGGAGCCTGTGGTTCTGTCCAAGTCCAAGAAGCAATCAGTCCAGTGAAGCTTCTAGGGTTAGGTCTGCCTTCCTACAGACATCTAGCCTCATAGACACTAGATGTCACGTGCTGTCTCTGGATTGAGACACATAGTTAAAAATTCTTCATCTCATCCTAAAATTAGGCACTGCACAGAACAGAACGCAAGGTTCCTTGGGCCAGCAAAATGGCAAAAAAAAAAAAAGGTTAAATTTGTAGCCCAAAGCCAAAAACAGTAGGGAAGGAACAAATAAGCTTGGCTTTCAGCACTCTTCTTTTCTATGCAATAGCTACGTAACGGTAGTACGCGTCAGCCCCTTTGTAGTCCCTGTTTCCTCTCTCTCCACAGGGCAATTCCCCTGAATAAACAGACACACTTCTTTCTTCCAAGAACATATACTAAACAGAAGAGGAGTGCATCCTCCTGAAATAGCACGGTGAGGGGGGAAAAAAAAGAACTGTCCTCTTCATCATTTGGGGAGAATAAAAAGACTTACAGCCTCAAGTTTTAAAGTTGTTCTCAGATTCAAGTTGAAGGAGAAACCTCATTATATTCCTATGCCCTTAGATTTCAAGCCTCTAAAAGAAATTTCAAACAGCCTGTTGTAGCAGTTCCCCATTACCTAGCCATAGATACCGGCACATGGTCTGGGCTCCCCCTAGGTGACCCCCAGCTCAGTCTTTGTTTTGAAGAACCAGACTTCCCACATCCTGCATCAGGAGCCTTTGTTTCTCATAAGGGGGTCTGAATTCCATACTGCAGACCAGTTGCCTAAACATTACCTATTACAGTATTTAACTTTCAGCCTTCTAAGTCCCTTCTAGCTATTTTGTTGGTTAATGATCATTGTGAAAACAATAAGACAGATTTCTCATCACTACTGGTAAGAAACCTGTCCACTGCAGATTTTCTAAGGTCTTATGGAGTGCCACCACACCCTCTGTAGGGATTACAAAATCTTAACTGGCTGCCCTTCGGTGCCAATGACCTTTTGTTATTCTCATGCTTTATAAACCTCTCTGTCATAGTTATTTTCAGTGCTTCTTACCCTTCTGTTTCTTTCCTCTCCCGACTACATTCATGTTGGCGTACAGAACTCATGTTATTTTCTGCCCATATGGTCTTGGTGAGTTAATCCATTTCTAGATTGTTGTACGTCAGTGCTGAGCACTCAAATATTTTCTTGTGCGTTTCCATCTGGAAGTCAACATCTCACCTCCTGTCTTTCTAATATCTTTTCATAGCAATTTCATAGATTCCTCAGAGCACAGGGAAAATTGAAATTGCCCCTTTTTACATTCTCTTTCTTTTGCTCTGCCTCGTTCTGCAGCACTGGTAACTGTTGTGTTATCATCCCAGATTTTTTTTTTTTTAATTGTATGTGTTAATAAGTGAAAATAATATTTAAATAAATAAAAAAATAATCCTGCAGATGTGTTTTCCTTTAAAAAATGTTTTTATAATTGCTAGGGGTTGGATGACTGAGAGAGGACAAACCTGTATATAGCAATCTCTGTTTATTTTCCAAATAGAAACATTTCTCATTTATAAATAATAATATAGTCTTTACAGTTCAGTCTCCATTGCTTTTGACAGTAATCATTTCATAATTTTCTAATTTAAATTAAACAATTATTTGTAATATTGCAATATTTTAACTGTATTTTGCTTTGCAATACCACAGAACAAAGCTGTTACACTTTTCCCCTTTAAAGAAATCTGACAGAATTCATCGTTTCAAGATTACAGTTGTGCTCTTTTCAGGGATTCTGAAACGCTTTAAAGTTCCTTTTTTTTATGCTTTCTTTTTCTTTATTTTTAAGAAAACATATTTGATGTACTGAAATGTTTACAATAAATTGAACATCAGCTCAAGCATCAATACCTTAAGAATCCCTATGGAATTTTGTATTTACTTTGATGTGTAACAAAACTTTCTTAGAGACCTTTGTGACAACGACATGCATCAATCATGGCCCTGTGAAACTTGCATTGGTTATTCTCATTGTAACTTTTTTATTACTTTTCTCTTTCTTTTTTATAAAGGATTAACTTTTAAATACACAATTTGAAGTTCTTGTCTTATCCAAATCAAGAACATGAAAATATCTGGGGAAGTTAGGGTTGGGGTTAGAAAGTCTGAAGGTATTTTTAAGTATTTCCTTCAGCCTGACAAAGGTTGAAGTTAGAAGAAGTATTTCTTATGTGCTTCTGATCTATGGATGCTACACTGACCTGTTAAATCTGTTAGCAGCCAGCATACGCTGAGTAATCTGCAGCCTGCCATAAATTATACTAGGAGAACCACAGCAGGGTCAGTACTGGGGGAAATGCAAAGATCACAGTTACTCATATCCATGTTCCTTAGCCACAGATGAAGGTTTTCTCATATTTGCTTTCATAAACCTTGTGATTTTTAGGATATTTTTTTTTCCTAACACAAACCAATTGCTGATAATAAATAAATGTATACTCTAATTGTGGGATAAATTGTAAGAACATGATTCCTCAAAAGTACACTTTGAAGCTTTTGGCAAGCTGTTTCTATGGGTTTTTTATAGAGCCTAACCTTAAAATTTTTGTTCCTCCCAGTTCTAGCAAGTCCCTCCACTCTGGTAAAGCATAAGCCTCTAACAGTAATACAGAAATTTCAGGAAACAGGAGCAAAGTGAGGATGCACCAAACATCGCTATAAGAAGTTTGCATCTTCAGGTCTTGCTACTAAAAATAATCATGCCTGTTATGATGTGATTAGTAAATAGGACAACCGAGCAGGAAGTTATACTTGATAAAATTAGTACTTAGAAAAAGAAGGGTCTGGAGTATCTGCTGCATGACTGAAAATAACAAGTAGAAGGCCCAGTTTGTAATCTTTCCTGGAATATATATTTCTGTATCTTCTGTCCTAATTATCTTTTAAAAGTTTTCCCTTCCCTTCCCCTAGCACACTGATGAACTATTTGTAGATGCTATGGAACATACTTCTGCTACAGAACTGTGAAGTTGCTATAACTCACTTCAGTGGCTACTAGAAACATTATTATTATTATTATTATTAGTAGTAGTAGTATAAAGTCATATAGATTCTGTCAGTGAAAGAGAAAGAAAAGAACAAGAATTATTAATGCCGCAAAAGCACATTTTCAACTCTTGTTTTCCTTGCATTAAATCTAAATTAATGAACCAGTGCTGGATGGAAAAGGTGATATCAAAAGAGCCGAGTAATCTTTGTGAACTAAGTTAATTAGAGCTTTTATGCAGAATGCCCAAGATTTAATATATAACCATCACCACCCTGCAAAGCAAAACTCAGAAGTATATAATGGCAAGTGATTTCTGGAGGACGGGAGGAGAAGGAAGTGTGAGTATTGTTTACTAGAATTCTGTACTCCTCAGCTAATTCAGAACTCCTCAGAAAATTACCTGTGCGTGGTGCCAGGTGCAACTGGGTTCAAATAGCCTGGAGCATGGACAGTAAACACCCTGCTTCCCTTGCTGCCTGCTGGTCCTGAGGCAAGGATTTCTATGACTGCTCCCGCATCCTGAGATGCAGGTTGTTACATCTGGCTCTGCTACTGAAACATACACACGATGCATGTTATAAATATAATCTTCTGTAGTCCAAAATAAAAGTTTTATGGACAGTTGCAAGCCATATGTTCTCGAAAAGAACTCTTTTCCAGATGAACTTGTGAAGTCAGTTTGGCTTTTTCTCAAAATTAGTATGTAGCTGCCAAATTTCACATGGAATTCATCATTCATTTTTGTCACATCTCTAATTCTATTTTGTATGAATCCTAATGATACTAAGTTTGAGTAGAACACAAATGAATTCTGAGTCCTGTTTTGTTAGCATTTTTCTATTAGTCAAATGGCATTCCAAAAAGCATATCTTTAGTTTTTATATTTTAGTACATTTAGCTCAATGAAATGGACATGTAAATTTACATAGCACAGAGTTACAGATATAAAGATCTGGGTTGCTTGAATAGGCAGAGTAGCATTTTGGAATCAATCATTTATCATAATTTAATGAATTTGGTTTAGAGGATAACTATTTACTATTATTATTTACCTCATTCAGTGACCCAGACTGTCTTCTGCTCGCTAATTGGTGCTTATTAGGAGGGTGTGTGTGTGATGTTTTGATGACTTCACAAGGAATTAGATTGAGAAACCACCAATTTATTTGTCATATTCTGCTAAACAGCTGTCAGATGTCCATATCTTTGTGTAACTCTGTTTGGCTATGTAATTTGCTTACTTTATATATGTGAACAGTTGCTAGAATACTACATATGCACTAAAAGTTCAAGCGCTAAAATAGCTGTTTGCAGAATTCAGGCTTTAGCAGTGGAAACTTCTGTCTTCCATTGCTCCGACAGACCCTGTGCAGTGTAGTGAAAACTGCGTTATGGTGGGCAGAATCACGTAGACCCTAATGGAATTGTTGTTACAAAGAAACAGTATCCAACAGTGTGATTTGCATCATGCTGTGTGAGCCGCCTACACTTTTCAGCAGTCGGTTCTGTGCCTGTAATTTATTGCTCTAGAAACCATTATAATAATACAAGAAATACTGCTGCAAGTGCAGAGGAAAGAACACATCGCAGTCAGGCTGTAATGACTATTTAGACTATTTAAACTCACTCAGCTTGTTTTACATTAGAAAACCAAGTCCTTCTGAATTACTTATTTTATGCATTCTATTTGGCTTTCTGGTCTCATTGTGGTTGAGATTAAATACACTATTATGCATTTTAAGACAGTTCATGATCATAACTGCTCAAAAATGCAAAACAAGGCCCAAATAGAAAATGGTAAAAGCAAAAATTTTCACGTTGAAGAAAAATGATGACAGATATGCTGTTTCCTGCATAAGAAATGGTCTGATTTTCATATAGGTACTCCACAATGTATGCTGAAAGCATGCTGAAACCTCTCTGTACATAGCTGTACAATTCATTGTGTTAGTCTTTTTAATGTGTGACCATTATGGGCTTCTTCCTCATTAAGTAGGAGGGACATAGCCAGGATGGCTTCTTGTAGCTCAATCCTTTCACTGGTGTGGTGTTCACTGCGAGGGGCAATATGAGAAAGAAATGCCCTGAGGCTGCTAAGAATCCATCAACAGACCAAACTGG
The DNA here is from genome assembly GCA_035590215.1 of Microhierax caerulescens. Classification (NCBI taxonomy): domain Eukaryota; kingdom Metazoa; phylum Chordata; class Aves; order Falconiformes; family Falconidae; genus Microhierax; species Microhierax caerulescens. The sequence continues at coordinate 2,763,325 of JAVJGJ010000001.1, forward strand.
GACTTCCAGCTGGTGGCTTGATATAACCTTTTCAGTCTTGATTTAAGCACAGGACATGGCCCATAATTTTTGTCCTCTGGAATTTTTCTCCTACTTTTCTCAGCAAACAGCTTGCTTTTGTGTTTCTACTGTCCTGCAGAATGGAGAACAATTTTTGTCAGTATTGTCCTTTTATCTTCTGCAGGATAAACCCGATCATTTGTAACTGCATACTTCTTCCTCAGGTATCCAAATGCTTTCTTTGACATGAAGAAGTTACTTTAAACATTGTTGTAATATTCTGGTTTCATTCCTTTTCCTCTCCCTTTCTAATGACTCTGCCAATTCTCTCCCCTCTCATTTTCTGTCTTTTCTTAATTTTCTGAGATTTGTAAGCTGGAGTATAGCTGACAAAAATGTTTTGGTTCTAGAATCCCTTAAACTTTTTCTTTTGGAAATTTCTATACCTCCCTTTCCCAAAGTTTTCTTTCCTGTCTGTCACTCACCAGTTCCACTCCAGTGAACATTCGTTTTCTCTTTTGGCAGAGCTCATTTACAAACCCTAAATGTTCCTCTCTGTCAGTTTACCTCTTTGTCTCTTCTATTACCGTTGTTCTTCATTCCCAGAGCTCTTTTCTGTCACATCCTTTGCTTCTAGACTGTTACTACCTTTCCCTAAGCTATTTCTGCATTTCATTCATATTTAATGTTTCCACAGTTCTAACATAAGTATAGTCACTTCCTTAACCTCCCAGCATAAGTAATTTCTTCTGCCTGAAATACTCTCTTTTTGAAACCACATATTGCTTTGCTGCCATATGCTTACCCTTTTCTTGGGGATGTTTAGCAGCCAATGTACATTTGCTTCCTTATCCCTTACCTGTCCTCTGAATTTATAGAAATCTTCATGTTTCCTTAGTGTTCCACACAAAAACTAGACACACAAAAGCATGATGTATCACACAGGATTGTATTGTAGTAAAACCCCTGTACAGAAGATAACTGCATGTTTATTAGGATGCTGATTTTGATTTTTTTTTTTTTTTCCTGGCCTGGTTCCACTATAATAGTACACAGCAATGTGGCAGATAGGAAGGAGTAACTGCTAGCACCAAACCTAATTTAATTTTCACTGATATAACCCAAAGAAAACAAAATGCTTAAATGTTAAAGGATTTTCAGCAACTCAGTAACTATCTCTTCAGAAAAATAGATGCAGACATCAAGGGACTGACCAACTAGAAATTCCAAGGGCAATATTATATTTTCATCCTCTCAGGTATTTGGTGCTTTGTTTATCTCTGAATTGTTCCCCGTGTCCTGGATATTTTTATTTTTTTTTTCCCTGGATAAAAGGCATTGAATAGTCTATTTTAAGCCCTTGAGTGCATATGTGAAATTTGTACATAAAGTATCAGGAAATTGGAAATACATGTAAATTTAACATTTAGATAAAAACATAGGTGTAGTGATAGTTTTTGGTCTGATAGAATATAGGAAATTTAAATCATTATTGTCTAACTTAGGAGAGAGTTAACAAAATTACTTATATGTATCATGTATTCCTTATCAGTCTGACTGCATATGAAGTATTTTTCCTTTGAGCAGAGCACAATTAAGAAGCAGTTTTGTCACATTTTCTAGAACTACTGGAAAAGTTCAAGAAGCTATAAACCACAGAAAGAAGCAATAAAACAGTAATAAAATTGTTAACGTTCTCTATAATTAAACAGAATAACAGCCCACTTTTATATTTGTCGGAGGGGGTGGGGTTCAACAGTGCATTTACCATTTATTTAGGAAAATACAACTAACTATGATAGCAAGATAGTGCTAAGATATTTTAATGACTTTAGAGGTTTTGGTGTTTTTTTTTTCCTCTGTATGTTATTTTTTTAATACTCTTATAATTTACTTTTGTTTTTTCTTAAAAAGTGTCACTGGAAATTTTTTCTTCCCTTCTTTAAATTATTTACATACGCTCCATAAGCAGGTGCTCCAGGCAAGCCTGTAATTTTTCCGAATTGTTGTTTAGTCAAATGCATTACTTGAGCAGAGATGGGCTATTGCATTTCTCTCTGTTAAATTATTAAAATCTTATTTTTATGAACTTGTTAAAATTAAAATACTTGGTTTTCAGCAGTGACACCTGGCTTAGGATTCATCTCTGGTGTTCTGCTTCTACTTTTCACACCAGGCACAATGCTTTTTGCTTCTGCAGTGTGATCAAGTAACATGCAAAATAATTCATATTGAAATTAGAAAGAAGGCTGCTTTGAGTGTAAAAACACTTGCACAGGTCTGGCCTTCACTAGTCATTTTCCTAAACTGTTATGAGTCAACCCATGAACTTTTCTTACACATCAAAGCTTGTTTCCAACTGGGCATTAAAATCATCTTAAGCCATAACAGGTCCTGCCTGATGCAGGGCACCATCTTCACCATTTCTAATACCTTATTGAACTTCTTTTCCATTTCTTTATCGGTAATTTATGAATGTATGTGATATGAAATACAAGCATTTGGATTTCCCACCCAACTTTTACAGGCCACAAAAGATAAAGTCTGACTACATAACTGATTGTCTATTATTGCTATGTCTGTTGCAAAGAAACACATTTTTTTGATGATGTAGTCCACAGCATTTTGGAAATCTTGTGAATTTATTCTACTACTTCAGGACTTTTTCTGTATTTTGCCTGATTATTTTTTTACTTCCTTTCCTGACTTAGTCACATGAGCTCAGCTGTTCTTCCCTCTTCGTCATTACTTTGATCCAGTGATTTGTGCTGCACCTGCAGACATCTCCAGCACACTGACAGATACCAACACCATCTCTTACTTTTACGTAACCCTTACGGCTTAACCTTTAGTGTGAGCCACACTAAACAGAGTTATGAACATGAAGGAATTATGTCATCAGATATCCCTATGCTTAAGATCAACAGGTGACTTTAGAGCTGTAGGACAGAGACAGGAGGCGGGCACCTGCTTTGCATGTTATCGGTGATGAGTAGGGCAGTCCCTTTTAAAGAAAGCTGACTTTCAGTAACCCGTGTTCCCAGTCCTGCTCGAGATGCTAAATGCTATATAACAGAGACTGTCTATGTAACAATTTAATCAATGAGCCAAAAAACCCAAACCAAACCTGTAGTCCCATCCAGCAGTTGCTATGAGGATATAAACAGTTTATGAAGGAGTCCATGTAAATTGAAATGTATTTCTAATTTGAGGTAAGTGACTCACCATTTTCACAGATGGATAATCACCTTAATGGCAAGATGATATAATGATACAAGGCCACAGAGGCCACTACATCCAACCTTATCAGAATATTTTCATCTCAACCCAAAACTTTAATTGCAAACATTTATCCCCATCTGCGCACTGGTGCTTTTTTTTAATCCATTTTATGACAATCAGTAAACACTTTTTAAAAATTAATGGTGACCTCAGTGCAGGTCAGCTGGCTTTTGGCTGACCCTGAAATGACTGACAAGTGGCAGCATATGTTATGTTTGTAGATCTAGCGGGAGGAGAAAGTGAATGTTTAATTTCCATCATGATTTGTGGGGCCCAAATTTTTTCAGGCATTCATTTGACAGAAATTGACAAATATATGAGCATTAAAGAATCTTGTTTAATTTTTTTAATGATTTTATCATATACAGTAATATAGCAGTGTCTTTTACAATATACCCCTTTGGTAGTGTAAGTTTAGCTATAACTGTATTGTCAACTTCTCTATACTTCATTTTTTTCTTTTGGTAGGAGGCTTTTTTTTCTGTTTTCTTTTTCTTTCTTTTTTTTTTTATCTCTTTTTTTTTTTTACTGACTCATTTATAATGACTAAAATGAAATAGTTGATAGTTACTTGTATTTACAGATATCATTCTTTTCTCCAAGGACTAATAACTGCCATGTGCTTATGTAGCCTGTATCTATCTTAACATCTTCTCCTCACCTTGTGAGCCATGCTGTTATTGTTATTTTTTGTAATGCAGTGGTGTTTGTGATCACTGTAAGTTTCAGAGCTCTTTTGTGGTGAATTCTCCAAAATCAAAGACAGTTCATACACCAGAAAGCTTAAACACATGCTAAAAACACACCCGACAGGCAGAGCCAACGATCACAGCAGAGAGGATAACTTGTGAAAATACCACCTTATTTTTATTATTCAAATAGAATGTGACCAGTTCCCAGCTTGCCCTTTATCTTCTGGTAATTTTCCATGAACATTGCAGTAGGTGGGTTCTGAGCAGGAATTTTATTTACTGCACAGCAATGACTGCATGGGCTCTTTCTGTAAGGATGTCTTTTATATAGGGGATTCGGTAGAAACAAAGATACAAATGGTGAAATTGAAATGGACAATCAGATAATGAAACAAGGATAAGTGTAAGTAAGATCAAAATTAAAAACCAAAAGAGAATTTTTAGTGGTGATCAGAAATAAGGAATTGTGACTTGGACAGAATGATGAAACAGGTCTTAGTAATGTGGTTTTGATTGACTGAAGTTACTCAGTGAAAGAGAGTTTGCAACTAAAAAAGAGCTGAGGAATTAGATCAGACAGATAAGAAACATCAAATGTAAATAAGGTGAGAGGGGAATATGAGGAAGGATAAAGGAAGAAAAAATAACAATTTCTTTCATTCTGGGGAAGGCAAACACACAAAGTGTGTAGAGTAAAATGAAGTATTTATTGCTCTGAGGAAATGTGAACATTTTAACAGCGTAAAAGAAAGGAGTGACTGTCTGCTTTGGAATATGCCAAATTAGGAAATTAAAAATACTGGTTTTTTAAGATTACAGGATAATTCAAGTAGAAAGGGCTCTTAGGAGGCCCTGGTCCAACCTGAACCTCAAAGCAGGGTCAGTTATGATTTCAGATTATTATTATAATAATTCACATTAAAATTATTTATAAAATAGTTTCTAATAATCCAACATCAGAAGATGAGACGTAGTACTATTCCTATCACAGTCTAGAGAATCTGTGTCATTATATATGTGGTGCTTCTCTGGATGTGCTTGCATGTAACAGCTAGCATATATTACACAGATCTTTTCATTATTAAATTTTCTTGTATAAATGAGACAGGCTCTCACAAGCAACTTCTTTAAGTCTGACTGTATTGTTGTGTATCAAGGTATGCAAGATTCTGGAGCTCCAAAAGAAACTCATCAAGGTATCAGATCCTGACTCTAATTTATCTATTGGGTTCAGCAGCTGTAATAGAAGCAGAAAATGGCGTGTCACAGCCTGTTCTCTGCCTTCCTCCTGTATCTACTTAATGTCTGAATTGCTTAAAAATTATTAGATTGTATACCAAGCAAGACACAATGGAGAGAGAGCTGGAAACATGGGAAAGTTCAAGGAACAAGTGAGGAATGCTAGTCAAAGGAAGATGGAGTCAGGTGGTGGCAAAGTTCAAGGGAACAATGAGGTACTGTTGGTCGATGTGATGGGAATTAGCCTCAGACAGTTGCAACCTAGCTATTGTCAAGGGGGGGGCTGGGGGGTGGGCATGGGGGGGTATACCATGGAATGTGGAAAAGAAGTACTTGTAAACAGGATTTTTGAAGGACAAAATGGTATCTACATAGTACATGGCAGACAACAGAGTGGGAAGAGGCTATGTCAAAGTTTTACTGATTTGCAGAAAGAACCCTGCAAGGCACTCACTCATCCACATAACTAAAACCCTTAACTCAGTCTCTTTTTTACTGAAACTTTTCAATGAACCCTGCCACATCAAACATAGCAACCCTTCAGTGACTCCCTTTCCTACCCTTTCTAGTGCACCTGGTGTATTAAAAAGATACCTCTTCCCAATTCCGGAGAAGTCACGCATTGTTTAAACACAACATCTGTTTTAATCTGGTGAAAATCTTTCCATAGGGCAACTCCTTGGATGTTACTCAGTTTTGATTGTGTATATATGTCTTTCCTGTCTTTGAGGATATTTCCACAGTTATTTGTTCTAAGAACTAAACCATAGTTTTATAGCATCAATTATCATGATATTTTGATAGAATACTTCCGAATTTGGTTTTTTGAAAAGTATATCCCATGTGTAGAGCCGACCACTGTATACCCTGCTGGAGTGTTATACAAATGATAACACAACTAAAAACCTGTGCCTCTGTAAGTGGGTGACTAGTGCACCACCCTCTTACTTGAGGAAAACTCTTTTGTTTTTGTTTAAAGATTACTCTTTAAAGTAATCTTGCTACAGGTTTTCATCTTTCTTGTAGACATAGATTTAAACCCCCCTCAGTTACAGCTTAATTCTTTTTATTTTTAGAACCGTAGCAGTTAGTTGCACATTCATACAGGCCTGAGTTTCCCAGCCTTGATGATGATTTTAAAGGTCTTGTCACATTAGCAGGTAGATTTGCTGAGTAAATGAGAGCATGTTCATGAGTCGGTTGTTTTGCCTAGTGAAAGAACAAAAGGTGTGACAGCAGCTCATGTCGTTTAAAAACTAACTTCTTCCACAAATAACCAACCAAAGGGAAAAGGGGCTTTTCAGTTAAGCCTCCATACTAAGATCTAAAGCTTTGTTTACAATAAATAATTACATTTAAGGAGAATTCAGATGACTTTAAAATGCTGTAACACTAAAAATTTCTGTTTATATGTAGTTTATCTTTATTAGAGTAATCATCCAACAGAATTACAGAAAGTTTTGTTTTCTGGTCTTAGCTCAGCATCCAAATACCTTGTAAACCTCTTTACACTTCTATGTATCTCAGCTTCCCTATGTTTAAAACAATGATAGTTCTTACTTGACTGTGAGATACTTGTAAGGTTCATCACTGTTTGTCAGGTGGTTTTGATGACAATCACCATAACATAGCGCAATCAAAATTCATGTAAAAATTTTAAATTATGCAGCTTATGGTTGAAAAGAACACTTGACAAAATGGAGAATGTCCCTGCCACATGGCACTGGTATCCTATTACTGAAATACATATTTAAGTATAAAAAGGATAGATTGCAACCATTATCTAAATGATTGATTAATGCTTCTAAAAGGAAAATTAGTTTTACTTTTAACTAATGACTGTAAGTCTCTTACACGATGATTCATTTGAAATGTCATGGTGTAAAAATTCAAACAATATATTCAACTATAAATGAAATTTTCAGTTGAAAGTCTACATGCTTTTCTGCTGATGGTGAAAAGAAACTGCTTTTATGTGAATAGCAGTCAATAACAATGAACTTTTGCTTTATTTGATCTTTGGCAGAGCAACCGTAGTTTTCTTCCGTGTGTTTCACTCCTGGGTTTTATGCTTTGGTTTTGGTTTTGCTATTTTAAATGGGATTACAAAGAGTCTTTATTTGATGGTCTGCATATAATAAAGCAATACACAAAATTACCACCACAGACTATATAAAGTATTTCTTCATGTGATAGTGCAATTTAGGATGGGAGATCACTTGGGGAGCAATGACTAAAAGCATGAAATCCAAAGAATTCTGAAAGAATAATTTTTCTTGATGCTCAGAAGATGGCTGTAGAATATTTTTTTGCTATTGAGGCATATTTGAGATGTTAGAAACGTTAACAATGAGGAGGGCTTTAGGTCAGGATCACTCTGCATCATAGATGGCATTATCTGCTGATTTAGCTGAGCTGAAAACTGCTGAAAAATAATCCTTTTTGTGCCCTTGTCAGTGGCTTTGGCCTAGAGTAATAGAAAATCAGCTTTACCTGAGTCAGATAATCATTACAAAATGAATTTTGTTCTTGACTCGCAGAAATAATTGGGAGAAAAATATATTTTATAGCTGCGATGAATATTATTTTAAGTTAAAGCTTACTGAGATGTATAAAATACTAAGTGCTGCTGGTAATTGAGCAACTGTAAATTAGCTGCTTGAATTGAAAATAGATGATTACTGAAAGCACTTTTTCCCCCTAGAAAACTTGCCGTTCTCCTTTTCCTTAGCATTCGCGAGGGGTATTCAGTTAATCATACTGAGGTCTCTCCCCTAGTGCTGCAGTAGCTGATTACCCAGCAGGAGGTGCAGTTCCAGCAGGGTAAGTCAGAATGGTGTTGGTCCTTCCCTGGGGAGGGACATCCTGTAAAAACACCAAGGTTGAGAACTGTCATATTCACAGCAGTAGGTGCATTTTTCTCAGAAATTAATGGAGCAAGCTGGGCAAAAATGTTTTTAAACTACGTCTTCCCTAGAGTAAGATGCAAATTCAAAGCTCTTTTGAAGCATTGGAATGAAAGTTGAAGATAAGACTTTTTAGTTTTTGACATTGATGATATAGGCAACACTAGCACTACGAATATTAAATTGAAATGGAGGATAAGTGGGGCAGATGTTATTCAAGCAGCTCCCAAATGCAGTCCTACCTATTTCAGAGCTATTTCAGAGCTATTTCAGGTGCTTGTAATTATGGTTGTTATTATTGCGGAATACCTGTCATAGATTTCCTTCCTTCCATTTTATTAATTGGTCAGCAATGCTAGATTTTTTCCTAGAAACAAGAAGCTTGAAAGTAATCTTGCCAACTAGACTCCCATCCAATAAAAGAAGGTCTGAAAAAGGAGAGAATCTTGGAGATGCAGATTTTTTTTTCAGCGGCTGTCTGTGTGCTGTTCAGCAGTAAGCAGCAATTCTAGGCTGCTTTCTCTATTGTAGGCAATGCAGCACAAAGTGATTATGATCTGTTTACAGAAAGATTTTATAGAAACATTAAGCACCTTGTTTGCTCTGTCCTATTGAACAAAGGCATAAGAAGGGTCTGTTTGTAATACAGAGTTTCTACAGATTTCTTACTGATAGAGCAAGATAAATCCTCAAGGATTTTCTCTAACAGATTATGTAAATCCTGTACAACCTGGTCACAAGTTCCCTCCCAAAAGTTTTCAGCTCCTACGCTCTTGCCCTCTTTTCTTTGCTCCAGCTCCGTGTTGCCTTTTTTGTCCTTCTCATTTGACTCCTGTGTAAGCTCTTACACTGTGTCTATTACCACTGTGTTTACAAGAACATGAACGGCCGTACCTGAAATCCACCTAGCCTGACACACTCTCTCTATGTGATTACCTAAAACAGAATTTAAAATGTCACTCAAAACGTGCAGAGACAAAAAGCTTGCAAGGCTTTGTTTGGTTTTCATTTATGCAGATTTTTATTTCATCTGTACAGTAATTACGCTCAAGTAAATGCTATTACAAAGTCAAATCTATAGTTAAACCAATGACCTTTTAAGTCATTCTGGTATACTCTATAAATCATGAACTATCGTAAAACGCTACCCCCAATTTTACTTGTCACCATATCTGTAGAAACATTTCCATCAGTCTTTTTATTTAATGCATACATATATCTGATAGACCATAAATGAAGCCCTCAGCATTAGATAGATTTTTAAAATAGCCTTTATTTCCTATTTCTGCTTAATGTACCTAATATGTTTTCATATCCATAAGTAAAACATAGTCTGATATTTCTAGGAAAGGGAGACAGCATATGAGCTTATAAATGTGAAAGGTGACATCAATTAGGAGTTCTGTGTCACCAAACAGTATACAAATACTGGTGTCATATCTCCAAAAGCCAAGTGACAAGGCCTTCATTGTTCTTTAATAGGACCCAGTTGTTCATGAACATATGGGAAGCTAGCTTATTAATAAAATTTTTCTTCCCTAGTCATCTTAATTCTGCCAGATTGTAAATTATGCAGCTAGAGTGAATTAGAGTGAACTCACTATTTCCAGACATTCTGAGAGATTTGTTCTGTAAAGAAATTAACCTAGGAGGTTTCTACCTTCCCTCTGGACATTTTCTCAGGTAAATTTATTGCGTACTTCTAGCAATGTGCTTAAGGATAAATATACTTTAAACCCCAGTGTGAATAAACAGGAGATTGATATGTTGAAACAAAAAGGATCTTAGTAGGCAGGAGATCTCAAGTATCTAATCAGCCCACTCACACAGGGAGACAGGTCCAAGTCAAAACTCTAGACTGAAAACTCCCTGCTGCATTTTGCAATGCAGACCTGAGCCAAATTTTGCAGTCTGAGATAATCTCTTTTAACACTTTCCAATTAATTCTAATTTCAGTTGTAAAATAAATGTTGTATGGAAGTCTGCACACACTTTAAATATGCACACTGATTCGCATGGTAAAGGAGTATAGCCTCCCTGACAGCAACGCCCTTTAATATATTGCAGTGTTTAAATTTAGATGTTTGAGGCTCCCACTAGACAACAAGTTATTAAAACATCTGCCTTTCCATAAGCCATTCTGTTCTCTGCCATTCCACATGTCCTTTTCTACTTCACCAGGCAAAATTGCCCAATCTAAATTTCAGCTCAAGTGTTTGATGGCTTTCACGCTGAGCTCAAACTGTTAGTGCTTCCCTGAGAGAATAGAATTGAAATGGGATTTAATCTAAAATAACAAAATAGAATAAAGGTTTTACATATAAATAAGTAATGCCCCGTATACTTTTATGCACACTTTTCTTTTCTGGATTTTGCATGCAGTGAAGGTAAATGTTAAAATGCATAGATAACCCAAAGCTGACAGAAAAAGAATGTCAGTGCATGTTGCCTGTATGCTCAATTAATGCCTATGCTAAAGCATATTTTAATTCAAATCCATAATACCTGTTACTACAAAATACATTGCAGAAATTGTATTTCTGTTGCTAGCTTTGTCTCAGACTGCTAGGTACTTGTTTACTTTAATAAAAAAAAAAAAAAAGAAAACCAAAAAAAACCAAACAACAAAACAAACGTGGATTTTCAAATAGCATTCCAAAGGCATTACAAGCATGCTGTCTAGTATTTTCAGCAATATTCAGCAATATTTGGGGTTTTATATGCTCACTGTTCATGGAAGATTCATATTTAAAGCTAGGTATTTTACAGACAGAATTAGGTATTAACAGAATATGAGCAAATCACTTTATAATAATAAAACAAAGTTATGAACTACCTGTTAGCAACTGATATTTCAATATTTAATGGTGGGATATTAACAAAAAATCTGGATTTCTGCAGTAAAAATTATGGGATTGATTCCTATAAGTAATTAAAATCATATGCTTGATAAATGAAACAGAGCAGGGTTAAGGTTTTGTCTCTTACCTTGCCATTTTTTTCCACATTGAGAAAACTGACCGTTAATTACAGCTTCTCAGATAACAAAGGTTTTAGTTTTATCACCCTTGTGGCAACAAAGGCTTACCACATAGTGGGGAACAGCATAACCAGCAGGCTGAGTGATTATCCCTCTGTATGCAGGACTTGTGTCCAGTTCTGGCCCCCAGCTCCAAGAGAGAAAAACGGAGTATGATCTACAAGAGGAAGCGGAGGAAAGTGTGCTTCTTCAGCTTGCAGAAGAGAAAGCTAAGGGAGAATCTAATTACTGTTTTGAGCTATATCATGATGGAGGAGAACACGGAGATGTGTCTCAGAGATTCATAGTAAAAGGACAAGAGGTAGTAGTCAGCAGTAAAATGAAGTTCCAACTGGTGTAAAGGATTTAGTTTCACCAGGCAGGAGGGGGTAATCTGTGGAACAGGGTGCCTCAGACTTTCTAAACTGGACTGGACAAAGCCCTGCGAAACATGTTATCACTTTAGAGTTGGGGGTTGGGCTAGATGACTTCCAGAAATCCCTTCCAACCTGAACTATTCTATTTTGTGATGCATCCCACAAGTAAATTGCTAAGAAAAGTCTTTGAAACCACAAATTTTCACTCCAGGATTCACACCATTAAGAATGTCTTCAGTATTTTATTCCCTTTTTTAACATCATGTTTCTGTTCTGCAGTCTACACACGGAAACAATCCATCTTCATGGTCCTTAGGCTGTACAGGTCTAATTGCATGATTTGACACCCAGGATGTTATACAGGCATACAAAGGCAAATGTCAAACATTCCACAAGGCAGTCTTTTTTCCGGGTAATAAGTATGGGCAGAATTTTAGGAGAGCAAATGTTTGCTTGTGCTCAATATGACCTGATGGCTGATTGTATATAGGTCCAAACCATTGACTGCTAAACTTATTACAATTTTATGTTTCCCATACTACTTGCATAGACATGAGCTGAAACTTGTTTGTTGGATAGCCAATCTTCCATTTTAACCAGATGAATTAAAGATCTGGCATTCCAAACAGCTATAACTTTAGGAAGAATAACAAAAATAAAATTTTCAGTTTAATTTCATTGTTCCATAAGACAGGATAAAATTATAAATTCTTCACCATGCTAAGTGGCAGAGCATTTTCACAAGAGGCTAAGACTTGCTAAAAAGCTAATCATGAACTGCAATTAAACTTTAAACTGTGTAAGACTAAGATCAAATCTTAACTGCAATTTGCTGTCTGAAAGAAGTGTTCCATTTCACCATGAGACTGTTTTAAAAATCTTGTGTTTTAACTTAAAACACTGATCAGTTGTCAATGTATGAGCCCATAGCATTGTCATTTCATTAGTTGCTAGAAAATCAGACTGTTTAACCATACTTTTTTCATTGAAAGCAAATTTTATAGAACACAAATTAATTCTCTCCGACTGAACTGTGCCTCAGAAATTTCTGTAACTTCCTATCTTCACCTAAATTCCAGAACTGGAAATGTGAAGTCATTTGCTTCATTTGTTTAGAGAGTAAAATCCAGGTTATGCCATGTATTACTTTTGTGAATTTGAACAGGAAGCCATTTATTTCATCAGTCACTAATATTTTCCACTTACCCTTGCACAAGCAAACTCACATGAGGAGAGATGGTTCTCCTAGCCTTAAGGAGTAAGCATGGGAGCCAGAGGAGCAGAATCCCAGTAAGGAATATCTTTTCATGCCCACTGGGGTACAAATGAAGGTGGAAAGCTGTTACGATAAGGCCTCCTTATGAGACACAAAGAGCAATTATAAAACTACTCATTATCCTTTCTACCATATTTCCTACATTTAGCAATACACTATATATGCTGTAGGTGGTATAAAGATACCATCTTTTCTAATCTGGAAAGTTTAATGAGTCATTTTTTTCTTATCTGCTTTGTGGCTTTTTGCTGCTTGGCCCATGCATCCCACTTGTGTAAAACTCCAGACTTCAGTGAAACATCATTTCCTTTGTAGTCAATAATTTAACATTCCAGTGGGCTGGCAAGATGAGCACTTCAGAGGATGGTTTGATTTTCCTAATGTGAAATGTCTACGTAGGGCAAATATAGTAAATTACTTGCTACCTTTGGCTACCATGCTCAGCTGATGAAGCTGAGCTGAAGTATTATTATCTTTCTTGATGACATGAAGTCATTAAAACACTTCTCTGTGGTTTGAGATATAATTTCAACACTCGCAGGAAATAAGAGTTTTAGAAAGTGTGGTGCTGTCAGCTTGTATATTATCAGGCACACAGCATGTGCCTGCAGACTACATTGGCACTGTTTAACTTTGTGAGGCATGAACGAATCAAAGACCGCGAAATTCTGAAAAAAAGAAACAAAACCATAACTTTAGTAAAGATTCAGGTGGCGTAATTACTTTGTTGGTAGAAATGAGAATAATGAGTATTATTCTTGAAGGAGGATAATTGTTTACCCTTTCATTCTTTTCTAGTGTAAAGTTGATGTTTCACATCTGTCAAGCACACGATCACAAAAATTATCATTCATTTCCTTAATCTGTGCCCTTTCTTAGCCTTCATGATAATAGTATTTTTTTATTTATTTTTCAATCAACTTTTATAAATCTGCTAAATTAGCTGTATTAATGAAGAAAAAAGTGTCAAAAATTAGACATTGTTTTCATTAACTTTCTAAGGATATCTTAAGACTAACATAATTTTTAGTTCCATATACTGAAATAATGTAAGCAGGTGAGTAGAAAGCTCATAATAATTGTATGTGTGACCCTCAATATAGGCCTTTTTTGATATTTTCTTTTCTGTGTAACCTAGCATATTGCCCATTTCCCCAATTTTATTAATATCCCGTGGATACAGTGCTTGTTTGAAGTTGAATGAACGTCCACAAACTCCCAATTATTTTCAATTTTGCACTTGTTTGATTAGAGTGCTATTGTCTGTAATTTTTACCTTTTTTTTAATCTTCAAAGTGCATGATTCATGCCTTGAAAATGGGTTGTTTTGTGTTTCCCAGCACTGCTTTTTTTTTATCCCTGCCAGTTATAACCTGATAACCTGATTTCATACTGTGCTTTAGCACAACAATACAGTCATCAAACTAAAGCAACACAGTAAGTGGGCACATTAGCCATCATTTTACGTGATCGCTTGGGAGAGATTAAATTTACTCATTTTCAGAACAGATAATGAAATATTTAAAACATGTTAGAGTAAATGGTGGCAGCATTTTGAAGCTCTGACATGCTCTTTGCCAAAGCAGTATGCTATATACTGCACATGTAAGACTCTTGTGCAGATGTTTGGGAAATTTCTGCAGGTTTTGTTTTGGTTTGGTTTTGTGGTTTTTTTCCATAGACTCATTTGCATTTAGTTTATCTAAAGTGAAATCCATTCAATTTTATTGAACTGTAATTCTGGTAATTTACAATATTTACATGCTGTGGTTAGATTGAAATCAGTCCTTAATTCAAATTCAATCTAAATTTACAGCATAGTAATTAGGGCTTTGTAACTGACACTAGGGGCCTATTGATTTAATGAAAAACTTAACCTTACAGTAAGTGTTTAATTAGTTGCTGCAGTAGATTCTATGCTGTCCTAAATTGTGGACTTTAGAGAATTAGGTACTAATTTAAATTACATTCCTATATAAAGATCAGAACTATTTTTTTAAAAGAGCATGTAGCCTTACAGATGAATTAATTTCTCAGTCTTTGAAAACGATAACAGGAAAGGGCAATAATGAAAGCGATTGCCTACCCTGCCTGAAATTCAGGTAAAGCCGTGCTAGGTATTCTGGAAATTACTACCTACATTGGTAAAATATTGATTTAAAGAGTTAAAAAACAACAATAATAAAAAAAAAAAACTCAGTGAGATTTTCTTCTTAGGTGTTTTCCCCAGGAGATAAAATTTGAAATTATATATATTGAAGGTGTCCTCTTCAAGCTGAGATATAGAAAAAATCTAACTGTAAAACCCAATATGTTTGTGTTCATAGCTGAAGAGATATATGACAGAAAATGTGTAAACATTCATTTTATACCCAGAAAATGATATTTTAATTTACAAAATACTCAGATGTAGTAAGCAGATATTGTGTATTTCTCCAGTTCCATAAAATGTCTCAATCTAGATCAATACCACAAGTCTGCATATTCAGAAAGCATGAATTACCAGTAACACCAGTTAAGAAAGTTCCTTTCTTCCTATTTCTCCCCATTTTTGCTATCATACCCAGTATGGCCTAGACACCAAGTCACAAACTGGAGATAGGATTTTGGCATGATGTATAGCCATTGGAACAAATTACAATTCATCAGCAACATGTCAGTACACACATATCTCAAAGCCCTTGCTAATAAGTTTTCCCCTCTTTTACTGGTTAGTAAAGCAGCCTGGAGCCGCAGTGGCATTATAGCTTTTTGCCCTGCTGCCTATGTGTGTGCTTCTGGCCCCTGGTAAACATGAAGTATTTTGTAGTAAGTAAGTACTCATAATATGCAAATTTTTATGGAGCCATAAATTTTATATTCCTAGAGGATCATCTAGAAGGCCATCATGGATTTCAGTAATTATGCTTCTACTTTTTATTTATATTTTTATATTTTTATTTATAATCAACCTGACTTCATCACCCATTTGCACCTTACACTTTACTTTTTGGGGAAAGCAGAAGTGATCATTCAGCCGAGCACTACTATACTATATTGTATATACATAGAGACCAAACTAAGGTTAAACAAGGGCCCATAAATTTGCCATTCCTTGGCTTTTTTTTTTTTTTTTAAGGAGGCCCTTAAAGTCCTGTTCTTAGGGGACTGGAGAATTTTCAAGCCTGAGAAACTGATCCAGTAATCCTGCTTCTTCGATCACATCCGTCTCAGTTCCTACAACAAGAGGACAGATGTGTTTGCTGGTAGTGCCTGCTCTGCCTAAGAACTGTTCATTCAGGGGACAGGGGAGGTGTAGGTAAAAACAGGTAACATAAGGTAAAGGCAACTGAAGACCAGGAGAAGAACTGCCTCCAGTCCCTCTCTGTTTTCCTTGCATGCCGTGAAAATATCATTAGGGCCTAGCGCAGTCAGCAGTGATGCTATGGGAGCTATTGCAGGAGGAATGAAAAAAGAGCTGTAATAGTTTGCAAAATTGTATGTTTTCTGGGACAAAAAAAACCAACAACCAAACAAAAAAAAGAGTAGGAAGGTAATCTGAAAGACCTATCTTTACAGAAAATTACACTCTTTTCTACACTTGGTAACAAGGTAATGATTATATAATGAATTTTTGCAAAGTAATGGTCTGAAATATGTTTTATAAAATAATAAATTATAATAATAAAGTGAAGCAAAATAAATATAGCAATAACTTAATACTCACAGCACAGCCATGAAGTTTTCTGCAGGTATCATACTGAGGCACAGAGAGGCAATATTTTTTTTCCCATTTCACAGGCAATCTGTAGCAATCTGAAGCATGTAACTTCTCTAACTGATTTCATAGAATGTGACACAAAAGAAGCAGTGAGGCTGGCAATCAGAGATGTAAAATCCCTATTTTTGTCCTGTTCCAGGAACTACACTTCTCCATGATAAGACCTTTTAACACTTCTCTTTGGACGACATCTCTGCTGAGCTGCCAATGTGCTGAGCAAAGTCTGGTATGAAATTAAATTTCAATATATATCTGAAAAACAGACTTACAGAATTCAACTAAACACCATGTGTTGTATTAAAACATATTTTTTTTTACTTAACTTCCAAGATACTGTTTGGTGTCTGACCAAAGGGGGTTTTACCCTGTTGTTCTGGTCATAGATTTTCATGTTCCTAAATCTGGATTTAGGACTAAGGACTAAGTCTGGACATAGTAATATTCACATGTGAGATTTTTACACAAAAACCGTAGAGCTGAGTAATCTCCTGATACACTGTTGTGGTATTTTTTCTGTTCTAGTAAGGAGGGAAGAAAAAGTTTATTTTATCATTGCCTTTTTTCCCTGCTGGTGAAGAAAGGCATAAATAAAATGCAGATAAAAAGAAGAGATATTGACCTACCTCAACATTTATTGTAAAAATAAGTAAGACCTAATCTTACTTTATTCTTTTAATCAGCAGCTAGCCATCAAAATACATGGAAACAGTTGACTTTCCTGTAGTCGTAAAGCAAGACTAGAAAGTAGCTGGTTTGGGCCTGGTCTTGGTCATTATAGGCTAAGCTACACTGCTTCTCTTGATCTTTATCATTTTATGAATAGGTCTGCACAGTGTCACACCGAACACTTTCTATACTCAGAAATGATAAATGGCTTCTGCCTGAATTAGCATTACAATAGAGTGACATACATCACCATCAAAACCAGTTCTTAAAGCTAGAAGTCAGTGTGCAGTTTATTGGGCAGGTCAACGTCACAACTGTAACAAGCAGATTAGTTTCAATTCTTGTCATTTCAAGGAAAAGGTCTTTTTTTTTTTTTTTTTTTTTTTTTCCCTCCAAAGAAAGGAAAAGGAATACAGCAACTGAAGAATTTTAACCCATCTCAAGTAAGTGTACTGTGCTACATGTGAAAAGAAATAAAGGCAGGGAAGGGAAAGGAGATACTGTGTCTGTAACCGGGTACACAAAATTGCAAAATAAACCAAAGATGAAGCAGCACTGTAAAAACCCAAATAATGTAGTGAAACTTAAAGAATTATGTACATGGAGACTAACCACAGAAAAGTCACCAGTTCCATCTTCAAACATCTCAGCCATGTTTTCCCAATAGTAGTCATCTGTGATACAATTTTTCTAGAGGGATACTTAGGCAGAAGGCATTTAAAGAGTCCTAGAACCAGCCTCCACCTACACTGCTTTTGCCAAGGTTTGCTAATTTGGATGAGCCAGCACAGTTTATCAGCAAAAGCAGCTTCATTAGTCAGTACGTTAGGTATGATTTCAACATGGAAACTCACCATATTTGTTACTCTGTCATTGTTTTACCCTTTAGTAAGTTAAACCATAGTTAAGTACTATATGATGTTGTGGGTAATGCCTAGTAGTTTGCAGCAGTAGACTCAGCACATTCAACCAGTTTTGGCTTTCCTGAATAAAACTGCCAAATTAGAAGCCACATTACCAAAATCTCTGTAGGCTGATCTGATGAATATTCCCAAGAAAACTAGAGAATTTCTGTGTCCTGATGATCCTTAGCTTCTGGAATATGCTTTTTAGGAAACACTGGAAGTTGGAGATAACATTCATTAATCACAAGGTGCTCAAAATTTTGGCAGATGGTCAAAGTGATAGTTTGGCCTTCAGGACAAGGGAGGAGGTTGTTTAAAAGCATTTTTTGTTTCTTTAGTCTCTAGGTTTATTGGAATGGAGAATACAGATATCTTTATGAAGGTACACAATAAATAATTTTGGAAACAACAGATCATTCTGTCATTACAAAGTGCATAAATAGAGACACAAAGTAAAAATTAAATATATGCTTCTGAAGTTGTCAATATATTTCAAGTTATATGTTCAATCTGTGATAAATTGCTGTCTATATATGGCAGACAAAAAAAGAGGTTATTTGAACCAGCATAAGAAATGTTTGTGATTTCCCAGCTCAGAAAAAGCCAGATTCATGCCATGACTTTCTACAATTCATGCCATGACAACACACTCTGTGGTTTTGAAAGGTTAATCATGGCCCAATACAGGCTGAAAGGAAAAGTGGTATTATGTGACATTTAAGTGTTGCATTATCCTGCTTTCTCTGACTTTAGCGCTTAGGCCTGCCCATTTTTTTCATATAAAACCAATCTGTACTGAAACAGAAGTACTTTTTAACAGAAGTTAAAAATTACTCAGAAACTATGAAAACAACTTATTCTTCCAAAACCAAAATAGCCCTGTTTCTTTTGGGAGACTTTCAAACATGTAATGCACAATTAAAAACAAAAAAAAAACAAAAAAAAAACAACAACAAAAAACCAAACCAAAACAAAAAAAAAAACAGCAAGGAAAAGGAAGGCACTCTGGTTTAGTGCATTTTTTCCTGTGTGGTCTGATCATCAGGTTGCTCACTCACATTCTGGAAAACCAATTCAATTTCCTTTTCTTCCAACTCAGAAGAGATCTGAATAGATATCTACACATTCCAGATGAACGCTCTTGACTCCAGAGTTTGCTGGTTTCGGTTGCTGTTGACCTTCACCTATTGCTTTTGTTCCTGGTGCTGAATGAATGTAGACTGCAGATGAGTGCTCTAGCTAGAGGCTTCACTTTGTGTCGCTGAATGTATGCAGGTGTTATCTAGAAAATTAAAAGTAATTAAATATGCGAAATCAAGGAACCTCATCCCAAACCTATTGTAAAATTTCAGGCTAGGTATGAGCAGCCACCAAAGCTACACTGAAGTCTGACGGGTGAGACAGTGTAGTTTACGCCATTCCTATATTATTGGTGTACCAGGAGGATTTCTTGGCATTGTCCAGCTAATTTACAAACCCTAGATGCTGTAGGAGCAGAACACTGTGGAAAGGATAAAGAAAAAATAGCCTTTTTGGACAATGCTGTGTTACAGTTTTCAAATCATTTAGATCACCAGGCACTCAAGATCCAAGCACTGTTCAGCTTGGATTTGAGCTACATTTTAATAATTTTTTGTCCAGTTTTATTTGAACCTTTTCATGGAATGAAAGCATGCACATTTTAAATTGGGAGTTTCTTTTTTCCTAAAAAAAAAACCCCAACATTTCTTTGTGTTCTACAACTTAGAAGTTTCTAATAGGCTATCCTATAGCAACCTTCATGTTCTAGCCTCAAAAATATACAGGCTTATTACAGAAGCTTTAGGGAATTTTATTTTTTGTGACTTAGAATCTTACTGCTGTCTGAAGCAAAGTGCCCTTGATGTCATATTGTTGGAGTTCTCAAGAACTTACTTCTCTGTGACTGGAGAAAGGTGTTTTTTTTCTTTGTAAATGGATCATTTTTTGTCATGAAATGTCATTAAAGTAGCAAATATTATAATAAATCTAACATGCTTTTCTGCTACTGCCAGTCCTTCCCACAAAAGTACACATCAGTGTGATAGAAGAATGAAAGGAAATGTGATATGGTAGGTTGAGAGAACATTAATATATAATTCCTTGATTGTAATAGTTTTCATCTATAATTAGGCAATTCTCTTTCTTTTCTAATACAAGAATTTTCCAGTTCTATTTGCATGCAGCAAGTCAAAGGCAAGGAGAGTGTAACAGTTTCTCTATCTTAAAACATAATAGATTTTTCCCTAACCCTTATATTAAGTTAAATAGTATAAAGCTTTCCACAAGATCGTGGGATTTCTACTTCAGTGGCACCAGAAATAAATGTGATCAAATGATGAGTGCTTTACCCTACATTTTTAAATTTGTGCCATTCCTGCCAAAGGCAGAATCAGCACACTTGAAAGTTCAATTCACATAATAGCAAAAAAGAAATATTGCAGAGCAGCTCGCTGTACAGTTTATGATAATAGTCAGTTGCTCTTGAACATCTTCTGCATTTTTCATAAATTTCCACCTGATATATATACACACACACATATATATGTATATTTATATATATCGATAAATTTCCAACATACATTGCTCTTATATAGTGGCATAATGGCTAAAAAGACATTGTCGTGTTTAAAATTTAATGAAGATTTTTAGTTCACAGTGATATTCTAAGAAATTATTTTTACAATAAAACACTGCTGAAATCATTCCTCCCAGGACAGTGGTAAAATACAGTCTAGATATGCTTTTAATAAATGTGGTGTAAAAACAATTAGTAATTTATTATTATCCCCTGTCTTTATGTCAAACATCCAAGCTCTGTGCAAAAGGTCTTTTTTCTTGTTTTTTTCATCAACTCTTCAGTTGTATAATACCTTCTAATTAACATATTACGGGGCAGTGGGGGTGGAAATAATATGTAATAACTTTTACAAACTCTGCAGTTTACCTGCTTCTCAACTTTGTCTCACTTGATTTGCATAAGGTGAAGCTAGTTAAACTTTTGCAAACAGTAACAGGATTTTTTTAGTAATCATGGAAGATCTTTGTCTCACTTTAATTTTTAGTCTGTTTTATGGCAAAATTCAGAATAGTCACTAGTTCCCTGATCAAGATTGTAATCTTCCTATTTGCAAATCATTTAAACCAGCATGGGGTAATATTAAAACATTGAAATATTCCTCCTGCCACACTTATTAAGAGAAATAAGATAGTATCCAACTAAAATAATATTAAGGACTTCATAATATGTCTAACATCTTAAAGTGATCTTTTCTGAAATGATTATTTTATTTAAGGACCAACTATAACCACTTCACCTGTTGAAAGGGAACTGTATTTTGCAGAGCTGAACAAATAGGTCACTAAACTACAGAACAGTTGCAGACCCTAAGGATAAGTGATATACACCTCACATATTTGTTTCCATAAGAAAAACTATTCCGGCTTGAGGTCAGGTCCAGTCTGAAAACCAGTTTTTCTCCTGGTGGTAGAGGAGATACACACATGCTCTGGTTCTCAAGGCCAAAGAGCTGCGGGGTTCTCCAGCTGCCTGGCTGCCCATCCACACTGTGTAGGGCTCCTGATCCACACTGGTAGGTGCAGCCATAGGCGTTCTGTTCACAAGTCACATGCAACTTGCCTAGCCAGCCAGGCAAGAGGTCTGTGCATGCTAATTAAGTGTGGAAATACATTGCCTTCCACACTCTGATGAGTGTATTTCCTTCCGTGGAAAGTCTGGCTTTCCACTCTTTGTAAAGATAATAGGATTTCCTAGGCACAAGAGAAAAAACCTTTCTTTTAGTCATATGTGGTTTTTGTCTGCTTTCCCAGTTTTCTGGCAAAGCAATCTGTGCCTTTTACTAGTTAATATTTGGGAAGAGGGATTGCAGAGTGCATGGGGGTTGTGGAGAGACATAGGAAGAAGGAGAACAAGTTGCTTGTAAGGAGGAAGGTAAGAAGAAAGATGTAGATCTCAGTACAGTATTACAGCAGAGGGCAAGGGTATTGCAACAGTAAGACAGGAGCAGAATGACTCAGTGTGGGTAACAGGAACCCTGAATATTGTAGACCAGTGTCAACTCTTGTGAAAATTGTCCTGCTTGACAATATTGAAATTCTGTCTTCATGGAAACTCATTTTTGAACAGGGAGTAGACTATTTTCATCATTACTTTGGAAATGTTCCCTCTCCATTTGTGTTCTAATTGCATCTAGTAGTTGTTTGTACTGCCAAGATACTGCACTGTTCAAAATCTACACAAATCTGAGAAGAAATCTGGAACTGTTCATTTGGTCTCCAATGGGAAAAAAACTTGACAGCACTGTATGCTGTACTTAATTACATAAAAACTGTGGGTTCTTTTTACTATTTATACTAGGTTTATGTTCTGTCACTGTCTGTTTGAAAACTTTTAAATAGTGAAGTATTGCCACAGATGTACGGTATAACTCTAAGCAAGTATTTTTTATCTCATAGTGCCTTAGTCTTTCATCTGATAAATGGATTTATTTCTCTTTGCTTCTTCTTGCTGTTTGTCCTTCCTGTTTTCTGTATTCAGATTTGGATTTTTAGCACTTTGGGATAGGAACAGCAACTAACTACAGGAAAGTGCAATATGCATAAATTAAAGCCCTTCGTATTGTTGATAAAGCTGGATGCTAACAGTGCAAATACCTAAACATTCTTAGGCATTTTGTGACTATATAAACAGTTTTTCCACAGTTCAAAATATATGTTGTTTAACAGGTTTAATATAAGCAGAGATTAGAAGCAAACAGTGGACCTAAGTTGAAAACTCTTTGAGTTTTTATTGTATCTGTGCTAATTTGAGTCTCTGCACGGTATGCTGTCCATATACCTAAAATGGTTATTTTATGGTTCAGGTTAAGGCGCAGCAAAAATTTCATGAGCATAATTATACTTGAAAAGTGTTGTCTATGCATGGCAGGATTCTCCTAACAGCTGAGCCTGGAAGATTTCTGCCATTGAAGAATCCAATTTCTTGATGCACCTTTCTCCAAAGATCTCAAATCCAGTATCTTTTTCATGTAGAATACATTGTGCACTCCCAAAGTTATGCAATTCTTAAAACCTAAAAGGTTTCTGATAAACATTCAGATAACAATAAGCTTGCTAAATTAATTTTATAATCTCATTAATCTGTGACCATCTTTCCATTTCAGTTTGGAGAATGGCTGAGAGTATCACTGTGCCGTCTTGCTTAAATATTAGTACCATGTTTGCTTAACTTCTTGATGTGAGTAACTGTCTGTATCTGTAACGGTTTATATTTTGTACAGATTTCATATTTTGATCAGTCAAGATTCTGAGAAGTCAAGGTATTTTTTCTTGTACGTTCTTTCAATTATTAATTAGGCAAGATTAAAAAATTTTGTAGAAATCTGTTCAGTAAAAAAATATTTCAGTAAATCTTTTGCACAAAATGAATCAAAAGTCCTATATATCACAACTTTATTTATCACACAGCTCTTGCTCATTTTCAGAGTGCTGTAAATCCTGTGTGTTGAAGATGTGCATCTGTAGCATATATTATGCTTGGAGCATGCTTCTGCTCTGTCCCAAACCCTTTTCACATCTACATTGTAGAAATATTATCCTGTCACTCAGGCAAGAACTTTAAGCAAACTCATTAGCACACCAAATTTACGCCTGCACCAACATTCATCATCTGTTTGCAATGTAGGCGAGTCCAAGCCATCTGCACACTGTAACAAGGATGTCCCGTGTACCCTGGCACTGAAATTCAAAGCTATTTTGAGACAGACAAGAAAGGGCACTGCTACAAAGGAAATGTGGATTTATAGTAATGGTGAGGACGCACAAAACAGGTCTGCACATCTCCTATATTCTGGCAGCATTAGAAGCTAGTTGGGAAGCAGCGTGAAAACACTTGCAGGATTGGGGATTTTAGTCCTCCATCCAGCCCACTTGGCACGATGTGGTTTATGCGGAGATAATGAGTCCTTCTGATTCCTCTGTATGCCAGACTGTTTCCTTAGCTTTTTCCTTCCCTCTCCAAGAACTAATGAGACAATTTTACTTCACACCTGGTCCTAGAACAACCGCAACTAGTTAGAAAAGGAACCAACCATACAGAAGGTCTTGTCCAGCTCTTACAACGTAGGATTACAACATTCTTGGTCTACATGGTCTTCAGATGATTCAGCTGCTAAATTCTGAGCAAGTCTCCAGTGAGTTTATGCAAACTGAAATTCCCAGAGACTAGTAATGTCCAAATGTGTGCAGTTTTCAAAGGGTTAATGACAAAAATTTGCTGGCACACCCCTTAAGATTTCAGTTGTCTCCTTCAGAGAACAGAAGGTGTCTGACAAACCTAATTATAGGTATTGCTGCTTAAT
>JAVJGJ010000001.1:2787865-2810397 GCA_035590215.1 Microhierax caerulescens
TGTGGGGGGGGGGGGTGGCAAGGATCTTAAACAACGGGAAAATGCTAGCTTGTTAAAATGTTCTTTTCTCAAAAGTCATTAAGAAAATGATGACTGAAAATTTTGAACTGAGGAGGATCAGAACTCAGTCATTGTTCAAATAAGGTAATGTCAAATAGAATAACATACAGTTAGAGCTCAAGACATATTCTTTACCTCCAGGATATTAATGACTAGTGATGAAGGTTCAGAAATCAAGCATTTCCATTTACAGTATGTTCATCATTCTGGCTGTGTTCAAGAAAAGTGAGGGAAAGCAAATACTTATTAACTTTAATCAGTACTGCGTGACCAGACACTCCTGATTTGTGGTTCTGTTGATGTGTCTGTCTCCATTCTTAAAATAGTTTTATTCATTGGGCCTTCCTTGGCAATCGAATCTCAGAAAAGTCTTGTGTGTCAGCAGGAAGAGTCTAGTAGACACTATTTCTTTGAAGTAATTACAAGAGTTTTTTACAACGTTCTGCATCCCTTGAGTCACCCAGTACCACAAAAATGGTATATGGTGTTGTAGACACTTCAATAATGTTCTTTAGTTTTCATCTAAAATACAAAATAAAATTTATAAACTTATTATGGGAAACATTAGTTGAAAATGTGAGAAGTGCATTTTAAGTATACTGCACAGCAGATAGTAGTACTGAGATAGCAAATTAAATCAGCGGGACCTCTTCTCTAATTGTTTTTCAACCCGAGTAAGGATACTTGAAATGGATTCTTATGTCACAGTTCTCAAAAGTGACTAATTTGGGGTACCTTGGTTTTGATTCCTGAGACAGAAGAAGGTCTGGAAGTAGAGAAAACATTAATCTTGCATCTCTTGAAAATTAATGCAAGCCCTCTGAGACAACCAAAAAATAGTGACACCATAAAATTTTAGGCATTTTCCAGTAAGCACGTGCGCATTCTATATGCTTTGACTGAGTTTACCTGTACTTTAATATAAGAATAGTATTTATGTATTGCTGTTGATATTACCTTTAACAGTAATTATACCTGGGCATTCTAAATACAGATTTTTATTGTTTTGCATGCAACTTTTAGGAATGACTACCAAGTTTCCCAGAAGTGTGATGCCAGGCACCACAGTAGTCTTGTATTCCTCTAATTTAAAGAAATGACTAGAAAGTTCCCTTGTTATACTATGCACAGGCCATAAGAAGTGTTTAAAGTTCATCAGAACAGGCTGCACAGGGGAGTGTTGAGTCACCATCCCTGGAGGTATTTAAAAGATGCGTAGGCCTGGTGCTTAGGGACATGGTTTAGTGGTGGACTTGGCAGTGCTGGTTTAACAGTTGGAGTCTATGATCTTCAAGGTCCTTTCCAACCTAAATGATTCTGTGATCCATCTTAGGAAATGATTTGAATCAGGGACTCCTTTGTCCCACCTGAGACTCCCTTAATTTCCGTGGAAACATGAATATCTGAAGATTGTTACTAGATAGCTAAGGAAGTAAGTCAGGAAGTTTCTATATTATAACTACTATTATGTTTTGTTGGAATGATGAATTTTCCAGTTGGGAGTATTTTATTTAGGACAAGTTTCCGAGATGGAATTGTTGCACCACCCATGTTATAAATCCTGCGTGTGACATAAAGAGGAATTTCTCAGCATCCCATAGTTCTTGGGAGCAGTGCTGATATATAAGTGAAGGAGACAGTTCCATTGGCACAAACACAGACATTCCCCATACGCGCCGCTGGAGTCACCGAGTGCAGGAAGAGCAAGGACAGATACAGACAGTTGCTGCTATAAAGCTGAAGTGGGCAACAATGACAAGCAATGGCCACAGCCCTTTCCATGTAAGCCAAAGATGTTGACAGGCAGTTTGTGGAGAAAAGTAAACTGAAAATATTCATAGGCTACGTGGCACTAAGAGGTTACTGAAGTTCTATTGTGCTCAGAGTTTATTGCCTCAGAACAAGTTACTGCAGAGCTTCACTACCATATGATTCCTTGGTCACTTTTATGTGTTAGACTGACATCCATGGTGATAGCAATTATTATAAGAGCTTGTGCTTGCATATGCCATGTATAAAGTGTGCTGGGGGAAAGACCCTTAACAAAAAAGTGTGGTAGGCTAAAAAAAGAACTGAAAGAGAGAGAAACCATTTCAATTCAAGACATCAATTAACACTGATTTGCACTGGAGTGCATTTGAAAGTACATGCAATATTCACGTGCCAAATGAATTCATTAAAGACCAGTGTGATTACAGTGAATGTCAAATGAATTAATAACAATGGGACCTTTAAGTGTTACCATTAATTTCACAGTGTGTTGCTGTTTTATACTTATGGGCTCTGAAACTAAATGACACTCTACAGTTGCCCTAGTAGATTAATTGTGCATTAATAATCTATGGGTGGGCCAGCAATCTGGTGGGCACTTACATTTCATTGACACTTGGATACTAAAGCTCATCTTCATTTCCAGATTTCAGTCAGGAAAGTAATTTTAGCTTTAAAATAGGCTCACACCATTTCTTCTATATTTGATTAGAGTTCTTAAACCAGCATTAAGTTTTTGTATTCTATGTCCACATTCAACGTTAAGCTTGATTAAGAAATTAAACCCTTCTTTGTTTCTTTTTCTGTACATAGCTCTCTATCTGGGAAATATGCCAATGATTTCTGCTTGCTAGTAGAAATCCTGGTCCATTCAAGGCATTTATTTTGCTGCTAGAAATTATCTCTGCAATTTTGACTGTTTCAGTTTTCCTCTGTCTTTTTTTTTTTTTCATTCATATCTCAGAAAGTGCATACCAGTTTATTTACCCAATATTTTTATATGCCCTGTCTTGAGAGGAATAGAGCCTAACTTAAGTGAGAGATTATTGTGGTTAACCCCATTCCATTCAGCAACAAAAGTACCACGCAGCTGCTCGCTCACATCTCCCCACTACCCACCCCCAACCACCACCAAGTGGGATGGGGAGGAGAATCAGAGAAAAGGTAAAACTTGTGGGTTGAGATAAGAACAATTTAATAACTGAAAGAAAATAAAATGTAATAGTAGTAGTAGTAGTAATATTAATAATAATAATTGTAATGAAAAGGAGAGAGAAGGAAAGAGGAATAAAACCCAAAGGAAAAAACCAAAACCAAACCCAAAACCAAAACAAGGGATGCACAATACGATTGCAAACGACCTGCTGGCCGATGCCCAGCCAGCCCCGGAGCAGCAATGGGCCCCTCCTGCCCACTTCCCCCCAGTTTACATACTGAACATGAGATTCTATGTTGGGGAATATGCCTTTGGCTAGTTCAGGTCAGCTGTCCTGGCTCTGCTCCCTCCCAGCTTCTTGTGCCCCTGCTCACTGGCAGAGCATGGGAAACCTGAAGAGCCCTTGATTTAGGGTAAGCATTATTTAGCATAAACTAAATCATCAGTGTGTTGAGTTCTTAGTGTAGCAGAACTGATTTTATGGTCATTAGGCCATTACATTTTGAAAGAAAAGTTAAATGGACAAATTATTTTATTGTTTTGTTTTTCTTAAATGACACACTAGTATTGTAAGCTCCTGTAAGCAAGTAGACCTCAGGAGCCATGTGGAGATCCATTGAAATTAAATTGTTAGCAGTGTAAGTCAAGGTTTGGAAAGAGAGACAGAAGCAGAGACAGAAAGTGAAATTTTGTTACATCCACAAGTTCCCAATAAAAGCATGTTTGATCAAAATTTTATCTCATTTTTCAACTTTGGTCACTTCTTCTGATGTAAGATATTATCCTTCTTTACAAATTTTGCCTTAAGTTTTAGATCTTAATTCCTGCAATAAACCTAAATACTATAGCATTTGAATTTGGACAGAGTTTGCAAAACAGTTGTACAGGCAAATGTTGCTATATACTGAAAACATCTCTCTTTCTCAGAGAGATAAACATACAGATAATCTGATTGTCATATGGTGAACAGGAAATCTCTAAAAACGATGAAATCTAACTCAGTTATGGGGGATTTTTTGTTTGCTTGGTTGGTTTTGAAGCCAACAGAAAGTTAATTGATCTCAAACCTACTTAGGAATAGATATGTGACTTCAAAAACTCATACTGTTGGACAGCACCCTTGTACAGATGTCTAAAGACTCTTTTGGGTACTCTCATACAAAGGCAATTTAATTACTCAATAGTTCAAGTTTACCAAACTAGAGTGACACATTCCCACTGCATTTGTACATTTGTTAACAGGGCAGTATGTGTGGTTTAAATGAAATGGTAGTGAGTATTATAGTAGCCTTCATAAAAATTTATCATAACACCTTAAGTGCCAAAAACATAATCCTAAAATAGATGTACGTAATATAAGTCACTAATAAATTTTACTAATTATCTAGGTATTGCATTTCTTTCTATCTCAGTTTTGTAGGGTAAGACTCAAACTCAGGATATATGCACACATATAAACACTGAGATATTCTATTTGTGCCTTGACTGGAGTTGATAAATGGCCCATCAATCACATGTTTTTAATTTCATCTATTAAACATTCTACTTACTTCAAGCTTCCCATGACACACACTTAAAGAAGAGATAGGAAATCACTTAAGAGTACTTTGAGTGTAAAATTAGAGAAAATATTGTAATCCTGAAGCTGCTTCTAATTCTAGAAATGTTCCACTTGTTAAACACACTGGTCTGACTCAGAAACATTCCTGCATGTTATGCATGTTCCTACATAACGGTGAGCAGATACTGCCAGTTTGTGATGATGTCACACAGAATATACACACATGCACACACATAGATACACATGCAGAGTTTGGACTGCATGTTCTGAGACTGCATGTGTGGGTGTAGGAAAGGGAAGACAGATCATCAGTCAAAACTTTATATGTTTGAGATATTTATGATATTTTCATCATTGCAATTTCCATTGTGTAAATCAAATATTTACCACACACTCATAAGTCACAGGAAAAAACATATAGCCATATTTTGCAGTTGCTGAAATCAAATACACATTCACAAATTCCCTATTCTTCACCTGCTGATGCCTTTTTTTCTCCTAAGTATTTACATTTATGTTTGATTTAATGCATGGAGTTTGCCACTTGTTCAAGTTCATTCCAGAAAAAGCCACTAACAAAAAATACATTTCAGTTTCTAGGATTTCCTGTATATGTTTGTGTGTTTGTATATGTATAAATATATACATACATACATATATATATATATATATATATATAAATAGCATGAGTTCAGATTTTTCCATGAACCCTAAGTTGACTTTAGATTTTATGAACACAGCTATATAGCTTTAATCTTCTAACAGCAGTCACAAATAGGAGAGAAACAAGAAAGGTGTGGGAACTCCTTCAGTCCCTCACTGCACAAGTCAAGGAATGAGACAGCAGATCCCAGGCCAGACAGGAGCATCACCCCATCCACAGCTTTGTGGAGGCTTCTGAGGCCCCCCAGAAGGAACACGAATCTCAGCAGGGCTGCCCACATCGCAGCGTAGCCGCAGAGAGAGATGTTATTTTCTCCATAAACCAGATCTCCTGTTCCCTTGCCCATCCTAAGGGAACCTCTCCTTACCTCCCTCTACCTTGGCAGCGCTGCTTGAACTGTCTTGTTATGGAATGTATCAAGCAAGACCTGTAGGCTGTGGTAAACTGACTGGTTTTATTGTGGTAAACTGACTGGTTTTATTAGACTCAGTAACAAAACAGTCAATACAGGGAGTTAACGAAATATTGTACTTAAAGCATTCTTATTAGAAATTTAACAGCTTCGAGGTATGGAACAGGCCTAAAAACATTTTCTCAAAAAGGCTATGAGAGCAGCTAAATGAAAAATACTTACATTTGGCAGCTGTCGTTTCAGGTAATCTAGGTATTCAAAATTGAGACTGAGAACCTCAGGTGGTGCTTTTGTTTGTATGACTTGATCATTCTAGGACTTAATCGAAAACCCTTTTTTTTTTTAACAGCTCTGACACTGCTCTGGAGCTCTCCATCCATAAGATTGCACCAACAGTCCTCCCACAGAAATTGAGTGGAAGCAATAAAAGCCTTTATTAATCTTATTTTTACATATAGTATCTACTATAAGAGTTTTCTTGATCAATTTCAGATCTATTCATAGTGCTTCCAGCCTAATTTTGTGGTAGTTGACTGATGGCTATCACTTCCCTCGGGAAAGCTCCTTCCTCTTGGCAGAGGAATCTGAAAGTCCAGTGTTTGGACTATCTGCATGGTATTCCATGTATCTGTGAAACAGAAATATGTTTCACCTTGCCACAAAGATGCAGGATAATGTTTTGATGGGAAGGGGTTGGGGAAATGAGCTTTTCACCTATTCTATTATTTCATGCTACTTTTTTTTTTTTTTTAAACATTTGGATACCATCCACCTCCAAACCTTCCTGTTCATTAGCAACAGCTGTATGCCCACATGGTCCCTGCACCACTGACAGGGTGACAGGCTCTTTGGAAACTAAATAATTGCTCTATACTTGCTGACAGTGTTAGAAGCAGTGGCATCTCTCTTCCTCTGCAGCTGATAGCAGTGGGGGAGTTCAGCCTACCCAAGTTTAAGGCAGGCAAGTGCAGAAGTACATCCCCAGTTTTGCCCTTAAAACCGAGCACAGCCTTTTCTATCAGTCATCAGTTCCTTCTCCTCTGGCAGGTCAGCTACCTCAGGATCCCTGTCCTCTCACTAAGTAAGGGCCTACCACGTAAAACACCAAAGTAATGAGCAGACCTAGCATATGCTTAGGGGTTTTCCTCTGAAGTATCTCATATCATCTAGATAGCTAGCAAAGATCTGTTTGAGTTCACCTGTTCATAGGGTGTTTCACTTTTGAAGATCAGCTGCATCCTCTGTATATAAGTCCAAGCTGTGTATTTATAATCTGGCTTTCCGGGGATGGGTGGGAGGACTGTTTCCGATATGGAACATACTGCATCACAAGTATGTGTATATCCAGATCAGGGAGATCAGAAGCACTCTGAAGTCACTAATTTTAGGCAAATTTTTAGTTGTGAATGCTTTTTCAGAGGCAGGGCTACACAGCATGTAGAGTTTTTTTGAGCTCTGGCCATGAGTCATTATTCCTTCTGCATGCGATGTGCTTGTTAAAGAGAAAAAGAAAAAAAAAAAAAGAAAAAAAAAAGAAACAAAAACCAAAAAACAGGAAAAAAAAAAAAGGGGGCATCTCTTCCCTTGCAGCCAAGAACATCAACCCAAAAATATTTCAGGGTTGGTTTTTTTTTGGTTTTTTTTTCTACACCACCATTTTTCATTTTCTTTTTCCTAGTAAAACCTTCAATCAGTATTTACTATTTGGAGTTTTGCCCTCACTGCTCCTTAACTTGGAATAGATAAGACATCCATTGAGGTAAGAGAGATGTAAATGGAAGAAAATCTTGGCCCAGGATACTGGGAAATGATGATAAAATTAACTGAAACATAACCAAGCCCCAAATATTTTTTTTTCCATTTCAAGAAGAATTGGGAAAATCCTCAAACTTCTTAGCTTGAGCTGTATGAGATTTTTTAGCACATTGAACTGCTAGATCCTAGCAGAATAGATAAACTTAGTGCAATGTACATATGTTTTTGTCTTAATTTAAAATAAAACCAGTCCTCGGTTATTGGGGGGAGGGAGCGGACTGGCATAAAATCTTCTGCTTTTATGTAGAGTAGGACACACAGAAGAAGCTTGCAGTTTTTAAGTGACTGAATGAATTAGAGAAAGAGGAACCCAAATAGGAAAACTTCCATCTCTTACAGTCACAAGAACAGACATGTGCAGCTCTGTTAGAATCTGGATACTCACCAGGGATCTTACTGGCTCAATGCATCAAGAAGAAATGTCTGTCAAGCTCCTACAAACTTTACTTTCCCAAACAACTGCCATATGCCAGAACTAACAGCTTAAAGACACTATGAATCAAGCCCCAACATTGTGAGATTTAAAGGTGTTTGCAGATTTTTTTAAAATGTTTCCATTAAACCTTTTCATTTCCTCAGTTTCCCAGGCAGATCACAACAGCAGAGTGCTCAGTAGTGCAGATTTAATCCTTTAGTCTTTTGGTTTGATGTTGTTTTGCCGTTAGAGGAAGTTCAGCCAGGTTCTGATGAATCACAACACTTTGTCCTATCCCAAAAGGCATCAAGCAGACTGACACAGGGCCCCACGCCGCCACAGTGCATCCTTGCTGCAAGTGTTGATTCCAACACTGAAAACAGTTTCCTGCCTGCAAAGCAACTATCATCATTAAAAAGGAACTGAAACAAGCTGTCTCCCTCTCTCTCACTCTTCACTAAATGTCTTAATGATATGAGCCTAACGGTTCTTCGGGATCGCTTTGAGCCGTAGGGTGGAAGAGTGCTTTATTCACCCCCTAGCCTGTCAGATTTCGCTTCCCACAGGCATCAGCTACACCCTCTTTGTGAGCTTGCGCGGCCGGCAATCCATACGGAAGAACTGTGTCAAGTGGTTAAATAAATAAATAATGTGCAGCAGGCCTGAAGCCAAACTACTCTCTCCCCATGCACCAGTGAGAGAGGCAATAAGAAAGGAAGCTTGTGCTCTGACGTTACTGCTGCTAATGGAAAAGGTAAAGGCAGTGAGCTCGGCATGTTTGTCATCTAATGTCACATCACAGCAGCTTACGATGTGGTGTTAAATATGTCTGCAATCTCCCTATTTTTCTGAGCCTATTTAGCATTGCTTCCCAACACAGATGGAACCCTTTCTTCCTGCACATATTAATTCATTTGTTATTTATGCACTTCTGATCTTTGTGACATTTTGTCCTTTGGCCTGCTACCAAGTCATTTTTTATACATGTTCTGAGAAATGGTGGCCCTTGCCCTGCAGTGAGCCTCACAAATCCCTGACACACACATATGCATTTTTTATTGTTCTCACATGTTGCTTAACAGTCTGCGTGATTCCTGCTTTACAGCACAGCAGATGGGTTCCTGCATAGCAGTGAAACAGATGAGATGTTCAAATCGATTGTTTTATCAACAATCAGTTGTAGATAAAAATCATTTTAATGAGAGAAATTAATGGTGTTTGCAAACATGATGTTAATTAAAGAACATAGCTTGGGCTTTTTCCCCTCCTTTTTTTCCCCCCCTGCACACAATTTTTGTTACCCATGACATCTTTCATTATTGACTCATGCCCCAAAGAAAAGGCGATTAAAATCTGCTTTTGTTTGATGTAGCTTTTATTGAAGAAAGAAATAGATCTTTCTGAAGCTTCCTGGTGAGATGAAAGTCTAATTATCTCCACAAATGAAAGGAAAAGCTTTAATTAGGCCTGTGCTGAATCTGCGCACTGTGAATTTGTGCATTGTGATGGATGGAGCCCACATCTCCTCAGTGACTGCAGTTGAAATAATGAAGAAGGAGAAGACGTAACCTGCTCCCATGATTCAGCTGGCAGAGCAGACTTGGAGGTACACCTGTGTTGTGAGAGCGTGCCCAGAGCAGCTGCCACAGGCCATGTTTCTGTGCAGAGCATTCGGCTGTTTTACAGCCTCCTCCTGAGCTTTGATCTCTTTTCAGACAGCAGGGGTCCTAACAAATCAAGCTTTTCATGTTTCACTCAGTTTCACTCTCTTTTGCTTCACCATTCATACTTGAACTCCAAAGAGGACGGGTAAAATATTGTCTTTTTCTGAAGCAATTAATGATCAGCAGCGGACACGACAAGTGGGGCATTTTGCCTTTTGCAAGGTGTTTTAAAGTTGACTGTGGGGTAAAGGCTGCAAAAGAATCAGAAATCACGTTTATTTATTTTGCCATATAATTAATTCACTATGCTTTTAACAACCTGCGTGCGTAACACTTCATCTGCTACGCGCTTTGTTTTTGCAGTGCTGTAGCGTCTGCCCAGTTAGGAAAGGTGACATTCTAGGGTAGTGTTAGACTGCTAATGACCCCCAGGGAGAAATCTGAATTATAATAATGCACTATCCCAGATTTTATATTGTTTCCAATCTATTTTTACCATGTTGCATGCAGCTTACTCTGTCTTCATGTAGTCCACCTGATATCAGGAAGGTCAAACCACTACTTATTCACATCACTTGCAGCCAGCATATTCTTCTTTGTGAGTCATAAAGCACCTCTGACATCAAGGGCAGTCAAGGAGATTAGCTCCACACCTTTCTGGACAGGATAGCGGTAAAAACAAGGAAGAAGTAATTGAAGACAAAGTTAAATCAGCATCAGCAATCTAATCTTTTATTCTTTTTGTCAGTATATTCTGTGTTGTTTAGAATGTATTGCTTTAATTGTGTACCAGCCTCTGGAACTGACGAGCTTCACAGTCAACTGGAAACATGCAGAAATAGAAGGATATGGGATAAATGGGAATGCATCCCCTGTTGTCTTGTTTATTTAAGGAAAGGCGGCACCTGAAAAAACCAGCACTGCTGTCTTTCAAAGCAAACACTCTGGGAAGTCTTTTCATAGTAGATATACAGCATCTATAAAGCCTGAAATTGGTGAAAGAAAATGATGCTGATTCTGAGTAATTCAACAAAGTGATAATACAGATTTTAATTTAGTCTGTGTGAAACAAATCTCTGCTTTACAGTTCTCCTTATAAACACAGCTTTATGTACTGCTGGTTTAAAATTTTGTACATTAACAAGTTACTCACTAGCTGAAACCTTGCTATGTATATTTTCTCATTTGTTTAGAGACCTTTAAGGTAGCTGGCACTTTTCTTATTATAAAATACCTTGATTTGTTCTTTCCACTCTCCCCCCGCCTGCTCCATTTCACAGTTTCTTTGTGTAGATTTGTCTCTTTTGTTTATGCCTTTGTAAGTACCTCCCTAGCGTTAGTACTGAGTTCACAGAGCTGAAGTCAAAAAAACCCTGCCTTATACAATATTCTCATCCTTAGGCCATCAGGGCCAACATCCAAGTCTGGTGCCCTGGAATTACAGGGATGATGGTAAATATATAAAGGTCCCAAAGCTCAATATAGGAGAAAAAAGCCGGGGGGAATGCTGTAACACTGGAGCGCAGGTCTGAGCTAGGGGGCACAGCCAGGGGGGAAACGAGGAGGCAGTGGAATTCTTGTTAGACTGCTGTGCAGAGATGAGGAGCAGATAGTAAATTAGGAACGAGCACTGCAAGAACACATCTGAATCAGACCCTCCAATTAACTGTTCTCTTTCGTTCTTTCAAGTTTGATTTCCTTTTAACCTTTTATTTTATTCTTTTGATCTCAGCATCTTTTTCTTCTTGTTCAAGTGAAGAGCAGTGGTGCA
Source organism: Microhierax caerulescens (assembly GCA_035590215.1). Lineage (NCBI taxonomy): Eukaryota > Metazoa > Chordata > Aves > Falconiformes > Falconidae > Microhierax > Microhierax caerulescens. Next base: position 2,799,154 of record JAVJGJ010000001.1, read on the forward strand.
ATAATTTTTGTAGAGGAGGTGTTTTCATTGTCAGCTTCTCTTTCCAAGCACAGCAAGTGATGAACAAACACTGGAAATATTCACGTATGCTATCGTTCAGAATATGAGTCTGACCAAAATTTGAGACCTGTGTGTGTCTGTGTGTTTGCATGTGCATGCACACAAATACATGCGTAGAGCAATGGAAGTTTACAAAAGAAAATATCGTACAAAGCGGGAGCAGTACTATTCAGCAATTATATGCTGGAAAACAGAAAAACTGGCCATTACTATGTAAAGAACCACGTGACTTTCTCTTACGCGTCTCTCATTTGGGCTAAGTCCAAATTTGCTGCATGATGATCTCTGAGAGCTTGGAGATAGGCAGGAAAATCCCTGTGTAGGGTTATTGCGTAGTCATATGGATTCATGAGACTCCTGTAATGCACTTCAGCATTAGTAATGTTAGTACAGTTTCTATATATCTCCTATGGAAAGCTGCAGCAGTTCAGTCCTTCCAAGGTAAGAGCCACCCCAGCCTTGTGAAGTACCTTGAGGAGCTAAATTGCTGCCAATATAATCAGTATTAAAAGAACTATTGTCTTTGTTCCAAGTCACCCCTCTCTGCACTTCCAGGGGACTGTAGAAAGACAAATACATTATAGAGGTGTTCTTAACCTGTCTTCTGCAAAGTCTGGAAGAGCTGTGAATTCCTGTGATGAGGCATGCAGAACACACAAGGTTTGGGCTTGTGTTTTGGTGGTGTTTTTTTCTGACAATGTTACTGGCTGGCTGCTGCATGTTAAGGCACACACATGGTACTCTGAAATGATTCAATATTTATGATTTTGAAGTTTCCAAATTGAGATAAACACAGACATGTTCAATTCACTGTGAACACCTGTTGATTTTTAGTTCTGGAATATCTAAATGGGTATTTGTCCTACCTGTATCTTACAGCATTGAAGAACAGTTGAAGTTGGAAAGGACCTATAAAGGTCATCTGGTCCAAACCTTTGCTCAAGCAGGATCAACTAGAGCATGTTGCCTAGGACCATTATCTAGCTGGCTTTTGAATAACTCCGTAATGGAGCCTCCACAACCACTCTGGGTACCCCCTTCCAGCAGTCAGTCACTCTCACAATAAAAAAAGTGTTTCCCTACGTTCCAACGGAACATCCTGTGTTTTAGTTCGTGCCCTTTTCTCTTGTCCTCTCACTGAGTACCACTGGAAAGAGCCTAGCTCCATCTTTGTACCATCACTTCAGATATTTACATACATTGACAAGATCCCCCCAAGCCTCTTCTCTAAGCACAACTCATAGGAGAGATGTTCCACTCCCTAGTTATCACAGCACTCTCAAAACTATCAAGCTACAACAAGGTCTTTCACCATCTCATACCAACATGCTCTTCATGCCAGTCCTTCTGCTGCCTCCATCGCATCCAGAGCCCACTCCCTCTTCTCTCACTTCTTCCTCAGCTCCTCTCTCTTCATTCTCTCTCAACCACTTAACAGAACCAGCCACACCTGCACCTTATCTAAATTGGCCAACCCACCACCCCTGAAGCCAACCCACAGTTGTATGTTATCAATGCTAATTAACCTAGCTACATTCCTCTACACCTAGTCATCTTTGTGGCCTTTCATTGGACTCTGCCCAATATATCTGTGTCTCTCATGTAATGACTGGACATACTTCCAGAACTGGACACAGTACTCCAAGTGCGGCCTCTGTAGTGCCATCCCACTCTCTACTCATCCAGCTCACAGTTCAACAACTTTTCTATGAGGATCTTATGGGAGAAAACATTAAAAGCCTTACTGAAGTCCAGGTAAACAATAGCCACTGTTCACTCCTCAGCTGCCAGGCCAGTCATTTCAACAGAGAAGGTTATCAAGTTGGTCAAGCTTGACTTCCCCTTGGTGAAGCTGTATTGACTCTTTCCAGTGATTTTCTTATCATACATGTGCCTGGAAGTGGTTTCCAGGATCAGGTGCTCTATTACCTCTTCAGGGATTGAGGAGAAGCTGCTTGCCCTGTAGTTGCCTGGGTCTTTCTTCTTGGCCTTCCTGAACATAGGAATGACATTTCTCCAGTCCTCACACACTCTTCCTAATCTCAGCAATCGATTAAATATTATTGAGACTGGTCCCGTGATGACATCTACCATATCCCTCAGCACTTACAGGTGCACCCCATCAGGCCCCCCATCCAGTTTGCTTAACTACTGCCTGACACGGTCCTCTTCTACCAAGGGTGCATCTTCCTTGATCCCAATTTTTGTCCTAGTGTCTGGGGCCTGAGATTTTTAAAGTATGGTCTCACTTGTAAAGACTGAGACAGAGAAGACATTTCATACCTCAGCCTCTTCCATGCAGCGTGTAACCCTGGGCAGCAGGCCTGCATTTTCCTCGGGCTTCCTTTCATCACCTCTGTACTTATAGAAGCCCTTCTTCTTGTCTTTAACATTCCTGGCCAGATTCAATTCCATTTGGAATTACTATATACTACTAAGATCGTATATGCTAGGAAATCTTACAGAGTAATTTTATTTAGTGGAGTGAAGAAGAAACAATGAAACATAACCAAGGTAAAACACATTGGTGCTTTTAAAAGGGCAGGGGGCAGGGACAGCTATGATCCTAGGGACTTACCATCGACCTGAAGTGTTTACAATTGTCATAACTTCCCTGAAACAAGTGAATATTGTAGAAACTGGTGTTTTGAAGTGTCTTTGGTCTGATAACTGTAAGATGAAAAGAACTGCAAAGTAATACAGCAATTTTTCTTTGCTTCTCCAGCAAATTATTAGTTTACATTGCCATTCTCTGAATATTAAATTACAGACAAGTCAATATTATTCTGGAGTTTATAATTCTGTATTAATATATTATATAAATAATTTAGGGCATATTTAGTTATAGGCCATATTTAATTACAAGACTTCCAGTGCAGATGGAACGCTATGAAGCTGTTCCTTTCATAATGAATAAATAAATAAATAAATAAATAAAATGTAAACAGTAGAGAAAAACAAAGCTAAATTCTCTATAAATTCTTCCTTCAGGTTGTTGTCCCATTTACACTTTATGCTCTGGCATTTTCCACATTGCCACACAGGTAAGCATATGAAAGTATGGCTCCAGAACTGCCAAAATTTAAATATGTTGTTGAGCTAAATCTAAGCAGTAGGAAACACACCATATTGAAGTTTCTAGAGATTTTGTACTTCTGATAGTCATACTTCAAAGCACTCTTAGTTCAGGGTTTTCTAAAGAAGCAGAAGGTACCCAATCTGGAATGAAAATTACTTCTTACTGAATTCCAAATAAATGCTGTTGATGTTCACCTCGCATTACCCTGATATTTTGGCTCTACTATCAACATTCTAACATGCTGTTGTGCTTGATCTATTTAGTGGGGAATTAGGCAAACTTTTTGTTTTGTTTTCTTTTGTTGACATTGTCATTACACGAGGAACTCTGGAGGTCAGTAAAAAAATGAGGTATCTATTAGAGAGCCATAAAACTCTATTCTAAATAGAAGTATTATTTTTATTAAGCAGACTGAGTAAGGAGCTAGTTTCTTCACTGTACCATTCATACAGTGAAAGAAAACCTTTAACCAGTTGTCATTGTTCTCGCAAGACTAACAGGTTTCATAGGCCTTGATATCTTGGTCTTCAAAAATTCGCTGAAGTCCCAGTGTATGTAGGATTTGAAAAGAAATCCTGAAGCCAATCCAAAGTTCCATTTTCCTGGGACAATTGCTTCTCAATTCCAAAAAACTGCATAGGGATCTCCCATTTGTTATTAATATTTTATATAGCCCTTTTTTTCTTCAGCTATATATTTTATCACAAATGATTTTTTGATAACAAAGAATACCCAGTACAGAACACACCCTGTCCCACTAGTTTCAGCAGCCTTTAGGAGGAACACATACAACCCACATCATTCCTCATGGCACTGTGATATTACAGAGAACTGATTTCTTTCTCACAACCACCAGCTGCTGTTTGAGAGCTGAAGGGCTTCTCAGAATCCCTTAACCTTATGTTTCCTTATCTGCAGTTCGGTTTCATGCCCGATTTCCCAGAATTTGCTTAACATTTTCAGAAGGACGTCATTCTCCCACTACTTGTAGCTGGATTTGGATTCATAACTCTTCTGAAAAGAGAAAGTGGTGAGATTCTCCATACCCACCAACGCATGATATTGTCAGATGATAATATTCTTCTCATCAAAATACGATGGAAGAACTGAGTCCTCCCATCCACCAGAAAACTCTTAACCAAATTAAAGATGAATATTCTGGATGCTCCTTCGCAAAGATAAAAAATGGGACTAGCCATCTGGCAGCTCTTGAGGATCTTTAAACACAGAGACTTTTTTTCTGGAGAAAGCATAGCTGTCTTCTGGTCTTCTAAGGATTTGTTTAGGGTTTTTTGTTTTGGGATTTTTTGTTTTGGTTTGGTTTTTAAAGGATTTATACTATATCTCTGTATTTTAAATTAGTTGCTTTATTCTGAATGCCAGATGAAACTTACGGAAGGTTTCTACTTTACAAGATCCTTGACTCCCTGTTAAGCAACCGGCTTCATATTGCAGAGAGGCATTCAGCAAAGGCTCAGTTGCACTCATTATTGCCTCCCCAACTGCAGCTGATACATATAGGGACTGGAATCATGCTGGGATCCCTAGCATCCGCCCTGTGCTGGTAATGGTTGTACTCTTTTTGTATGAGGTGCCAGCTTTCACCTCTTGTATCTAGCAAGAACTGATTAGTGGTAATGTCTGGGTTCATGTTCAGTTGTTGGTGAAGAATTCAGTGGGAGACAGTGCTTCATTCAGGGGAATGTCTTAGGAACATAAAAGTTGCTGCTGTGTGTGGGATTTGAAACCATGCCGCCATCCCTTTTGTTGCACTGTTGCAGAGTTTAAGAGTCATAATTGTAAAATAAGCTGAGCTGACTATTGCAAGTTTTTTTTTTTTATTCACATTGAAGCTGAAAAAAAAAAAAAAAGACCCTTTTTTGTTTCATGCTTTTTTGCAAATGAGAACATTATTACATCTTTAAGGCTGGACAAACAGTGTATGTACAGTATTTATGGATAATACTCATTAGAACTAAGAATAAATGTAAGCCTGTGGCTAAGCAGGCTCTGCATAAATACAGAAATTACACTTGTCATAGCAAGTGGTTCATGCTAACCAGGAGCTGACAGAGGTCATATTTGAGCTATTATGCAAATTCCAAACTCACAAATACAGACTGTGAAATAATAATTAATTACATAGCACTTTAATTAAAGATTAAATCTCAATTTTAAAAAAGCCATGTTTTTATATTACCTGATATAGAGAGGTACTCTCCTAAATGGCCAAACTTAGAACTGCTTATTATGTCCTAGCAAACCTGTGGGAAAGCCTGACATGTGTTAGCAATCGTGGGTTTGTGTTCATCAGAAAAAATCATTTTAAAACAATGTGGGAGGGGCAGTCCTTATCTTTAAGGCAACTGTTGGATAATTGACCTCCTTTAGCATTTAATTTCTCAAGCCTCTAGGAAGCTTAATTTTCAACATCAAAGAGGTACCTGTGGAAGAAACTGTTCCAGACTGGTGAGTAAACAAATTAGAGTTAATAGGGTCATTAGCTTTTGTGGTAAAATTTCAAACTGGGTATTCCTCACTAAGGAATGTAAATGTCAATGTTTTTAAGTCTTCTAAAATATAATTAGGCATGCAACTTGAATACAAATGTTACATATCCTATTAACAAACAATGTTTTCCATTCTCTGGGCATTGTTTTATTAACATTAGGGAATCTGTTTTTCTGGTCCTATGCATTGCTAGCCAGACAATTAGAACAGAAAAAAGTGCAAAGCTGCTTGGTCGATAATACACTGTAAACATTAAGGATACTATATGTTTCCTGTAATATAGAATATGCTAGCTAGCTACCTTTAGAGTAAGAGCTGTAGCTCTGTTTAACCCTTAGATCTCTATGTAGGAGTATAAGAGCTTGAAAAAAAACAGAAACGTACACACACACAAAAAAACCAAAACCAAAACCAAAAACAAAACCAACCAAACAAAAAAACCCCACAACACACCCACCACAAAAAAAGCAGCTTACATTTCCTCATTTGGATGATGGATGATCTTCTCATCTCTACTTTGTCTTGGTTCTATGGCTACATAAAGGGATAATTGCTGATTGAATTTGGAACAGAGAATGCAGCAAATTTAATTCCTCCATCCTCTCATTTCACTTCTTGCACAATACTGAAGTCTTTTATTCAATTATCCTTGCATATGGTAATAGAAATACTGTTCAGTTTCTTCTACCAAACTCTGACAAGTTGCTAGTCCACCCACATTTCCACACCTTTTCCCACATACCTACCTTCAGGCTATGCACTCTCTCATTCCATTTCCCCTGAAATTCTTGCTGCTAACCCTTCCCAGCAGCTGCAATCTCCTGGAACTGAGGGTTGTCAGAGCAAGTTCCCTTTTCACTTTTTAATGCCAAGAAATTGTGAACTGTAGGGTTTATTCTACCTCTAGGAGGTCAGTACTCAGCAATACCTTCTTTTTAATCCAGTAAATTGGCTGCTGCTACAAGTGTCATCATTTAAACAAGTAGAGAGGAAAATTTTGTCCTTAAGTAGTGAATCAGATCAGTGTAACAGTTTGTGGAATACAGACTGATGGACTAACTGGCAACACCACCACTGTATTTAGCATAGAAGGACATGAAAGATTTGCTAGAATTGTCAAAGGAGAGCTGCAGAAAATATTTAGACTGGAAAACTGCAGATGGGCAAGCACATCCAGTGGTAAACCACCTCCTCCCTGTGAAAACTGATTTGTACCAGCAGGGTCTGAATGAATGCTACAATGAATTCTACCAAAAAAAGGAAAAAAAAAACAGGCAGGGGTGCGGGGAAGAATTTAAAATAATTGATCATTGCTGTATCTGTGATTAGAAGCATTGAATTTTTAAGTCATTAGCCTGAAAGAGCAAAGACTTTAAAAAATATCAACTCTTCTCACTATATATATATACCAGTGAAGTTTAAGATTTTTTTTTTCTCATTTGGCTATCATAAACCATTTTGTTGTGATAATCTTGTTTAGTGGGCTGACTTAATCTTTTAATCTCCCATTCTCCCTCAATAGCAACAATTTCTTTCTGCTTAGATAACACCAACAAAAGTGAATAAACCCAAACCTCAAATGCTTTCTATGTAATGTGAATCATGTTTAAGTGATGTTTTGAAAAAATCCTTGTCTGTCAGAAGGAAGCTTTTTGCACTAGGCAAGTTGTTATGACTGAGTTCTTTTGCAAAGTGGTTCTAGTTGCCATTTATTATTGGTCTCTAACAATGTGTTTCAAATAAGAATTTTTAGTTTGCCTCCACGATAGCATCTCGTAGAGTTTTATAAGCCTTCATTTTTAAATAACCATTAGTTTTATTTCAACCTCCTGCAGTGTTTTTGATAGAATGTTACTATTTCCACACAATATTAATTTATTTCCCACTGTAATCCAGAGTAATAGATGAGTATTACCATCCCTATTTTGCTAACTTAACTGATTTTAGTCATGGAGACACAATATCAAATCAAGAATCATGCAATATGTCTATCACAAATTTGGGACCATATGCAGATCTCATGATCTCACTTTCTATGGGTATTGAAGGGTGAGACTCATTTAATCTAACTTAAGCCACACAAATGTTGGGAATCTCGTCTTCCTGCTATAGTCAAGGCTGAGACAAGCACCTCCAGAGAACAAGTCATTCTATCACAAAATATCAATAAGTTAAGCTTTGCAAGAGAAATAATGATAAAAGATTATTTACCCTTCCACCAACCTAGGCAGTTGAGGAGGTAAGCGCTTCTGCACTGCTCTATGAAAATGTTTCATGGTCCAGTACGTCTTGCCCATGAATGTAGTAAGGGAATCAGACCATTGCTTCTAGTAGACTGATTTTTTACTCTTCAACTGAAATCTTGACTGTGACGTATTCTGAAAAGATTCTTTCCTTCCTTCTTTTAGAATTGCTGAAAATACACTATTCATCTGGATATAATGGCAAAGCTACTTTCAAAGCTTTGAGTAAAAGCAAATAGAATAAACAGTGTGATTTGTATCTTGGATGGGTGAAAAAGTAAATTTCTTAGATTTTTGTTAATTTTGAAATAAGGCATTTGTTTAAACACCTTTGGCACTATTTTAATTATTAAGGAGTAAAAGAGTAGGCACAAGCAAATATTCATTTTTTTCAAAATTAAGTGTAAAATTATTTAATACACAGAAGGACCCCTTTTCATTCAACTTGTTACAAAACGCAGAGTTCCATAACAAGTTGGAATGTTTTAATCATACATAAATAGGTCAAAGTAAGTTATGAAAAATGTAATTTCTATTTCAATTTTTAACCTATTCCCAAATACATATCGTGGCTTTTTCTTTCCCATATCTGTTCTTGATCCCTATCTAAGGGGTTATGTCAGACCAGACTAGAAAGGCCTGACACCAGAGGGTGCAGAGGTGCTATTCCATGTCTTCAGCACATCATCTGTAGGGTATCCTGACACATATTATCAGGAGAGGTGGTCTTGCATTAACCTTTTCCACTCTTGGAGGATAAAATGATAATGAAACAACAAAAACAGATAATGAGACAAGGAGAGCACAATTCTTGTGATTATGGCCAGGGGGGTGGGGCGGGAAGTGGAACGACTTAGAGCTGACTTTCAGTCAAGCATTACCAATTCAAATAATAAATGGAGTAGATGTAAGTGGATGGAAAACCAGACAGGCACCCGAAGATAACACCTAGAATAGGAGTCTGTTAAGGACAGGAGTTGGTTAAGTTTGTTCTTCTGACTGGCTACCACTTGACAGACAAACAGCTTTACCACAAGAATATTCAAAATGTAATGATTTGGTGACTTGATTCATTTGACATCCTTAGGGATGTCATCCTTTGGCGAAGCAAGTGAAACCTCAGAATCTAACAGTTGTAAACAGCTACAAGATTTTGTGTTTTGCTTAACACTGCCTCTGCTGAAGCATGATGAGCATAACAGCAGCTTACAAAGCCTGATATTATGTGGGGGTAGTAAAAAGGAGAAAATACTTGTTCACTTTCTTCCGTGGCTTTATGATCTGGGGGGTTGCCACATTTCTACCAGTAAGGAACTCCTCCACAACAACTCCATTACAGCTCCTAGTAATAAGGCAAAATGTGAAGATTGTGTATTTGGTGGAATGACAGAGCAGATAGCTCAAAAGGCACAGATAAAGAAGCAGCCACAGCTAAATTTGTACATACTGAATTAAGAGAGAATGAGAAACTGGGTACAATGGAGTTCATCCCTTGAAAGAAGTGATGGTGTTGGCTTGCTCAAAAAAGCAAAGATAAGAGTAAAGCAAAATTGCTCAGGCAAAAGACTCAAAAGCTGCGTGTTCCAAAAATGATATAAGGTTAATAGCTTTCCTTTGTTTTGTCACATTGACAATTTGGGCACATCAAAGGTTGCATTTATACTGAACTTATGTCAGTACATTTTGAACACCAAAGCCCTGGTCAACTCAGGAAGTTTTCAAGCTTTTTTTTTTTTTTTTTTTTTTTTTTTTTCTTGACCTGAATAGAAGTTACACTGTAAATTGTGCTGCGTGTGTTGCCATGTTTTACTCATGTCTCTGTGGAGTTCTTAAGAGCTCAAAAAATATAATTCTTCAATGGGAAGCATATGCCACCAGGGCCTTTTATCTGAATGCTTCAGATTCAATCAAAAGGCACAATCTGAGCAGCCATGGGCCAAGGCAAGATTCAGCTGTTTAAGTCTCTGAGCCTAGTGATTTACTCCTTGAGTGCCTCTGCAGCACTCGAGCTATGTCTGGTAGGACTTAATGTGAATTACTTTCCTGCACACCAGCTTTTTTTGTGCCAAGTGGGTTCTGGTGTTTTGTTTTTTTTTTATTACTCCCTTGTATGAAAATTGTAACAGCATGTCAGTTACTACTTTCAGCAACAGTGTCATAAATACTTTTAGTATTTACTACACCACCCAAACCATGTATTTATTGCTTCATTGTACGTACCTAGTTTGAAATTGCTTTCTTTTAATACTTCAAAATAGTTAATTCAAAAGGAAGGAAACCTGTATGACAACACACATAATGAAACAAAGGCTGCACAGAATCTTTTTGTTCTTCAGAAAAGAACTGGCACATGAAAAAGGGATACAAAATTCTTGATATTCATAAACTATATTGTACTGTAAAACCAGATTTTAAAAACTTAAATAGTCACACTACTCTGTTCAGGCTTAATTATATTTCTTCTTATGAATAACTGCTATGGAGAGCTCTATAGGATGCCCACTCAGAATGTCACACAGGCTGAGCAGCCTATGTAAAAGTGTAATGTGATCGACATTCACTCAACTGCTCTGTTCAGATTTCATCATGTTGAGCCTGTGTGTTTTAAGGTACACTGGAACTCTAGAGACTCTAGTCACCAGTTTTGAGTTTTTGCTTCTCTGGCACACTGACTGGCATAGATGTACTCTGTCTGATGTGATACGAGATCCTGCAAAGCTGGGTTTTTTTCTGAAATCTGGGTGCAATCCAGACTTCTGTAACACTTCCTGCGTAACTTAATAGAGACTTTCCAGAGCTAACAGGCTTTGTGATCACACTGATTTTATAGCTCACTTCTTCAGACGTGTCAGTGAAAAGAGGAAGAGATTTGAGCTTTGAGTAAAAGTTCAAGAAAACGTATTAAGACTTGTTTCGCTTTAGTTCATATAACCAATAAAGACACATCATGAAAATAATGAACACCTAATGGTAAATACCTTCCTACTCAGGTTTCCTTCTTTTCTTAAGAATTTTACATTTAAATTAATATTCCTTTAAGGAATTCAGTAATTTTCCTTTCTTCCATTTTGCTTCTCCAAACATAAGCCCTATCCAAATTGATGATTTCCATTGTCTTTTGTCTAGTGATTCCCTAAACGGTTTAATTAGATAATCAATGCTTGTGTTTATCACATTCACATTTAAAATCCATTGATAGGTCAAACCAACAGAAGAAGTTTAATTGCTTTGCCCATGCTCTGCATGGTATCCTTTTTATTCCTGGTATAAAACCATTGAAACAACATGACATTGCTATGATTACCAGAGATGCTACTTGCCGTTTTTAAAAAGTTGGTGGAAAGAAACTAA
>JAVJGJ010000001.1:2810497-2827064 GCA_035590215.1 Microhierax caerulescens
ACCAGAGATGCTACTTGCAGTTTTTAAAAAGTTGGTGGAAAGAAGCTAACCCCATAGATGACAATTTTATAAGATTAAATAGGCAAATTGAGTCACAAATATTGCTTCATAAAAGTAAAAATTGAGCTGTCAGATTCCTCATGCAGAATAGGTCTATGCCAGTTCTCTTCCCTGCAGGATACTGTTCACTCTTCAATGTATCAGAGAAATGGGGAGAGGTGGGGTGATTGCTTTTTAACTTCAGCAGTGATTGTGATTTAACGTCAATATGTGTCCTGTGAAATCTACAGTAATAAGAGGAGCACATTTCTAGCCTGCAAACATAAACTGTGATACCATACTCATTCAGCTTCTTATGTTCAAATATGCAGTTACTACTGTGTAGGCATAGGTTGACAAACATCTGTGGTAACCCTCTTAAAAGACAGATGAGGCAAACTCTTGATAGTATTCCTCTGTATGAGCCTGAATTCCCTTACAAACCTTGACAAATCTAGGTTCTTAGTGACCTTTGCCTTCAAAGAGCAGCCAACTTGACAAGTAACACTGCCTCAAAACTACATCTGACCATGAGGTTCCAAAAGGCTGAATTCAGTTTGTATAATTAGAACCATCTATATTCTTTAACTTCTGAAAAAAAAAAAAATTGATTGTTCCCCCAAAACATTGCGTTCATTATCAGAATTGTAAAAGTGTTGCATTTATTCAAACTACCAGTTTATGCTCACACACCTGTTAATAATTGGAGGAAAATTAAAACCAAGTCAGACTGGAATAACCACTTTGATTTTGGATTGTGGAGCAGCTGCATCTGTGGCTGTTCAGTCCTAGGTCTTCATTGCAAGATGAAGACCAAAGAACAATTGAAGGAGTGGAGAATAGAAAAGAAAGAAAATAAAAAAATATAATTTGGGCATTGATAACACTACAGATATTCAAAAGTATACTCAATAAATGAAACTCAGTAAGTTGTCTCAGTGACAACAATGACTAAGTTTTTTCAAGTGTGAAGCATCACTGTAAATTTCTTTTGATGTTTATTTTTATTCTCACACTTATATTGTTATAAGGATGAATCACCATTATGATTTATATAGTATGTTTCATCCAATAAGTCTACAAGGTAGGTGTTTTCACAACCATGTATCATTTTGATAGTAGCAATATAAATTCTTCATGTAAATAAATTTTCACTCAGAGCTAACCTATAGGCCAAATTGCTGACCTATTTAATGTTTTACAAAACTATGTTTTTATGGTAAAATATTTTTACCTCTTAAGGATAGTAGGTGCCAAGCTTTCAGCTCACCAGCTTCAAGGTGACAATAAACCCCCTGATTTACAGTATATAAAATGAATTAGCGATGCATGTATTCCCAGAACTCCCACTCTGCTAATGTCAGTATCACAAAACCACTACCAGAGGTGCCCCCATGCTAGAAATCAACAAACTTATTTAGACCTTGACTAACTGGACTAGAGAGACAGACCTCTTCAGCTTATAAAAATGGTCCCTTCAGGTGGAGAACACATTGGTTTAATATTGTATAATTTGCACTAGCCCTATTCATCTTTTGAAAAGATTATTTCAATCTCAAAGCTGTCAATTTGGCATTTTCATAAGAACTAAATCAGGTTTTAAAAAGTCAGAAAGTTGCTTTCTCTGTTTCTCTTCTTTTGATTGATTATCTATGGTTCCACAGCATATTACTTGATCACAGCAATGTTCTTTGGAGATATAATCATCAAAGAGCATTACTCAGCTGGGGAAGTACATGTGAGGGGTGTAAATAATGAAACAGAACAGGGGGCCATTAAATTTTTTTTTTTTTGTTGTTTTCTGTGCTTGGAGGCTTGTTTACAAGGTAGGGGGTATGCTGCTAAAAAAAAAAAAAAAAAAAAAAACCGAGACTTAAATTGTACCAACCAATCCATCTGTTCACATTGGGACCCCTGCAAACATGCCAAACCTTGAAGGTTTATCAGTGTTCATTTTGGCTTTCAGACATGCGCATATTCCCAGTGGCTCAGAAAGCTTTAGTTTATACGTTAGGAAGTGTATTCCCAAAGCAGATGTTTAATTTTTAAAATTGTATGACCCTTGTAATCCAAGTTATATAGTGCAGGATATTTTATGAAGCCTATTTGTGTGTAGCACATCAAATATAAAAGTTTGGAACTGTTAATTAAAGTCTTCAAACGTGTATGCCCATGACTTGTAGAAGAGTTGAAAAGTAACTGATTTTGTATGGATAATTGCCATGACTCAGTCTGGCAGACCCCTATTGTTATCAAAGTTGCAAGGCTGCCCCCTAAACTGTTCAAACATGGATCTCCAACATTCATGTCAAGAAAGGCCAGCTGCTCTGTTAAAATTCATTGCCTGTTTGTTTAAAAATACCTATCTTCTTTCTGTGTCAGTATTCCTGGGATTTTTTTAAAGAATATAGTTCCTCAGTTTTCTTTCAAATGCAAGCTTCTGTAACAATCTGAAGTGTCTGATACAGGATCACCTGATAATGGTCTGATCTTCCTTTTACATATCTGTGTAAAATAAGCATCGTTAGGAGTAATCCCTACAGAAGTCTATGATTCTTATTTACATTACAGCTCTCTCCCATTCTTTCCATGTAAAGGAACTTTGTGTACAAATTGTTTACAAATAAAATTAACTTGACCTAAGTGAAATAAGGGGATTTCAAGAGTGAAAATTAGGCTTATTAGAGTTGAATATTAAAAACATTGCAAGTGAGATCAGAATAAAGGTTACTGTATGGATAACTGCTGTTAATATTCACAACATTTTGAAAACCAGAAAAGTATGAAGCCTCTGAGGAGATCTGAAAGCAAAATTCATAGAATGCAATGCTTTTTTATCCTTACTAAAAATATTAAGATACAGGAAAAATAGTATGTGTATATATGAATCTAGCTATGTGGATGTTTGACTGGATTACTGCTACTATCATACCCGAAACAAAACCGTAAAGTTGGTAAACTAGAGTGTATTTATCAGCCTTTGCTGACTGAGATTATATCAGCTGAAATACATATGTAAAGAAGTTTCATTGTGGACCATCAATCTCAACTTTTTACTTTTTTTTTTTTATGTCACTTATTTGTAGGATTTTATCTGATGTTGTTGGAATTCTGTGTATGTGAAAAAGGGGTTTAAAATTAACTGAATTTGGAATGATTTCACATCAATTTTTATACTTGCTTATTGAAAAACTAATGACTAAATACCAGGTAATAACAACTCTGATCTTGATATGGACCATGTAATAGTTTTTTTGATACACTGAAAAATGGTGCCTTGGACAGAGTGAGTTTAATTCATGTTTTCAGATGAATAGGTACACAGAATTTTTACACATGTACCATTTTTATTACTGAAATGACATTAAATTGAACTTTTATTTTTGAAAACTGTAAGTTTCATGTACAGTAGGGAAGTGATTCTAAATTATAAATTAAAACACACACCCTACCAACCAAGAGGCAGGAGTGCAAGGCATAAGAAACCTTCTAATTTAGCATAGAGCAGTCTCTCATGCATAACTGCTGTCCTCTGATTAAACCATGCTTTTTAACCTCAAAAAAGAAGGGGGGTGTGGGGGTGTGAATCTTGGTAAAAAGGACAGCTAAGAACATCCTTTAATGGAGGTGGAAATGATGATGTAGAGCTAAAAGAAAACCAAAAAGCAGTAGGCATTTTTTGAGCTACTGTTCAATCCTGCAGGTAAACTGTGCAGCTCAAAAGTATGCAAACCATGTTATATTCTGAAAGAATACAGGAAAGTGAGTCAGGATTTTAAAAAAAAAAAAAAAAAAAAAAAAAAAAAAAGAAAGATGGAAGAAGCCTAGATGTGCTCACTGGGACAAATACAAAAAGATAATTTTGTGTCTCTCTGTGAGAAGGGCCACATGTGTAGTGCTTGTTAAATAGAAGTATTTTCTGAAGCAGTATGCTCTTTCTGCTCCTCTAATCTTAGCAGATGTGGATGTGAATTTTACCCATCCTGATACACTGTAAAAAGTCCCAGCCTTCTGTTTTATAGTAAATGTAAATTGTAACTCATAGTGCTGTTGGTATCAAACTGAAAGATGATTAAACCAACAGACAGGCCAACAGTATAGGACGTTTTACTCTAAACTTTTAAATCTCATTGCAGATGGGCGAGAAAAATATTTTATCTGTATTGTCCTTGCTGTGGCTTCAAATATTCAAGTCCAGACTAGCATTTGACTGGTTGGAGGCCCTCCTACTAAGGTTAGAGGTGCAGGCTAAGGACCTGTGTTACTAGATAGGGTATAGTCACAGTCAGCTTTCCTTAAAAATGGTATTTTACAACTATTTCTTTTTAGTCTAATACTAGTTTTGTATGACAAGTATAAAGATGAGAAAAGTGGGTTTATATGATATTAATCTTCTTCCTGGGGGAGAAGCCAGGGGCGAAATGGCATTCCTCTTACCTTGAAGTTAAAGCAGCAAAATGAGTAAATTTTGTTCATGCAGCATTTCTGTATGGACTGTGACATCCCTCATTTCCTGGCAAACTAATCCAGTGGGAGACCCAACAGCTATAAAAATCTGGCAAATAGCATAAAGGACTGAAGAGCAAATTTTTAAGAGTTTACAGTACTGTAACTGAAAGAACTGCACTCATCTAGTCTTCCTAGTACATTAAGCATCATTGTCTTTAGTAGTTCTCAAACCTCAGCAAGTTGTAGAAAACACTGTATGCAGTTGTTTCCTTAATTTGTTCAGTAGATAGGAAATAAATAATGATTAGGTTTTTTTAATGCTGCATCCTAAATACGAAGCTAAAGTGTATTAAACTATTATTTCTTTCTGTGTGCCCAGAGAAACATACTTCTTTAAGGACAGCAAAATGACTAAATGACCCTACACATATTAGGTAATAAATAAGACGGATGAATAATTGAAATCTTGTACTATGTGGGCATCAATAGATTAATTTTTACTAGGGAACTTATTTCCAGTAATGATCTTGGGAAGTAATCTCTCATCAGCGAGCTGTCACAGTGAAGGAGAGGATTTTGGACTTTTGCTTAAAGTTGTACTAACTCTGTTGTGTTCTTGGGTGCTCTGTATAATTTTCTCCTTCAGTTACATACAAAACCAAACAAGCAATACTTATGAGCTATTAAAAGCCCCTTTTAAAACCTGGCAGTTTGATAGGTCAAACAACAGCTAATACATTTTGAGATAGCACTGAACTTTTAAACTTCTTTTTATGCTCCTTTTAATAGAAAAAAGAAAAGCATTTCAGTGTAATCATAGCTTTTCATAACATGAATGAGAAATTGATCTTTGGTGTCTGTTGATGCAAAGCGGAAAAGTTTGTCTTGAAATGCAATATTCTTTGGAAGAATTCAGTTATAAGATCTTCCTGGAACACTTGAACCCTAAATGAAAAGGCTATGAAGTCACTGGAAAATATTTCACTCGTAAATATGGAGATAACTCATTACATTTTGGGCCCTGGTTCCTTAATCTGGATTCGGTATACTGAGTGTTCCTATATTGCTCTTTCTTTTGATGTCTTTACCTATCATTCTTGTTTGAAAACCGTCACCTCTTCCAGATGCCTAGACATATACAGGGATAAGATTTAGCCTACTGCAGTCTGGATTAGCACCTTCCTATTAAGATCTCATAGAATCTGTTTTTTGTGTATGGAGCAAGAAATAAATAAGCATACATTAAGTAGCATAAAACCACAGAAGTGCAGCTGGCCTATTATATAGATTAGAGCTTGAAGACTGTGATTGCAGAGACTAATTGTTAAGTCTAAAAAACCCTAGAGAAATAATTGCTGCTAAGTCTGCATGTCAGAAAGTTGAAACATGTAACATTTACCTAAACCCCAGCTAATTAGATCAGAAGTAGATCCCATTCAAAATCTGAGATGATATTATACACAACAGAGCTGTTCAGAAAACTGAGAGCTGAAATAATCAAATTAGGAAGTTGGGTTTTTTTCATCTGTATTTCAAGAAAGATTCAGATCAGTATGTTTTTCTATTTGATTCTCGCATTTTTACAGGTAGGGTAGCCAACTCTATAAAGTAATACCCACCTCCACTATAAATCTTTGAAAAGTTCAGCCTTGTCCAGTCTTTCCTGGGTGCTGTAAGGAATTGACTAATTTTTAAAAGTAATCTTCAATTTCATACGTTTTTAAATTTTTCTAGTTTTGAGGAAATTGTTCTGAAATCACATTTCCACTGCTTTACATCTACTGTTAAGAAGTCATGTATTCCCCCTCTCAGGCTGTATTTGCAACTGGTCTTAATGTTGTTATTACAAAATTACGGAACTGCTTTTAAGAGAGCCAGGAGAGTCTCTGCCATGCAAAGGTGTTCACTATAATGTACACGTCATTTGGCTATTGAAACCACTCACAAGCAAGATCCCTAGGGAGAAACATCCATACCACTAGGAGAGCAAAAGTCAGTGATAATTAGAAACGTTGGAACTTCAGTGCAGAAACAAATAGTCACTAGCTGCATTATCCCCAAAGTCTTAAACGTGCTCCCTCCCTCACATAAGAAATGAGCTGGTTTATTGTATGTATATAATAGTACGTGAAAAACTCAAGTGCTCTTGTACTTGCTTATTAGCAGTTTGATAATTCCATCCTTCATTTCTGACTAAGGAGATACATTATACCGCATTCTGTGAAACTTGCTGAAGCTATTTTGAACTTACTGGAATAGCCATTTCCAAAGAAATCTTGCTTTATAGCTCTTTTCTGATATATTCTGTTGCAGGTTAGAGAGTCTGTTAAGGGAGCTGAAATTTCTCCATAATTTTTCCTCACAACTTGCATTGAGTTTCTGACTGGTCTCTCATGTTTGTTTTGCCCAAGACCAACAACATTCAGAGACCATTATCACCAGCTTCTTCCTGGCAATTGCTGATTTCCTCCAACTCAGCATGGTAAAGGAGAAAGATTTTGTACACTGTGGAATGTTTTACCAATCCTAAATGTGTGCATGCAGGCAAGAGTGCACTTGAGTAGTATCCACGGATTCTTTGGTACAGTTTCCTGTCCAGATCTCTGCATTTGATGTCTTCTTAAATTGCTGTTTATATGCAGCAGAAGATATGCTAAATTAGCCAAATCTGTAGAGTTCCTGACCACAGAAGTGTTGAGTATGCCACCTATACTGTTGTATCAGAACATACATGCATTTGGATAAAGTATGCTTGAGGTAGAAAAGGATAATGGTGAAAGTCTCTTCAAAAGAGAAAATAAATATAATTAGTCCTTGGTTTTATTCAGGTACTTCAATTAATGCAGTATGGTCTATTGCAGAAGAAAAATCCAAGTAATTTATGGAAATCTCTACAATAATTAATGTACATATTCCATACTACTGGTATTAACTGCACTTAATTATTCTTTGTATGCTATCACCAACATGCATAGAAAAAGATTAATAGAAATTATCAAAAAGTGACAGATAAGAGCTAAACACAGTTTACTATTCCAGATATGATTTGAAATAGATTTTGAAATGAAAGAGCTGAAATTATCAACAGCTACTAACAGAAACAAAAAAGGCAAACCTTATTACCGCTATGTGTGGGTCCTTTTTTCAACCACCCAAGCTCAATTTAAATTGTTCTTCCATTAACTCACTGTGCTGCCTGCTTCTAGCCCTTGCTGAGCAAACTTCAAGAGCTGCACCCAGCATGTATCCTGTAGCTCAGAACAGGGAAACACTTTGGTAGCCTGTATTCATAGGGAGAAATAGGAGGAGAAAAAATAGTCCATGGGAAAAAAAAAAAAAAAATTAACAAAATCTAACGCATAGGTTACTAATAGCCGTTCTTTTTGAAACTGAACACAGAAATTAATCATGTTACTTACTATCTAGATGGGATGGATTTATTTCCTTCACAATTGGTTACTTATTTTTGTACTATTGGCATTGTTCTGGATACATTAACTAGGTAATGGTTAACACAATATCAAATTCAAATACAAAATGGCTTTTTCTTTGTATGCACTTGGTGACGCATGAAAAATTTCAATCAAACTGTTGATCATTGGAAAAGTATGGAACCCTTCTTTTGAGTGCAGCAGCAGCTTTGCTTTGACCCATTCACCTTTATTTCCACTACATGGCCAATTATATTTATTTTGCTTTCAGCACTGAGCCCAAATTTCCAGTCTTCCTTGTACTCAGCTGCGCAATTCTTCGTGAACAGATATTTGACCATTCTTTATTTCTTCATTGGCTATATAGATGACATAACTTTTGTGAAAGACACTAACTCCTCACAACTGATACATGCAAATGAAAATATAAAATATTTATCTCTATACACATTGTATTAATTTACAAGAAAACAAAGCTTTATAGAAAAAAAAACCCAACTAGTCAGTCAGATGGAGGGAAGCAGAACTGACAAATGTTTTTTAGTCTTATTCCTTCCTCAGTAAGAATATGAACATTTATATGTATGCAGCAGAAGCAGATGAAATTACATTCTCTGACACTTTATAACTCTGAAACAGATATGTGATTGATTGCAAGGTGGCGTAGCTGCTGGCATTTTTTGTCGGCACATTTTGATTATACAGTTTCTTAGGTGAACTTCAAGTACATCAGTGACACATACAATGTTTCAGACACTTTGAGTGATTTCAAAGCTAATAATTTATGAGAGCTTTTGGAGCCAGTTATTAGGTTTGTCTCAGGAGAGATAGATGCTTTTTTATTTTATTTTATATTTTTTTTAATCCTCAGTTCCTCGCTGTGTGCTCTGGTTTTCGCATCTTATTTTGCTAGAAAAGAAATACATAGAACTTTAATTCAGGTATGTCTGTTCTTACTATGTGTCATCACCTTAACAAGGTTTCTTATGTGGAATGCTTGGACTTGAGAATGCCCATGCAGCAGATGAGTCTAGAAAATGGTGAAGAATACCTGGAATGAAGTACCACAGATAAACTTAATTTTAAAATAGCCAAAAACATAAGAGAAAAGGCTTTAACAAGTTTAATACTTTATGTGTGAGACTGTTACACTCAGTATGATAATACCATCTGGCAGACCAAATCTTCTCATATCTACATCAATGTAAATCAGAAAAAAATGGCACTGAAATTGGCCACCTTTATCTAGCCTCTCCATAGCTTTCTTCAGGAGTTCAGTAGTTGATATCAAATCAAATACAGTGGTGGGAACACTCCAGAGAAGTATTAGCTGATAGAAAGCTGAAGGTCTTTCTCTTCCAAAATCCAGTTTGTATTCAATATTGAATTACTTGACAGAAGAATTCTGAAACATAACTGAAGGAACAGTAATGGAAGGAAGAAAAGAAAATTAATAAATTGCTACTGTAGATTGTGTTTGATCACAATGCGATATATTAATTTCAAATTATTTTAGAAACATGGAAGAACATAATCAATGACTCAGGAATACAAAAATTCCACTGCATACATGAAATTTCTGTGTGCTAATTTTGCCATTGGAATTATTGCAAAAGAATCACGTTTTATGTCCTTATATTCCTAGACAATTGAGCTGAAATTCAATTTCTACTCAAAACAGTCAAAATTAATGAATCGGGCTGTAAAGCTTTATTTTAAAATAGTCATTTCCTTATAACAACTTAAGAACCCAAGTGTACTCATTGGAGTGGCAGCTTTTCAATTAGCCAAGAAGAGTAGCATCTCTTTGTAAGACATGAACACATTGAAGGTATTTAAGATGGGTTTAACAGCCACACTTCATGTGGCTGGAAAATAGTGGGAGACATGAGATTAGCACAATCCAATTGACTTCAACAATTTTACTACAAGCAGAAAAGTTATAAATAAAGGATGACTAGCACGTTATATCATTATTTCAAACAATAATTGAGTATTTGTAATGGCATTGCTTGTATTATTCACACACTTAAAGTGTCAAATTTGTATTTGGCCTAAATGCAGTGATAGCAGTAAAGCTGCTCCAGGGATGAATTTGGCCCACTGCATTTTGATTCCAGGTATTCCCAAGAATTACACACATAATTACTACACCTAGGATTGAGACCTCTAAACAATGTGTAAGAGAATTAATCCCACAAGAAATCAAGCTTGATAATGAGAAAAAGTGGATTATCAGACTTCGTATGACTGCTGGAAGATGGATTGCTGCGTGGCAATGAGCCTCAGTGGAAAACCAGGTGACAGATGAATTGCCTAGGAGTTGCACTGAAATATGCCTATTTTTCATCTCTGTAGTCCCAAAATACAAACCTCATGGCCACTTGTTTTGTTCAGTAAAAAAATGAGCTTTCTTCTCATTGTTTTGCCTATAAAGTAATTATAATGTTTTCAAAATATTGGTAGAATGCTTTCAAAATATTCACTAAATTATTGGCTTTTTTAAGAAGCTATACTTATATTCACTGTCAAGAAATAATGCTCAGTTATTCTTCTAGTAGATTTTAAATATATCTTCAGAATCTATGAAATTGAGCTGTCCTAGAAATTACAATAAAATCCTTTGCAGCTGACCCACCATTTGGGTTGCAGAAGATCCCTTATTTTTTTACCACAAATTCTGCAAATACATGCAGTTGAATCTGTTAGTGCTTGTGAATTTTCAAATGCAATATGTGAGCCTTACATATTAGTATTGAAAATGTGTAATTAAAAAAAATATATATCAGCAAGATGAAAACACCAACAAAAATACTGAACAAAGTAAGTGTTGTGAAAATAAGGCTCTACTTTGAAATTTTTGAATTTGTAAAATATAGATGAGAAATATATACACAGTGCTTAACATTAGCTAGCAATCAGTTCTTCCTAGTAGCATTCTTTTTGATCATACTAATAATGCACTATGAAGCATCACTCTGTGGGATGCAGTTAAAGCCTATTTAAGCCAAAGAAACTATTCTCACTCTCCCAGGGGAAAATATCAGAACATTTTTATTTTTACCTCAATCACTCCAGAAAACTTCATGAGGGGTAGTCTTAACCAGTGTTACAGGCAAATTGCTGCCACCAGTATGCCTGGAAAAAAATGGGAGAGAATGAAAGAGTAAATATGGTGCTGAAAAATTCTGAATAAGATGATTCAGAATTAAATGCTTAAGGCTTAGTTGAGCTTCAGTTGTAGAAGGTTTATGCAAATTAGGCAGTTAATAGATATTCTTGTCAGTGATCTTTGTAGAAAATGCAGATAAAAAAATCCCATTCTACCTCCTCTCCCCATTCTCTTCCCCAGCTCCCAAGAGCTAGTTTTCTGCAACACAGGCTACAAATTTAGGTCTCGTTTTTTCAATATTTCTGTTCTCATAAAAAAAATAATTTAATAGCGCTTCATGTAGAAATCTGCTTCATTTTATTTTGGCTTTTAAAAAGTTGTGACATTTAACTGTCTGTAGGGTTTGAGGTTCTTTGGTTTTGTTTTTTTTCCAAAAGAAGAACAGTACTAGAAATAGCCTACATATTAAGGCATAGTAGATGTATTGACAAGCAATATGCTTAGTGTCTTTGGGATTTTTCCATAGTGGGTAAATAAATCAGGTTGAAAAGTCTTCCCTTATGCAATATCTTTACATCTAGAGGAAGAAAAAAATGTGGAACTAATACTGTTAGCAAAACAGATTCTTGTTTAGGCACTAAACTAAGAGACAGATCAAGCAAAGAACCAAAGCACTAATATAATGAGCTTTGCTATACTGAACTTTTAGTCCTGAGCAGAGCAATTAGATGAAACAGAAAAATACGATAGAAAATGTATCTCTTTGTTCACTGGAGCCAATTTCTGTTACTCAGTATAATTGTTTAACTTTCATAGACAGATCAGACTCCATCTAAATGGGAACTGGCTTCTGAGTGCTTTATTTTTCTTCACCCTACTATTGCTATTGCGAGGCTGTTCCAGATCTTCATTGCTATCTGATCATTAAGAATACTTTTACCCTCCAGCCTAATTTTATTCATGGACAATTTACAACATTTTTCTTCTGCCAACAGTGCCCTTTAGTTTAAGTACTCCTCCTTTCATGGCATATAATTCTTTTCCAAACATAATTATTTATAGAAAGTGATTATATGTCTTCTTAGCCATTATTTTGCTAACTTAAAGAGGATAAGCACTTTTATTCATCCTTTGTATGATAGGTGCTCTATTACTCTGATCCTCTTTTCAGCACCTGTTCAAGCTTGGTTTCCCCTCTGTTATGTTTGACTGGATTGTATATGCCCTGTGCAGGTCCATGCAGAGTTAAATTCCCTCAAAAAGGATTCACAAATATTGAACAGAAAGCCAACAGAAGTCATGAAAAATGGTGACCTACCTTTGGAAACCAGCTGATAAATTCTAATGTTTGTGGATCTCATTTGGAAGCATGTGTCATAATTCTTATCACGCTGAAGCTAACATTGTACGGGGCTCTAGACATTGTATTTGTCTGTTCAGAATTCACAGCCCTGAAGTTTGCCTTTGCAGGTTAGTGTCTGTGACCATTCTTTCAAAAAATTAACAACCCTAACTTACCTTAAAAAATACTATTAGGCAAGGGATAGTTTTAAATCAGTTAAGAGACTGTGAATGTAATATTTCTCTTTAAATGATGTATGAAGTTTTATGACCATCTTTAGAAGGCTGTAATAGGGGAAGGCAGCCTTAGGTAGGATAAATTAAACAGATTGGTAGAAATATTAATTAAGCAGCTTCAAGGAAGAAGAGAAGAATTATGTCTTAATCCTCCACAGTAACCTGTGATATTTCAGTGCTTTATTACAAGCAATAAGCATGGAAGCAAAGTTCCGCAAAGGAGCAAGTAAACAAGTTCACATCATTCTGTCAGGCTAGAAAAAGTGGAGGTGGCTCAGAGTGGCTATTTTGGTCGCTCTGGTTGCCATCTTTAACAGTAAGAGCACAAAAATACTACTTTAAGAACACTTCAAGGTTTGTAAATTTGGAGAAGTTTTCAGAAACTAATTATGTGGTCACAAAGTCTAAAATCCAGCTGAGATGCATGAGCAGCCAAGGTATATCTTTATTCCTGAGGTTACTGTTTATAATGAATGCATGCTGTTATTTTAAGTCAATAGCATTCTGCCCATTATTTGAAGGTAAGCATATTCTCGTATTCTTAAATCTTTTATAGTGGCGAAATTGAGTCTGAGTAATTTGGTTCATGCCAAACACTCTATGCCTTTGGGTCACTATTTAAAGGGGAACTAGCAAATTTCCAGTCTCTTCTGAAGTATGAGGGCCTCATCATAGGCGGACTTTAAGAATTGCTAGATTTTGTAGAATTATTTTTCTGAACCGTATTCTGAGCTTCCAGTAAGGGAGAGGGAGAGCTGGAAATTACTCCAAGTTTCTGCTAAAGCTTTGCATAACCTTCTGCATGCAAACTCAATTATCAGAAAATGTCCTGAGGAGATGATAGGCAGAGGTGTGAGTATTCCACTCGCTGAGCAGTGCTCTAAGTACCAGCCTATGAAATACCCCAAGATAGGAATGCTCCCATTGTTTTCTCTCAGATACTCTACTTTGCATGAAATAATTAAATATTAATTAGCTCAGAGAGAATGCAGAAATGTGGGTATAAAAATCCATACTAATGGCTGAATTTTCTATATGGTGAGGGAAGCTGGTAGTTGCAATTTTTGTTACAAAAATTATTTATGCATTTTACCAACTGATTAGTAAGTGCCTGATGGGACTTTCTTAACCAGTCATTATAGTGGAAAGTATTTGAGTAGCTGAACCAATAAGCTAGAAACAGATTCTCATTCTAACATCCGTCACTATGATCTTTTGTTTTATCCTACATAGAATGGAATTGCTACAACGGGAAGGATTAAGTGTGCTTGCATAAAAAGAAGAACAGTAGATTGATGATGAGAGCTTATGAGATGTGGGTTTGATAACTTTTTGGCAGAAGGCAAAATAGAATCCTTGTCCTGTATCTTCTTGCAGTGTGAGCTATTAAATAGAAAGCAGTGGGGGGGGATCATCCGTTTACATTTAGAAATCTATAAACTCAATATATTCAGTGAAGAGCTTGATCCTGCAGGCATAGTCAGGATGCATGGTAAGCATTTTTTTCCCCCTTTTGGACTGTGTTGTCTATTTGATCATGAGACCAATGTTAGTTCAAGAGTAGGTGTTTTGAACATAAACAGAAAAGTAAATTGAAGTGCCAAGGAAAACCTTTAATATTGAAAAATGAGATTCCAAAGAAGTTAGCCACCTGTATGCTTTGGTAATAGGGCTTTTAAATTTGTAATTGTAGGCTCAGATGACTTACTTATATCTAGATGTATATCTGAATGAGAATCAGGTGCCAGTGTCTTTTAGCCAGCTTCGAGAACAGGGCCAAAAGTAGTTTATGCATTTTGACTTATGCTAACTGTCTCTCCAAAAATATCTTTGATAAATGAAATTTTGTCTAATGAAACTAGACAAGCTAATGTAATTTTTAAACAAAAATTCTTTTCTGAGCCTCATATGGTTCCTAAATCTTTGCATATTGTTTTGGAAAGACCCATTAGAATTTATGGTGCTACACTTACATAAATTATTATATTTCTAAGATTTATATGGACATCTCTCTCCCCAAGAAAGGGCACAGTCTTTTTGCCCAGTTTGATTATAACTAATAACAAGTAAATATACAAATGGTCATTCAAAGAAGTGTGTTTTAATAAAGAATACGTGCAAAGAACATGACAGATCAGAATTTGGAGATGACAAGTTTAAAACCAAAAGCAGAGATGACTGGGAGAAACATAAGCAAAATGAGGACAGAAAAGAAAAGAGAACAGAAAATACAATTTTGTCAACAACTTGAAAATAGGAATGGATATTCTTAAACCACTTTTTTGTTAAAGGCAACAAATAACTTAAAGGAATAATATGAATGACAGGATTAAGATTGCTTCAAGAACAATAATTTGGTTGAGTGGAATGAGAAATGTTGACTAGAACAAGAAAAGAAAAGTGGAGACAAAGAATCAAAGGAAGAGAAAAATACAGTACTGAGAATGACACTGAAGTTATAAGTTTAACAGATCAATAGAAACAGAAAATGCCAATTTGTCAAACACAAATTAGTTACTGAGACAAAGCCTCTTTTGACACATTTCCATATCTGAAATCTTTAAACACTCCTGTGTGCCAACAGCTCAAGCCCTCCGTTTCATACTAGCAACGTAGCATTCCAAGGGGCAGCAGTACAGCCTTCACAGATCCTTTGAGCTCAAAAAGTAAACACAATTATGTTGTAGAACCACAGGAACAGGACAAGGGACCCCCAAAGTGATTCAGGAGCACAGGCTCTTTAGTTGTAGGTAGGCTATGCTAATGAGCCCCAGAGCCTAAGATTGCTCATGGGACCTGTTTAATTTATCAATGTAGGCAGTCTCTGAATTTCAAAGACTTGGTTAGATACAGCCTTAGAACTTATTCCAAAGTGGCAATGATTTCCTAAGGTTTCCTGCTGTTGAAAAGTGTAAGTCTTCAGTGACTTCTTGGAGTTATTTTGGATGTTCTGGACACATTTGAGATGGTTCAGGTTTTGAATTAACATCTGGGGAAAAAGTGTGTGAAAGATCAGTTCCAGAAGTGCTTCATAGGAGCAACAGACAAATAAGAAAATCTTTCTCTTGACACTGAATACGACCGTAGAGCCAAAAATATGTCAAGATACTTACTGTCTTGAAAACAGAGCAGAAGTAGAATATAGATTTGGGCTTGCAAGGGATGAAATGAGCAGATGTTCTGTCAACAAACTGATCACTGTACAACAAATCTTAAAACAAATGGAACCAAGACATTTACAACATTTTTACACAAATCAGTTTTTCTTCAAGCTCTAGCTGAGACTATTTTCATGAGTATAATTTTGTTAAACACAGAAAATTAAAAGGAAAAAAAAAGAGAGAAAAAACCCAGATCTATTTTAATTCTAGATTTTAAGTTTTATTTAGAAGCAATGAGTTTCTCTTCTGCAGTCAGTATTACCTTCTATTGCTAAGTAAAGGTGAACAAGTTCTTTTTATACTTGGTAGATATGCTGTCATCAAGTAAAGGCCTGATCCAAAATTCTCCAAAGTCTATAGGAGTTAAGGGGATTGTGGAGATCAAGAAGTGTGGTTTGGGCCCCTTACGCTAACTTTTCAAACTGTTAGTTATGTGGGCCTGTAGTAAAGCCTTTGACTGTCTCCCACAGCATTCTCCTGGAGCAACTAGCTGCTCATGGGTTAGACAGGTATAATTTACACTGTGTAAAAAGCTGGCTGGATGGCCAAGCCCAATA
Source organism: Microhierax caerulescens (assembly GCA_035590215.1). Lineage (NCBI taxonomy): Eukaryota > Metazoa > Chordata > Aves > Falconiformes > Falconidae > Microhierax > Microhierax caerulescens. The sequence continues at coordinate 2,826,825 of JAVJGJ010000001.1, forward strand.
AGTCACAGTAAATGGAGTTACACCCAACTGGCAGCTGGTCGCAAGTGGTGTCCTCCAGGGCTCAGTATAGGGGCCAGTCCTGTTTAATATCTTTATCAAAGATCTGGACAAGGGGATCAAGTACAACCTCAGTAATTTTGCAGATGACACCAGGTTGGACAGGTTTGTTCATCTGCCTGAGGTCAGGAAGGCTATGCAAGGGGGATCTGGACAGGCTGGACTGATGGGCTGAGGACACTT
>JAVJGJ010000001.1:2827090-2849985 GCA_035590215.1 Microhierax caerulescens
TGGGTCCTGCCTTTGGGCCACAGCAACCCCCACAGCGCTACAGGCTGGGGGAGAGCGGCTGGGAAGGGCCTGGTGGGAAAGAGGCTGGGGGTGGGAAAGGGCCTGGGGGTGCTGGTCACAGCTGCACATGAGCCAGCGGTGTGCCCAGGTAGCCAAGAAGGCCAACAGCATCCTGGCTTGTGTCAGAAATACTGTGGCAAGCAGGACATGGGAAGTGATAGTCCCCATGTACTCAGCACTGGTGAGGCTTCACCTTGAATCCTGTTTTCATCATTGGGCCCCTCACCTCAAGAGGGACATAGAGTGGCTGGTGCATGTCCAGAGAAGGGCAACGAAGCTGGTGAAGGGTCTAGAGGACAAGTCTTATGAGGAGCATCTGAGGGAACTGGGAGTGTTTAGCCTGGAGAAAAGGAGACTCAGGGGAGACCTTATCACTCTCTGCAGCTACCTGAAAGGAGGCTGTAGGCAGGTGGGGTCGGTCTTTTCTCCCAAGTAACAAGCAATAGAACAAGAGGAAATGGCCTCAAGTTTCACCAGGGGAGCTGTAGATTGGATATCAGATAAAATTCTTCACTGAAATGGTGTTGAAGCATTGGAACAGGCTTCCCAGGAGGTGGTAGAATCACCATTCCTGGAGGTATTTAAAAAATGCATAGATGTGGTTCTTAGGGACATGGTTAGTGATGGACTTGGCAGTCCTGTGTTAATGGTTGGACATGACGTTCTTAAAGGTCTTTTCCAACCTAAATGATTCTATGATTCTAAATCTACCACAGCAGTCTGTACCTTGGGAGGAATCATTTCAATCTCCCCCTAAATTTTCTATCTTCTGCCTTAGGTAATCAATGTGAATATGCATAGGACTAGCTGCAGGATTTTAAAGAGGTTCAGTATGATTCCACAAGGCTTTTTTACAATGTTGGTTCTTTTTGTAAAAAAAAGGAAGCTATTTGGATTATCACAGGTAACTGCCTCTAAAGAAGAAAGATTCAAGGAATTTTTATCTGAACACAGAGGATTCACTAAGCATAACCCACACGTGCAACACCTAAGTGGACTTTTTTTTTTATCTTAAATCATCAGCATCTTTTCTTTTAGTTACTTTTTTTGAAGTCCAGAATAGACACTGTTTTGTGTGTTATTTGCCAGTCTTCCTGGGTGGACATAGAAAAGACATGGATCATCCAGTCTGTCTCAAAAAGAAAATGAACCAATGTTTTTCGCCAAAGTTCAAACCAATCACTTTAGCTGCCTAATTAACACAATGCCACAATTAAACTTGGCACCAACCAAATGAAGTATCTCAGCTATTCACACAGTGAATATAAAATATTAGACACTTCTGTTGCATGAGTAGATAGCCTGCATGACAAGCAATATACCTAGAGATATCCAACAGAGAATATACCAGGGCATCCAAGGACTTCTTGGTCTGTATTCTAGTATGTCTTTGAGAAATTTCACACCTTCTTGAAGTTGATTGCCTATGTAACCAAAAATAGAAAATTTGTAAGATTATTGTATCTATTATTTAGGTGGGAGTTAGATAAAGTTCTAAATTTACATTGCCAAAAAACAGTAAAGCTACTGAAAGAAAAGCTGCATACACAGGTAAAGATGCCAACTCTACTCAGAAGTAGTGTAAATCACATAAGATTTTTACATCTTTACAGTGGTGGACATTGAAAATCAGCATGACAGTTTTTCATTAGAAAGTACTCCTTTATCTTTGAATCCAAAACAACATAAAATTAATATCTATTAACTCTTATTAAACATTAACTTTGTGATAGTAGACAGTAATTAATACTTCATAGCTGTAGTAAAGGTTTATTATTATGCAGATATCTAGAGAACTTATGGTCACATTCAAACAATAATTTTAAAGAACTATGCATTTAGTTATTTTTATAAACTGTCATCCAGAATGTTACTTATTCACAGGAAATTATGTGCTTCATTCTCAGCACATATTGTAAATGCACTCTATGTCTTGTGCCCTGACCAGGATTTTTTTATACTTGTAGGTAGTGATATTTTTAGAGCAATTCCTCTTAAAAAATTTGGGTACTCAGAAGTTATTATAATACTTACATAAAGTAATTTAACAATATTTTTATTGTAATATATATTGTATTATATATTGTAATATATAACATATTTTTTTCCTTCATATTCTTCTGGTTCTTATTTGCTATTTGTAGAAACATTATGTCATGGTGTGAACAATCAGTGTGTTGACAGCCATAAAAGCTTATCAAAATGAACATCGTTACAGTACAAAACCAAAAGTCTTGTAGAAAATATATTCTCTTTTAAACAGTCAGAGATCTGGCCTTTTATATAAAACTGCCAGGGCATGAAAGGTGGAGCTCTGGCAGTGCTGCTTGCTGTATTTTTGTGTTGGAATCAAGGGATGCTAGAGCTGGGAAGGGAGCGCAAAGGAAAATTTTCTGTGCACTGACTTTATGAATATACTTTAAAAGAATGTTTTCCTTGACATTTCCATATCATTTTAAGAGTCAGTTTAGGGAATGTAGCCAAGTAGGCTGTACTTCAAATCTGAGTTGCTGCTACATTTTTTTAAAAAGCTAATTCATTCAACTGTCCCTTTTGTATGAAGTAGATTTTCACATAAACCATGAACATACCCAGACCTGCAAAAGGCTGGTATCTATTTCTGTATAGGGAGCATGTCAACTACAAAAAGGAGCTAATGACTGCTAACATTTTAAGTGAAGTTTTCTGGGGAACAGATTTTTTTTTTAAGTTATTCTAGCTGTATGAACAATTTTGAGAAAAGCTGGAGGAAGTTTGGTTCCATGTTAGTCTTATACTTTGATGAATTGGTGCTGTAATATTCTCTTGTTGTTATGCTTATAGCTAATTCCCTATCACATGCTTGCTATAGCAGCATGAGGATAAAAAGCAGCAGGAAGAAGGAAGCTGATGATTTTTATCTGTCATTCATGATATAAACTTGTAAGCCATGCATGCACTGCTTGAATACAAACGCAGAGCAGCAGTAAGGCGATCAGTGATACTCTATCCTTTAGCACATTAAGAAACAATAGTCAGAGACAGATATTCAGGGATGTGTGCATAAATGAGAGGTGTTAAGTAAAAAATATTTCAAAATATGCATATGCCAGATTGAAACATTGAGTCAACAACAGCTCTGAAATGGGAGAATCCGAATGTCCCACACACACACTTTTTTTTTTTTTTTTTTCAGTAGGCACGCTAAAAAAGCCTTCAGAAAGCTTTTGTTTGTCTTTTATTAAAACATCCAAACAACTCGTTAGTGTGAAGCCAGGCTCCCTGCAGGCCAGGCCCTTTCCTGCCAAGGCAGCCGCAGCAGTGCCTCTCTGGGCAGCGCTGCCACCTCAGGGCCTGCGAGGGGTCCCTGCTGCCACGCGCTCCCACCCAGGGCTCCCCAGGTGTGCCACTGGGCTCATCCCAGGAATATTGCCAGCTCTCAGCGCTGCCCTCCCGCCCCGGCAGCCCTCAGGGACAGCCATCAGCTTCCTCCCCAGAAAAAGCCACCAGGAGGTAAGGAGACAATTTGCACTTTCGTCTTCTGGGCTGGACCTGTGGCAAAACAGCCAGGGGCTGCTGTTTATACAATAAAGCGCCAACAATATTTTCTCTCAGGAACACAGCAGTGAGGCCTAGTGTAAGCTCCAACAATATTTTCTCTCAGAAATACAGCAGTGAGGCCTAGTGTCATGGGCCTCTCCTGGCCTGCGGTGGAGGGGTCATGGGGCAGCTGTGGAGGAGCAGGTCACGTTCCAGCTGCTGGTCACAGAAGATCTTAATCAGAGCCTGAAAAGTGTTTTGTAAACACACAAAAAAATTTGATGGCTTTAGTGAAATGGCTTTAGTGAAAAAATATCCAAAATCAGCAGATTTCAGTCCAGCTTCCACTGAGACTTAGAGCTTTAGCAACCCCAAATTTAATTCACAGAATTAGTTCTGTATTCTAGTAAGTCATTGGTTATTTATGATCCCACAAAGTTATTTTTTTCATTTCTATTTTTGTTCAAATGCAAATATTAATTAATTGCCCTATTAAGTTAGCACTGAAAATCCTGTAAAATTAAAGGATTTTTATATAGTCAGTTAAATCCATCTTGATAGAGTAAGTTAGAGCTCTTTGGAAAAGTTCAAAGTTTGAAATATTACATCCACCTTGTCTTTAGGTGACCATTTTATTTTGTTCATGAACATGGCCTAGAACTCAGTAGCTATTATTTTATTCAGCAGGAAACCACAAGCAAATTAAATGCTCACGCCCATATTTCCACTTCTTCTTTTCCATGGGGGTGGAAAACTTACAAAAGGAAAGTGAACCAGAAATTGATTTGAAAGTGAGAACCGTAATGAAGTGAGAGGCACTCTACTGCAAGCCACAGCTAGGTACTGGTGGAAAAAAAATGCAGTGCTGTGGATCAAGCCAAAAATCTCTGAACAGTGATGGGTTTTAAGTGAAGGTATTTATTATTTCTGCATTTTTAAAATATTAACTTATTTTCTTTCAAATGTTTATCCAGTAGTTTGCATAATTACTGTTTAATTAGTTAGCATTGTACCTGAAAAAAAAAGCATCACAAAAGTTGAATAAATGGAAAACTTTATTAATTTGCAGTAGAGACAGCTTTCTATAACAATGTCCTATATGAGGTTCAGGACAGTAATATAGCAACGAATTTGCTCCTATTTTTTACCCCTTATGTCTTGTTCATCATTATCATTCATTTGACAAAAAAAGCTGATCTGCAAGCAGTAATGCATCCAGCTTCTGCAAGGAGCTAGAAAGGTAGCTAGTTATCTTTTCCTTTTTCTGAAACAATTTTAATCTTCAGTATCTGGCTGTTGCCTCTGAATTCAGATTAGATGCTATTGCACTGTAGTTTGGCAACTCCCAAGTGAAGGTAACATGAACTGCTGTATTCCAAGACCTATTTTCACCCATTTAAACTTCCAAGGGGGAGGAAATGCACACTTAAGTTGTTATTTCTCATCCTTAGTGGTAGATCAATGGTGGGTTATTTTGGAAAGGTCGAAGAAAATAACAGGAATCATTTTTGAGTGATTATATTGTGAAAAATTTACATGTTCCAGTTTTATGGAAGTGGTGTGACCTTTTTTTGCTCTCCTATATCTCAGAAGAGTTTGGTGTTAAAAGTTCAAGCTTGTCATGCAGTTAATCCTTGATGAGAACAAGTGCATGTGGCATGTCTGAACAGATCTGATTTAGAAACAGAAAAGTTACTTTTAGTCCTAATTTTTTAACCCTTTCATCTTCACTAATCCAGAATGGAAGTTAAACAAACAGTTCCAGATGCCTGCATGTGACATCATTAGCAGACATGAACACTTTCCTTCATCCTTACCAGTAATTCTGTCCTGTCTTACTCTGAGTATAAAATGAGAAGGGGAGAGAAAAAGGGTTGCACTTTGTGTTGTGTCATTTCCCAAATAATTTAGTCATGTTTTACACATTTGATTATTGAAATATATTCTAATTATAACATAAATTTACCAGAATACTTCTTGTTATATTTTTGGGGCCAGAACTACAACTACACCAAACCAAAATGTGTCTCATGAAAGCGTACTTTGAGGTAAGACACCCAAACTCTGCCTTAACATAGAGCTGTGTGAGAGAATTGATTAGTCTTTGAACCTGGAGCAGGACAGTGGATCTTCTAGAACCACATTTGTTAGTACAGCTTCAAAAGTACTTATTTCATATGAGACTTATTGCATATAGCCCTGCATTTAAAAAAAAAAAAATGTAAAAAATTGTATTTTAAAATATGTCCAATACTGAATCTTGAAGAATAGTTGATGGAATCATTTATACAGAATTAATTAAGCTTGTAGTATTTTCAACTTTCTAGCATGAAACTTTCTTGCTGTGAAAAATTAAGCCCTAGAAAACTTTTCTCAAAGCATCCAGATTTCTTTGAGATTCTCTGATTTGGGACTTGGTCCAAGAGAATATCAGGCACGACATTTCTGTATTCCCAGAGATGGAGCTGGCTTTTTTTTTCCTGTTTTGTTGTGACTAAGCGGTTTTGGTCCTATGACCTTGGGATATTTGGTTCCACACCTTTCTCACAAATCCCATAATGACTGGACGTGAAGAAATGGAAGGAGTTTCTTCTTGTATCTGTTTACAGGTTAGGGTGCAAATGCAGAGATTTTGTATGAGACCCGTAAATGGGTCCAAACAAAGAGGGTTTTTTCAGAAGTTAGAAATAATTATTCAAGTTCATTTTATTTTTGCTGGCAGACTTCTAAGTATACAAGGTAACACGTATCTTTTAGTGTATTTATTTTTCTATTAGATGACAACCTGTTCTTTGGTGAGATTTCATTCACTTCTCTCAAGTCAGTGATAGAAGTCAGCCAACTGTCAACTTAATGGATTCCCATAGAACCATGCTGGTGGGAGTGTAACTGTTTTATCCACATTTGCACTCCAGTTTCACATCCTTTCCTTCCAAACCCGTTGCCCCCAGTGCAGCGTCATAACAGAGCTATTGTTTTATCTCACTGATTTTCTTAGGAAGAAAAAAAAATAAAACAGTTTGCATGACTGACCTACAGTGATCTTCCAACAGATAGGAGAAAAAAGAATCCAAAGCATCAGGAATCCTTGGACTCCTACAATGCATATCATAGTACAGTCTTACCTAGTAGTTTATTCATCTGAACAATTAGAGTATATGTTTAGAATTAATATTGGGTAGTACACTGACTGTTTACAGCCTATAATGAAAAGTGTCTGAAAAGCACAAAGTGGCCATAGTTCCTTCTACTGATCAGCATTGCTCCTGTTTATTTCTATGGGTTACTTTTATATGAATAAAAAAATTGCTGCAGTATCAATAGGTATTCCTAAATACTCAAGTGTGCAATAAATGTAACCATCTCTTTTATATTTAAATTAGGTATTTGATATAAATCAACAAAGCTCAGTGGTAAAAGCTGACAACTCCATGCATAATGCTGTAAAGAGAATGATTTCTGAAATATTTAGTGCATCTATCATTTTTTACATGCTGGCAGAAAAAATACCAACTGAGTATCCCATACATGTATATTTTATCTATTTTTTAATTTGTGTCATTTTAATCCTCATCGTACCTCACTTTTTCTTCCAGTAGACTAAATAAGAAATCTATGATTACTTACAGAGCCCTTAACAATGGGAGACTCTATTAAGCATGCAGAGAAAACAAATGCAGCCCATGAATTTAATTCTAGTTTTCATTATCTTTTATTTGTGTATCACACCCTAAAGCTGTCGATTCTATTCTCATATTCATCTTTTTAGTAGAATGTTTGGAGGCAGAGGGGAATTCACTGAACAACTAAGTTGTTGATTCATTTTATGTGAGAAGAAATCCCTGTATTTTAAAAACAATAATGTCATAATTTACTAATGTATTTTTACAATATTTGTCACTATGGAAGGGTACTAATTCCTGACTGTAAATTAGTAAACTGTTGTCAAAATACCATAAATATTTTATGCAGGATACAACACCATTAAATTAAGAAATCTCGATAGCTAATGATCCTATTATATTATAACATCTCAAATTCTTTTAAGAAATGTTCTGTCAGTATGGTGGTGTATTTAGCCTCTGTTCAACCTCTTCAAAACCATTAAGAACACTTTTTTTCCCCTCCTTTATATAGTCTGCTTCTTACACTTTTTTTTTCCTCAGTTTGTTTACCCAAGAGATAGCTTGACATAGATGCAGCATCTGGCTTCACTGAGGTCCTGCTTTTTTGTGTTTTTAAGCTGGATTGACTGAAGCAAAGGGAAGCTGAATGATTTGCCTGAGGTTGGCTCAGTGGGGATTAGAACCCAGAATCCTCTTGCCCACAGTCATTTGCTCTGAACAGGAAACCTACCTGCCTTCATATTACCCCAGAAAACCAGAGGGGCATAGCTCACAGTTAGTTTATTTTATGAATTATATCTAATAGTTTAAATTCCCTTTTATCATTCAGGTTTTCAGATATTTTATTATTTCTAGTCCAGTCTTTTTTGGAGATAGAACACAAGTCCTTTTTTTGGTTCATATTTCAGTTAGGGTTTATCTTTTCAGGAAATGTGGTACATAATGACATTAACAAACCAGTCTTAATTTAGTATATCTTCATATTTAGGCATGGATAATTTCTTCAGTGCTCAGCTCTTAAAAGGAATTTCCAAATAGATTTATGAAAAAAGAACACCCAAAATATGTGATTTTTCATTACTTGTGACACTTAGAAGTAAATAATAGTAGTACATACTGTACACACATAGACTTAAATGCACATATTTAAATATATGCCTTTACACATGTGCACTTATGCACAGTGCTGTTCTTCAAAACAAGTTTTAGATAATGGCCAATGATTATGCCATTTTTTAGGAGAAAAGACTTCAATATAACATTTCTATTTCCCCAGTACCGAGACATAAGGCTTACAGCCGGTAGAGGGATTCCTAAGAGTTCTAGGCTGTCTAGCAATGAGTCAAGGAGTTACAGAGTTTCCAATAATTCCCTATAGCAGAGTCTCCCCCCTTACTAACAAAATCCCCAGAGCCAGGAGTGTACTTGTGAAATTTTATAGGTTGGAACTGTTAGAATTTAGATCCAATGCTGTGGTAGAGCAAATTTTTCTCATAGATCTTTTATGCCGTATTCTTACCAGTAATGTTATAGTCACAGTTGTTTTTCCAGTTCTGAATGCATAATTAAAGTGCAGTTTTCAGATCTGGTTGTAGAAGACACACTGGCCTTGAGGGATTGGTAATTATGAAGAGATTCCTAATCTATTATACATGACAGTAGGAAGAGGCAAAAATAAGGAGCAAAAGCTAAAGGACATCAACCTAGAGTCATCTGGGAACAGACAGGGAAGTACACAAGGTCAGTCTGTGGTATGCAAAATTTCTCTGCCAAGTCAAACAAAAATACCTTAAGTGGAATATGGAATAAAGCAGTAAGATTCTTCTACTTTACTTCTTTCCTCTTTTTCCCCATAAATGCAGAAGAGCTTCTGTGCTGAGAAGACTTATTCTCCTGGGAAAAAAAAAAGAAAAACATGTGTCATGTGACATATTTTAGTCACGTTTTTTTATGCATTCAAGTGGCAAACATGCTATAGAACCTAAACAAAGGAGATCTGTGTTCTCTTGATAGGAAAAAGAGAACAAAACTATATTTTTAATGATTTTGGAGGTGAAACTCTCTGTCGTCCTGAAAATTTACTTTCCTCAGTGCCTGCACATTACTAAATCTAGAAGCACCTTACAACTCTTTGGACCTGACAAGTTGCTCAGCCCTATCACGTTTCCATATCAAATAAGACCAATGGGTTGAGGTTTTGATCCATGAGCTTGTTTTATATAAAAATGACAGCCAGATTCACAGGCTAGGCAGAAGCTGAAATGCACTTTCATAGTTCCCTCCATGAGCATCATAAAGGACATACTCTTCAAGAGTATCACAGTGCAGTGGGTCAGCTGATCCCCACACAGCCTCCAAGACTTGTTTGAAATGTTATAAAAGATTCCCAAGGATTGTTTAGGTCACTAGGAAATTTATTAACAAACTGAAGCAAGGAAACAGTCAGAACATGCCTAATTTGTAAATAATGTAGAAAATTAACATCATTCTGACCAATGCAAGTCTACTCCAGCTTGTGAGGCTTAAGGGAGACCAGATGGTGGTAGTGCATTGGAAGGTATCCAAAATTGCTTTTGAGTTAATTGATATAGTGGAGGGGAGATCTCTGGAGAAGTATATTTCCCCAGATACTTGATTGCTTTGGAATTCCAGCAGAGAAGAAATGTGTCAAAACTGAGGAAGGAAACATAAGCTATTGAGTGGTTATAACTTAGACTTGGTCCAGTTAATTTCTAGCGAAACATACATTAAAAAAAAAAAAAACCAAACAAACAAACAACAAAAAACCAACAAGAATTTTGCTAAAGAAGGTAAAAATGGTCACTGCAGAACTAGAAGGAATTGACAAAATAGCCTATTTACCTTCAGTATTTCATGTATTTACACTTTATTTTGATTGTGTTAGTGCTTAGAAGAAGTAGAAGACTTATTTTTAATTTGAACCTCTAACTTTTAGTCAGAATGGCAATGGTGTAGCTGCTCACCATATGTTGTTACATACTGCTAAATGAAAGTGTCCATGTACTAAATTGGAACTCTCACCGGAGGTTGTTTAAAATCTCTATAAAATAGATCAAATGAAACTGGAAAAGTAATTGATAGCTACAGTGAAACTGAAAGTGAATATAGAATTTATAATCACAGAGAAATCAGGAATTACATGGTGAACATTCACTCTCTGAGGCTTCCTAATTGAACACCTTCACTCAGCCCACTTGATAAGCAAAGAATCTACTTCTGCCATATATTCAATATCATGATGAATACTTAACAGACATCGAGCATCATCTTTGGTAGCTTGGGCTAGGTTTCTTTTTTCTTTTTTCTTTTTTTCATTATTTTTCCTTTTCTTCTTCCTCTCATTTTCTTTCTTTCTGTTTCCGTTTTTCCTTTCTCTTTTCCAAATATATGTAATTACATTTATTTATTTTTTAACAATTAGATAAATCTTCAAACATTTTTATTAATTTCATGTTGGAAACGTTCTATCAGGAGACAGCATTTTCCGTGCCTTTCTTTCACATGATCTCTTTCAATCTTTTTAGTGTGCATAACATTAGAAGAGCAGTCAATGTGACCTTTTTTTATGGGGCTGATAAAGAATGCACAGTTTCATAAGCTTGATTCAATTTCCTTTATGTGAGCATGCTGAATAAGTGACCATTATAGTATTTGTCTGGTTTTCTGTGCTTCAGTGTGCAGTTACCAACCTTTTATATGAATGACCACATCTGGTGTGCATTTGGCCACGTAAGGTGAGACAAAAGCAAAATAGATTTTCCTTAGCATTAAATCAAATTTCCACACAATGTACTCTCTAATATGGATCTAAAATGTATCAGGTCATACATTATTTATCTGCATTGCATTTTGTGCTTTGTTTAATTCCATCCCACATTCCCAGTTTTAATAAATGCATGAGTAAATGCAATATTTGAGCTTTATATCTTAGAAATTCAACACTTTCAACAGATTCTTCAGACTTCAAAAAATTTAATATTAGTATCATAAAAGGTCTTTTGAAGAATAATACTGGAACATAAGAAAAATTACTGCATGAGTGTGCCCCTATCATTTTGAAAGTGTTTTATTGCTTTAATTTCCTGTCTTAGTAAGGTAACAAGCGGCATAATAGAAGATATACTGTAACAGAGTTTGCAATTTATTAGAAGTCTTGAGCTGGCTGAAGACTCTATGTGATGCGAAAAAGAAAACCTCTATTTAGCTGAAAAATGGAGACAAGCTACAACATTAATGTTGCAGCAGTTTTAAATGGAGTACTGTCTTTGACTGATAAGTTGCTTCTACAAGCCCAGTATGTTTGGATAGGATAAATCTATAAGTATAGGCCTCACTCAGTGGTTGTGTGTAGATGGGCTTCAGGAAATGTAATGTTATTTCATCCATGTGTGTATATGAGATGATGTTGATATTTGGATTCCACAGAACAAAAGTACTATTACAGCTATATTGATCCATAATACATCTTTTCATTTATTTATTATATTTTTCACATGTACTTCCACTAAATTTAATTCTGGGCTTTAGCAATCTAGTGTAGTGAAAGTCTAAGCTTTGCTAAGTTTTTAAAATAAGTTTTACCTACTTTAACTCACCCTTTATAACATGAATGCTGGAATTCATCCCACACAAAAATTAAAAATTATTTTTTTAAAAGTGTAGGATGAAAGATGTGATAGTAACTAACCTGTAAAAATACAATGCAAGATTACTTCATAAGTAGAAGCAGTTATTTCCCTAGAAGGAGCAACAGACTATCTAGTTGCTTTTTACAGTGTGTGTAGCAAGATACACAAGCATGAATCTGTATGCTTCTGATGGAAGTTGCATGTTTATCAGTGCAGAGCAAGAAGTACAAGAATCACAGGGGCTTCTTAATCCCACCACTGTTCTGCCACTGAAGGATTACAAAACAGCTGGTTGTAACAGATTGCTTGGTATTTCCAGAAAACAAAACAAAACAAAATTGTAATAACATGTAACCAATCACTTCAAAACAACAAAAAAACCCAACCACTTTAGCTGTAGATATTATTGATAATACTGGTTTTAGTGGGTTGCAGACAGTGTGAATTGTTTTGAGTAATTTTATTCCTATTTCTTATATTTGGTAGACTATTGAACAATACTACCTTTTTTTTTTTTTCAGTTGAGACACTCCAAACTATATCTTAAGGAGGGTAAATAGTGTAAATCATATAATAGAAATCTAACTTTAAAAGTTCATGTATTTAGGACTCCTAGGGGGCTCAAGTACAAGCAAAAGTCTAAATATTACTGGTATCCTCAGTTATCTATGTTAGTCTTTGAAAGAATAATGATTTGCAAGGCTTATTGCTAACTGAAGCACAAAAGATTTCCTCTGGGCTTGCCACAGACAATCCTCAGGCACATTAGAGGAGTCAGCTAGAGTTAGTTCAAAGTGAATTGCTTCATTTTAATCATGGCGACTTTACCCTTTCAGTCAATATGCTGTAATGGCATATTGTCAGGTTTTTTTTCCTTTTAAATGACAAGTTTGGTCACTTTATTTTAAGGCATATTTTGGAGTGCTTGTGAGATTTATAGATTCAAGAGCTCTTCAAAGAGCATTTCTGTCTTGTTATACAACCCTGAAATTTTGTATTGCTGCTATTTTATCACCTTGAGGCAGTTCTTAGTTAAAATATGTGGAGATGTTTTACAACTGAATGAGTTCTTAGTATGATATATAACCAATTATATAGCTATAATGAGTTCAAATTTTAAAAAACAAATAAAAAATGTTGCACTAAGGATTACTAAAGACTAACATTACCCACTCTTCATTTATTTGCAAATAGGAAACAGGTATGTAACCACAGTACTCACAAATATTACTGTCATTAAATTAAAAAAAATCAGCAATTTGATTACTGTAATACTTTAGCTAATTAACTCTAAAACCTTGGAGGTTTTTATGCATTTTCTAAATTCAGTGCCAATTTCATATACACTAAGATCACTTCCTATACTGCTAAGTTGTTCAGGATACCAAATAGTAATTAATGAACAGAAAACCTGAATCTGATCCTCTATCTTTTTTTTTTTTTTCCAACACATCTGAGACAGGTTGCTGCTGGGATGTTTATCTTCTTTATAGTGTAGCTTATTAGCACTCACTGAATCTTCCAGGGAAGATGTAATTTTTTTGGTAATAATTTTCAAGAGTTTTAAGAACCTTCCTTATGACATGAGGGACCAAACACCAAACCCTTCCCTCCCATTCGTGGACTTGAGTCTGAGTTTTGTAGACTAAAGGAATAGGCTCTATAGTTATACAATCACTTTTGTATTTTTTTGTTAACACAGGTTATAGAACTCGTGATGATGATAGTCTTTCCCCTTAGCCCTTCCTGTATATATGTCTCTGGTCCAATAACCAGAGGGGTCATAGAGGTGCATTTTATCTTCATTTTGCCCTCTTGATATTGTTTTAGCTCAAAGGGGAAATCAAATGAGATACAGAAGATGCTAAACTTGCACAACTCTCAGGTCATTAGCAACTAATTGGAAACAGCTTATGGATCTCAATGATCCTTTAGGTAAAATGTGAGAGAGGAATCAGAGGACATTTAACATCTTCACTTCCTTATTCTTTCCAGGCAGTAACCAAGTATATGACAGGAGTTGCTGACTTATTTCCTGTTGTTGCTTTTCTACAATATGAATATGTATTTTGCAGTGACAGAGTAGGTGAATATAGTGCCAGAATATACTGAGATATTCACAGAATTAATCTAAACAGTAGGTCTTTCTACTATGATTTCATTTACTATTATTTAAATGTTAAGATTCGCTAAATAGATAAAGCCCCAAAATGTACCTAAAATACAGCTTACGTCATGTATAGATGTATATGAAAAGGAAAGCTGTTGTACTATGGAAAACTTGAAGAATAAAAATTAGTAATAGACACACTGTTAATATTAACAGTTATTTATTAGATGTTATTCATCCCTAGGGTTAGAATGCTAAAGTCTACGAAGTTTGTGCCTCTTAGGATAATCCCTGCTGCTACATCTTCAGGTTGTAATGTGAAATAGCTTTCTTCTTCTGGAGCATGGATGGTTTTCTGGTAATGGAACGATCACAGATCTACAGTTGTGTGTTTTGCCTCTTGAAGGTGCAGGTGCCGCAGTGGGATCTAGGTCACTCCATAGGTATTCTTGCCTGAAGCCTGGCTAGCATTTCATAATTTCATTTTGAAAATGAAAAGTTGTCCTTTATTTATGAATCATGAAATCCATGAATCCTCATTTATGAATCATGAATCCTCATGAAAAGTTGTCCTTTATTTAGCACAACACCATTTTGAAATTTACATGTATTCATAATAAAACGAGCTGGGACCCAAAAAGTGGAATTAGTCCTCTGTGGAGAAAATTAACCTTTGATATTCCACCTGGCCATTCCCACATCTTAGTGAGTCACTGAACAGTTCATACTCCAAGTTCTGTCAGTCAGTAGACCTAAAATTCCTTAATTAACTGTTGATAGCACTGGGATAAGAAGCATAACATAATTAGAAAAAAAAAAAAAACAAAAAAACCCCCCACAAACCCACAAAAAAAAACACTCTCTGATGTCTTCTCCTATATTTAAGTAAATGTTAGTTAGATTTTCATGTGTCTGTTTCTTCTGTTGACTGATGAGAATTTCTGGAGCATTCCTGGTCTTTCTTTCCTAAACACCTCAATCATTATTTGTCTTTCTTTTCCATGATTTGACCTTTGCCTAAAGAAGATATCTTTTATAAAATCATTCAATTTTTCACTCACTTTTATCCTCAAAAGGCCTATGCTAGTTTATCACCCTTTCTCTTCCTGAAAATATTCTGTATCTCCAGAAACTCCTTTCTTTCCAACCAACCTTGACACAGCTGTTTTCCTTCCTAGGATGCTTTTTAGCATGGTTATTGTTTGTTTGTTTAGAGACCAGTTACTAAGGTTAACAGTTCCCTTACGCATTTTGACTGAAAGATACAAGTTGCAACCTGTCGGGAAACAGTTGACCCACATCAAGAAAGGACTTCACACATAAATATTTTTATAGGCTGCATGTAGACCTATTCCCTAAATCATCCTAAGTTTTTTAATGCATTTCTCATTAAGAACTAATGAATTGTCATACTGAGGTGCAGGTCATCCAGTACTCTGTCTCCACCAATGAAAAGCCTCAGAGGTGTTACAGAATGACAAACATGCAATCATTTAGCAATTATAAACAACTTTTACTGTTTCTTTTCATTGTATTTTACATTCATTAATGTATTTGGTGAATCTTCTCATCCACCTTTATTGTGACTTATGCAAATATACAAAACAGTTGATAGGTCAAATCCGACTATCTTAAGGTTGACTATAAAGGGACATTATAGAATGATTGTTTAAATTAATTTTAAAAATTAATTATAAATATAGTTTTCAAAGTAAAGAAAGCTTCATCCCGATACTTTCATGTAGTATTAATGGTGCCAAGTATGAGGTGACAGCAAGCAGAAGTTTAGTATGTATCATCTGGGGAAGCTGAGCAAATCCCTCATGCACAATAGTGAAAGAACAAGAACAATATGAAAGGAAATAGCAGCTCCATTACAAGGATTTTTGATGAATCTATTGAACTGTATGTCATACAATACCATTGGAGACCAGTAAATATTTCAGTCACAGTTTCCATTATCTGAATTAGTGTTAGGCTGGAATGCCTCAGATAATGAAAGAGCATATTTCTGGCCACCAGCTTGGAAGTTTCTGGCCAGCACATCCCACACATAGCATCCTTGCATATGAAAGTTTATTATTTTTGGTATGGCTTTAATATTCCTAGTTTAAGCATAGCATGGAACTAATGCAGAGTCAAATGCAATATTTCTGTGTTCTTGTTTCCTCAAAAAATTAAGCATGGAAAAGTATGAAGGGGCAGTCCTTCATATATTCATATACATCTTATGCAGATGTACTTGAATGGGCTCTGCATAAAGCTGGTACAGTCCAGCTAAGATCATCAGTTCGTGCCTATTTACCATACAGCTTTAACTACACCACAGCTAGAGGATGGGATAAAATGTGGTGTGGCTTAAATCTAAAAACTCTTTGCCACAATTTTTTTTTTTTTCTCCCAAGAGAACTGTTTTGTGGTTGGTTGGTGGGTTGGGTTGGGTTATTTTGGTTGGGTTGGTTTGTTTTGTTTTGTCCATAAGGAAAACGTGATAGATATGATCTGTAGGGACTTCAGCACATTTTATGTATTGCCTCATAGGAAACTATTAGTGAAGATGGAGACGGTGGGGATCAGTACAAAACCAATAAGTTGGTAAAGAGCTGGCTAAAGAAAACTGTCATTTGTGCTGTAAGAAGTATGAGCTTGCAGGGCGGTTACTAATGTATTTTTTTAGGATTAATGACACTGTATGGATATTGTTATTCCTCAGCCTAATCTGTCCTTCCTGTATAGTTCATGACTAGGTATTACATTACATTACTACTAATTTTTGTTATTCTGTCATGTTCCCAAAATGCCTTTTATGTGTAGGTTCCCTTTGTTTCCCAGCACTCTAGGTAATTTCTATGCTATTTTGCTTTTTTCTTTCATGTGTGAATGAACATATGTATATGATTGTATCTTTTCACAGAAAGCTTAATTTTTATTTTTGTGGGTTGTTTGTTTGTTTTATTATTTGGTACCCTTTTTTAGTATGATATGTACCCTATGTGATGAGCTGGACATCCAAGAGCTGTTTTGGACTCAGGTCAAACATAATATTTCTTTCCTTCTCTACCTTCCTCTGGCCTTTTGCTTCCATTTACCAGCAGCTAAAATCAAGGAGGTACAAATAGGTCAGGAAAGGCAGGAAGAAGTAGGAAGTAGGGAATCTGGAGTTGTCAGAGGTTAGTAAATAATGATATATTAATGGTAGTCGTTGCAGGCCTAAGACATACTGACATGATTGGACTCACAGACAGACACAGCCACTTCTACTAAAACAGTCACTAGGAAGTAGGAGTCAAACGAATACTTCCTCTTCAGCCTGGCAGAACAGTAATTCATTACAGCCCTTACTTCAGATGGGAGGACCACCTGGTTCAGAGTTCTTAGGCTGGCAAGCTGAAGGAAATACTCAAAGAACTTTCTTTTTCTGCTGTGTCCCTGTGCAAAAAATAATTCATGATTACTGTGTCAGAGAGAAAGGAAGCATGAGTTAGGAGTTCTGTAAAATAGTAAATGGGAGATGAAAAAGGAGTCATCTCGGGTTTCCAATCCTTGTAAGTCATCCAGTGATTACTTAATGTAAAATGGAGAAATAATTCTGAGAGCACAGGAAAACAAACAGGAAATTACTCAAATCAATTATCTCCAAAATCATACATACCATTCTTTTTCTTCCTCTTTTGTTTTGCCATTTCCTATAGAATGAGAAAAAGCATGCCCCGTAATTCTTCAAGGGAAAAACATGGTTTTGAGCTCAGGCTAAAATGTAGGGTCACCACATTTTGGTGAGTGCTTTGGTTGTCAGTCAGTTGGGTTAGGTAGGGAGATATAAGAAGGAGAAAGGGAATATTAATACTATAATTTGCTCCTCTTCTGGGAGTATTTTAAATAAAAGAAATGATCCTTGTTCTGCTCCTGAGAGGTGTGATTTATGTCTCTAATTTGAGGGCGACATCCTGGATTGCAAATCTTACTCTGCCACGTGCGCAAACACTTAAAGCTCCAAGAGAGGTTTTAGAGTTGTCTGTCTGTTACCTTTCTGAGGTATTTCTGTTTACACTTTTTACAAGATCTTAGAAACCTCATTTAGACCCACAAATTTTACTAACCAAGTACTTTAAGCCAAACAGTGGCTGTCATGATCCAAAAGGAGCTGTTCAGAATTACCTCCTTCCCCTTGGGACTAATGACCAAGTCTGTGACCCTCTTGAACTGAATTAAGGTGAAACGACACCAGCCAACAAATTTTATTATATATTAATACACAACACAAGGACTGTAGGTAGAAAGAATAACTCAATGGCAATTACTTAACTGGATAAGCAAGTCCCGTGCCACACATTTCTAAGAAGAGAGGAGGAGAGAGATAAAGGAAAGAAATATCACCACCCATGAATCCAACGGCATCCCATGGGTCCTCTTCACTGTGGGTGTTTTGGTTGCGGGGGTTCTGCCTGAGCTTCTGGTGGTACCATTTTTACACAGTACAAACCCCAAAATCTCTGCCTGGTTCCAAGACACTTCATGCATATGCACGGTGGGTGTGATGCTGTGTGAGGGTAAGTGTGCTCTGGTCCTGCGCAGGCTCAGTGTATCCCAGGTAGTTGCAGGGGGACTAATTTCGGGTCGCATCAGATGAGACCCTCCTCAAGGTCGTCGACCTAATACCCTGCACATGTGCAGTTAGCTGTTTGCAGGCACCAAAACCATGGGATGAGAGGGCAGAAAAATATCCTTTCAACCCTACATCTGCCGAGTCAGAAACCAGTGTCTAGTTCTTTCCTTAGTTTCAACACCTGCTACATGCCTGAGTCAGCAAAGCTCACAGCTTTTTTTACCAAGAAGACATTTAAGGCAAATATCCATTCATCCATCCACCACAAATGGCACGCAGGATTTTTATCTCTGTGCCTTTTTGTCATTTGGAAGGTTTTATGATGATACTCACTTTTTAAAGCTTATTTCTAATGCCTAGAAATACCTGCCTCAAATCATTGGTGGTTCTTCACAATACTATGAAGTACTTACATTTATTGAATTATTTTACTTGTTTTCTGCTGTTGGTCATATATAATTTCGAATAACACACCTTGTAGAGACCTACCTTTCTCACAAACAGCTACTTGCTGTCCTGGATCATGGCCCCTAATAGTTGCGATAGAAAGTTCTAAGACTTGGATACAAATGCATGTTTTCTCTAAAAGAATAACAAAAACTAGACCTTCACTAGATACATCCAGGGTCAAACTAAGTTGATACACTGTTCAAAGACATTAACTCATTGAAAATTAGACAGTGTAAATAGAAAAACAAAAATATCTTTTGACAAGAGAAATGAAGTTTAGTTTGATCTCCAAGCTGGTAAGATACTGTCATGTTAAAGTGACTTGAAATTTAGGTTTGCTGGAAAAGGTAGCTTTTAAAATAGTTTTTGGGAAAGGCAGGATCAGCTGATTAGATTGTAGATATAAAAGCTAGATATGTAGATATGGAAGCTGTAAAAACAGTTTTGTTTTGTTTTGTTTATCTATAGCATCTCTCAATACAGGTAGTGTACTTCTAATTCTATTCTGAATTTTCCTTCATATGTTTCACAGGTTGCAGTTATGTTAAGATTATTCATTGCATTTGAGAGTATGGATTTCCATTACTGAGTAACCAGTTCATGCTCTTTGTTAAGATATAATTTTTACATATCAAAGGCGGGCAGTTGGGGTCTGAATGACTGCCTTGGGACATAATAACCGCCCTATGTTAAAAGCTGCCACATGCTGCCTATAATCCTCAAGTTTGCCAAAATAGGCCCAGGTCATGTTTAAAGAACTTTCTTTTGAGAGGAATATTTTTGTTTTGTTTTGTTATGAAATTAACAAGTCTTTACAGGTTTTTACATATCCAGGCATTTTACTTCTGTAGTGAAAAAGTAGCAGCCTCACAATAGCTTATCTGAAGGATCCTATTTTGCAGAATCTGTAGCTTATTCCTACTAGGAATAACTAAGAATAATAATAATAATAGTAATAATAGAAATAAATTCTACATAGTATTCCATGAAACCAGGAACACTATATCCAAATTATAAGCCATATAAGAAACAATGCAAACAGATTAATCATTTGTTGTTCAGATTATTTCTCCATCTTCCTGTCCCAGGCTTTATTCACAGACACTTTTCTTGTATCTCAAGGACACAGAGGATATTTCTGTCTGGATTGATGCTGATCTTTTTTCAGTCTTTCAAACTCAGCATCACCCAAAAGTTTTGCATTTCCCTTTCAAACTTAGTGGAGATTCCACCCATTTCATCATTCTCTTCCTCTTTTGCAACTGCCATCCTTACGTGATCCTAGTTTTATGCTCACCAGTTTTATGAATTTACATTTAAAACAACAGCATCATTTTCATTTTCGCATTAAGACAGCTTTTCTCATGACAGCTGCTTCACTATCATTATAATTTACCACTGTTAAGGGTTTTTTATAAAGATGAAATTACTTGTAAATTCCATTCCACATTTCTTCCAAATATGGCTTCATATTATCATTTGACTCAGCTTATCTGTCCCAGAATTATCCCTGAAGTCACATTAATTTCAGGTATGGAAGCCTTAGAAAGATAAAATGATTCTTCTGTGGTTTTCTACCTACAAAAAATAACGCCACACTGATTTTCCTCTAGATTTTTTTATTTACATTGCAGGTTGATAAAAAAGGCTTGCCTCCTATTAGAAATCATAAAAATCTCATAATGGGCATAATGTTGTAGCAAGTTAACATATGATGTAGCTTAATTGGAGCTTCCTAAGAACATCAGACCGTATTCAGAGCTCAGATTTAGCAATCGCTGTCAAAAACTTCCCTTTGTGTAACAGCTATAAAGCTGTCACGTATGATGTTCGTGCTTCTGTCTATCACTACTACCTAGTTATTCACATCTTATTCGGACGTCCTTTTTGGTACATGTGTTGGACTGCCATTTAGTAGACTTGCACTAGTTCTGACAAACGCTTTCTGACAGCAATAGGAGACATTAAAATTCAAAAGAAAAAGAGAAGCAAGATACCCCTTGTAACTCAGTTTTATGGGACATGTCTGTGTGTACTTTGTAACCTGTTCTTTCCATGCTGCTGTCAGTTTTTTATCAATGTAAACTGAAAGGTTCAAAGAAACTGGGGATCAGTTAATCTTCTATACCTATACATGTTTTGGTGCAGGATAATGCTTTACATCAACAGTAAGCATGAACAAAAAAACAGATGCTGCAACTTAGAGTATTTTAACCTTGTATGGGTGCACTACAGAAGTGGAATGTAGATATAGGCATTCTATATCAAAGATTTTCAGCTGTAAGGTCAGTAAATGAATGAGGGAAAAGAAAAAGACTGAGACCCAGTTAGAGGGTAACTGAATTCCAGCATGATGCAGCTGTGAAACATCTAAAACAACTCTTAAGATCTCTTAGCAAGATATTTTTCAATAAAGGTAGGGAACTATCATTACATGTTTCTAATTTCTGATGTTGTGTGCAGGTACAGATGCATGTAAACAGAAAGAGATCCAGAGGAAAGAATACCTATTTTTTAAATAGAGTTTTTAAAAGCTCAGTTTAACCTATGTAAACAGAGACTTAAAGGGTGTATATTTCTCTACTGACATGTGTTGAGGATGAATAAGTACCAAGACAGGATGAAAATTAGTTGGATGAAAATTGTTAAAAAAGCAAGAGATGTAAAACGCCACGAGTAAGTTTAGATCCAAAATTAGAAGGTTTGCAGCCATCTAAAGAGTGAAGTTCCTATAATCCTCCAGTGGAGCAATAGGTGCAAGATACCAAAACTGTTTTAGATGAGTCTAAAAAGCATGAAGAAGGGATTATGGAGCTAAGTAGGAGAATTCTCAGAGATATAAATTTACACCCACACTATGAGCTGGGATTTCTAAGGTATTCATATATCCAAAGGCAGTTGACTAGAGACTGCATTGTTATTTGTTTGTATTATTTTCACGTGGGTAGGGCTTTTGTGTAAGAATTGGGACCATATTTTCTTGCCTTTGAAGCATGGAATTGTCCACAGCCAAAAAACCCCATATATAGGCTGTCTTGTTATTATATTATATATAAGAATATATAATATTCTTGTTATTCTACTGTATCCTAAATGTATTTGAAAGCCTTGCTGATATGGTCTGTTCAGGATTAAAGCAGTTACTGGATTTGACTTGCAAGGGTTGAGGGTTTTTTTCACCAAGTACCTGTGTTTTAAAGCCTCATCACTTTTCAAGATGTACAATATGCAGTATTCCCTAGAGTCATCCAGGGGGGTTGTTTCAGAGATTTGTAACTCTTGCAGTAAATTTCTACATTGACAATGTCCTGAATCCCTCCTGCTCTCCTTTTGTGTCATAGGGTGTTTGTAGATTTTAATCTTTCCTACAGGTCTTGCATTTAGTACAGGATGTTGAGAAAGACCCAAGAACTCTGGAGAGATGTAGAAAAAAATGTGTTTACACAGAAATAGAATCAGGAAATCATAGAATGGGTTGGATTGTAAGGGACCTTAAAGATCACCTAGTTCAAAACCCCTTGCCGTGGGCGGCACCTTCCACTAGACCAGGTTGCTCCCAGGCCCATCCAGCCTGGCCTGGAACACTGCCAGGGATGGGGCATCCACAGCTTCTCTGGACAACCTGTGCCAGTGCCTCACCACCCTCACAGGGAAGAATTTCTTCCACCGAGTGGTTCATCTGTCAAATCCATGCCTTTCCCATTTAGAGACAAGGATGTCATATGGGACAGTGTCAAAAGCTTTGCACAAGTCCAGGTAGATGTCAGTTGTTATTCCCTCATTTGTCAACATAATAACCCTGTCATAGGAGGCCACCAAATTTGTCAGGCACGACCTTCCCTTAGTGAAGCCATTTGGCTGTCACCAGTCACCTC
>JAVJGJ010000001.1:2851198-2863598 GCA_035590215.1 Microhierax caerulescens
GATGTACCTATAGAAGCTTTTCTTCTTGCCCTTGACATCCCTGGCCAGATTTAATTCTATTAGGGATTTAGCTTTTGTAACCTGATCCTGACCTGTAAGCTCTCAGTTGGCTCCTCATCCATCTCCAGGTGGAGCTCTATGCACTCCAGCTGGTCATTGACATAGAAGGTGACACCCTCCTCATCACCCTGCCTATTGTTCCTAAAGAGCCTGTGTCCTTCCATCCCAAGACTCCAGTAAAAGGAGCCATCCCACCACCACCAATTAATTGCTCACTACCTGCTGACCGATGCCCAGCCAGTCCCCAAGCAACAATCAGCCTGCCCCAGCCAAGTGCCCCAGTTTATATACTGAGCATGACATGCCATGGTATGGAATACCTCTTGGCTAGTCTGGGTCACCTGTCCTATCTCTGTCTCCTCCTGATTTCTTGTGCCCCTCCAGCCTTCTTGCTGGCAGGGCCTGCAAAACTAAAAAGTCCTTGACTTAGTATAAACATTACCTAGCAGCAACTAAAAACATCAGTGTGTTTTGAACATTGTTCTCACACCACCGAAGCCAAAACACAGCACTGTACTAGCAACTAATAAGACAATTTACTCTATCCTAGCTGAAACCGGGACAAACTTAAACCAGCCTAGCTACCCGAGTGATCCATATTGGTGCTGTGTTTCTACCACTCACTGCCAAGCAAACTGTAGTTCCTATATTTCAAGAAATTTGGACTGCCACAGACATTATTCACTCTTTCCAAATCCCAGAATACTTAATTCCAAGGTAAATACTACCTTCTTTAATAATCTAAAATTTTGACAACCTTGTGATTTACCTATGCCCTTGGTGTCTGGATTCAATATAAAGTTCAACAAACTGAGAGCAATTAGCTGCATATCTTTGTGAAAAAAAGCTTTTAATGTGGCCTCCATAATCTCATGGTCTTTAAGATCTAGTGATTTTTCTTGGAAATAACTCAACAGGGTTTTCTATACCTGTTTCTATATGAACATCATATAGTTCATTTTTTTACAGTGGTTTTCTGTGTAAACTTTAAAATGCAGTACATAAGAGTGAAACAATATACCCTATAGAAGGAAATCATATGTAATCAGTTTTCTTTGATATTTTGTATTAACATCTCTGTTGTCTTAAATCTGAAGAAATACAGGTTATAATTTTATTTCATAGGAAACCATGAAATGTTCTTCTTTCAGTCATAGGTTAATGTACAGAGAAGCTGATCTTCTCTAATAAAAGACATACAGCTTACATTAATATTACAGTCATGTTTTAATTTGGATGCTTACCTAATGAATTTTATTAAAGTAGTATCATTTGATTGTCAGAGAACAATGCAGTTATGGTTGTTCCAGTCCTTTGATTAATATAACTATTTTGATTTTTTGCTTATAAATCAATTTTGCTTAGCTGATGAAGCCATTTAAAAGCAAGCATTTATTATTAAATATTAACCACAGTTAGCCTTATATCTGTAGGAAGAAAACTAGAACATTATGAGCAAAACAGTAGGTAAGAGGAGAGCAAGACAATGTTATTTTTCAAAGCATCACAGAAATACCTGCAATGTTATAGGCATACAAAACAGCCAGTGTCTCGTATCTCATCTTCTCCATTAGTGGTATCTCAAAACACTTTAAGGAATTAAATACATTTAAGAGCAGAGGAAGAGACAGAGATCCTTAGATGCAGGAAGCTATTTTTTCCCCTTGCAAACTTGTGCCATTAAATTGAAGCTTCATCACTACATAAGAGTTATCTCTGTAATGTAAGGGGTTTATTTTCCGGTTGATGCACGTAAGGTTTTCCACAGGTAAGCCACAGGATCAGTGCTGGGTCATGATGCATCTGCTTAAAGCTCCTTACACATCAAGAGGAAGATAGATGCCTGTTGTTTGAGGGAAACATGTTAGTCAACTGCTCCCTGAGGCTCTAGTGTTCATAGTAATTGTTAAATCATTTACATCATACATTAGCAGGAGCAATATAGCTACAGTAAATGACTCACACATATCTGCCTTTTTGTATTTACAGTGGAGAGATGGTAACTGCCAAGTTTCATAGGTGCTGATAAAAGCAATACACTGTTTTAAAGAATCTTGTGCTACTTCACAATGTCCAGATCTAGTAGAGATTCTCAGAAAAATACTGCAAAATCCACTTAAGAATTAACTCTGCTTTGGTATCATTGGCATGAAAATACAGTCTTTTAAGTGGATGCTGTAACACCTCTCTCTCTACTTAAATTCTAATTTCAGTGGTTTAGATTTATTTTATAATCTATTCATTCTTTAGAAACACAATAGGGACATAATTCATGTTTCATAAATTGTACAAGGTTACAATTTCTAATCAGTGTCTTCAGAGCTTTTTCTGGAGAACAGGCAATAGATTTGTGAGAAAACAGAAAAATTAACTACCATGATAATGGTGCCAGGTGTAAAACTATATATATCTTAGCAACTGGCTTTATTAATTTTGATTGATGCAAATTTTCTTTCATGAAAATATGGTACTTCAGTACAATTATGAAATGCTGCTTTGTGGTGCTATTCCACCTCTCGAGCATTTGTTTTAAATATTTCAATTTTGCTTACCTACGTTGAATAATATAAGTATGGAGAAATTCTCAGATTTCTGTCTTTACTCCCTTACTGACAATAGACCCAAAGGATGTAGGAGCAATGCAAAAGCAAAGTAGCCTGCCTCTCATGGAACAGTCCCACATAAGGTTTGGCAAGAACACAAGATCTGGAGAAGACTAGGCTGATGCTACCTGCCTGGAAAGAAGATAGCTGTAATGCAACGTTTAGGGTCAGAGATGACTAAAACACAGAATTCAAAATTCCCCTTAGAGGACCTCTGTTAGGGAAACAGGACACAGAAGACAAGTGCTGTCCCATGTTAATGTAAAGTGAATGTAATGGTTTTGAATGAGGTAAACTGGAATGCAAAGGGTTGGTTTGTTGTTGGTTGGTTGGTTGGGGTTTTTTTCCACATTGGAAACTCACAGCAACCAAAGGCTTTTACTGTGACCTTGAAACCATAAATCCAACTCCTAATCAAAGGAGTGATGTAAAGGAAGTAATGCAGTTTATTGTGTACATTTCCACCCCCTCCTTGATTTCTGCAATAGATCTTTCTTTCTGGTAACAAAGCATTGCACTTTGTGCCCTGTGGTTTCTAAGAATTCAGACCATCCAACTGCAAAGTTCCGTGTATTCTTCTTGTCTGTGTTGACAGGAGAGGACACTCAGTAAGTTACAGGATAAGTTCTTACTGAGCTATTGTGTCTAAGTGATAATGTGCTAATGACTTTGTTGAAGTTACAATCATTTGTTTAGGTGCAGAGTCCCAGTACTTCAAGTAACTTTATATGAGTTCAGGCATCTGTTTTCATAGTAATTTCCAGGATGATATCCAGGAACTGTTGAATCATGGCTTAAGAAACATTAGTAGCTGGTGCATTTGTAATAAATGCTGTGTTTTCAACACTTTGCAAAACAAAGACAAAAGCCGGCTCCCAGTTCTGAAACTGTCCTTGTGTGTTTCTATTTATGTAGCTTCTCTTTGTAGCATCTAGATACTCTTCCTATCCTGAGCTATAGATACAGCTATATCTATAGCTCTATCTATAGCTATATATCTATATCTATATCTATCTATATAGCTATAGATACAGCTATAGATATAGCTATATCTCCCAGTATAATAATAATAAGCATAATAATAAGTGGATAAAAAAGATTTTACTTGCATGCAATTTCCAAACCATGTTTTAATCATTCTGAAAGGGTTTGTATAATAGATATATGAATAACTAAACAGAGACAATACCATTCCAAGTTTGATAAACTGAACAAATAGACAATTCTTATCTTTCTGAAGGAACTGTTTGAAGTCTGCATATGGCCATTTAAAATCGTTATTGGCAACCATTATTGGCCATTGTAAAGCCAAAAAGAGAGCTATGGCCATCCTACACCTAGAAAGCTGAAACAATAGTTGGACTTATGCCTGAATCTGAATTAAAAATACAAAATAAATTAAGTTGTTGGATTTTTTTATTTATATTATTTTTTACAAAATAAACACAATTATTTTTAATGTGAACAGAAATTACTTTGCTCTTCCTAGGAAAATGGCAATCTTGGGAGTTTTGATTTTCAAAAATAAAAATAAATCACTTTGTGGATGGAAAGTATAAAAGTATAGTTTTCAAAGTAGTGTGTCAGCTAGGTAAGGAATAATAGCAGGTTTCTTTTGCATATGTTTCAGTATTTCTGTAATATTCTGAAGTTAATGCAGCATTTAATGATCTTGAAAATTATCCTTGGACTACAGAAAATGGGCTACATTTCAGGAAGTCCTAAGGAACATTTCCTGATCATTTTCTCCTACTTAACAAGAAGTACAATGTTTAATTGCTGATCTGATTTAGTCTTTTTCACAACAAAATTGTTTTCCAATCAGAATATACATGCCAATTCATATTACTGAATGACATGCCTGGCTGGAAAAGGTCAAACAATTTATAAGTTGCTTTTAAAAAGTGAAATGTGAAAAAAGCTGTCAAAAGCAGAAGGTGAAGTGAGTTGATTCTTCACCTGCCAAGGTTGGATGAATTGAATTTTAAGCAGAGTTTTAAGCTTACGTTAAGAGCTGTTCTCTGTTCTTGGTTTATTACAGGCTGCAAGCTGTTATGCTTTTATTCTTCTTGAAAATGTTAGTCATAAGATAACATAGGCTTGGCCTTCTGGCCTCATCCTTTGCATTCTTTACAGATTCACCCTGTATAGCACCAGTTAAAAGGGCAGATGCATAGTCTGGGAAGTTTTCCAGATTCAAAGTACTTAACACTGAATGCATACAAAGTATGCATTGTGGGATCTTGTTAGTCTTGTCATAAAAATGCACCAAGGCTGAACAGGTATTCTGTCTCTGCACATGCTGGTATGCATCTGGCCTACTACTTCATTTCCTCCTTATCTAATGAGAGGTTTCCATTTTTTTACAGAAATACATATTTAGAATTTGGGTTTCATAGAAGTAGTGATAGGAGGATTAAGTTTTATTGACAAAATTATGCAAATATTCTATTAAAAATTCCTGTGGCTGAGGGGACTTCAATGTGGGATTATTAGATCCTGTTGTATGCTGAAAGTATTGCCAGAACTGGTGCTCTCTCTGTCTTTCTACCTAGTGATCTAGCATCTTAATTAGACTTGGAAAATTACTTGAGAAAGTATCCCACCAATCACATGAGTGGCCTGAAATTATTATTCTGCTATTCTTCAGAAGGGAGGGTGATTCAAACACATCAAGTTCTGGATAACAGATAGAAAATATTTTGTCAGTGATTCATTAACCTAAATGAGAAAATTAGCAAGCAGTAATGAACTACATATAACCACTGATTTTACAAATAGGATTTAGGGGTTTTTAAGTAGTACTCTTCATTTTCACCACAGAAATACTTTAATATGCTGTTTTTTCAAATTCTTCAGACAATTTGATGAAATCTTCTAGGGTTTGTGGGGTTTTTTTATTATTTATTTTGTGCTGTTGAGAGCAATTCTTTAGTGGATATGAATACAGAAAGAGGCTGTGTACGAAGTCCTGTTAGCACCAGATTTAAAGACAATAAAGATTTGTTTTTAAAGGTGCTGTGAGGACAGGCTGAAGAAATTACTTTTGTTAAGCCTGGAGAATAGATGGCTTTGAGACCTAGTAGCAGCCTGTCCATACCTGCAGGATGGTCAGTGAGAAACTGAACCAGGCTCCCCACAGCAGTGTGTGGTGGGATGATGAGACAGAAATCATAAACTGAAGCAGGACTGTTTTTGAGTAGCTAAAAGTTTCCGTCACAAGAATAATTCAGTATTGGATTATTATAACAGGCCTGTGGGAGCTCTGGCCCAACTAGAGAAAGCCCTGAGCAACCTGTGTGAAGTCAGAGTAGGTCCTTTCCAACCTGAACAATTTGTGCTCATACAAAACGATTGGCAGAGGACAGAAGCAAGAAGTGTAATAGTCTAACATTTAGAGATATCCTATGTGTAGACATTACTGTTTTGTAAATACAGGAATTTGAAAATTCTGAGAAACTATTTTTAATAGGTGAACAGCAAAGCCAATTCTACTGCCTAATCCAAGAGAAAAAAATGAAGGATTTGGTGTAGAATTATTAACTTCTGAACATGACACAAATATTATTCTATTTTGTTTTGCATGATATAGTATAGATCTTTATTTAAATGTGGTTCATCTTGGTAGTTTCCTTCAATATGATGACTGGTCTAAAACATGATGAGAGTTTGTTAGGTTTGACCTAGGTCAGTAATCAAAATCATCATTTAAAATCACTGAAAATTACTTAAATTGAAATGTAAAAAGCAAAAGGCCTGGTGAAAGGACTGAATCCACTTTTTGTCTTTTTTAAGAATTAAGGCTTTCTAGAAGAATGGCACCTGCAATTACACTAAGAGAATGAAATGGGACAACTTTACAATGCCTTTCAGTCCTTAGGTTTCAGGAAAATAACTGAGAGTTTTCTAGTAGAAGCTTTTAATAATGCTCTATTTATAGATACTTAGGGATATTATACTTTTGTGGTGTTTTTTAGTAAATACTAGAAAGAAATCTGGAGTAGATGTCCCAGTATGAAATACATCAAACTCAGAATTTCACACATTTCTTGGTCTCTAGTGTGCTACAAGAACATCTGAAATTACCTCATTTTCCTCATTCTGTAACTGGCTATCCAAGATTGCATTAGGAGTTAAAGATTCATAAAACCCTAAATTATTATCACCATAGGAGTTTCTTATCTTTCATTTTCATGTTCTCTGAGACTTTTCTCTACTGTAGGATTGCTTTATTCTTCAGTTGTGTCTTGGGGAAAGAAAAAGCAAAGGCTTTATTTATATAACTTCCCTAGCCTTCCCCATCACCACTACATCTATGTAAAATGCACTAAACATTTTTATATGTCCTTTCTGCTTCAGTTTTCATACATTACATACATTATTAATTTTGATTTCTGTATGGTACAAGGCCTGATTTTTCTTTTATATTTGTAAAGTACCTAGCACAGAGCAAAATGCAGGCAAGCAACATAAGAGAACAACATCTGAAAATGTTATATCAATCACTTCCATTATGCAACATTTTCATAATGGCATATGTTTGCTTTTAATTTTTTCATTTATTGATTTTTTTTTTCATATGCTATTTTATTAATGTATTTGTGAGTAAAATAAGGTGAGAGATGTAAGGGGTTTAATTAAGGATAAAAAGTTTGGCCGTCAGACTTGATACTTCTGATGCAATTTTTTATACTAAAATACCACCACAGGTTTTATTATATAGCATTGTCCATTTAGAAAAATATGAAAATAATATGTTAGAATCTAGGAAATTATTCTTACTTAATATCAGTTACCAGCATTTTTATGTAATCCAGTACATTTTTCCAGTTATAATTGCTATCAGCATTCCTTTAATTTATACTTAACTCCTGACTCATTTTGATTAACATAATTACAGTCTCTTGTGTTAGATTTTGAGACTGGGAGGGGGAAAGGTAAGGGTTTATATTAAAATTTTTATCAGAGGTTCGATGCTATGCAAATAATTGAAATTTTATGACATCCTGTTTGTTCACTGCTTCCAAGTGAAACCTATTTCACAAGGATGTAAAAAAAATTCCTAGGAGAAAAAATCTTTGCAAGTAAATGTATGCAAATAAATATGTTGTTCCAGAAAAGAGAAAGATGAGTTTGTTCAGAATAAAAACAATAAATAGACATATTGTCTTCAGATAACACTTTTATTTTTAACATGAGATTTTAATATTTTTTGGTGATATCATCCAGGATGTTTGGGGTTAGTACCTAAAAAAAATATTAAATACAGCTAAGAAAATTAATTTTTGCACAAGACTTCTTTGCTTTATATTACACAGATATAAGATATCTTCTACTTAATAAAATCAACTTTTATTTTAGCTTCTAATCTCTTTCTGTTCTTTCACCCCCACTACACATATATTAAATTATCCTGAGGTAAACATGTGGAATTTTAACTATTTTAAGCATACCAGTTACATTTTGAGTGGAAAGCTGTTATCATTTGGACAGGTTGGGTTTGTCTCCACACAGAGAATTTTTTCCAAATCATGAAGTGCTGCAATCAACTACCTTGTATAGGATAATATTTTACTTCTGTTGCTCTGTTTAACCATGGCCATGCATTTTTTCCTTTTTATGTGATTGGTGATCCTATTTAAATGAGACACTGTACTGGGAGAGTAAATTAATAGTTTGAGATTTTTTATATCTCTTGGGTTATAACCTGTCACTGTTGATATGAAACATCAGAGGACTACAATAAGGACTGAATCCCTCCTGTAAAAAGAAAGATGGGCATATGGTTTAGGCAAGCACATGAGCACTTTTAGAAAATCATTGTCAAGTAAATGAATTTTCCCAATGACTTATAAGGGATTATTAATATGGAAATGTATTTCTAAGATTGTGTTTTCGCCTATTATTTCCTATTATTACTACAGTTTAAGACTTTTATCTAGTTTTTCTGTTTTTAAAGATTTTTCTTCTTCATCTTGCAGTTACCTTGACCATATCCATAGATCTTCCTTAAAGCTGCCCCTATGTCTGCTCTACAGTTCCTGTTCTGTTTCTTAGTAGTAGATTCTACAAGGCATGGGAAAATTTTTGTAAATGCTTTTCAATCTTAATAATGATTAAATAATAATTAAAATGAATCAAAATAATTTATTTTCAATCAATAAAGTGAAATCTGTCTCGATGCCTTTAGTGAGGCAAGCCAAGATTCCTGGATAAATTCAAAGGAGCTCCAAATCAAATTTCTGTCGTCACTCATATAATCTGTATGCATGCACTGAGATTAAGTACAGGATATATGGGATAGAATTATGTTTTTTAGCTGCTCTTTAAGTGGCAGTTTGTGCCCTCTCAAGTTTTGCGTAGGCTTATGAGCACTTCAGTCCTGAATCTGAATCAGTGATCTTATTTTCTAATGTTCCACCTATTAGAAGCTACCTGGTCTTTCAAATTATTTATTAGGACTGTAGACAAATGCATTCTATCCTTTATCAATCCTGAAGGTTAAAATAGACTGCTTGACTGTCTTAGCAGAGGAAAAGCTGTAATTCAGAGAAGACTGTAATACAAATGGAAACAATATGATACTAATTGCTGCTTATTGACACTGGTTGATTTACAGCATAATAGGCACATAAAAAAATAATTTTAATTTTTCATACATTTTACATCTGGTTTTCTCAGTATTCATTGTGTAAGTTGTGTTAGCAATCTGTTCAAGCTCAGTAGTGAAAACAATAGGTTTCCGTAATAATAAGGATTCAAACGACTGTGTGAGGCTCCTTGGTTTTCCACGATGCTTGTCATTAGATCTTGGTGCTTATTATAGGTGCTGCATGAAGAAGAACACAGTAATTGCATGGGTAGTTCATGGAGGCCAAAGGAAAGTTTCAGATTCTCCGAGACACATTCAGAAAATGTGTCATAGGAGATTGTAAGGGCATGCGAGCAGGGAAAACTCAAGTTTTCAGTTCATTTGCAATGAAAAGTTTGCTTTCAAATCACTACAAGCTTTCCTTTAAGAAGTGGGTGGATGGCATATACATAGCCTGAAATTTTTAAATTTACTTAAAGATAAAAATACTGGTATTTACAAATCAAGGCCAGAAATTACTCTTTTTTAGTAGCATTGAATTCTCTCATTTATAAATATTTTATATTGTCCTAGAAAATGTCACAATGAAACATAGGTAGAAATAAAGATCTTATCTCTTCCCCACCTCTCAAAAAAGTAGTAAGCTCCTATGAAATACTCTTTCTTGACAAAGTTACATGTTCCTTTCTTTGCAGGTTTGTGGGGTTTTTTGTTTGTTAGGTTTTGGTTGGTTTGGTTTTATGTTTTGGTTTGTTTTTGCAGTGGAGGTTGACTGAAATAATTTGTAATTGAATATAGGGAGAATATTCATACTTCCAGAATGCTGAGCTCGAAGACATACCATATTTCCCAGGCATTGCATATGCAATAAAGCCTGTATCTGGAAGTGCTGTCCACTGTCAGCTCTTTTTATAAGAACCCAATATAGCTCATGATTTCTGTTCAGCTATGGAAATAACAGGTATACAAAGATGAGCTAGTGGAATTGTACCACCATTTCTATATTGAAGTTTAACATCATCTAATTGTGGAACATGTAAATTTCTCAGGGTAAGGAGTGCCTTCCTACTTCTATCTAGACTCAACTCTAGCGGAACATCATGAAGTTTTCTCAATACCATTCAGAGGCAACTGAAGCAGTGCTCACCAACTTGGATCATCTTGTAATTGTACCATGTCAAGCACAGAAGTTAGAATAACAAGATATAAAGAAAGCAAGATTTATGTATTTAATTATTTTTACAAGATTAATTTGAATACTTTCAGTTGGAGGCTGTATGGCATATACATTTTTAACTTTGGAGTTTCTAGAGATTGCTTAGGTTTTGAGCCAGTGTGAGCAGCCTGGATAATACAGGTGGCTTTTGCTTTTGGAGGAGACAGTTATTAAGAGGTCACACTTCTGTGCTCTGTCAGACTGTAATTTTCATGTGTTTAATAGAGTTAGAGGTCGATTTAAAGATATACCTGAACAAATAGCTTTTGTAGGCAGAACTTTATAGTTTTTGTGCTCCTGTAATTAAAGGAATAATACTAGAATGATTGCTAGCTATTAGAGGCTGTAGAAAAACACATTTCAACCTGTGACTCGCTGTTAAGGTTTTTTTTCAGGTTAGTCAGGAATGCATTAAATTGCAAGTTGACATCAAATCAGAGCATTCCTCCTATAAAAATTACATTTAAAAAATTCTTTGCTTTTACATCACCACCAATGACCAGAGTCAGATGTATGCTGTATTTTTATTAATGTGTTTCCTAGTAATTTGGCTAAGCTTTAAGCATAATGCCAGTTGGTGATCACTTTCCAAACAGCAATGCAAAATGTTCAATGGAAAACAAAGCCATTGTGAGATTATTTTAAAAAATTAAGCCAATGTTCTAGAAACATGCTTCTAACTTCTTGTTCTAATTGGAAACATTCTAATCCAATGCTGCCGAGCGAAGCTGATTGCAGAGTTAATTGCTCTTATGTAACAACTAATATCTGTCAGTAACACACACTAGATAACACTGGCAGGTTTTGAAAACAGTTTGGTGCCTTTGCCCCTTCTTTCTTTGTTGTTCTGTTTACTGTGCCCGGTTAATGTGCTCTTGTGCCATAATAATCTCTAGTTAAATGGTAATTGCTCTATTGACAGCACTACTGTACATTTTTGACACATCATTATTCATACTTAACCACTTGACCTGGAATAAATGTTAAAGCAATTACTACTGAGAGCTTTTCTATGAGAAAATTGAGGCAAAGTTTAAAGATAATCAAAATGCAAAGTTGATCATGATAGCAACTGGAAAAATGGCAAATCCTATTAAACAGATTTTTATTAGCCAAGTTGATGCCAGTAGATATTATCTGGTAATTTAGTCTTATTAAAAAGAAAATAAAGCAGCTAATTGTTTACTATTCTGGAACTTATTCCAGCTTGCAATTTGCAACTCAAATTAAGCTTTATGTGGCTCATCTATTTTGTCACATTGAAATATGAAAATCCTTTGGTACAAAACACATCTGCTCAGTCCTTTCCATTTTACTGGCAAATCCTCATTCAGTGTGTTTTATACCTGTTGAGGCATCAAATTCATGCATACAGCATCAATATTTTAGATATTTGTCTCATACGAACCTTGTATCTTCAGCTCTTAAAACTCTTACTTAATATTTTTCCTCCATTATACATAAATTTTACAACCACAGAAAATGTGTGAGTATAATCTGTTGTTGGCTCAGAGACTTTAGAGGGAATTTGGAAGTGGAGAGGGACAGAATTATTGCTATGCAATTGTGTGAAAATCGTCCAAATCTCCCAGACCAGCATTTTATTTTGATAGTTAATTGCATATTTGCTGTAGTTGTGTTTGTGTTCTAAAAGGAAAGTAAACGTTCTCCAGTTTAGTTGTTTAAAAGGTGGCATTTACACTAATCTCAAATCATTTCACAGGACTCAATTGCAGCACAATGCCTTCAGTACAGTGCTTACAGTAAAGGCTGTAATTATAAAAGAATGCCAAAAGACATCAAGAAAGCCTTAAAGGGATAGCATAAGCTTTTACTGCCCCCGTCTGAACTATGAGGCTTGCTTGAAAACCACCATTAGGATGCAGAATACTGATTGTTGATATGTCACAATTGCTGTCATGGGAGAAC
>JAVJGJ010000001.1:2868910-2921965 GCA_035590215.1 Microhierax caerulescens
TCAGTTTAAAAGACAATATAAATAAGATGAGGACTAGCTCCATTGTATGTAATATAAGAAAGGCAAAGAATTTAAATGATAGGTTTATGCCAGATCTGCCCTAGGGCAAATAAGAAGTACATTAATAATGCAGTGTTTATTTTGAAATATTTTAGTATGATTTTACTAAAAATATCCAAATAGTGGGAAAGAAAGCCAATACATGTTCAGCATTTAGGCCATTTTTGCAATAAGATTCTTGGCAGACTGTATGTATCATTTCTTTCAGTACTTCACCTGTGACACTATAAATAATATATATTTGTTTAAGTAGAGCTATTATACACTACTATTTCTGTCGTACATAATTTATAGACAGTGATCTCCTAACATGTGTAGGTAATGTTCTCTATGAAAAAAAAATGTTCAGAATAAAATAACTTTAAAGGAATGAAGCAGTTACTTATACTAAATTGAATCAAGAGCTGCATTTTGAAGGCACAAATTGATAACTGGTTTTTTAAAGAACAGTATTAACTTCTTTTTCAGCCTGTGAACTTTAGCGTTACAATAATTTTCTTTTAAAAATTACTGTGAATCATCAAATGACAACAGAAAATATAAATTCTTATAACAGAAGTATGATTACCAGTGAAACTTCAAAAATACTACATATATCCCAGATGATGTCAAGGTGTTTAATTAGAAATGCATCAGTACAGAATTTCTGTACATTTTTAGGCAAGTTAAATGGTACCGTGCCCCATAGTACACTGAGATTGTAAGATCATCTTTGCATCCATGACTAAATGCAGATAGGAAGTTGTTTGGGAGTTCTATATTCATGTTTCCTTGGGGGAGAATGGTATTAAGAGTATTTTAGCTACTGTACTGCCTGTAATAGCTGTATTCATTGAAATCCAAAGAGACAGTGATTTCCTCTTGAGAAAGCAGAATAACCTTTATATTGTAAATCTGTTCTAGCTTTTGCATCTCATGCGTGGACACATTCCTGTGTGTCTTACCTTTTCCAGGACGGTTTGGAAAATTACTTGTATTAGGAATAAAATTCCACATTCCCTATACAAATGTCTTTATGTATAGTTGTCTTCTCCATGGTCTTTTTCTTTCTATTCCAGCCTGATGTTTACCATAATTTTTTAGAAGTATATGGGTTCTATTAGGAGAATCATGTTGGGCAAAGTACATCAGAAAAGAACAGTAACATTTTTAAGTTTATTCAGTATTTTTTACTTCCCCTACAGGTACACTTTTTATAAACTCCGGTGTACTGTTTATTGGTAGCTATGTTTTCTGAAGTCTGGAACGGGTTACCTGGTAAATTTCATTGTAAAGCAGCAGCTATGTTTTGCCAGGTTAAGCACCAGAATAGCATTGCATTCTTATGCAATATTGTTCTCTTTGGCAGGGCTGAACTGTGTGTTACGTATTAAAGGACCAATCCAAAGTTCTCTAAAGTCGAGTGGAAGTTTCCCATTGACTTTTTCAGTTTTGGCTTAGGCTCCAATGTCTGTTCTGTATCCTTTCATTAGGAGGATTAAAATGTAGTCTTTCATTAGTTAAGTACAAACTGAATTTCAAACAAGTCAGAATATATTGAAAGTAAAACTGTCAAATCATTGGTATTGATTTAGACACTGTTAAGCAGGGGCGGTGCTAACACACAAGGGTTTATTCTTTGTTACGACTTGCTTATAACCCCCATTGATGATAATGGAAATTACAGGCATGTCCAGAAGGGAATGTGCCCTTTGTAAATTCCTGATAAGCCTTAGATTATGGAGCTGCAGTTCTGTGAGAGTTCAAAAACTTCTCGTGTGCAGGCAAAATTATCTAAGCTCTCCTGTGTCCCTTCTTAGCAGTTCTTGTAAGGTAGACCTTTCAGAAAGAAATGTATCCCAGAGCTGTTGTCTTGCCTTTCCTTATCTGACAGGGAAGATGCCAGGAGATAGAGACACTTTTGTCTGAAGTGCAAGAAAAATTAATACAGTTTATACAGGGCCCTGACTGGCAATACAAATTGCTAATGTTGTAACGGGAAGGTTTGTGCAAAACTGGTGGTAAGCAAAACATTAAGTTCAATCTTTTCCTTTTTTTTTGTTTTTTCTTTTTTTTTAATGCTAGGATGTATAAATCAGAGACTAACGGGATAGTCAGAATAGGGTATAAGTAAAATATTGTGGTAAATTCTGTTAATAATCATATTTTCACTGCAGTTATTGAGGATGCTCACCTTAGTGTTTCTGAAGTAACACACTGCCTTTGCTTGGTATAGCGTTATACAAACTATTTAATTCCCCAGCTACTGTCCTTGCTATCCAGATCAAAGGCTGTTTAGTTCTTGTATTTCCAAGCATTTTCAGTTCACACAGCATCATGCAAAGCAGAAATGGGCCTGGAGCCAGGGGGAGGAGGGAAGGCAGGGAGGAAGAAGATAGGTAAGGGTGGCAAAAAGATGCTTAGTATTGCTTCTAGGAATTTACAGCCTAAATCAGACATACACAAAGAAGTGTGAAATAAAATAACCACAAATAAAATATACCTGATACATTAGCAGAACTGTTCTTTAGCAGATACATGTATTTATCTTGCTGAATAAGTCTTTTTCAAATACAAATGCAGATTATCCATTGTTCCTAAGTTTGTTTATATCTCTGCCAGAAAGATACTGTTTTAACTACAGGACAATATTGGCTATGTGCAAGGTAGATAGAAACTAACTGACACCCTGGTTAGTCCTCATAGGTCTCCAAATCAGCTCATTATCCTACCTGTCCCAAAAACCACTTACATGGCAAGCATGGTGGCACACACACATACCCTTTCTCTCATTAGTTTCATAGTTTATGGTTTCCAAATCATTAAGTCTAATAAGAGTAATACATACATTTAATTTAAATTTGATGTAAATTTATCCATCACTATTTGTGTGCAGTGATCTGCTGATGACAGAAATTAGGCAACTCTCTGGTTTTAAAACTCTATGACTATAAAGAAAGAGAGAAAAAGAGAGAGAGCAAAAGAAAGAAAGAAAAGAAAGAAGGGATGGACACACACACAGGCATACACACCCCACACCAAAAAACAGCTTTGGGCAAGATATACAACTGAAAAACTGCTGATTGCTCCCTATTGACACTGCTGCCTCAGAAGTGCACCTGTAGCCCTTACAGTGCCAGGAGAACTAGGTAGTGCTTTTGTGCTTGTTCTGCTAATCTTAGGGTGAGGGAAGTGTTGAATTAAGACCCCCTATCTCTTCGGTCGTTGCTGTAACAAATAAGTTATATCAAATGGCACCCTAACCTCTTTTTTGTACTTTTAAGAACAACTTTCTGTCAGGGCTCTGTGGGCCCTAACCAGCCGTACTGTCCCTGCCCAGCCTCCCCAACCCTGCCCACAGGCCCAGGGCGCCATTTCAGCCCAGCCAGGTCCCTTGCCCTTGCTGCAACAGTGCCACAGGCCTGCTTGCCCCTCATCCTGTCCCTGGGAACTTTGATTTCCCACACCGGTCTTTGACACAGCTTATTGCCTTGTCCTGGCTGACCCTGGCCAGCCCTCCTGCCACCACCTGAGTGCCCTGGCCCCTGGCCTCCAGCTATGGGACCATGGCACTGGGTGAGGTGATGGCCTGGCTGCCTTGCAACCACCTGCCTTGAGAATGCAGCCCCACTCCTGCTGCCCCCTGATGCTTTCCATCCTGCTTCATTCTCTGCCAGATCTCCGGCTTGAGCTTTGGATCTTGATCTGTAGGACAAACTCGCTGGTCAGGCCCCAGATCTGGCATCAAAGCCTGTCTTGATCTCCAATACACCGAGGGGGTTAGCAGCTTTCCCCTTACCTCCTCTTCATGTTCTCAAGAGGGTGGTTGCTGAAATTTCTAATACTCCCTCAGTACTGAGCTTTTTGAATCTTTCTTGGAAGCTAGACAGTAAAAGCCATGCATCTGCATCCTCTCCTGAATCTAGATATTTGTTCCAGATCCTATTTGACAAAATCTGTCTTCAAGAAAGCAAAACCAGGTTAGATGAGCTAGCCCAGTGCAGTCTGTTTGGTAATGGTACAACCTTGCAGACTTGGCTCTCCCTGTACCCCTCCCCAGTCTGTCACTCTCTACAAGTAAAAATGCTACCAAGAGCTATTCTTTGGAGATTTCAAATTACTGAAATAAATAACGTATAAGAGTATTTATTAAAAACTAAACTTGTTTCAATTATTATCCCTTGTATACATGGTCCCATTAAAGAATGTCCCATCAGACCAGATACAAACAATACGATGTATGACAAATAACAGCAGGTAAAATCATGTACTTTGTCAGAAAGTATACCAAAAAAAAACCTGTTCACTTTCCTATAGGACTTCAAAATTCAGAAATGCGGAAGGGATTGGGTCAGAGGCAGGTCATAAGTGTAGCATGCTTGCAGGCAATGGATAGCTCTTGTACTTCGTTTATCAGTTGGTATTAGTTTGTAAAACCAAAAAACCCCTACTTCTGTAGCAGAGCTCTAAGATTGTTTGTCTGCTTGAAAATACATTTATCTCTGTTAAAATTGTACTGAAAGGTCTTGTGTTAAAACGAAGGAACTACTCCTTTGCTACATTTGCTTCAGTGCAATGCTGATCTCCAACACATAAACAAAGAGTAACTCAGTTGGCTTGACTGAAAAGAGTGTCTGTGTGATTAGAATCTGACACCTTGCAATTGTACAAACCCTGGAGTTTGAATGATAATTAAAAAAAATACATTTTTTTATACATTAATTATGTTTCATATTTAGAGGAGGACCTGGGGCAAATGTATATCTGTCTGCAATATGTAGACTTGCAAATACTGAAGTAGTGCAAGGGGGGATCTTATCCTTCATTTTCTTTATTCTCCTGGATGCTTTGCAGATTTGGAGGAAGATCTATAGGGATTTTTCTGAAAATCATGTTATATTTTTATTACACTGAAGTTGGAACATTTTTTAATCCTTATAAAAAGGATTTTTATATTCTAAGATATATCTTAGAATTAAATGTATCCACTATATATATATATTAAAAAAAAAAAAAAACAAAAAACTCAAAACATGCAAGTGACTGAAACAAATGTTGGTGTTCACAAAATGTATGGAAGTTGGCAAATCCAATATCAGTGTTCAAGAAGCGAGATGAAATATATCTGTGAGGATGTAACTTTCAGCATTTTGTGATCATACCACCTACGCTGATTTAAAACCTCTATTTTTTAATAAATTCAATTGTTTTCTACAGAAGGATTTGATTTCTTTTTTTTTTTTAATAGGTTAAGCATGTCATACAAAACACAATTGAAATCCTATAAACATTTCCCCATCTGTTAGAGGGTCTTTCTCAAATGAGGTTTAGCTTTTAAAATATAGTTTCAAGAGAATTGCTACCATTTCTCTGACTTGTCATGACATTTTCGTGACTGAGATTTTTTGGTTTGGAAACAAATGAAAATCAACCAAGTAGAACCACTTTGCATATTCTTCTGAGTCATTGTGCCCTTTGCTGTGTGAGGGCAAACTAGTTTTGCTGTCCTGTGCTGCCTCAGTACAATGAAGTCTACTTTACAAACAGGCTTTTGAACTTAGTTGAGGCCAAGTGGTGAAATAACTCAAATACCAATAAGCATTATGCAGAAATGTTGGCAGCCCAGCTCCAAATGACCCACATTGTTCTGCTAAAAATGTTCCCATTAAGTTTATGAACTTTCCAGTGCCACTCTGGATTTTTTTGTACTGAAGTAAGTGTGTATACAAAGAACTTTTTTTCCCCTCTTTCTAGTTTACATATAGTTGAAGCAGATCTCTTTGGACTTCTTATAATGTAGAAGATTCTTTAGATTTCATACATACTACATCATCTAATTTGTCAAGGAATTTCTTTGGCAAGACCTCCCACATGACATCTTGCTCGACCTAAACGAAAAAAGAAGTATGCTGCCAACATAATTATCCCTTATTTCCTTATGCAATAATTTTCAAAAAAGAGATGACATATTCTGTAAGCTTTCTGTAGGGAAAATAATGATTTCACCCACTTAAAATGATATCCTCATTTGAGTTCTTATTAATTGACATCTCTATGGCAGGAGGAAGAATACTCTAATACAACAAGTGGAACTAGTATTAATATCCTCGCAACAAATTTATAAATAATAATTTTTGTGAGTTTTGAGGTTTAAAATTCACTTAGCTTTGGGGTTTTTTTCTTTATTGCATTGTTTTTACTTAATATAGTAAATACATTCATGTTTTTTATAAGTATGTTACTCTATTCCACATTCAGATACTCGCAAAATGGTGTTTATTTCCATCCATGCTCCTTGACTAATTGACTAAACACCAAAGATGGTTTCAGTAGTAATGACAAAATGTATAACGCTCACAGAATGAATATTTGCATAGATTTCAATATTCTCAAGGGAAAATTATGACTTTACAGAGTTAAATAAGAAAAGACAATAGAAAACCTCATAAGATTTATCAAAAGCTAAAAAATATTATTTAGAAAATAAGCTGCTCAGACTTCTGCTTCTGTATCAGCAAAAAAAAATAAAAATGAAAGTGGAATATAAACCAAATATGTGTGTATTAAAAAAATAATATGTAGGAGGAGAAAAGAAAGGTAATTTGATATAAAACTAGAATTCATAAGGGATTTTATTTATTAGTATAGCTTGAATTTATGCTGGATATTCAAGGTTCAAAATTCTAAATTTTAAGAAAGCTTTAAGCATATAACATTTGTTGAATGTGCCTAGGATGCATAGAAAACCAGTGAGGAAATGAAGGTCCTTATTTCCTATTAGCCTTCTGAAAAGTGACATGTAGGTTACTCAGTTAGTCAGACACACTAAAGCTCTTGATTCCAGTATCAGTTCCAGGGGAGCTAGTCCTAACATTATGCAAGTTATGCTACTGGTAGTATAAAGATGGAAGAATTTCCTAAATCACTTTTCCTTTACAATAATATTAATCAGTTCCAACTACTAATAACTAATTTTGTTTCATTACAAATTAATGTTTGTTGAATGCTTACACTATTTTTAATAGAGAAAACAATATATCAAAAAACGAAGGGTTTTCTCCTTCATTACCAAGATTTTGATCTTATTGATCCCTTATTTACTCTTCCTAAAATTCCCCTAGAATCTTTTGGATTAAAAAAATAATAATAAAATTCTTCAAGACA
Organism: Microhierax caerulescens; assembly: GCA_035590215.1. NCBI lineage: Eukaryota > Metazoa > Chordata > Aves > Falconiformes > Falconidae > Microhierax > Microhierax caerulescens. Next base: position 2,876,114 of record JAVJGJ010000001.1, read on the forward strand.
ACAATTTATCCCTGTTTTTTGATCCCCTGATTTCAAAACAAATTATATTGCGTAGGAGCCAGGAATTTCATTGAGAGTGTCACTGGTGGTCTGTCTTTTATACAAACATGAAGTGATCAGATAATTTCATCCTGTGGAAATGACCAAACAGGCAGCCACAGGTTTACCAGCCAAATGGCAGAGATCTCACAAGCTGGGTCACAGTGTCTGACTCTTCTGTGCAGATTGTCTTAACAGTGCAAATAATACAAGTAAAATTCCAGGACTTTTGTTCAAATGGATGATAGAAATCCAAAACCTTCTTTTCTCTTTTCATGTTACTGAAATCCCCCAAAGTAAAATTATTTTCTCCTGAGAGAAACCAACTGATATGCTGTATCCACTGGAAAAAAAAAAAAAAAAAAAAAAAAAAAAGCTTGTTCAGAACCAGTGCTTAGGGGTTTGCTTATAGGTGTCATTGTGTCTCACATCCCTGCTGTGAAAATCAGCTTGCATTTGAATGTGCATCTTGACCCATAAATGTCACCCTGGTCCACTGAGCATCTTGACTTCAACATTTCCTGTTGTAAAACGGACAATGGGATAACACTTCTTTTTCTGAAGGAGGGACCTGTGACAATGTGTGCATGTGTGCAGTCAGGAGAAACTGCAGCACTTGGGATTTAAAAGCATGTCATCAGCCACTGAGCGGGAGATCACAGGAGAACGAAGTTGGCGGACAGTTTTTGAAAAACACAAGGATTATCATTTCTTTTTCCAAGCCACTTCTCCTTTTCACAGCCCTGAATCCTTCTTGGCCTCCCTTCTCAATGGTTCAACGATGTGCCCCATAGTAGAGTATGTCCAGCTGTGTGGTAGAACAAGCTGCCTTTGAACAATGAAATAAGAATGCTGCTGTTCCTGCACACACATTGTTTATGTGGCTAGCCATTTCTTAATCACATGTATTTTCTGCTATAAAACATCTTAACATTATGCTCAGAAACTGAAATTTGCACTGAGAATGCACTGAAAAGTTTATGTAGAACAAAAGGAGTTCCAGCTTTAACATCTTTTGATAATTGTATAACAGCTGCACCTTTCTTTTAAGAAAAAACTTATTTTTACTTTTAATTCCTTGCCTTTTCTGTTCCAGAAGATATTTACAAGTCAAGTTATGTTCTTTAGGACATTGCTTCATCACCAGAAATTAGCACATTTCTATCAGATTGTCAGCCTCGGTCCTTCATACTAAAACAAAACTGCACAATTCTGTTACTGTAGAGACAGATCCTCTTGCATACCTACTCGGAATGTAAGACTTTAGAATTTTAAAAATACTAAATGTTTATAATAGTATTTTTAGACATTCCTGAAGACATGGGCAGAGTACACTGGTTCTAAAAATGTTCATGACTATGCTTTTAGAAACTACATTTGGCTCTCATGAGTTAAATTACACAAAAAATTAGATTGTATTTTCAAGATGATTTAGCATTATTTAACAGTCACTTAAATATTTCCATTGCTCAAATACCAATTTTCACCCCACTGCATCAAAGTAATAAAGATTACCTATTTTATATACTTAAAAGTGTGGGGTCGGGGTTTTTTCCTTTTGCAATTTTAAAAATACCAAAAGGTGTCTCCATTTTTTGCATGTCTTTATATGTAGAGATACCAACCTGCATGTTAGCATATCTTTTCTTGTACTCAAGTTTAAATGATTTTGAGTGATCTTTTCACAATAATCAATATCATTAAGTAGAGAGGTTTTAAATACGAGCACAGGGAAAAATGTTTATTATTAAAAATATGAATCATAAGAACAACATCTGGTGTTTTCACAGATGTCTGTATTGGGACAGCAAGACTAGAACCTTGGTGAGATGTACAAGAACCTGGCAGAAGCCCTAATATTAACGCCTCTCTTATCAGAATCTGAAATTTTCTGATTAACACTGGTACTTTATGCACTGAGACATTTCTACAGATATTCTTAAATGCAGCATTGAAGTGTTTGATAGATCTCATTAGAGCACTTTGATTTCTCCATTCTTCATATTCAGAAGGTAAAAAACTCAGGTTAGGATAAAGTTGGTCAGATGGATATAGAAGAGCATATTAAGGGGGAAAATGGTATCGTTTATGGCTGGTTAGAAAAAAAACATGCAATAATGGAACCAGAGAGATGTAATTGGACTATATGCAAGGTTTTAAACTGCTAATTGTATTTCTAAGAATACTTTGATAACTTGTATGAGTATATTTTGTTATATACATACCCATTTAAAGAATATTTCTCATTCAGATTCAGATAAATTAATCAGAAAAGGGAGGACAAAATATCTGTGAAAAAGAAAGGAAATAATTTACCAGTAAATCATAGAACAGTGCTAATATGAATGACAGAAAAGGTACTAAATCCTGTGATTCATGTGTTGTATAAAACCCAGCCTTTTGTGGATTGACAGTTAGAGGAGTAAGAAATAAAATATTAGGCATAGCATAAAATAGTGGGTTTTTACCATTGGTTTGTGTCTGATTAACTCTAAGAACTTAATTAAAGAGGCAACAGAGGACTGCAGGCCTTTTTTTTTTTTTCTTTTTTTTTTCTTTTTTTTTAACTGTAATGATTTGTACTTTTTAAATCCTTTCAAAAGAAATTATATCACCTGCTCATTCTTTTTAATTCTGGTTATTGCATAAAAGCTGTACACTTCTAATAGCACATTTCTTTCTTTTCCTTGAGGTTTTGCCTGTAGATTAGTTACATCCTAAATGCAATCATTTCAATACAGAATCTGAAAAAATGATGCCAAATTATTCAAGAAAGTACTTTTATATATCATAGCTATTTTAACAAGTAAAACTAAAGTTCCTTTTTAGCACTAAAAGTAAATGCAAATCTCCAAAACTTGTACAGTTTGTAAGTAAACTATAGATGCCTACAGCGGTGTCTTAAAAAAATACCAATATTAGTGCAGCAGGTAACTGATGTAGAAATTATGCATTCTAAGCTATTGAGCCTTAATAAAGACAACGTTTCATAAATGTGACTGTTACTACCTTTTTAAACTATTAGTTGCACTTCTATTTTTCCATGCTGATGTAATAAGATGGCTGAACTGTCTTAGATATAATATTACAGGAGGTCATTTATAACCAAAATGTCATCTATCAGAATAAAAGCCTTCTGATCCATTGTAGCTATGGAATAATAAATAGGAATAGTGTACTTCTAATAAAAATCTACATGCACATTTTATGTGCAATTTAGTGTACTTGGTACTCCAAGCTCAATTCATTCTCTTTAAAGTTTTACTTCAAAACAACTTCATTGTTTTAAGTGACTAAATTAAAGCTTTTTAGTGTTTCCTGCAATCCCCCAAAGCAGAAATAAAATCAGTTTTAATTTATTTTATTTGCTAACACTGTGGATATAATTATTGCTGCAGAGTCTTTTTAATTGTTTTCAACTAGGTGCTTGTCTTTAAGTTGCAATAGACTTCTAATTCTACATTGTTGATATTCTGCTGTTAATTTTGACAAACCATCATAAATCCAGGTATTTAAGCTTATTGAATTTTGAAATTAGGTGATTAGTTGGAACATGGATGAATGAACTGATGCAAAGCAAAATGAATTTTATGATTTACTGTCATTTACAAGTTCCTTTGGAGCCATTATGTGCAAATTGTAAAATGTATTAAGAGGTAAGATATCACAGTTATAATCGACAATGTAAAATTTTCTCAAATAAAAGTATTCAAGCAGTCCTCCAAAAAGAGTAATTGTTGAATAAGTGTTTGTTATACGCGGTTAGTTTTTATTATAGATCATGCTTTTCCACTCTAACATTTCAGTATGCAAAAAAGTATCTTAATAGACTTTAGTAGTATTCAGTATGTGGAAGTTACAAAGCAGTTACCATTATAATTTGCTTTCAAATATTCATGTACTTTAGAAAAGGCATATTTAAGATTAAATAGTCCCTTTTTCAGTTTTTACTTAAAGTTTATAATGGTTATTAGCTAAAGGTAACAGAAATCTACAGTAATATGTGCCCTTGTTATCTGGTCATTGATATTTCTAGTAGTCTGGTGTTTGGTTTTGGGGTTTTTTTACTAGGTTTGAAAGGAAAGTGACTTCAATAATTTTACCTGCGTAGTACAAAATGCTAATACACATGCAAGTATGAACTAAAACATGGATGTGCTGGGCTTTTATTTCAAATTAAATAAATTCCCGAATTTAATTATTAGAAAGGAGAGAGATAACCTAGATGTACATTCAGAAACTGAAGTTTAAAAGTCAGAGAGCTTGAACTTCACAGCTTTGTAGCTGCTTATGTTTTATTTTAATTTTAAGTACAATCTGAACATAAAGGACTTCTAGAGATAAGAACCCCAAGAGCTGTTTCTCTCCATTTGAATTACAATTCAAAGACCAAAACTTTCCCTGAAATTTGAATGAGTTGCTGCAAGCCTTTAGAAAGGCAAATTTTGAGACCCCAATGTAGCTACATGGCCACATGTACATGTAGCTACATGTAGCCATGTAGCACTGCATGTGCTGGTGCAGGAAAACATAAACCCAGGCTCTGCCTGTTCTGGTTACCTGGGTTCCTCTCTGCCCTAAGGTTGGAAGTGCAACAGTTACATGCTTTCTTGCTTCCAACATCAAAGTTTGGGTATATCATTCCAAATTTGCTGCCTGCCTTTTTTTCCTACAAGCCAAATAAATCTAGATTAAATTTTATAGAGTAAAACTACTTTTAATCTAGTTAAACAGTAAAAACCTCAGAATCTTAATGTGCAACATTTGCTAATGAGCTTCTCCAGACATTTTATAAGCATTAAAAGAAGTCTTCTATTTTATATTTTAATCATTTTGTTGAAGTCACATATAACCATTTGACTTTTCACAGTAAATTTAGTGCTTATAGAAAGACATAAAAGCTTCTGTACAAAAGTAGAAGTAAAATTTTGTTATTTGATATGCTAGTTCTCATCTCTTATGGAAAAAAAACCCAAACAAACTAATTTTGTTCTCTTACCATATGTAATGGTTATAATTCTGCATTTGCTTTCTTGTTTTGTTTAGCTCTGTGTAATACTGTCATGATAAATCTGCCATACAACAGTAAATACTGCATGGATGCAGAGCAAACTCTGGATGTAGTATGGTCAAAGTCCTAGCATGCAGGATAATTACAATGTGATCTTCCTACCTAAAAACCATAATACCTACTTTTAGTTCTTTTTTCTGCTACTGAAAGCAATACTTAACAATTCCAAATGGCTCCGTCTCTTATCCTTGAGATTAATGGAAACAAATTCTTCAGTTCTGTCTGGGATGGGACCAGTACTAAAGCCTTAGATCTGTAACTTTGACATATGCTATTTAATTAATTCTGCTGTAAATATTATTGCCTTGGAAGCTGTGCCACCTGTATGCCTGTTCTGGTAATTTGTGGAGACATTACAGACAATGGCAGGGTTGTTCCTCTTTGCAAAGTAGGAGGAATCATGAGGGAATAGTACAAACGAGGTATGTGGGGGTTTTATATGGCAGGGAGTTTTTACTCAGTGTACGTTTTTGACTTGATTTTTTCCTGCATTTTATGTGCAATGTGAACTTCACCAAACCTGCAGTATATTTACACTGATTCTGGTAGAACAAACCCATAAGTTTATATGCACCCTTGCAGCAGTGTTCCATTGGAAATGGCCATTCACATACTTTGCATTCTTAAGTTTGTGGTGTTATGCCTTCACAGTTCTATATTTAATAAAAAATTGTGGCAGGAGAGTTATTTTGGCAGTTTAAGAAAGGTGATGGAATCTCTGCCTGATGAAATGATCAGACATAATTCTCACAGGGAAAAAAGATGCATTAACAGGTGTGAAAGCAATTATGAATACTCTTGAAACTGATTTTTGTTTGTTTTGTTTTTCCTCAGTCTGTGCTGATATTTTGTCATTCAACTGTAACTTCAAGGACTGATTTCAAGCTTCCACTCTGAGTTTCATTTGGTCACATTTACCTGCACTAATGGGTAGCTAATGTGAGTCAATACTCACATTAACAGATAATGTGTTTAACCCTGCTAGCTATTTACTGGAAGCTTACCTCACGTTTACACAGCTTTGCTACAGGCAGTCTGGTGCTAGTTCAGTGACCCTAAAGTTACTCTCAAAACTTCAGGGTTTATAATAACACCACACACCTTTACAGCAAAGTGCAGGATGCTGAGCCACTCTGCTGGTTTTGGATGAAAATGAGATGTACACACTACAGCTACTGAGTGATGATCAGCTGGGTACACAGTTCCTTCAAAGCTGGCCTCTTTGGCTTATGCAAATTTAGACCCCTCATTACCTATGTGCAAGGAAAACCTACTCTGATAAGAGTTCCAAGGTTGTATTTTAAACACCTTGACAGAAAACATGGCATTTTTTGGTGTTTTATTCAACCTTTGTTTCAGAGGTGAAAACTGTATCATTATATTTAATTGGCTACCTGCAGTTCATTAGTGGCAGCATCATTAAGTAATACTGGAACATTTGTAGTGGCTAATCTTTCAAGCATTAAGCATTCACGATGACCTCATTAAAAGTAACAAAGGTCAGGCTTCAGTTCAACAGAGTCGCCTGTTCACCAAGGAGGCTGGCATGGCAAAGTAATCTCCGTGTGTCACTTTTCATTAATCATGCTACTTTCCTCTTCATGAAATTCCAGCAGATAATTGTTACTAAATGCGATTTGCAACACCCTATGCTGTGGTTGAAGGACCAGAAATAGGCAAACAGATAAAAACATTGTTTAGCTTGCAGGCAGCAAGTGTTTGCTATTCAAAGGTACATCATGCATAAACATTGATTTAGCCATGATCTGACACTTATAAAGCTTTTGCTGTTTCCAGAAAGCCCTGTGGTCAGGCTAAGTAATAGCCAAGGGCAAGTACTTTTACCTGTGTAGCAAGGTTAGATACTATATAAATTGTCTGATCCTGAAATAAATCAGTTTTCATAATGTTAAGCTGCTTCAGCATTGCCATAGGTCACAACAAAGTACACTAAATGAAACATGTGTGTGTGGTAGGAAATGCATTCCCACATAAGTTCACCTATGATGATATTGAATAAATATTTCATTAAGACCATAGTTAAGAAATAATTTACTTGTTTTCCTCTATCTCAGAACTTATTTGTGTGTGTCTTCTCTATGCTGTGAAATTACTAGCATGAATTTATCTTTGTTTCCATCTGCACTTTGTAAACTTTTGTGAAAGCTGAACAGTTTATAGAAGCATGCCTGTGGAATTCCATAGGAAGAGATGTTTACGTGTTTATCACATGGCCCAAGGATGCAATTTTATTCAAAACCTGTCCAAATTCTGCCCTGTCAAAAATATAGCTGACAGAATTTTTAGACTTTGCTTTGGTGTTCCTCAGCAAAATGCAGAATTTGACTGCTACTAATGAAATGGAATTGCATTCCTGTATTTGCGCAAAATCTTAATCTTACTGACCTGCTTGTTCAGAGAATTAAAGACAACAGCAAAGTAAACTATAGTTTTAGTGTGCATGTTTTAGCTCTTATCACCTACATCATGAAACAACTGGCAGTAAGTGTTTTTATTCATGCGTTCATTTTATAGGTTTAATTTGTGACTTACAGGAAATAAATTAATGCAAAGTCAAACAAAATTCAGGACTCAAGCCTACTTATAAAGCACATCTCACATGTGTAGCAAGTATGAATTTACTGCACTACAATATCTCCAAAATACGATTTTCAAAGGTGACTGGAAATATCTACATTTCTTTTGAAATAAGAACCTTGTTATTCTCGGGCTTCTTATGTTTAGATGTAAGTTACAGTAGAGTTTATTCAATTCTTGATTATTCAAGGTAATAGTACAGCGTAATTCAGATAAAGCAGAAGTATTGACAGTGGAAAAACATTTAAACTAAACTCAAAGAACATGCAATGAGGGGGTGGAAAAATACTTCATGTATGTGAGGAACTGACAAGATAAATTATTATGAAAAATCCTCATTTAAATGAGTCAGTAGGTACAGTGTGATTATTTATGATCTTTTCCATTATAAATGGTGAATAATGGTACCAGACTGTACATTCTGCAGGTATATACCACATTTGACTTGAGTCTAATTTCATCTGAGCAATCAGAATCGGCAATAGAATTAAACAAATCTAAAGTTGTAGAGCTGTAACACCAAAATACTGCTTGACATTAATAACTGAAACATAAAATAGCTTTCTAGAACTGCACAGAACGGTTTATGCTATATCTATATGTCATTTCTAAGCATGATGACAGTATTTTGGTTTGAAGTTATTTTGTTGACATTCTCTAAGTGCCTTATTTTCTGAAAATTCTATCCTTTTTCTAACATTGGGCCATGACAAAATTTACCTTTCCAGTCTTCCAGAGCCAGACATGTCTGTTTTGCATTTAGTAACCCTCACCTACATGCTAATTTTAAATGTTGAACATGATGCCTGCTAGCTTCATTTGATACCCTCTATTTTTTTCTATTAGAAAAGAAATTGGACAATTAATCTCTATCCATGTCTATGAACTTCTATCACATTTCCCACTCAGTCATTTCTTTTCCAGCCTGAGAAGTCCTGGCTTACTTAGTCATTTCTTGTATAGAAGCATTCATTCTTGAATGGTGTCCAAATGTGATACTGTTGCAGTATTTAATTCCAACTTAAGTACCATCTGCTAGTAGAATATTCTGTGCCAACATTTCTCTCCATCACTTAACAAAAAGTTAGTACTCTCTAAAAACCAAGAATAGGTTGTCAGATAGTTTGTAGTATGTGTCTCTTGGCTTCTCCAGCAACTGGTAAATTCAGTATTATCCAAAGGGTCTGTTTTTCGCTTTTATTTCAGGGACCGGCATTTAAAGGTTTATCTTTTGCAGCAAAGAACATTTTCTATGAACATTCATAAACAGTTTCTGTTTTCAACCTATGGTCAAGCAGCACAAGTGGCTTTAAATAGAACGCCATATTTCTAAGAGGAATAAAATGAACAACAATCTTATGTAGTACAAAAGAAAAGGGCAAGAAGAGTTGGGAGAGTTTGGATTTTTGTTTGATTTTACATATTAAATTTTGAAGGTCTGGCAATTCTCACCTGCTATTCTTCAGAAGTAGTTGAGGTTAAAATACTTCAGCTGAATAGACAACAATGCAATAGCTGGCTGAATAGCTCTGTCATTCATTTATTGCTTTTGACTTTATGGTATGTGGAAGAATGAAGGCCAGAGGTGAACTAGAAGGTGCTTTCTTTCATAAATGGATCACAGAATAGATTTCCTAAGGCTAATTTAAGGCATCTTAATCTAAATTGAAATGTTTATGACTAAGATCTGCCCACATCAACCCAGCCCAGTATGCTATTTGCAATTTACATATATCTGTACACATGCATACAGTTCTGCAGAGCTGAATGTTTTTCCCAGATATACGCCCCAATTATAAATTACAAAAATATAATATCTTTTACTAGTATAATACTGAAGATTAATTCTATATTATGTGGAATTTCTTGCCATGGACTGTTTTAGATACTCAAATTTTATATAGTTCAAAAAAACAGCTGGACAAATTTGAGGAAGAAAGGTATCAACATTCAGGGAAATCACTGAGTTATAACTTGCAGAAGGCTAGGATCATATTATAAGATAGTGGTGTTCCCTGACCACAGAAGCAGTTTTTATCTGAGAAGAGCAATATCTAAAATGTAAGTAATGCTAAGATTTTGGGAAGGTGGAAAATGGGCATGAGAAGAGATTATGCACAAGGAGATCTGGAGGGTTCTAAAGTGTCAAATATGTGCTCAGCCAGAACTGCATGGCACAATTTTCCGCTTAACAAAAGTGGTGGGACATGGAACCTTTTTTTCATTTTCAGGATGGCAATGATACTACATATCCAGGTGGATATTTAAATAAGATAGGGATAATGGAAGTTTTATTTGTATCTTCAGGATTTACTAAATAGTTATTTACATTTTTAACCATTCTTATTGGGAGATACGTGCTTTTCAGTATGAACTACATCTGTGCAGTATTTTGGTTATGCCCCTGTCCTTATAAGGTGAATCTTTCCTGAGAAGGTAAATCTTTCTCAGAGAACCGTAACAAGAAATCTTCAACAGAGACAGCTTGACAATTGCACAAGCTGAAACAAAGTAGCTGAATGTCAGTGGTGATATAATAGTGTCAGAGATACCATTCAGGAACCCCCGTGACGCAGAACTGAAATCCTAGGTTTGATTTTCCTGATTGTACTGCTGTAACCCTGTCTAGGCTGGTGGCCCTGAAGAAGAGAGGTAGGCTGTAAATGCATTGATATAATCTTGTTCATTGTACTTATGCAAATTAGTAAACGTAGACAAATCATTAAAAGACTATAACATAATTAATTAAGATTTGTAAGTAACAGGATCAAATTAAAACTCGTTTTTAAATAGAAAAGGCTCCTTATACCTTTAATATAGGTAACAGAATTGTCAAGGGCCTAGAAAATAAATCCTTGGACTACAACCTTTTATAGCTCAGTTGAAACAAAGGAACTGAAGAAGTCAATGCAGTTTCTATCAAGACTTCTGTGTTTGAACACATTTTGAATAGAAATTGAGTTTGCTTTCCTCCAAGTGGGGAATTTTAAAGGTAGCATCTAGAGAAGGAAATAATGACCACAGCACTGATGAAAAATGGTAGACAGAAAATTATATTTCAAGCTTAAAATGTTCTTAAGCTTTTGATTCAGTAGTTCCAAGGCAGAAATACTTTTTTTGATTGGTAAATAGTACCTGTAAAAAAAAAAAAAAAAAAAAAAAAAACCACAAAGCAAAACACGCTTATCTCCTAGATTTTCTAAAATAATTTCTAAACCCCTTTTTTTTTTTCTATCAAATGTTAATAGCTACATTTGTTTTAAAGGGGAACAATATGTGAAATAGTCTGTTCTTATTCTCATTAGATGCTACAATCAGCAATTTTAACAAGTATTTAGAGAAGCATTGAAATTTTAATATAAGAACTAACAAAGAGAATGAAGCCTTTCCATAGGGACACTGAAAAAAGACTGATGATTTTATCTGTTTATTCTATATTTTCGTTGCCCTCTATGCAACCCAAATAACAGCAGGCATATTCATTTTTAGGAAAATACAGTTGGATACTGTAGAATTTCCTCTATAAAACTCTCACCGTTCACTTATCAGGTGGAATTTTAAGCTTTTCAGAGTATAATGGTCCTCAATGAAAAAGCTATATACATTGGCAGCCCAGAGCCATATCAGCAGTATTGTTGCAGCAGTTCCCTGGGGCTAGGACAATACTGAAACCTTTCATTTATTCTAGTTTGATAAGTATTAGAAACATAAACTCTTAATAACAAGCTCTATTATTGTCAGAAACTGAAAACCTCCATACCTTGGCTTATCTCGAAACATATGACTTATTTCACTGCAATCATATGGGGATGTGTTGTGTTTCATGTTAAGGACATATTTACTTAGTTGAAAAAAAAAATCCAGGTTTGTGTTGGTTGTAGAGTTAGAGTCATTTCAGAAAATGTAAATTAAAGATGAAAATTATTCTACAATGCAAGCACATACTACATTACTTCTTGTGATTAAAACCACACACAAAGTAGTGAATCAAGGGAGAAGTTACCTATTTGATTTAAAAATTAAGAGCAGAAAGACATGGATTTCTATAAGAGTAATACCTAAAAATGTAAGTATTTTTGCACATGCATGTGGAAACATGCATTAGTATTACTATATAAAAGAAATATCCACTAAGCCTGTACCTGGGTACATTATTTTTTTAGAATATTTATTGATGTCCTCTGCAAACTAATTTGTGGGTTTGCTTCTCTTGTAAATTACAAGGTTATCAATAGCTTGTAGAAATAAATAATGTCTCACATCAGTTCACTGGATAGCTATTATTTATCCAAGACCTCACTTCAGCAGTGAAACTATAAAAGGTATACTACTGCAACAACTACAATAATTACTTTAATTATACAGTAAATAAAACAGAACTTACATATCCAGGGTGGGGTTTTTTTTCAGATTCCTCTAAGAGCTATAATGATTTAGGGAGCTTTCACTGTAATGTAGTGGCAAAGTATATTTTATTCATTTAAAGCCTATTAAAAAGACAACTGCAGAAGTATAAAACCATACTGTATAAACATCAGATTTATACAATATGACAATATAACATTATATAAAATGTTCTTTTCCCAAAAAATAAAATCTGTTTTCTATAGTGTTTCTTTCAGTTTGGGATCATTAACACACATTCTTCCTAACTTTGGTGGATAAACAGACTTGGCTTGTTTAGCCATTTCTGATACTGCGACTTAGAGCTTTGATTTGATTCTTATCCCTCAACACACATCATGTGTTCAGGGATGTGTGAATTTGAATCTGGATGTAGCCTGCTGACTTCTAAGTAAATAGGAATTTATGCAGGCACCAGAATTCTTATAATTATTTTGTTGGCTGTCTTGCTGGCTCACATATAAGAAGCACAAGAATAATCTAAGTAAGGATATATGCAAATATGTTACCATGGACAACTGTTTTGCTTTTATCTCTGTAAACTGTAGATTATAAACCAGGTTTCATTATTTCAGTGGTCGTGGTAACAGCTTTGGCTAGGACACTAAAAGCCTGTCAAAGTTTTCTTTGTAAAAGTGTCTAAAAGACAACTCAGAAGACTCTGGAACTTTCACCCTGTGTGTGATGTTGCTTTCAGATTCTCCCCTTATGTTATGAAGATTGTATGTCAATAATAGTCAATCTTACCTCTGAAATCTGCAGGGGTTACAACTCTGTGGTTTCTGGTTCCTCCATAGTTTTTTCACAGTTCTTTCAGTTCAGTCTGCCTTCTTCTATACTAGAATCTGGTTTTAGGGAGTTTGTTTAGCCCTGAAGCAATATAAAGTGTTGTCCAAAAAGGACAGTGGAATTTGGATGCTCCCTTCACCCCAGCTGATCATCCCATTCTCCCTACCAACACCACTTTCTTTTGTGCAACACGCTCTCTGAGGTTCAAAGGAAAATGCTCATCTTTTTAATGTTATCCTCATCTCTTCTGTGCATCTTGGCTGTCTCTTAATAGAAAGATAAATGTTGTCTATGCAAGCTGCCTAAGAGGAAGAAAAAATCTTTATAGGCATCTCCAGGAATCTTTACTACACGTCCTCTAATGTTCACATATTACTTCTAGCACATATTTCCCAAAATTCCAGGCTTACCTGCATAAATTCATTACCTTGTGTCTGTGCAGTTGCTAGAACATTACATAAATGGGGAAACATAATTTTAGACAACTACCAGACTGTAACAACACTAAGTTGCTTTAACGTTTTTCCACTTGCAATTGTTTTTTGAACAACTCTATCATCAAAAGAGCAGAAATCCTACCTTCTTCTATCACAGCTCCTACGCACAGAGAAGCAAAAAACAGGTATGTCCTTCATAGGTTGTTCTACATTACTGTGGTGTTTCCTTTCCTAAAGGGTTTTTTGTTTTAGGTAGATTTAGTTTACTTATGTGTCACAGACTTTGGCCAAAATCGCTTCAGGAGATGCTTTCTGCCAAAAAAATGAGAATTCATTAACTACTTTTTTTAAAAAAAAAAAAAACAAAAAACAAAAACAAGCTCAAAAGCTCTAATGACTTTGGCATATAAATAGTCCACTGATATAAGTAGCTTCTGTCATCTTGTCCATGACAATTAAAGACCTGCCACAGCTAATGTGGCAGTGTACAGCTTCTTTTGTTTCTTCTTTACCTGGATAGAATTATTTAAGAGAAACTTACTGTTGTATTCTTTATTTAAACATGTTACTGGAACATGTATTTTCAGATAACCAAAAACCGCTATATGAAGAACAGTCTTATTTTATTATATGCAGACATAGAGCTTTCCAGAAGGTGAGAAAGTCGGAACTTAATGTGAATGTGTTCAACATTTTCTTTATTCCTCTCTCTCATACCACCTTAAAACCTTTTTTTTTTTTCCCTTAAAGGACACTTGAAGAAAATAAGATTCTTACTATGTCAAAAGATCCTAGCAATGTTCTCTCTCATTGGTATAATTATAACCCCATGCAAGGGGAAGAATGTTAATGCACAACAGTTTATCACAAGAGACTTCAACCAACTAATTCATATTAGGACATGAGTAAATTAGCCCTGTGCATTCCATATGAATAGTGCTGTCACAGGATATAAATATAAACTAGAAATAAATGTGATATGCACTGAAATCTTACCAGGCTCAAACAAGTATTCTAATGGTGTAAGTAAGAACAACTGCTGTAACAAGGGGCCTTGGTGCCTGCAGGCAAGTCTTTGATTCTGTACCTTTCCGTCTTGTAACGTTCTGCACTGAATATCCTTGTAGTCTTTCTCAGCACAACTTAAAAGACCTCTAATAATTAAAAAAGACAAGAATAGTATCACCTTAGCTACAATTGTAGAACAGATTCTATTACTGTGGATATCACTTAAGCTGAAAAATTAGATGGACAATACTAACGTAGTCGCTCTTGCAAATTTAACTGAACATACTTAAAGAAAAGAATATATAAAGGCTACCAAAACAGTTTTGGTAAATAGATCTGGTCTTCGATAAATTATATAGATTTATTTACAAATTCAATATTATCAAACATTAACATAACATATTTGATTGTCCTTAATTGAACGACAGTAAGTGGCTTCCTGATTTCATCTCAGCTAATACAGCCAGAACATCTGTTATGGTTTAACCCCAGCTGGTAATTAAACACCACGCAGCCACTCGTTCACTCCCCCCTCAGCCAGAGGAATGGGCAGGAGAGCTGGAAGGAAATGTCAAACTCAAGGGTTGAGATAAGAACAATTTAATAATTTAAATAGAATGAAAATGAAAGAACAATAATAACAATGATGACAATAACAGATATAATGAAAAGGTGAAGGGAAAAAATAATATCCAGAGGGAAAGGAAGAAAGTAACGCGTGGTGCACAATGCAGCTGCTCACACCCAACTGACCGATGCCCTGGCCAACCCCTCAGGTATATATACCAGATATGACGTCCCATGGTATGGAATATCTCTTTAGCTAGTTCAGGTCAGCACCTGGCTGTGTCCCCTCACAATTCCTTGTGCCCCTCCAGCCTTTTTGCTAACAAGGCCTGAGGAACTGAAAAGTTTTATATCAAAGCCAAAACACAGCACCGCACTAGCTCCTAAGAAGATAATTAATTCCATCCCAGCTGAAACCAGGACAACATCCAATACAAAAACCAGACTGCAGGCTGAACCTGAATATGAGCAGCACTGTTCAATGTGCTTTGAATTACTCTCTTTGCAAGGGCAAGGCTACATATATTCATTACGCCTTGATAGCCTGGTGGTGTGAAGAGCAAGAAGGGAACCCTGACAGAACTCTGAATTCTTCATTAATTTTTAACCAGCTTACCAGGTTAGTTCCAAAGTACTTAAGTATTATGTCCCTTTCAAAAATAAGATATCAGCATTTTGACCATCAAATAACTCTTAAATCTGCATGATATCCAGTTTTATTCAGTGATGCCAACCAGATGCCATACAACTCTATAAGCATGTATCAGCTCAGGTGGGATCTGACATATAACAGGTTTGAACTACATTGACTAGTGAGTAAAAGCCTGTTTGACTGATACAGCACTACTGCCAGTTCTCAAAGTTATAATTTTTTTTTTCTTCTTTTCCATTATGCAGCTTTTCAGAACACAGAAAGGGCCAGGGATTTCTCTTTCTTTTTGTGTACCTTTAGTTGGAGAGCTGGAACCTGCAGGAATATGTAAAGGGTTGTACCCAGGGTAAATGAAAACAGCTAAAAATTAGTTATGATTCCGCTTGCAACTTCTGCTAACTGATTGTGGACTAAGGAGTATGCTATGCAATTTAAATGGCAGCTGGAGTGTGAGTAAGGGCTATCTGTGAGACATGATACCACAAAAAAGTCCACTACTGCTTCTGAGATAGTGTAAGCCCCCCCTGTTGTCTTCTGCAGGTGACATCCTGAAACCTCAAGGACAGGCTTGCTTAGGAAGCAGACACTGATTAACATGGCTGGTTCTTTGTTGCATTCATTCCTGTTTTATGCATCTTTCACGCTGGGTGTTTTACTGCACATTGGCCTTTATTTTGTTTTAGGTGCATCTGATATGTCACCTCGTTTCACTTGCAAACACAATGTAATGTCTGTCTTTTAACATTTAACATGTAACGTCGTAAAGGTACACAGTATTTTCAAAAGCTACAAATCCTAATGTTTCTATACTGCATAGATTGCATGCTAAAGGCAGATCTGCAAGATCTAGATAGCCCCCAGGTGCCTTTGTAGTCATAGAGGAATGCTGGGTGCTATAGCAGACAAACAACATAGTTGTGTAAAATTCTGTCTCATGCAAGCAGGTACAAGAAAAGCATTAAATGTCAGGTAAATCAAGGGAAACTTTTTTTTTTTTTTTTCCCCCAGAAAATATCTCATACTTCTCCTGATGTTGCTGCTATTATAATTTGGGGGATTGGGGTAGGGGGAGTGGGAGGTGGGGGGTGGAGATGTGGGAAAACACCCAAACCCTCAGTTCAAATTATTCAGAGCAAACAGTAAAATAGTCATTACTTTTTACCCAACTGCTATGTTTCCACGTCATTTGTGCTTTCCCTCTTTTTCATTATAATCTAAAAAGTAGAAGTCATTATTTTGTTAAGAAAAGGAGCAACCAGAAATAAAACATTTCTTTGTGCAACTTAATTTTATGTAATAATGGAGAGTGTCTATCCAAATTTGCATCCCCAAGACTAAGAGAATTCAGTGCCAGGAATGAAATTAGCAGTTGTTGTAGGTCCCTGATTCACATAGTTATGAAGTGTGAGTAGTACTGCACAAACATTTTGCAAATTTGTTGTAATATTTATTCGTATTTGGGTTTATTTGGAATGTAAATGTCCTTGCATCTAGATCCAACCCCTGAAATACAGGTGCAGTATTACATACTCTGCTGAAACTATCTATTTGATTATAAAATATTTTTTAAAGCATGTCTTTTTGATTGTCATCTTGTGTTCCATTTCTTGCATTCCAAAAGATAATTTCAGTGTACTGATTATTTCAGGATTGTCTTTATTTATTTATTTATTTGTTATCCAAGGCATTTTTTTGTTTACTTAAGTACACAGCCAAACATTAATAATATCTTTCCATTTCCTTCTCCTACTTGCATCTCTTGCCTTCTCTCAATATGAACAGCACTAGAAAAAAAAACAACAAACAAACAAAAAGAAACAAAACAAAACAAAACAGGAACAGATCTTCTTCAGGCTTCAGTTATTTATTATTTTGCTTAAATATATACCTAAACTGACGCTGCAGTATTGAGAAGTCCCATGAGAAAAGCTGTTGCTCATGAACTTAAACATATTGTATGTTCTTGACAGTACCCTTTCCTGTAAAGCTCCTGTATACCATCTAGTAAAGTTCTTCGTGGTTTTTTTAAACCTATTAGATAAAAATAGTCAACAAAAGAACTTTCAGGTTCCAAAATCAAGTGATGAGGAGTTACAAATACTAGAATCAAGTTTGTCCATGTAAGTTTTAGCTAGATGCTTTCTGTGTATCATATGCTACAGTCTTTAGCTACATGATTCCTTGCTATTCTTTTCAGATCTTTCCTTATTTAGACCACAGGAGCAGTCTGGGATGACTGAGCAGCTTTCTGTTTTTTTGTTGGATCATCCTGGCACAAAGAGTGGCCCAAGGCATTTTTGACTTGCAGACTTCTGAGTCTGTACTCAGTGTAGTTATTACTTTCTGCCAGAGTTTTTGTGTGATTCTTAACACTAATGTATGAGTTTCACACATTACTATTAACTTAATTTCAAAACTCACCTATGAGATAGGAGGTTATTACCCATATTTTTCATAGTCAGTACAGATGGATGGGGCTGGGTGAGACTTGGAGGGGCAAAGAGAAGGATTCACAAGGAATCCTGGTATAGATTCTTCACACTTACTCCAGAAACTGCAGTGCTTAAAAGTCAAGTTCCCTACAGTTTAATGAATAAGGTCTTCTCAGTGCCCATGTGGACAAGTATGTGTGCCACAACTTTGATTCTGGTGCCATTGCATGGGAAACCAGCCCCATAAGACCCTGACATTTCAGTAGCCAGCTCTGGCTCTTCTGATGGCAGCACATATAATTTGTCCTGATCTATAGATCAGCGTTAAGAGTCTGTCTATCCACAGGCCAACTAGTGAAAAGGTAATGCTTCCCTTTTACCTACCTCACAGATAGAAATTTTCATCCGAGAATTTTAAGTACCTAGCTTGGGGTTAAAAACTTCAGCAAGAGTCAGAAATCCAGGAAGTTATTTATATTATTACAAGGGTAAGCCTAAAATATACAGTGTCCATCAAGCATAGGGAATAAAGTAAAAGAATCCACTGATCTGAGTACACAGTTTAAGATGCTGACCCTGGGGGAAGGCGGGGGGGAATCAGCATCTTATAGGTCTTTTTATACTCACGATACAGCTTACTATTACAGTCACTTTAATGTTTGAAGTTGCAAATGTTCATCATTCTTCAAATAGATGATAAAGTTCCAAGCCAGCTCCATGGCCCCAGAAACAGCAATTACACTACTTGGTACCAGCTCTAAGAAATAGATTTTAGGGGATGTTCAGTATCCTCTAGGAAGTCTATGACAGGATCTAGAATCCATGTCTACATAGCAATAGTTTAATTAATTGAAAAAGCCCTTCTGATAACGTCCACTTTCCTTATTACACATTTCACAACTTCTGCCAGAAATATGGAAGTAGTCTAAAAAGTGACAGCACCCTTCACTAAGTGATCCCTGTTCACTCCCAGAGCACATTCCTTGCTCAGTGAGGCAGAAGAGCTGTGGGAAAATGGTATATGATCATGCAAATATAGAATATATCAAAATGCAGATGCTCAAGAAAGGAAAACCTCATTTCTCAGAGCTTGCTTTTACAACTGCAATAATACTCCTAATTTTTTTTTAGTTTGATTTGAGCTTTTCCTGTTCATACAAGAGAGAGAAGTGAGTGGAAGTGGTTAGGGGTTGGGAAAAATCTTCCGTTTATTTTTTTTCCCTGCCCTTATCCTTTTCTGGTAGAAAGGGGCAGCAAGTAAAGAACAGCTTGGTTTCACTTCTCAGAGTTTCAGTAAAAGACACAGGATGACATAATGTCATAGTCATGCTTTATTTCACTCTAGCTGTCAGAAAAATCTCTGAACTATTTTGGGATTTGTGCCTTCTTTCAACATGTTGCTGTGCTTTGGTTAGATTAGAAACAGTGACCAGTAAATTACCATTTCCATTTTAAGTCAGCTAAAGACCACAGAAACCAAATGATAAAACAATAGTATTTAATAATAATTACATAAAAGTGAATTTCATAATGAACTTAGTTTCTGCTGACTTGCTAGCTAACCATATGGTTAACTTCACAATCAATCAAGAATTTCCTTGGACTTTACTTAATTGGGTGACATATGATTTAAGTACATGAAGTGTGATAAATACAAGCTGTCTTGATGAAGATCACTCTGTTGACTTAGTGATTGAATAAGGGAGACTGTAATAACAAATATGTGCATAGACATTTTTAAGTAGAAGTCAAGCCAACCTATTAGAATTAGCAACAGAAAGTTTAATATGGGTATCACTCCTTAGTTATGTACAGTGAGCAGGAGCAGTATCATGCACGCAGAAAGACATCATCACACTTGCTATGAGCCACAGAGTATAGGCAATGAAAGATAAATTTTCCTTACTTCATTATTGTTTTACACTTTTAACTGATGCAAAGGAAAAGCTGAATGTTGCATGCATTTAGTTTATTTTTTATTTTACTCTTCAGATATACAAGGATGTTTCTGTTGCTTTGTTTTAGTGAGACTGAACACCCTATTAGGCTTTTTTTTTTTTTTGATTCTCTGGGAAGGCAGTTTACAGATTTGACTCCAATGATGAGAAGGAGCAGATACTCTTGCAGACCATTGCTTGGCTAAAAGAACAATTTCACCATCATCGTTCAGATCATTTTGTTTTAAATCTGTAGTGTGACCTAGATGTTCTACTACATTGTCTAGACACAGAGATACAGAAACAGCATACAGAAGACAAACATTGACTTTCCAGTGAATATTTTGTGCCCACATGACTACTTTGCAACAGTGGTGTGATTCTTAATCATGACTCATAAAGCTGGGGTAGCCTCTGAACCAGAACTGTGGTACTTGATTGGCAACAGCTGACATACAACTATAAAAATGACTGCTATGTTCAACTTGAAGACTTTTGCAAGATTAGGTTGACGACAATTGTGTCTGCTTTTCCAAGCCTTCAGAAAACTTTCCCACTAAGCACTGGTGCTACAAAGACATACAGTTAACAAGTTCCAGTTTTACTTTGGGCTGTGAGCAAGTTTACCAACTATAGGAAGTAAACAAAGCATATTTCTGGTTATTGAAGTAATTTAATAAATAATAAAAAAAAACCACTAAATTTGCTACTGGTTTGTCAATGAAACACTACTGCCAAGCTTTGTGGCATTAATGTGCATGAGTAGAGGACTGTAGCAACAACTTTCCTCAAATGTTTCAGGTTTCACTATTGCTGGGGAAAGGGAATAAGTCGTGGTTCATTGAAGGATACTTCTACAACCAGACGAGGACACAGTACTGCTGGAAGGCTGTGTGCCAATGTACTCAAGTTCCTGCAGTACTCAGCTCAAGCAGATGGGTGCAGGGGGAGGAGGAATCCTGAAATTAATTCTGCTGTAGTATTTCAACTAAGGTATTTTTTAAAATCAAGGGGGATTTAATCAGCATTTTCTAGACTAATCATAAAGGCTGGCAGTAAAAGTTATGTACAACTCTGCACATTATGAAAATACAGAATTTTCCCTCAGGTTCAACATTCAGGTGAAAAATTGCTAAAATAAGTACAAACCTCTTTATTACTCTGGATTAATTTTTAAAAGTGCAACTTTTTTTTCAATTTCTGAAAATGAATTTATTGCCATTAATAATTTTTCTGTTTATAGTTCTCTACAAACTGTAACATAGATCTTTTAATGAGCTAGTCCTTCTTAGTTATGTATCAGGTTGCTCAAAAATCCACAGGAATTAGTAAAGGCTTGTATGACTTTTAATTCTCCCAGCTGGTATAGACAAGCAACAGTTTAATTTTTCCCAGCTGAACATGATTTATAGCACCCATTACAGTTACACATTAATACTACATTTCTAAATCATTAGAGGCTGGTACAATCACAGTACTACAGTATCAGTAATATTGCTCCTGCGCCCTGCTCTTTATCACATGGTTTTGCCCCAGTCTGTATTCAATCATGCCACCATCCAGACCTGCTATTTAACTAGCTTCCCCCAGTGGGTGGAACAAACCTACTAAAACAAACAAAAAAATAACAGAAGAAAGGAGGCAGAATTTCCATAGATCCCGCAAAGGGAATACACAAGGGAGAGATCAGTCACAGAAGGGGAGGTAGGTATGTGCTCCCAAGGATGCTAAGAGATCTAGAACCCTGAATTACAGCCTGCAACCTGGGAAGAAATCTCCCATAGGCAGGCTCATTCTTCAAGCAAGTTAAATTAGCTGGCAAGTGTGAGAAAAAGATGCTCGTATCTTCCCCAACATCCCAATGTCCAGAGGGATATCATTACAGTGCAGAAAGCAGCTCTACTGTAGTCTGAGGGTTTTTTCTTTTGCTCTCCAAAAATAGTCCGAGGGTATTATCCTGCCCTGACTTATATTTGCTGGTGAACAAAAGCAACTTCAACAAGGTCTTTATTTTTCCTCCCTTTAATACATCAGCCAGCCAGCTCCAGTAGGGAAGTGCTAATTTATTACTCTTTTCTGCCTTACTGTTGTTAAGGCAATGCTTCAACAACAGGTGAAATGATTCAAGGGTGCTAAATAGTAACACAGAAAAGCTGTGGTGGCCTTGCTTAGTCTTCTTCTTGATTATAAAGCTAGGAACCGTTTCAGGTTTAATGCCTTTGCTCATTTAAAATATGTTCTTAAATCTAAGGGGTGGATTTATGTTTGAAGACATCACATTTGTTTTGAAGGTTTGCTTGGCTGTTAGAAGGTCATCTCTGACAAGGTGCTCTTTTTGTCTGTGAGAGCCGCTGAAGGTAAGCAGTAGAAGTCACCTTTATTATGTAAAGCAGAACAGCAAAGGGTAGGCTAAGAATTGCAATTGGTTGCCATGTTATTAAGCTGTGTGTTGCAGCCCACAAAAAGATGGTGTTGCAGAGGAAATGTATTCAATGTGCAAGGTTTATTAGGGAAAGAACAGATAGCCATAGAAAGAACCACGCTTCTTTGAGTTTAAAGTTGAGGCTGCTGCCACAGGAGCTTTCTGTAGTGAAACAGAGTTAATGTAGAAAACTGGTAACAGGCAGATCTTTCTCAGAGTACCAAATGTGTCCTGTCACTCATATTCTACATATGGAAAGTTGAAGGGATTTCAAGGCTCTCAGCAAAGTGGTGGGGGGAAGGAACTGGGTTTAATTCCATTGCTGGTTTCACTTGCACACACGGTAGACTATTACTGTGGTACATAATATGTCTCAAGCTGCCTGCCTGCTTCTCAAACAAGGAGTTATACCTGTTGTTTCTTTTCCCATTGAGACATATATGGAGCATGCCAAGCGTGCACTGTATTAAAGACTAGTCAAAGAGATAGAAGTAAAAAAAATAAATGTAATGATTATTCAGAAAGAGACAGATGTAAAAAAAGAACTTTCATGATTATTCAGATTTCTGAAAAAGTGTCTTTTAATAGCTTGAGTGTTCTATAGCAGAAGGAGTTGGCTATAATGAGGCTACATCTCAATCCAGACCTTGTTCTTTCAGCTGTAATTTAGTTTTTGTCCCACACATCATCCCGTGATCAGCTGGATTCACATATATATTCTGAACTGCAAAGTTCGAGTATATACCTTGCCAGCAAGGAAGAGGATAGATGATGTTTGGGTTTGGGGTTTTTTGGGGTTTGTTTTTTTTGTTTGTTTGTTTTTTGTGAACTTGCTACTTGCAGGGTAGATTATTATTTTTCTTACAATATGACTTGTTGATATATGGTGATGTAACTGGCTTCTGCTTTAAATAACTTCTATAAGAAGAAATAAAATATCCAGGCAATGAACACTGGATCACTGCTTTCATTACCAGACTGCGTCTGCCACAGTTGCTGTATCTAGCATTTTGAAATGTCACTTGGTTTTGTTTTTTAATGTTGTGTACCATCACAGATATATCAGTAGTACCGAAATACTCTTAACATTCTTCCTACAACTTCTGCCTGAACATTTACTGTGATACTGCTTTTAACTGTAGGACACAAACTATTTCTAACCAAATCAATGTTTTTTTAAGCACTCTTTGTAACCTTAAATAAATGTGTAGCATCTATTCAGGGCAGTATAAAGTACTTCTCCAGATGGCTTGATCATGACAGATAACCTTATTTATTGTTAAGACAGTACAGGGGCAAGCTGCACCTGTGGTCTCTTCCCCAGTCTGTCTTGCAGGCTTGGCTTTCAAGCGGCAGACCTTACCAACACTTCTGCAGGATTGAATCCAGCAGCTGACCTAACTTTAGACTGTATTCCTGCACTCAAATTCTTGCCCCAGTTTCATGCCAGTCGGTGCCTTATTCATCCTTTACAAGTGCTTCTTCAGATAGTGTGCCACTATTTCCTCTTTTATTTTACTGTTCTTAGTCTTGATCTTAGGACACTGCTCCCTTTTTTGATAAGGTGAACCTTGTGAGCCCGACTGTAAATTTTTATGTAGTCTCAATGACACGTTTCTGTAAGGTTTTGTGACAAAGTTACGAAGAGTATCTTCCTATAAAGATATGTGTTACCCATTCCCTGCAGAAATACATCACAATTACAGTAAAGGTTGAAGATCGTAATAGGTTCTTTTGCCCAGGTCAGTGGAAAATGACAGCATGACTGTGCACAAGTAAGCACGACGTATTGCTTAAAACATATTATTTTTATATGGGACCTGTGGGAGTGAGTCCAGAGAAGGGCCACAAAGATTATCAGAGGGCTGGAGCACTTCTCCTGTGAAGGCAGGCTGAGAGAGTTGGGGTTGTTCAGCCTGGAGAAGGGAGGGCTCTGGGAAGACCTTGTAGCATCCTTCCAGTATCTAAACAGAGCCTACAAGAGAGCTGGAGAGGGACTTCTTAAAAGGACATGCAGTGCTAGGACACAAGGGAATGGCTTTAAACTAAAAAAAGGATATATTTAGATTAGAGATAAGGAAGAAATTCTTCCCTGTGAGGGTGGTGAGGCACTGGCACAGGCTGCCCAGAGAAGCTGTGGATGCCCCATCCCTGGCAGTGTTCCAGGCCAGGCTGGATGGGGCTGGGAGCAACCTGGTCTAGTGGAAGGTGCCCCTGCCCATAGCAAGGGGGTTGGAACTAGGTGATCCTTAAGGTCCCTTCCAACCCAAACCATTCTGTGAATCTAGCTGAAATCAGACAGACAGAAATTTCTCAATTAGTAGTTCTAATTTTCTCTTAATAAGTCTTGGTATTGTTATATCTCATTTGAGATAATTGGTTTTGCTAACAAAACTTTATCCAGCAAGCTAGAATTCTATCAGACAGTCTGGATAATACAGAGTATTTATAAAATGTTATGTATATCTCCTTTGTCCCCCACAAATTAATTACAAATTTTATATTATAATGATATATAAGAATAATACCATAATGTTCTTAACTTCTTCAATTCTTAACAATATAATAATGTAATTAAAACAAAAAATATCCCAACCTATAATAAAGTACAAATCTGTGATATAACTTGTTTTGTCATGTTTCTGCTGTGATCCTATGAACTAACACAGAAACTGAGATTAGGAAAGTTAAGAAAAATTTGACATAGAAAGACTAATTGGGTAGCAAAACAAGGCAGTAAAATGCTGAAACCAAAGTTATCACATACAGGTGCATCCTAATTTAAAACAAACTCTTCTGGTATTCATTAAAGTCAGCAATCGTGGTTGTCTTGACAGTAGAAAATATTGTGGTACTGCTGTCTGATTAATAACTCCGTTTGCAGTCTGGGTGTTGCTGACTACAATAGAATCATTTTCAAAGTGACTCCAATGCTATATGATAAATGGATGGATTTCAGGAAGAGGGCTTGATCCGTAGACAATGCTGCCCATGGAGAAATAGCTGTGTTCTGTTTTGCTATTACTAAATTTTGTTTTAGATTCATTTTTCTTTATACTTTTATATTTTGCAGTGTCTTATTATACAATTCTGTACAGTTCTTGCATAAATACTTATCTGACATCGCTAGCATTTCAGTAGAAACTACTGAAGATTACAAATGTTAATAGGGGTTAAAAGCTACATTTTATATTTATTGGCTTATCTCCACCCTGTGAGCATATTGCTATTTAGCTTTAAATTCAGATTCTTACAGTGCTTTTCAAGAGTAATCAGTTTGAGGTTTCATCAGTTTACAAATAGACTATGATCCTCAAATTCCAAATACATAGTCTGTTTCTAGATTGAATGGCAAGCCTGTATGGCATAGGCTCCTCAGCTCTGATCACACACCAAAGCTTACTTCTTATAGGAAGCTATGAGAAATTTTATTGAACTGCTCGTTTACCTTTAACCAGAGAAAATAACACATGGATGGTGGGAAATGGATCAAAATTTTATCATTGCTCTGGTGTGTTTTTGAGGAAAGAAAAGACAAGTAAAGTAGGATAAAATTAACCCAAATCAGGAATTATGTTTTTTTTCCCCAAAAAGAGTAAAGTATTATGAAACTATATGAAAGATGATAAATA
This sequence comes from Microhierax caerulescens, assembly GCA_035590215.1. Lineage (NCBI taxonomy): Eukaryota > Metazoa > Chordata > Aves > Falconiformes > Falconidae > Microhierax > Microhierax caerulescens. The sequence goes on from JAVJGJ010000001.1 coordinate 2,902,102, forward strand.
CAGTGAAGTATAAATAGAGAAACATTTGTAGTTTTATGTGTTAAAAATTTTGCATTTGGGAACAGGAAAGGCACTGATCAGTAGCAATAGGAATCAGAAGTTCCTCACAATAATGTCCATCAACATTTGGTTAGTGTTAGAAAAGTTGAAAAGTCCCTGCCCATATCTCCTGTTAAACATTTGTCTGCAAATTTAGATGTTAAGGTTACACTGAAATGTAATTACTAGGTACCTCTGAAGATCAGACTGTAGGATGTAGATTAATTGCAAGTAAATGCTAAGTACTCACCAACGTGCCCAAGTTAGGAACCTTTGTGCTCAATGCTCCCACAATAACAAGTAGAAAGACAGAAGCTCTTGTAAGCCTGGATTGATCTCTGGAGATGCCTTTCCATTCCTCTAACCACAGAGAAAATCTGGGACAAGACTTCGAACTTTCAACCTTCAATAAAGAGTTCAAAGCTGGCCAGGAGAGTGTCTGCAGTGATTTTAGTCTTGTTCTTCTTTCTGATTGTCTGTGCAATATAATTTATTTGCTATATCATGCTTTTAGTTGTTAAGAAGCATTTTGGAATAGCTATTTTTTTATTACCCTTTGCATGTGAATTCCTCTAGCCTTACAAGTTATTTTAATGATAATACATGATACCATGTGGTTTTCAGCAAGTTTTGTGGTGAATATTCAGTACAACTGTGTTGACATTCTGCCAGGCTCTTGGTGAGAACTGCTTGTAAAAGTCTTGTTGTTGAATCTGATTCAGTTTAAGGTAGGTCACAAATCTCAGTCACAGTTCAGTAGATCATCCAGATTTTATTGTCTGAGTTAGCCTTTTTTATGGCTGGCTTCCAGAGCGGCATACTGGAGGGTGAGCTCAGAAGAGGCAAGCTAGGAAACATGAAGTAAAGGACTGAGAAGGCACCATGCTGCTAACATGCAAGCCATACTTTGCTAGCAGTCCTCTGGTTCAGTTCTTGACGTTGTCACTTGTGAATAACAGCAAATTAAACTGTAATAAAATTCATATCATTCTTTAGGGGAACAAAGATTGTCCGTCTGTTCTGGAGTTTAGTGTGTCTATTATCTCTGCCATCCTCTTAATCAAGAGAAGCAGCTGACAAGAAATGTGCTAAATATGACTAGCAGGAGACTGCAGATAACAAGAGTCAGTACTTTGCTTCAGGTCACAGAATACAAGTGACAAACTTTGGATAAATCCCTTTCCCTTTCCATTTAAAAATACCACCCATGGTACCAATATTGAATATGACCTTTCCTGATATCTATCATCAAGTGAAAAATAACTTAGGTTTACAGAGTAGATATCAGATTTAGTAGTATGCATATATCCGTGGCAGTAGGTTATATTCTAATTTGCACTATAATACCTCAGTAACAATTCACAGAATAAAAGCTGAACTTTTAAAAAGCAAGTTTCAATACATGCATTATTAAGGGCATATCGGTGTGTACTGCAAATACTACATATCTGATGGTCTGAATTTACTCACTGAAATCTTCTAGTAAAGACAGTAATACTCCTAGTCAGTAAATTCTGGAGAGTGCTTCTATATTGTATAGCAAAAAATTCTTGGCCGAAAAAATTTGTGAGAACGCATTTTGGCAAGAATTATTAGAAATATTTATTAATGACATTAACATTTTCTGAAATGTTCTGAATTACATTAACATAAATTATTGTCCACACTTTTCTGATTGTTTTTAAAAGATTGATTGCATCCTTGCTATAGTATTAGTTTCATCACACACTGTTATTTAGAAGAAAACAATTTAAAAAATCTACTGGCAATAGCTACAGCTTTTGTTGTATTTGCTGCTGGATTTCACTACCCCTCAGGTATATTGATTAGGTGGGAAATTTATAGCATGTGTTTCTCAAACACTTGTTTGAGAAAAATATCTGTCTCTTAAAGGTATTTATAAATACCTTAGTAAAAGATGATAGAATTAATAGCAATTAAGGTCATAACACTGCTATTGTAAGATGCATAGTAAATCTTTTCCTTTTGACATGCCTCCCTATTCTTCTGTTTTTCTGTGCAATAACCTTTATAAATATTATTAATTATATCATGTAACGTATATGTAAGTTTCATCCTTTACTAAACTACACTATTTTAACACTGAAATCCCATTTTTATACTTTTTCTCCTCTATTTCCATATTGGAGCTTGATTATTTTTCTCTTTCCCTTGTCTATGCCTTCCTAGATCAGTCTGTATTGGTTTGGGTTATTTATTAGTTCATTATATTTCTTATTTCAGCCATTGACGGAGAAGTTGTTTCTTGTTCTCTAGAATGTTAACTTATTTCTTCTCTAAATTTTACCCCTTTTCAAGCCTGAGTTGTTAGCTGACATGTTTATTTTCCAGACCAGCTTTTAAAATTTGTTTTCCTTCCTTTAATTTATAAATGATATAATCAATTATTTATACATTATTTCCCTTGTGAGTCCTAGGCAGAATATTTGATTGTCCTCATAAGTCATGCCACAAGCAAAGCACTCTCGGGCAGCTGACACCAGTTAGCCCAGCTAGTTTTTAACCTCTCCTGAGCCTTGACATGTCTGAGCCAACAGCTGCTTGCACACTGTATCACTCTGTGAATGACACTGATGCATTGTATGAGTCCATTCACCCCCCTTTGCTTACCTGGCATTGTTTTGCCTGTTGCATATGCAGTTGGAAGATAGCCTGGGCAAAACAACTGTCTGTAAGAGAGAAATACAATCTAAATTCAGCTGTGTAACAGCCTTCCCTCAACGTCAGCATCAATAATTTGATGTGGGTCTAATAATCACATTGACATTCACACAACCTGGCTGAGTTTGAGTGGCATCCACACAGTATTACAGAACTTGTCCAGGTTTTCCAGGCAGACCTATGTACACAAAAATACATCTGTATTCTGAAGTTAGGTACAAGCAAAAGACTTGTGCTCTTTGCATTGTTGCTAGCAGTGTCCCATAGCTGTTCATTTTTTAAGTAAAGAACTAGTTTTATAAGTAGATGACATACTGTCTTCTAGACTCTAATTAAAACTTATCTTTGGTCCTTAGGTGTAATGACTGCTCTTCTGAGATGAGCTCATAATTAATGCACAGAGATCCTGAAAGTCCCACCTCTCAACAGTAATGATTGGCATCCAAGGATACATAAATTACACTAATTGAGCTTTCCATTTATACATTTTTCTGCAGCCAACTCATCAGAAAAGGTAGGAGAACAGACCAGCATAAGAACAGTTATTTTGCTGTCATCTGCTTTTTTCATGGGGCGGGGTGTGTGTGTGTGGAATTCTTGCAGAACTGTAACGTTTATTACCATGGGTGTCAACTCTCTCTTCAGGTTTTAAATGTAACAGTTGCTTTACTATGAAAATTAGCATTTTTAATTCAGTGATATACAGTTGAATAATGAATGACAGTATTGACTATTCAAAACCAGGAATGGCTTACAAGTCAGCGGGCAATGCTTTGGATTGCAGATAATGTTATGTAGCAGTATATACTTTCTGAACAGAAGTTACTTGGTATTAAAAACAATCTGTTTCACTGTGTGAGTAGTATTTTGTCTGTAAATGTTCTCTTAATTTTGACCTACAGTCAGAAGCAGAGATTTTTATAGTATTTGTTAATCAATCATTTATTTCTAGGATTCAATTTAGTACTTCAATAATAAACTTTACTTTGCATTTAACTGTCTTATTCTGGAGTCAGTTAAGTTGAAGTCACTGAATAGAGTCCAGCATTCTCATCTGAGCTTAAGTCCTTTGAAACAAAAAAAAAGTACTGATAAGAACATGTGGATGGAAAGGAAGAAGAGGCACTGGTGTGTATCATAGAGATATTTGGCAGAGGAATCACATTACAAATGGTATATAGAAAGTACTAGAAGCAGGCAAGGAAAAAAAGCCTGCAAATGAGGCTAAGCATATGCCTGCATAAAGATTTATCTGTATTTTAAACAGTAATCCAGGGTACAATAATAACTACTTGATCTCAGAAATCAGCTTTTGTGTGACTGTAATTTTGACTGTCAAGATAAGTTAGGACACTTTAAGGTGAACTTATTTGTTCCTTATTTATACCTTCAAGTTCTGGTGACTTATAATAGATTTCAGTGAAAATGGATCTCTTGAAATAGGCATCAGACTTTCATTAAAGAAATTATTCAATTTTAGTGTTTGTATGTTATAGTTATCTGCTATCTATACTCTTCTCTAGAAATGAGAAGCATTCAAGCTAGGGGGGAAAAAAACGAAACTGAACATGTTTCAGAGATGATATTTTAGGATTCTAAAAATGAGCCAATGGTTTAATTGGCAGTATTAAGCTTGAGGGCTAGAGGGAATTACACTTCCTTGGGGAATATCCATACTGGGGAAGATTAAAATATGAATACTTATTGACTTATCTTTAAATCTGGAATAGAAACAGATCTAGCTGTTTGTATCTAGATGAAAAGTGAATTGATCTATGGAAAAAAATGTAAACATATACATGTGGATTGGGCACTGTTCAAAGTCTGAGGTGTTTTACTCCTCAACTGCAGCATAAAGGCTATAGAGAAAGGGTTTAAAAGGAAAACTAAAATCAGGATTGCATAAGGCAGGTGCTGGACAGAGAGGGGTCTCATCAAAGCCGTACACTGACTTTGCAATATCCCCTTTGTGTACACAAGGTCATAAAAATGTGTATTTCCTGTGCAAGACTACAGAAGAAAGCTGGCTGGGAGTAGGAGCAGAATGACTTAGAGTCTGGGCCTTTGTATTTCTTCCAATAAAAATATGAGGACGAAATGAAAAAAACGCTAAATTTAGAGTTAAGAGTACAGAGATAGTAGAGGTGACTAGGAGAAGAAAATGGGAAATAAAGAATAAAGTATAAGAAAACTGGCTATTCCAAATGCCTTTCAGATCTAGAATAACTTAGTACTCTTACAATTAGGGCAATTTTAGGATTAGTAGATCTTCTATGAGAATGCAGTTTCATCTTCTTTGTGGTATAACTCTTTGTCCAAAATAACCCATCGCAAACTTTTTTATTTACCTATAATTTGTATTATCACTGTGTTTTCCATATTTCATGTATGAAGACATAACATCTAGGTATTAAGTAAATTTTTCTTTTTATTGCTGGGCACATGAAAAGAATATTCACTCCAATTTGGCTACTTTGAGAAAGCTGAATTGTTTAAAACCTGACCAGTTTGTTAGAACCAAAATATTTTCACTTGTGAAGGAGAACAAAGATGCTTCTGTATAACATAATACAGCTGCTACTTTGTCAAGGTCTAACTTTATTATCACGCCTTCAGAATATGTGTATTTTTGTACTTACAAAATGGTAGATGCTCAGCGTAAGTTTCACTAGACTGAATATATGTGGAAATATCTATTAACAGGAAACATATACATACATTCAGAGTGTTGACAGCTGTTTTAAACTGTAGCTAAAATGTATTTTGTGCTAATTCAAAGTAATAGTTCTAGCTATAGCTCTAGCTTCAAAGATCTTAGCAAATGTCAGGTCAGCTGAGACCAATATATGCCTCTTGCTTATGATAATCAATTAAACGTTAATAATAGGTGTTTCATTTTGAATAGCTGCAACAATAAATTATTCTCAGGGCAAAATGGTGGAGCCTAGTTCCCTTCGGCTTTTGTAACTGTAAAATAGCAGAATATCAGTCAAGTTAGTAAAGCGTACCTTTATTGCACATTCTGCATCTGTACATAAGCTGCCAGCATATGATCAAAGACTGTAGCTGTTTCAGTTATATCACAGTCGCATCATAGACATTTCATAGTTATAGCAGAGACATAATTCCAGGGGCAACCCAGTCACCTTGCAGAATACAGAGTTCAGTGGAACCTCAATAAATTGCACCTCTATATTATATGAAGCTGGTGGCACATCTATTGGGTATGAGAGATATATAATTTCTTTCCTAAAATTGTTTTGTATGCAATTCCTGTATGTCCTCTCAAGAAATTGAGGCTTTTGTTCACACAAAACTTCAGTCCCATGTTTGCATATTTTAATTTTAAATTGGTAGTTGTTAAAAGTAAAGAATTATTAATATTCAAATGGCTGTGTTGTATTGCACACATTCAGGCCATGTGATGGTATTAATAAAATATCTAATGTTAATTAAAATAATTATAATGTAAGCTGAAATATTGAAGTGTGTTTTCATAGCTGTTGACACATTTTTCCATTTCACCTTATGGAAGAATGTTTCACTTAATTCAATGGGGTTTGCCATTGACTCTTACAAAAGTAGAATTTCACCTAGTCAATTTTTAGTAATAATCATATGTGTTCTAATAACAACTGATTAGCTGTTTTGTATTATCAGGTTTCATTGTGAGAAACATCAGCAAGGGAGAGATCTTAATAAGAAAGTGATTCAAGGAGTTATTTCAGAAAATATGTTTTAAGAATTACTTAAAGCTGGACACAGAATAGCTATACTGCTATATTGCAACAAAATTAAACTGGCAACATCTTTGTCTGGAATTTTAAAGACACTATAACCTCAGCTTTGGTTTAGTTCCACATTAGAATTCACTAAAATAGTATAATTTACCATTTAGTTAGCTAAGCAAAACAACAAAATAGAGGCAGCCAGCTAATCCAGTATATCTTAGTATTTCTGCAGGAATAAATTGGTGAAGTAAAGCGAAACAAAAAAGCCCAAGTTTATTTAAGGAATAGCTATAGCAAAAAATACAACCTTCTGTTCTTAGCTACTCTTCCTAAACCTATTTTTCACACTTTACAGTTAAAGAAACATATGTGTATTTTTTTCTGATAACTTTTAGTGCATATACAAAAAAGAATAGGTTGTAAAACTAAAATATGTTAGGTGGGATAATAATCTATTATGGTAACAGTCAAATTGCTTGTCATGTCATGAAGGGTTATGCTTTAATTAAGCAATAAGGCATGACAGGGTGTGAATTGCAGTGTAATAATTCTTGTCTAGTGTATTGTTAGGCAAGAGGCCAAAGGCCTAGTGCCACTGAATGCTGCAGGAATGAATTACTGTGCTGTAATTTAAACAATGTAATATCAGATTGCAATAATTGTAAAATATTACATTTTAAATGAAAAGATACAAATTATGATTTTGCTATACCTAATTACTCCCTCAATAAACTCTTTTGCTGCCAAGGCTATAATAGAAAAGAGAGGTTTTCTATTTAATATTATATTTAGATGGCAATTAAATTTTCAAAGATAATTGTTTCTGGGAGATATGAAGGATGCTATTTTGATAGCATTTTTCCTGAAATAAACAGAAGACATACAGCTCTGCGGAACAAATGTTCCCTAAATTCTTTCTTTTCATTGGGCAGAACTAGCATACAACCATTAAAGAGTTTTGTGAAACTCCTCTTACCTAGGAGCCTTGCATTTGGTGGAGCTTTGTTATTACCTTTTAAAAGCACAATTTTTCTTCTTCCCATTCTTCCTTATTGACACCTTTTCAGAAGAAACCTCATTTATAAAACCCTTCATATTCACCTTTCAGATTATTTTTTTAAAACTGTTTTCCATGATTTATTCTTGATAATCAAAGGAGAAGTCAATAGGAAGAATGCAAAAACACAGGATTGTGAGAGCCTCTATTATATTTCTGTGCTACAAAGCATAAAATCAAAGATACTGTAAATAGTTAGAAATGTTGAACAAAGTAATGAGTTCTGTTTTCTGCATTTTCATCTGTTATATGATATAGGTAGCAAAACCCACATAGTTAAGTCTTACAATGCATGATGTTTACCACTGCTAAGAAATCACACCTTATTGTCCATTTTGTAAAGTTATTTCACATTTTAGATGTCTGACTGGAAAAGGTTCAGCAGGTTCCATGCCTTAATTGAGATGTGTGTGCAGTTTCCTTCTTGAGAGAAATTGGAAGACTCATCCATTGATACATTTGTTTGTAGCTGGGCAACATCATTCAGGTTAGTGGTCTCAAAAAAAACCCAAAACAAAACCAAAAAAAAACCCAAACCCACCCCACAAACAAACAACAAAAACAACAACCACCAAACCAACCTATTTCTTCTCAGTTGCAAGATTCAATAGAACTGGACTAAAATGTGGAGGTTTTCTATTACTTCACATTGCTTTTGTGCCAGTGATGTAAATCAATACAGCTTCCAGAAGTCACAGGTCTGCTGTACAGTATCACTCCAATCTAAATCTCTCTGACTTTCATGTGCATGTAAGTTTAATTTTCATGTTCAATATGGACATGATTTTCTATTTTCTGATGCACACTAAAAATCAGGTATGGGACCAATTTGCAAGTTGCTGTTTGACTCCTTAGTTTGTTGTCCTCAAGTTAAGCCATAATTTGCCAGTTGAATTAATCATATTACAATTAATATACTTCCTTTCAGTGTTGCAATATTTCCTATGGTAATACCATTACTAGGTAATACTGGGGGTTTTATCATCACTTCTGTAACTGTACTGTAGCTGTAATAGTAAGAACAGACCTCATGTAAGAAGAGAGTTAGTGTTTAGGTCAGTACATGAACAAAGAGACTTTTTTTTTTTCCCCACAACACTTGAATTACAATTTGATTTGCCTTCAAAGGATTCTTTGTATGCTAAGAAAATCTGTCACTATGACAGAGTTCGCAGGAGGAAACAATTGGTTTAATTTTCACAACAGTTGAGTAGCTTCCTCTTCCTAAGCACAATTAATCAGAAATAAAATATATTGCACTTCTGATAGGGTTTAGCACAGCCAGCTGACAAATTTGCTTTTGGTTTTACAGTGATTAGGAGGGTATTTCTACCTGTTAGCTTTCAGCAAACAGTTGTCTTTAATCTAAGACTGCAGTCTAGATAAAAGTTCATAGTGATTATTCTTCACTAAAACATTTTCAATGCCTGTACCTCCTATAAACTGATGTTATGACTGACTTTCTCTATTTTTTGTAACGTACAAGTTTGTGTAAATACTCCATAACTTTAACAGAAAAGTAAAACAGCAACAGAAAACGTTCAGGGCAAAGGATAATAAACTGCCAGTTGAAGCTTCTGTTTTGCAAAATAGTAATGCTTTTGAGATTTGATTAGCAATGACATATTATATGACAAAAGAAGAAAAAGGATTTAGAAATGGAAACTAAAAATAGTCATGTGGTAATTTAATAACCTGGCAGATTTTATTCCATCTGCTAGGAAGAGTTTGAAAGCCATTTCCTGCTGCCACTCACACCGCAGAAGCTTCAGAGTTCAGAGATGGAATCAAATACCTGATGTGAAAATCTGCTATTATGATTCATATCCAAAGATTCATATCAATATCCTTGCCTAGAATATTGTATAGTGCTATTTAAAAAAGAAAAAGTGAATCTAAAAGTTTAGGATTATTATTTAGCTCATTGTTAATACCACACCTTGTGGCAGAAAAGGACAAAAATATTCATCCCTTTCAATTTTTTGAAAATTGTTGAAACTATTTTATGTGACTGGACAACTCAGGAAACCAGATTTCTCAGATATGTGGTCCAATATTCAAATTCCATGAACTTACTTTCAGAGTGACAGTACAGTATTATATTGATCTGTCGTTTATTGCCACCCAGAATTGATAAGCAAACTGGTAGAAGAGAGCACAATGTCAAATTATGTGGACAGAAGGTATGAAGGAGAACATGTATAGTGTAAACCTGTAGCTGATGAACTGGCCTTCCACACCACCATAAATAAGTACTGACATACAGTGTGCTGGTGATGGGTTAGCTGCAGCAACCCATGTGTATCTGTATACAGCTGATTAGGTACTATAATTGGTTATTTCTAGATGATACCTCATAGGTGTTTGATTGATATGAGAAAACATAAATTACTTTTTGTCTGTCATGACAGAAAATCTGTAACACTCCTGGTAATGTTAATCTTGTCACTGGGGAAGAAAGAACATAAGTTAGAACTGAACATGGGCAAATGGTACAAGCCACTAAACACTATTTCACTTTTTATACAGAAAAGTGTCTTACATTTGGTTGCTTAGGAAGAGAATTAGCGGGAGCATGGAAACTTTACTGGCAACTTGACTTTTTCTTTTCTAAGCTGGCCAGAAGAAACAGATAAGTGTGTTTATATCAGAAAATGTAAAAATAATCTACTTTCCTGTTAGATAAAGTTTTCATGAAAAATTAAAGCCCTTATGTAATGCACTTTCTACCCATTCACACATTTGCATGCTTTTTGCAAGTCTTAAAATGCTCTGGCCCAAGATTGTTTTATTTCGCCTGAAATCACATGTTAAAAAAGAAAATGCAATAATCACAATACAAATAAATACTGACAATTGTAGCTGTGGGCATTTTTTTATAGTAGCCTTTTTTAAAAAAATCATTCCTAATTTGTAGGAGCCTTATCAGGTGTACGATAGAAGTGGCATGATTACTTATTAAGTTCTGAGCCTTATATGAGAGGCCAGTTAATGTCATATTGAGTTCTACAGGATGGGCATTTGCTTAGGTACTTCTAGAACTGGGCTGGAACAGACATGTAAAGGTATAAATCCTGTGCTAGATTATTGATCTACCAAGCCATCAGCTCTGTCAGAATATACATCTTTCCTGCCTGGTTCATGCAAAACAAATGTGATATTTACAAATACAGACCAATTGAAATATCACTGGCATTAATGATTTTCACAAGCATAAAAAAAAAATCTTGTTGTAAATTGTTTCATGCTAACAGCTTTTATCAGGCCTAAGATTAGCCTGCTGGAGTAATTAAAACATCATAATAGGAGATTACATTGCTAAAGCTAAACTCACAGTTTATTATTACTTGGGTTAATGTGTTTTCATATGATGTTGAAAAAGATTTTTTTATTTTTTTATTTTTTTTTGTCCCAGTGAGTAGACCTTGGATGTAATACGACCAGCTCAAGCAAAGAGATTTGTTAATGTGCAAAATGTGATTTGTCTGTGTTATCTGGGCTTCTGGAAAAGGATGTATAACGAGCTGTAAGCAAAAGGTCTGGAAGAACTGGCTTATGTGCCCTTCAGACTTGACACAGAATAGACTGCAGTCTCAAAAAGTGCATTCTTAAAACTAGTGTGAAGATGCAGTTTTCCATGTGGAACAGAAAAATTCACACAGTTTCATTATATACATCAGGCATATAAGAAGTTTTAATTAATTGGAACTGATTTATAGGAGGAAGACCTAAGTTTAACCTTTCCTTTGTACAAAACTTATTTCTAAGTGTTCCTACCCTCACCCTTTGACCCAGCATTAACATTTAGACAGGTTTACCATGAGATACAATATTTACCTTTGTCACTTTATTTTGGCATAAACAAATGGATCCCAAATGTGACTCTTTCACATACATGTCCACATTAGAACAGTGACTGCTAGCAAGAAGTAACAAGAAATTCAGAATCTGAATATGTATTTATACATGAAATCCATAAAAAAGTAATCTTGAAGAAAAATAAATAATTAAGTATTGCTAATGAAGTAAAAGATATGACAAAAAATTATCTTGGGCATTGTGTTAATATTCTTTATCTAATCTTTCTAGCTCCTTTCAGCTGTGTATTAGATGATTGATTGGCTCAAACCAGTTTTTTGCTTTTTCATTTATAAAGCAAGGATATTTTTTTTTAGATCTATAACTGTGTGTTGTGCACCCCAAGGTGGCTTGAACAGCCAATAGGAGTAATAGGGGTGATTAAACCTTGTCACAGGAGGTTAAATGTGGTGCTTTCTTCCTACATGACAGGCTGTGACAGTCAAACAGCACTGAAGCAGAACAAACGACAGTGGCAGTTTGCTGCAAGCAGTGCTACTGTCACAACTCCCACTAGAAAGCTAAATGCTAGGTATTCAGCTCAGAGAAGTTTCAAATAGACCATGCAAATTCTGGTTTCAAAAATTTCCCTGCAAATAGGTAGTGACATGCATTAACTGCAGAGTGATTCTGTTGTTAGGTGAGTGATTGTCCACTGTCTGATGCTGGCCATGGTTGTAGTTTGAGTGACACTGTTGATCCGTTTACATTTGTGCATAGCTGTTCCTGTTACAGGAAATCTGCCTTCGTTTGAGAGAGCTGGCCTACTCATGTAATTAGAGTAAAGGTTGTCATTGCTTTTTAATGACTAAATGTGTTTGTTGATGAATAATCATGTACAGGATGCCACAAAAACAGTGTACCTGACTGACCCTGTAAAATCACATCTATTCAGACATACAAGCTTTCATTCCTGAGTAAAACAGACTGACTTCATGAAAACAATAGAAGACTGACCTTTGAATTTTTAACAATTCTTTAAAAAACAAAAGCTAACCAAGAAATGTTCCCCAAAATTCAGTCTTTTCAAATGTAGCGTTCCAGGCTTTTGTAACACAAGTAGAGAAACAGATTTAACAGAAGGGCAAAATTAAGCATCTTACTAGTCTGCATAAGGGAGTGGCATACTATGAATGTTTTGTTTTCTCATTTTAATCTTAATTTAGACAGTGTTCCAAACACAGAAGAAAAGCAGTGCTGTGAACCTACATATGTATATTTAAATATATAAAGATGGGTAGAAGGGATTTCAAAAAAGTTCAAGAGAGCCTCTACAAAGTCAGTATAGATAAGAATGTTTTCATTATTTCAGGGTATACTTTTTCTAACTACAGAGGTCTTTTCTAGCTAAAGAAGTGTTATTCTTAGATTTCTTACTGCTTTACATAAACTTAAGTAATTCTGAATAAATTCTGGCTTGACACTTTCAAGTTGCTGTTTGTTGCTGTTAGCAATAAGATTAGATGAAATCTTCTCCCTTAGCTATGGATGGATGGTTAAGGAATTAAAGGTTACAGCAGTGTAGTTGAGCTTGCACTGAAAATGCCCCTTCTAGAAGAACTAAACACCTCCTTTTGTACTTCCTTAAAATTAATCCCAAATTTTACTGTTTCTGTGCAGAGGATATTTTAATCTTGGAAGATGTGTTTTTCTAATTCTACTAGTCTTTGCTAAGAAGATGGTTAGCAATTAGGTTTTAAACACTAATTTTTCAGCACATTATTGTTTTATTTCTGCTAACTATAGATATTAAATGTGTAAAGCTTTGCATGTGTTGTCCCATTTTGACATATATTCACATCATGACTGCGCAAACAAAAGCCTTTTTTTTCAATTTTATAATAAATTAAGAAAAATCCTGTCTTAGTAGGGTGAGAATCACCAAAACTTATCTTGGATCTGGTCATGTGCTTCCATTCTTCAGTGTGCTTCCCTTGCACTGCTGGGCTTGTTGCCTTCTGGCAATGCCTGAGCTCTACTTCTCCATTATACCCAAAGCAGTAACATCTGTGATAACATTTACTGGTTGAAATACCAATATGACACTCCACTCTTTCAGTACAGGGCATCTTTTTCACTCTGTTCTCTTTCTGGCAAATTAGATAAGATTTTGCACAAAAGAGATCCATGTTGAAGTATGAGTTCAGTTTCTCGGACATACCTGTCCTTTTGTCAGCCCTTTAATGCCCTTGTTCCTGATAGGAATTGAGACCTGCTGGGAGGGAAGGATTTGTAGGCAAAAATGCCTGAGAAACTATATAGGGAGCATTGTTTCCATCTGGTGAATATTGTGTGGTTCGCCAGAGAAAAACTCAGACCCATCTGTCTTTTCTGGGTATGTCAGAAGAGGTTGCTCTCTAATAAATATTATCGGTGTTCTGGAGAGCATTGGGAGTGGTTATGAGATGAAACAGGACTTTACCAAGCAGTCGTAAATTAGAAGCCTCCTTTCAGAACACCTTTTCAGCTGCCAGTGTGTTTTCTTCTCACTTCTCTTCCCAGATTTTTGCAGACCCTCAAAGAGTTGGTCAGGGGTTGTCATAATCCAGTTAGTATATGTCACTGAGCTAGGACTTTGTGCTTATTCATTAGAATGGGGGCTTACAAGACAGGAGGAAGTGTGCCTCAAAAATTAGATTTTTTTCTTTTTAAAAGTATTCATGCCAACCTTGACAACATTCATTTGTCTGCTTTATCATTTCTGTCCATTAAATTATTACCTAAAATGTGAGATTAGGCATTTGAGAGACATTCTGAAAAAAGATGTAAGCATTGTGTTGGAGTAAAAAAAAAGCCTCTTCTACTCAAATAACAATCAAATATTTTCACAGACCACTATAATTTCTTTTAAAAGCTGCAGGTTTTAAGCAAAATGGCTGAGGAAGCTATGTCAATATCAATATTAAATGTTTTTTTAATTACTAATATTAAGTTAATAAAATTGAAATCAGTTGAGTACAGAGTAATCATGTTTAGAAAGCTACTCAGCAGTTTGTTTAAAATAAGTCATTAAAGTCATGATTTAGATGTTCAGTCTTGCTTACCACCACACAAGTAGTTAATACAAAACATTCCATTTTATGGTTATGAAAGAAAAAATATTTTTTCAAAAGAGCTGTAAATTGGGTTGTGCTGGAAGCATCCATTTTCTTGCCTCCATCACTGCCAGCTCCCACTGTTTTCTTTGATATATGCTTTGCAGACTACTATTATTATTTATGTGTTTTACAATTACTGCGAATGACACCTCCCCTTCCTCAGCCCTAAACCACAAATCTGAAATGAATAAATGCTGTTTATTGTGACAGTCTGCCTTTTGTCTGTGGAACAATGACAAACTACGCCACTGACAGCCAGTTGTTTTTAGCTACTGCTCTCGAGCTCAGTCTTCAAGTGTTCCTCAGAACACGACAACAGACAGTCTGGAATAAAATAAGTGAAAATGTATTGCATTTGTATAGCATGCCATGACACCGTTGTCCAATACATTGAGTAAACAAGAAGAATAAATTACATAAGCATGATAGGTTTTAGTTCTCTACATTTCATTGAGAATTGTACAACTGTGGTCATATCAAAATTAATATATTAATGTGGTTTAGTATTAACATTTTGATATTCATCTAGAGAATTGCCTTCTGACTAGAATGAAGTGAGGGAGGAGAAATAAAGAGAGCGCTTTTAATAATTTGTGAAATCTAAGAACATTTTTATTCACTCTGCCTGAGCTCTTCAACAGAGTTAAGGTACCATGGAATGACTTTATCTCTATGCATTTTGTGAATGTCTTCTGACCTGCAGCTAGTCATTTTTTAAGAAATATTGGAATGACCTGTTTAGTATCTAATTGCACCTAGCAGCAGAGTTAGTAAGTAAATCAGTTCTTATACTTGGACTCAACCCTGACTTCTGTCTAATTGCAGACTTGTAATTGTGCTAGGTATTTATTTGATGTCATTTTCTTCAAATTAGTATTAGCACATAAATGTAGCATTTTGTCTTGAAACTAGATTTATCCCTTTGTTTAGGCTTCTTCCTCCCCTTGCCACACCTGATGCTCATGTGTGCACATGCATACACGCAAACATATGACAATGCTAGCATACAATCCTTTTTAATGTATTTAAGGTATGTTCGTATACATACATGAGTACTGCACAGGGTTGTTTTGCTTAACTGTCTGAACACAAAAACATCATAAAGGATTTTCTGGCTTTAGTATTATTGTCTTAGAATGCTGTGATACTTTTAATAATGGAAGAGCAATGCCTAGTGTTTAAATCTTTATTCAGTGCATAATATTACTTGTGTCCAGTATTTCATCAAAAAACTTTTCTCTGAGTTACATGTAGAATACTGATCAATATAGATATTTTAAAATCCCTCAGTTTGTGGTGTTTAAATTGTTTTTTTCCTTTTCTCAAATCAAAGATAATGGAGAAAATATAAGTAAATTCCAAATATACATTGGTATTGACAGCTTGTAGAGAACATGTTTCTAATTAAAAAGACATAATCTATAGTCTTGCTTGGAACTTCCCATCATTTCATACATTAAAATCTGCACTTAATTTTTTAATGCATAACTCAGATGAATAATTTGCCTTCTCCTCTTCAACTATCATTATCTCCTTTCTTGGTGGGTTTTTGGTTGTTTTTTTGTTGTTTTATTATTATTATTATTTTCCCTTTGATGTCCCCTGTACCTGTTTTATTTGACTTCCTATCTTCTGCCTTGTAGAAACACCTGGATATATTCTTAATGTAGTTTTATGTCTGTTAAAAAGAGGGATTTTTTAATTTTTTTTAATACAAACAAAAGCCATTAAGTAGGAAGCAGGGTAACTTAAGAGTGCACAGATTCTTGTCCTTGCAACAGTCATTCATCCAGGATTGCAATTTTTATACTAATACCCAGAGAAAATCCTTGAATATAGAGAGTTATATATCTTTGTATACTGATTAATAGATGATATAAATTGACACTTAGTTCATCTGTGGGTCCAGTAAAGAGAAATAATATCCTTGTATGTTTGAAGGAACTGTTTTGTGAAAACTTTTCTGAGGGTAAAATATGTTAAAGTAAATTAAAATATAGTGTAGCAATATAAGCATGAAAATATTCAACTGGTAGAAAGAGGGTCTTGTATGTGTTTTGTATGGGCAAGAAGTTAGAGCTACAATTAGGTTCCCTTCCCAAAGTGTCAATCCACACTAAACTCAAGAAAAACACTTATTTCCAATCTTTCTATCTTGGCTTTTTTTTTATGGTCTTGGACAGCATGAAATTAATGGGTAAATAACACAGCGTAACAATACAAGAGATAAAGAACAGGCATATATATATTTAGTAAGGGAAGCTGTTTTGACATTCTTTGCTGGGTACTCTAGTCCCATAGAGAACACTTTATCCTCTTGTGTTGCCTCCTGGCTGCCAAACACATTCCCATTTGAATAAACCACGTTGTGCTCATTCATATAGCTTAAGTATCCTTCCTAAAGACATAAAGTGTGGTTTAGCTATTTCAGATAATATCTAAGTTATGGCCATTATCTAGCTATAATAAGCTACTCGCCATCAGTAGAGCTATCCAAACTTTAATGAGCTCCTTTCAATCCTGGAGATTAGTTAGGCTTACATGTCAGTTTTTCACAGCTGTATATTGATTTATTGTTTACTTTTGCTACAAATCTTACTAAGATAATTTCAGAAAGTCTTCTCATTAGTCATTTCCTGTGTATTGCAAATGAAATGGTTATTGATAGTTTAAAAACACCAGAAAAAAAATGTTTACACAAGGACAATGGATTATCTCTCAAAACCTCAACACAAAGATATAGTAACCACAGCTTGTGATATTTCAGATGAAAATCTGACAAACACATGTTCAAAATTAAATCTGTTTACTGTTTGAACATATGCAAAGAGAGGGATAAATAGAAATAGACTAATAGAAAGGTCAATAAAGCATATGCAGCAGGTACTTTACTGATTTAACACAGAGATAAGGCTTCTTGCTTGCTGGCTACTTCTGTTATTAATTAAAAAAAAAACTCCACAAAAGTAGTTTGACCTGCAATATAAACTGCCCAAATTTAATCTGTTGTCAGGAGTGTAACAATGAATTCTAATTATCAAGATTTAGATGCCTAATGTGATTTTACACATTACGAATTTACATGAAAGTAAAAATCCACTTGAGAAATAGTGACTGATTATCTTTGCTATTTCTCAAACATATAGGGAATGTGCAGTTTCACATATATGGAATAGCTGTAAAGTAGCTTGAAACAGAAATCTTTCTCATGCTTGTGAAACTATTTGGGGTAGATGTAGTCACTTAGAGTAACAGTCCAAGGGGTTCTTTCTTTACAAGCAGAAATGTTGAGGTCCCTTCATTATAAAAGCCATGTCTCTTCCCCAGTACTCTTTCCCAATCATTCCAGCTACAAAAGCCAGAGCTATTTGTATTCAGCCCTCCTCAGCTTTTCCTTTCCCATCTCTAGTTTAAATCATTGCAGAACTGGACAGAATGGGATCAATGAATGAATCCTCTTTTGAAGTGACAATATATTAATTTAAAAATAGGAATATACAGCCATTTTGACAATCTAGATTTGATATTCTAATCTAATAGAAAAGCTTTGATGCACTTACATTGCCTCTTGGCAGCCTAAACAAATCTGCATCTATGAGAACAGTGCTATGTCGATCATATGACTACACTGTTTACGTTTCAATTTGAATACATAAAGCAAGTTTTCAATTATAAATGTATTTCTCTTCCTTAAGCTTCCTTGGGCCCTGGGGTCACTAGAGATATCAACCAGGAGCAGCAACAAGGAAACTGAGATGACCAAAAAAGAGACGATTAATTCAGACCCCTTGTGGCAACAGACCAATAATCATAAAACCATTTTCCTAAGCCAGTCACTTGAAACACCCATACAGGTAGACTACATTAGTATTTGCCATTGCAATTTTTACTCAGCATTTTTTTACCTATCTTTTTTCCTTTTTTCATCTGCTACTATGAATATTCTGTGAATGCTACTCTAAGCCTCACATTCATAGTTTACTGGATCTTTAGCATGCAAATCAACAATCAACAACAACAGAAGAAATGCAGACATAGGATTTGACTTGTGACTTCCAGACAGTCTAATTTTGCTGCAAAGTTGCCTTAGGTAATACATCAAGAGCTCGCAAAACAATGTAGGAAACACCTTCTGAATTGAATGTGACTATAATTAATACAGTTGCCAAAATGGCATAAAAAGAATTATCTCTCAGACCATTTCATTTCAGTTTAATTCCTGATCTTAATCTGTTGAAGAAACTACTACATCAAGTCCAAACTAACACAGCAAAACAAACCTGAGAAAAGCTGCCATTTTATAGACTGAAAGCAAAATGAAATAAAAATCTCGGAAGCCTCATAAAGTTTGCCAGAGATTTCTTGTTAACCTTCCATACAGCATATCAGAAACCATTGTGAAAAGGAATCCGTGTTTCTGGTGAAATTCATGAATTGTTTAATTTGATAATACATTGAACATATGAAATTTGCCTTAACTTCAACTGTAATGGGGCACTATAGTTTGTTTCTCAAAAGGATGTCATAGAGCTGAACACCAGAATTCTATTGATGTCAGTGGAAATTACTAAATATTCCCAAACACTTGCAAATGTTTTTTTCTGTGTGGTCAAGTCAGTGCTTCCTGTACCTTCACTAGTAAGGAAAATTACAATACCTAGGTCCATGTGTGGTCAGTAAGAAGCGCACCTCAAAAAATGCCATATAAGGAAATGTAATAAAAGGTTTATCTACAGATGCTCTTTCTTTGATTAGTTTTTCATCAGCACAAGAAGCCACAAAATATGTAAAACTTAGTTTTGCATTCCAGTGCTGTCTTCAGAACACTAAGGTGTTCTCCAAGCACCAGAGCAGTGTAGAATTCCCAGTGCAAAGAGATTTACAGATAAAAAAATGAGGGATAAGAAGATTATAACTAAAATATGTGCCATTTTTGTGGAATATATAATGAAATCCCTGTTAATGTGTAGCCTTGAATATGAAGTTTCAGCATGGATCTCAGACTTTGCAGAGGATCTTTTTGGAGTAATTACATAAATATGCAAAGGAAATATCTTTATTTGCTCATGTTATCTGCCAGAAACTTACTAAAAATAGCAAAAGAGATAAAACTCTGGAAGAAAGCTAACAGTTGCTTTTCTCCAGAATATGCATTGCAATGGCTGCTGCTAAAAACCTAGAGGAGTGAGCAGTTCAGCGAGGAGGAAATATTTGCCAGTGATGAAAGTTTATATGGATTATTGAAGACTAAGGAGAATTGTGAGGAACACCAAAAGAACCTGAAGCACCTAGAGAAAATAAGTTCAATGGTGGCTGTTGAAATTCATCCTCCCTAAGTGGGAAACAGCACACACTGCAGTGAGCGAATTACAGTGTCCTTCATGTACTGAGGGACTCTG
>JAVJGJ010000001.1:2950434-2982782 GCA_035590215.1 Microhierax caerulescens
GAGATCAACACTCACACTCAACTTGGTGTTGTCTGCAAACTTACTGAGGGTGCACTTGATCCCCTCGTCCAGATCATTGATAAAGATATTAAACAGTACTGGCCCAACAGTGAGCCCTGGGGGACACCACTTGTGACAGGCCACCAGCTGCGTGTAACTCCATTTACGACCACTCTTTGGGCCCGGCCGTCCAGCCAGCTTTTTACCCAAGGAAGAGTAAGTGTGTTCAAGCCATGAGCTGCTGGTTTCTCCAGGAGAATGCTGTGGGAAACAGTGTCAAAGCTTTCCTGAAGCCTGGATAGCAACATCCACAGGCTTTTGCTCATCCACTAAGCGGGTCACCTGGTCATAGAAGGAGATCACGTCAGTCAGTCAGGCCCAGCCATAAACCTGCGCTGATTGGGCCTGATCCCCTGGTTGTCCTGTGTGTGCCACGTGATGGCACTCAAGTTGATCTGCCTCATAACCTTCCCTTGCACCAAGGTCAGGCTGGCAGGTCTGTAGTTTCCCAGATCTTCTTTGTAGATGTGCGATACATTTTCCAATCTCCAACCAACCGGGCACCTCCCCATTTAGCCAGGACTGCTGATAAATGATCAAAATGGCTGGGTGAGCACTTCCACTCCCTCAGTACCCTTGGATGGATCCCAATCAAGCTCCAAAGACTTGTGTATGTCTAAGTGGTATAGCAGGTCACTCACCACTTTCCCTTGGATTATGGGGGCTTCATTCTGCTCCCTGTCCTTGCCTTCCAGTTCAGGGGGCTGGGTGCTCAAAGAACAACTGGTCTTACTGTTAAAGACTGAGGCAAGGAACACATTAAGTACCTCAGCCTTTTCCTCATCCTTTGATACTAAGTTTCCCTGTGTATCCAGTAAAGGATGGAGATTCTTTTTAGCCCTTCTTTAGTTGCTAATGTATTTATAGAAACATTTTTAATTGTCTTTTAAGACAGTAGCCAGATTAAGTTCTAGCTGGGCTTAGGCCTTTCTAATTTTCTTCCTGCATAACCTCCCATCCATGTAGTTCTCCTGAGTTGCCTGCTCCTTCTTCCAGAAGTCATTAACTCCTTTTTTCCTATTTCCAACCAAAGCTCAGTGAGTCTGGTCTTCTTCTCCACGAGCTTGTCTTTCAGCACATGGGGACAGCCTGCTTCTGCACCTTTCAGATTTCCTTCTTGAAAATGTCCAGTCTTCCTGGACCCCTTGGCTGTTCAGGACTGCCTCCCATGGGACTCTGTCAACCAGTCTCCTAAACAAGCCATAGTCTGCCCTCCAGAAGCCCAAGGTGGCAATTCTGCTGACCACCCTCCTTCCTTCTCTGAGAATTGAATATCATTTCACGATTGTTATGCCCAAGACAGCATTCCAACCATTGCATCACCCAGAATGCCTTTGCTCATAAACAACAGGTCCAGCAGGGCACCTTCCCTAGTTGGCTCCCTCACCAGCTGTGTCAGGAAGTTATCTATCACAGGCTCCAGGAACCTTCTAGGCTGTTTCCTGTCTGCTGTGTTGCATTTCCAGCAGACACCTGGTACGCTGAAGTCCCCCATGAGAACAGGACTAGTAATTGTGAGACTTCTCCCAGTTGCTTATAGAACATTCTGTCTGCCTCTTCATCCTGGTTGGGTGCTCCATAACAGACTCCCACCATGATATCTGTCTTGTTGGCCCTCCCCCTGATTCTTACCCATAAACACCCTATCATTGTCAAACTGTAGACAGTCAAAACACTCCTGAATATACAGAGCTACCACACTGCCGCTCCTTCTTTGCCTCTCCCTTCTGAAGAGGGATGAAATATATCTAAAATATATATACACACACAAGGAGGCACTGAACACAAACAAGAAATGCATTATATTCTTTAGTTGTGTTAAACTCATGCCACTGTGAATTTTTGTCAGAGCAATGCTCAGAAACTTTCTTTGCTAGACTGAAAAGCTGTTCTAAGGAGGTATATGTTCTTTCATATATTTTAGTCTTTTCAAATCTTACATCGTTTTCTCCATTCATTTTCTCCATCTTTGCCATTTCAGTGTAGGAGATAGAATAAGCTTTCACAGTGCAATGAAAACTCCAAACTGTTAGAAGAGACATATAATCTTAACAAAGCAAATTCTATAGGACTTTGTATAGAAGTATTGTATATTATTATTATGTAGTTATGTGTATAATATATAAGTATATGTTATGTCAGTTAGCTACTCTTTTTTTTTTTTTTTAATGTATTTTAAGATTCCAGAATTTCTGTATTGAGAACAGGAAAATTGATAAAATCTTATTTTGTTCAGCTTTTAAAATACAGTTAACGAGAACACTTACCTGAAAAGGGTATCTTCCACTACATAGCTTCAATAAATGTTAAAGGATGTTTGCATATTTGCAAAATATATAAAGGGTATGTGTTTTTTCTCCCCCCCTCTCCAAAAAAAAAACCCAATTATTTTTGAGGACATTAAGAATGATTATACTGAATGAAAAGCAATGAGAACTAAAATAGCTGCATGATTGAAAACATTATTTACATGTTAAGGTCAGAACACAAAGTGGGAAACTAACTTTATCAAATCACATACAATGCAGTAAAAATCAGGTAGCGTTCTATTTTTCCATTCCTTCACCTTAAATTCTGATTTAATTAGATAGTTTAAAATAAATGTTTTCATACCAAGCCAATCCAGAGTGTAATTTCTTTAAAATGTTAAGAAACTAGAAAAGGTTTTATCATCATTGTACAGAATTCTTTTCATCAAAGCTTATTTGCCAGATAATAAAAGGACCCAGCTCTTTGTTATTTTATTAATCCTTTGACAGGTAAAGTCAATATTTTCGTTTTTTATATTAATTAGTAGAAGGAGATGTTCCAAAAGAAGAAGCTTATTGTAAATCATCACTAAAATAGAACATAATGGAAAATAGGAAAGGGAAGAGAAAGAATATGCAAATTCTAAATAGCCGCCTTTAAATTATTATACAATGTATTTTTCTTCAATCAATGTAAATGTTAAACAATATTGTATAATGACACTGCAAAATGATAACAGCAATAACAGAATCAGAGAGATTAATGTTTTGAATGTGTGAAACCCTTAGGAAAGCTGATAAATAGAAAAAGAGAAAACAGTTATCACAAATTAAAAATACAAGACAGAAACTTGAACAAGATTCAAAGGTCAATTTAAAGCATATTTTTAAGGAGCTCTTATCATATTCCTCATCCCACACAAAAAGAATTCACTTACAGGTTCTTATTCTAATGCTTCACACATATTTCTGAATCCTAGTAGAAATGTCATAGTCTGGTTATGCTTTTATAAGCAGTGAAAATAATAGCAAGGGCAAAAGAAGAATGAGAAAGACATGCTATAGGCAAAGCAAGGCTCTAATGTAGTATTTACCAAGGTCCAGAAGGAGGCAGATAATTCAGATATGGATATTACTAAACCTGCTTATATGGAAGTACTTGGCTATGTGTATTACCTCCTCACTTCTATCTCATCCTTTTTCATAACATTAGTGACACCCATACAGCATCTGCTATGTTTTCAACTAATTATTGGTCACATGGTAATGTTATATGATTCTGAGAAGTTATTGCTTTATTATATAATACCACTGCTCATTATGAAAGACCTGAAAGTCACGGTTTTGGCTTGTACCCTTTCTCTTTTTTACAGTCACAAATGTCTGACCTTTTGAGACACAGCAAGTTCTCCCACCCTTCCTACCCTGACCCATACAAACCTGCATTTGGAACAACAGCTTTCTTCCTCTGTGACTATTGTTCAGCAGTGTGGCTGAAAACAATAGAATTAAATTGGTACTGAAGTGCCTAGTGAGTATAACTGTCCTTACTCTCAGTAATACTTCTTGGGTATTTTTTATCTGCTCTTCCCATTTTGTAAGATTTCCTTCTGCCGTAACCCTCATCAGCACAAGAGTGTTCAATAGAATGAAAAGCTCAGCTGCAGCTGAGTGTCTGTTTGCAGACATAGTCCAACCATGTTGGGGCCACACAGCCCTAATCATTAGAAATCTTTTTTCGTTTTTATTTTTTTTAATCCCCTCAAACACATCAGAAAATATTTTTTTCTTTTTTGTGAAAAACCTCACATCAGAATTTTTTTTTTTTTTCCTAAGTGTCCATTCCTAGACCTTACTACAGCACATGGTTTATGTCCTAGTAAACCATATTAAAGTTAGGGAAGAGAGTGGTGCCTGGTGCCTGGCATTTTTAATGCTGCGTAGATGTGCTAACACCAAGAACATAGATCAGCGGTCTGGCACAGCCACAGGTATTCAAAGTTGAGACAGCAAGTGTTTTAGTCAGATGAATAATAATCCCAGCAAGATGGAGTTTCAGCAAAGCTCATAAAGTCTTTCATCTTTTACTGTCTTTTTATTGCTATGAAATCTAACAGTGACTTTTCTTTAAACATACTACTAATTCAAGAGCTTTGTAGAGCAGAGAATCACGAAGTTATGCCCCTCCATCCCTCGCTACGTGGTATGCTCTACAGTGTGCTAGTGAAGTTCCCAACAGCATTTGTGCTGCATAAAATACATCTGTGGAGGGGAATATATACCTTGAGGTTCCAACATTCCATCTGCCTGAAGGATTCTTATAAATAATGCAGTGATTTTGAAAGGACAATTTAAATAGTTTGTCTTAAATTTCCTTAATCTTGGGTGTCATTCTTCTCTATGCTTCTTGATCATCATAATGAGCACATCACATTTTTCACTTTACATCTTGGATCTCGGGATATGCGTGCTAGGTCTCCTTTTTTGTTGTCCAGAGGGTCATTGTTGAAGGACAGAAGGCTTTCAGGGTGAAGGAAAAGATGTAATTTTAATTTTAGGTACAGGTTCAATTTCAGGCTTCTCAACCGTGACTGTCTCCTTTTAATGGGAGTTATATGCACACATTGAAGAAAATAGCTACTTAAATATCTGTTTTGATTGGCTGAATCTCTTTAAATAATTTATATACAACTGTGATCACAATATTTCTTGTCTGATGAGCTTATATGCTTGATTCAATGATGGGGAAAAAAACCAATAGGCCAAGTTGTTGATAGTAACTCCAAGGGAAAATATTCTGTACTAAAGTATTGCTACTATAAGTATTGAAAATCTTGAAATGTTACAAAAATTGAAATTATAAAACCACTGAAGGAAACTATTGCATGTAATCACCATAGTCTTTTTCTCACAGCTTGACTCTATGACAGTTTGATGGGTTTATTGCAGTTGGCAAGGATTGCTTTGGCTGAACTAAATGGGAGCTATCTCACATGCCCTTGATTGTGTTCAGATTAATCAGAGGCTTTTGAAGTGATGGCTTTTGTGTGGTTTTGAAGAATGATGCATTTTAAAAACTGATATATCAAGACATTTTAAAATAAAGGTATTTCAACAAGACCTGTATTGCCTCAATGAAATCCTACTGGGAACTATCTATTTCTCTCTTCACTAATACGAGGCAAAGATTAGGTTAGTTCTTTGTTATGACAGTATGAGCCTTTGCTGTTTTTAACAAGTGTATACATTGCTTAAAATGACCATCTTATTCTAACCAAATTAGTTCTCAGTCAGATCTGGAGATCCTCAGCACAAAGTCTGTTATGGTGATGAAAATATAATTGGCTTAGTTGACAGTTACATAGAGACTGGGGCTCTATTTAACAACTCACAAATGATACAGGGAGAATCTGTATTATAAAGAAGTTTAATGTTAAAGTATTTAATAAAATATTTGTTCTTCACTTTTTTTTTTTTTTGATCAAAGCTTCTTCTTATAGACTGATAGAAGAAAGATGAAGAGAATGCAGGCAGTACATAGCCTTTGTTAGCTACAACATAAATCATCTATAGAAAAGAAGGGGTTCCTCTCAGCTACTTCTTGTGAGCTAAATTTATTCAACTCCCCTTTCGTTGCCTGATGGACGACATATGTAGTCCCTCAAAAAACAAGGGCAATATGATTACCCATCGTTTAGATTAATTCCTCTCCATAAATCTATCAGCTTGAGCTGCTAATATTTACATGTAATGCACTTAGCATCTAAAGCTTTGCATTATGCATAGTAAATCATGATGGAAAAATTTTATTACGTTGTCTTCTTTCTGCTATAGCAAAATTCCATAATGACGTGCCTTAAATGTTTAGTCTAGTCTAGTTATTAAATGTCTCAGGTGATGTAGCATAATTGCGTTGGTAAAAACTCCTCTTCCTCACTGTGGTGTAATACCTTACCCTGTGACCAGCCTTCTTGATTCTAGGGGAGCTAGGATGATGTGCTACTGTCCACCCAAGCAACAGTCACAGAATGTCATTAACATCATTTTCCTTTTCTTTGTCTATAGGATTTAGTCAATTCCACCTCATAGCCTTTTGCTGTATCCCTTCTAAAACACCTTCAATTTAAACATGTCTGTTTCTCTTCAGGAAATTCATGTAGTGAATCATGAGAAGTGTCTCACTTCTTTTTCCTAAACTTCCCTTCTTTTTGTAACCCCAAAGGTGTTATGGCCTACACAACACACAACCCACTTTCATATGCTCCCCTCATACTAGCCCCTTCCCTCTAATTTCTGCAGTACTTGAAGAAAGTCACAGCCTTGCTGGCTCCTTCTTCAGCCACTCCCCAGCCCACATAGAGATATCAAGGCTGTGGTGTTTCCTGTTCTTTTTCTTGTATACCCTTATCTGTCAGAGTCTTTGTTGAAGATATGTATCATGGAAGACTGGACTAACACTCCCCTGGGTAGCTGCATTAAGTTACCATTAGCCTTTAGCTGAAATACTTAATTTTATAGAATATGCAATTAGATTTTGATCTCTGCAGTGCTTGAATATTTTTTTGTTCTCTGAAATCCCTCTAATTTTCAAAAAACTTAACCTACAACTGACCTAATCTCTCTGCTCATGTCACTAGAATAATTCCAAATCTCTGAAGGTAAGTCAAAATGCAGTGTCCATTCTAGTACTGTTGAACACTTCACCAGAGTCCGTCTTCCCCGCTCCTGAGGAGAACTGGTTACATTCTCCCTCACTAGAGGTCAGATCAAAGTGAATTTTGCTAATTAGTGCTCAGCATCTGAGCTGACAGTGGTAAAAATTAAACTGCCAGACAGAAAAAGAAATGAGTAGTGAGCAACTGTCAGTGGCAATTATTTCTTTGTTACAGCATCCATTTTATTAATGGTAATGGAGAAACCAGGGAAAGTGTTTCAGGGTTCCAAGATGATAATTAGGGGGTTTGTCCCTACCCTTAAGAGACTTGACTTATTTTACCTTCCCTTCCACCTTCTTCTAAACTTTTTCCAGCTCCCAGTGAATCCTCTCTAAAATCTGCTGAGAGCATTGACGGTCCCTGTGCTATGCCTTTTTCTGCTTGATATTAAAGCAGAAAGTTTCTTCCGTATTGTAGGTTGGAGCTCATCATTACAACACTCTTTGCCTCAGTTGAGACTTGGCTTTAAAGATGTGTGCTCATGTATAATCAAGTGAACTGGAATCCCTCCAGGAGGAGGTTTCAGCAACAACCTACTTAAGTGCAAGGTTTGTATCCATAGTGGAATTTGTAGTGACGTGACAGCAGTGAGCCTGAACTAGAAACAGAGGTGTCACCTAATGTAGTATCAGCAGACACCTTCCTTCCAAAAAACAAACAAAAAAAATATCAAATTCTATTCTTCCAGACAAATGAGATATTTACTTCTGTATATTATAGTAAGGGTAACACAGTAAGAAAGATATACAGTCATGCAAGTAAAAGCAATTGTAAGGCTTGTATCCAGCTCTCCAGTATGACGTCCATTTGCATCAGTTACGTTTCTTGACTTTTTTCTCAAGGGTATTTTTCTCTTGGTTTTTTTCCTCAATTGTGACAATGAAGACTGATATTTTTTTTTCTCTTTTCTTTCTTTTGTTTTGTAACAATAAACCCTGAGATTTCTGTCATCAGATGGTACCAGGAGCAAAGGTCCTAGGCACAAGCTTTCAGTACCACTGTCTGAAACTCATATTTCCCTGGTATTTGGGGTAGTCCTCACTTAGATTTTTAGAAATCTCACTGTGAGATATCAAAGGAACAGAATATAAAAGAGAAATGCAACCACAAGATAAGGTAAATTGCTTTTTCATGGATGAAGAAGAAATTCATGCAGGCTTGTGTAATAGCTCTTCTATAGAATAGAAGGAACATATCTTAATATTTATTTAATTTTGTCAGGAGTGAAGAAGGCTTGGTGTACTAGGAAAATAAATGAAATAAACTTTTTTCTTTTTTTTTTTTTAAACTGTTGAATTCTGAATGATACAGAATGATTGATTTTACAGCATTATTTTTCATTGTACACTGTTGTAATGTTTTTGTCGTCTGGCTTGAAATCTTCCAATCTAAGAGATCATCATTTCCTTCAGTAAAATGATTCGCATTGCAGTCTATTTCAGTGTAGGAAACATACTTTCTTTCAGTCCACTCTGTTGAATGACTAGCCATTGCCATTGGATGGTGGCCTGCAGGAGTATTTATTTTGCCCTCAAACTCATAAATTATTTGCTTAAATGTGAATGATTAAAAAAATAAATAAATAAATTCAACCTGAACTTCAGCATTTGTACACTTTTTATGGTGTATATATTTTTAATATGAATTCAGCACTCTTTCTTTATAAGCTTAGTAGCATATTCTAGGTGGTACTTAAATATTTAAAAATGCCTTCAGATCACCCCCTCCAATCTGCCGTATCTCCATAACATTGCTTCTGTCAGTAGTTTCTCATGCTTCTCCCTTTCTATCACCTTTTTCCTTTGTATGCTTCACTACCTTCTTACTTGTTTATATTTATGTTTAGTCATCTTATCTTTGACACTGAAGTTCAGTCAGTTCCCAGTGATTTAACTGAGTGCCAGACTGACCATATCAGAGGCACAATGTTGTTTCCTTGCACAGCTGGTTTTGGGTCAGCGGAGCCTTTTAAGTGCAGACACAGCATCACAGGGACATAAATGCATTACTCCCAAGACCAGCACAGGTGGGTTTGGTTCTGACAGGAAGGTACAGAGACTTCCAACTATTGCAGAAATAAGCTTGGGTCTTGTCACATTCATAAAACCCAATACAGTGCTTTCATGCCAAACTTTGGCTGGCTTCAGTAACCTTTGTTTACCTTGTCTCTGCCATTCCCATTATTTTCTAGATTTTTCTATTACTGAGGGTAGTTCATACCTCATTAATGAAAACCGTTTCTTTTCTCTTCTAATTCCTTTCTGTCCTACATCTGAGTGTTGCATCTACCTATATTCATATTGCATTTGTATTCTGTCCGGGTTTCTCCTGTAGGTGTTTCTCTTTTTTTCAGACTTTGTCAGGGGAGTCTCACCAACATCTCCTTAAGTCATGTTTAAGCTCCTCAGTATGACATCTTTGACTAATAGGATTGTAAGCATCATGGTTGGGAGGACCTAGTCATTTATACTTGTAAAGCACAGTCTGACTTCTGGTATTTTACATTTAATAAAACATATTCTGTATCTATTGCCTTGTCTCTCCTGAAGGAGGGGAAGACTAAAATGGTAAAACAAAACTAGACCAGGCATTCTCTGTAGATTTATACCTATTCCTGAAAGTTACATTATGCTTGGAAAGCTATTTCTTCTTCTCCTGTATTGTATTTTACTCTTCTTTTTACTCTCTGGCTTTCTTTGGAATCAAATGCAAAATTGCATTCAGTGCACATCAACACTTTCAAACTGAAACTCAGCCCCACTACCTTCAGAGTTTACTTTTTTTCTAGTTTGGAAGTGCTGACATTTTAATGAAATATCCTATTCTGATTGTGTATGAGGAACCAAGTGGATTAACTTTACATATAGACATATATGCACTTGTCACACTGGATTGACTTACTAAATTTGTTTTATTTCACCATTCTTTACAAGAGTAAATTAGCTCAGTAGTTTCAACTGCAAGTGAAAACTGGTGTGGTTTTTTTCCTATGGTATAATAACTTGAGACCTAGAGAATATTTGGTATGACACTTTATTATGATCATTCATTCTTTATGAAATCACCAACGAAGTCAGTATTACAGACACAATACAAATCTTCCAAACACGTATCACCTGAATACAATGTGCTCACTAGGTTCCTACGAATTGAGGTGTACATAGTATAATGACATTTCCTTGACTTCATTGCTGGACATATTTACAGTTGTTAGTGGCTTAATTTCACACATATAGGTTTCAGCATAATCATTATTGTCATGATGATTACAGTAGTTATGGTAATAATGTGGCTCCAACGTACCATTGAAAAACTACTCTAAGGATGGTCAAAGTCAGCTACTTCTAACAACCAAAATGAGCAGTTTCAGGTTGCTTGTTACAAGTTTGAAGTTATTATGTGATTATTATTGTGTAGTGAACTGGTTAATTCACTTTCCATTTGACAGGTTATGTCCACATAAGCTAATGCCACAGTGGGCACTCTAGTTTGCACTATAGATAGAAACACTGAGTGCTGAATGGGGAATACAGGCCACACTGTTGTCTTAACCATCACAAATAGTGGTTCAGTGGAAACAATTATATACACCAATGGGAAATTGGGTACCTTTTTTCTAATGTGAACACAACAAGGCTCAGGATTTGAGGACTGTCCATTTGGTGCCTTTCATAGGAACTAAATAGGTTGCAAAAAGAAGAAAAAGATCTATTAGCACTATGATTTGTCATACTTAATCACCATATGTTTGAGTGTAGCAAGTAAATATACTCAAAGTTCTCAGAAGGATAATATTTTTATTTATCCATATGATCTTCTGAGCTTTCCCAGTGGTCAAGAGGGCTTCTGAGTATAAAATAATATAGCATATATTTATTGTAGTTACATATATCAATATATCACATAAAGACATACTACTTGTACTACTCTCTCTACATACACTTCAACTACAGTAGAACATCTTTTATACTAAAATGTGATGCCAGTTTGGGGATCCCTCTTTTATTAAGCAGGGGATTATATTACCATATCAGTAAAGCTTATATAGCACCATTACAAAGTGAATTAAAAAAAGCATATACGCAAGACTGAGATTTTTTGGTATACTAGCAATTCTTTTCATTGGCAGACCCTGACAATTTTGATCAAAATCAGAAGGGAATGGACAGAGATACACACAAAGAAAAAAGAAAGGCACTCCTTCACATTTAAAATAGCTTCAGGATTCATAGACTCATAGAATCATTTAGGTTGGAAAAGACCTTTAAGAACGTCAAGTCCAACCATTAACACAGGACAGCCAAGTCCATCACTAAACCATGTCCCTAAGCACCACATCTATGCGTTCTTTTAAATACCTCCAGGAATGATGATTCCACCTCTCTGGACAGCTTGTTCCAATGCTTCAACACCATTTCAGTGAAGAATTTTATCTGATATCCAATCTACAGCTCCCCGGGCATAAATTGAGGCTGCTTCCCCATGTCCTGCTGCTAGTTACTCGGGAGAAAAGACCAACCCCACCTGCCTACAGCCACCTTTCAGGTAGCTGCAGAGTGATAAGATCCCCTCTGAATCTTCTCTTCTCCAGACTAAACGTTCTCTCAGATGCTCCTCATAAGACTTGTCCTCTAGAGCCTTCACCAGCTTTGCTGCCCTTCCCTGGGCAAACACCAACACCTCAACATCCCTCTTGAAGTGAGGGCCCCCAAACTGAACACGCTATTCAAGGTGCAGCCTCAGCAGTGCTGATTGTCCCCCAGCAGTCACTTCCCTTGTCCTGCTGGCCACATGCTCTTTGCCTTCTTGGCCACCTGGGCACACTGCTGGTTCGTGTTCAGCTGGCCATCAATAAGCACCCCCAGGTCCTTTCCCACCAGGCCCTTCCCAGCCACTCTCCCCCCACTTGCAGCATTGCATGGGGTTGCTGTTACACAAGTGCAGGACCCGGCCTTATTGCTTGTTGAACCTCATACTGTTGGCCTCGGCCCATTGATCCAGCCTGTCCAGATCCCTGTGCAGAGCCTTCCTGACCTCAAGCAGATCAACATTCCCTCTGCAACTTGGTGTTGTTGCAAACTTACTGAGGGTGCACTCGATCCCCTCATCCAGATCACCAATGAAGATATTAAACAGAACTGGTCCCAATAATGAGCCCTGGGGGTAGGTTCCTATCCTCCCTAAACTATGAATTGAGTTTTATACTTAGATTTATTTTTTTTTCATAGGTTCTTTTTATTACCTTACTTGCCAGATTTATTCCATTATCAGATATTCAGATCTATCCCAAGTCAGTAACTATTGATAACTCATGTCTTTACGATGAAAACACACTGCAAGTAGAACAAAGCAAAATATTAGAGATGACTAAGTAGCAAGATTTAGTATTCAGTCACTGGTATTGGATATTTTCAATGGGTCATGAAGTTGTACTAAAATATACAGAAAATGCAAAGTAATGTGTACATGACCTTACTGTGCCTCCTGGTGTTTACCTCTCATTCTAAGGCTGAAAGAGCTAGAGATACAGGTCTTCCAGTTTTCTATTGCTTTGCTATTGCAGATTTTCTGGGTGACAGTACAGGGTCTAGTAAGCACGCTCTTCCCATGAAATCATTCCTTTCTCTCACAACTGAGCTACTGAGAATGCAGACTTTTGTAGCAGACAGAAAATTGTTGGATCAGTTTTATTTTTGCTCAGCTCTTGGAAGCGAATAATTAATTATTTTTAAATGCTCTTGAGGAACTGAATTAATTCCTACACACTTCTTCTGAAGACAAGGCATAGTCCTTGTTTAGGCATATTTTTATTTGCAGTTTAAGAAAAACTGTTTCCAACATTTTGTGTCTTAAAGTTGGTCTAATAATAATATAACTTTTGATTACCACTTACAAGGTTTGTGGGAGAGAGTGGCAATGAGTTGGAAAATACAGATTATCTTAACTTTGCCTGCCTCATTCATATTTTAAGTAAATCAAAATCAAATGAGAATATTCAAAAAGTAGCTACACAGCAGCAGTCCCAAATACCAATGCTTGTAACACTGGTCTGGTCTGAGCACAGATTCTCAATATTCCCTGAACACTGAAGATATCCACACCCCATCCCACTCCCTACAGTGGTGGCTTCAATAGCCACCTTCAATAGAACTTTCTGGAGGATCCACACACTTTCTGAGCAAAACAGCTAAATCAGGCCACATTCTGAACCCTCCTGGTGGTCACATTTTCTTCCAATGGTTAAAAGGGAGGATGATGACGATGGCCATGTCAGGTTACTGCTAAGTCACTCCTCTCTCTACTGTCCTCTACTTAGTGGTGACAAATAGGATTGCCTAGGGTAAAACCATACCTTATGTGCCAGGACTGCTCATTCCAGTTTCTTCCCATGCAACCAACCATGCATCATCCCGGATCCCCTATATCACTTCAGCTCCTCAATGTCTAATTCCAGTATATCAGTCCGCCTAAGCCAGCATCATCCCACCTACTTTCACTTTCCAACTGCTACATTCCAGTCTCTGTCAGCTTCTTCATTTTTATGTATGTATTTTTTTGATGAGAGGAATAGGGACTACATTATTTTTTATAGGTCTAGGGGGAGTTTCTTTTCATTCAAATGTCATTAACTAAGGTGCCAATTTCTGATGTAGCCTTTTCTGAAAATGTTAGCATCCTTATTACACTTGTGTTATTGTGCAGTATGATAGGAAGTTCATCCCAGAGGGTGAACAGCTGAATACTAGCATCAGAGAAGAACGCTATGGAAAAGGGGTACTTTTCATCAATTCATAGTCGTTTGATGCAAAAGCTAGGAGACAAGGAAATTATGAAATTGTGCTTTGCTGAACACCCAGGCAGAAAACCAACCCTTAAAAAAAAAAAAAAAAAAAAAAAAAAAAGACAGCTTAGGTTGTGAAAAGAATTGGATCAGCTAAAAATAAGAATTAGTCAGGTTTAAAAAAAAACAGCCTTATTGTTGCTGAGTAGATTAATAGCTATATGACAGTATAGTTCTGTTATTATGCAGCTTGAGAAGCATGAATGCTGCTTACAGGTAGATTATAAAAAATCAGTTTATTTTGACTGGTAGAGAGGTCACAGCTTAACAAAGCAAAACCTAAACTAGTATAATATCTATGTTTAATTATTACCACACTTTTTGATGTACAGGTTGTTTAGGTATTTTATCCATATTTCATGCCCAAAAGAGTAAGTTGCTCATCCTATATTTCATTTTGGCAATACCAGCTGTATAGAGAAACAATTTTACCTGAATTGCTGTGATGATTGGAGCCTATGTCTTTAACATATCCTTATCTTTTAAGGATATATATGGCTATAACGTTGTAATTCTCCATTTGCTTCCCTGAAGTCACAAGGTACTTGTTGAGATGTACTATAAAACTTTCATACACTAGATTACCAATGAGGTACCTCAAGGGAATTCAGAAGAGTATCCATATAAATTTGGGACTGTTACCTCCAGGTTAGTACTTTGGATGTCGGCTTCAAGAGTGGTCAAAGAATATCCCGTGGCGATGACCCTGCATTCCCTCAGTCATCCCACCTTAAAACATTAGTGGGCACCCTGGGATGATGGAATTTCTATTGCACAGTTTTGTCTTGGCTACATTTTTAAACAATCCCTCAGATCTCAGCAGATGCAACCTACAATATTGCTTGCATGGTGAACACAAGAACTGATGCTTTTGGCAACCTACTTGCTATTGTATTAATTGTGACTTTATGTTATTAGCTATATGACTGGACATAAGTAGTAGCAATCTATCCACAAAATTTCAGTAATACAAAAAGCCCACACCAATACTTCAATACTTTACATTTTAACAAACAAAAGACCCATGTGTCCCACCTTCCCATTTTACACATAGTTTTTCTGCAGACTTTTTCAGAGATTCAGTAAGACATTTATGGTAATAAGGCCAGAGTTTGGGCCTACACAACAACAGAGTGCAAAATAACAGCATCAAATACACATATATTAAGTTCAAATCAGTTGGGGAAAAAAAGTCATGCTCATCAAGGAAAATGTTGGCTGCTTAAAACAAAAAAGGAAAGTGAACAGTTACCATATTACAATTAAAATACCTTTTACAAGAGGAAAATATTTTTCACATGCAATCTCATAAGATTTTCACATTTGTCTTTTCAGTTCTTAATTTTAGTGTACTTAAAATACATCAGATCTTATGGCACCACTGATTATATAAATTGTGGAATTATATTGAATGGCAACATAGAATTTAACATCTCATTGAGAAAATTCTGCTAAAAGAAAAAAATGATATAATATTAATTATAATTTTCCCTGTGAATTTCACAAAAAAAAAAAAAAAGTGAGAACATTTCCTATCAGTGCATTTGATACCAACTATATTAAACCTGAGTTTTTTCATGTAGGTGGCCTTGAGAAAATAGAACATCATTGAGCATAGCCTGGTTTTGAAAGCTATTTGTATTTTGTGTTTGTAGCTTTAAATAGTTGTAACTCCCAAGAATTTTAAGAAGTAGAACTCATTTTATATGGCCTATCTTTCGGTGGAACCTGCAGGACTGTCATAAGCATTGAATTCAATACCAGTTTCAGGTATTAGTTCCACATGTCTAGTATTTTTACCTCTTCTGGTTTAAGTTCGTAAACCATAACCTCATGTGTAATTTAAATCAGTCTTTTCTGGAAGTTCATAAATATGTATTTGATGCAAGGGATAGACCAGAACTCACTCCCAAGATGCTGTTCGTGCTAAGTGGAATCTCCTTAGGAACCGCTTCAAAGATCAATTCTTTTTGTCCATAAAAAATAAGTTTAAATTGTCTTCTATGAGCCTGCTGTTAGCAATTGTACTGTTACATTATGTATGATTCTTTGACTGCTCATTGCTTCAACAAACTGCACAGTGCTCCATTAGTGATTTTCAATTTCATGCTAAGCTTTGCAATTTATTAGTGTTGTTTAGGCTAATGTTCTATTATTTTGCATATTTTATATCATATTTCATTTGCTATTCATATGACCTAACTGTTAAGTATTGGGGATCAATAAGCCCTCTAAATGTTTTCATATTCGTATTAGGAAATAGAGGGAAATTTTGCAGGCAGCCCAATACATAGTTGATTAGTACAAAGTTAAATTTTTTAGCAATTTTCAGTTTTCCCTTAAGTTTGCAGATTTGACTACAGATTTCCAAACAATAACATAATGGTCAGATGCACTTATACATGAAAATAATTTGTTTTAGTAATGATCCACTAATTGTAGATACCTGAACCATGTTTGTGTGGATTCTTTGCCAGTGTGCTCCCTGTATATAAATACCAAGATTAAATTCAGCTTAAACACCACCTACTTCCAAGAAGCAGGTGCAGTTCCACATTTATTTTGGTTTTGATTTTTCTCTTTTGCAGAGCTCTGCACTGTTTCAGAAAGGGAAATATTTGCTATTAGTCTGAGAAAAATGTAATCCTTCTCCCATGGAAGGTTGTATAAACTCAACATTTTTGTGTGCTCAGTTACTGTATCTGGTAGAAAAGCATACAAAAATTAGCAAGCACCAATTCACATTTTTAAATCAATTGACTTCACACCTTTTAGATTCCCTTTTCTTAAAAAAACAGAGGTTTAGAAAGCAGCGGTGCTACAAAAATGGAATTTTAAGAGCATTTATAAATGGTTTGAAGTGTTAATGGAAAATATGTATGTAAACATATGTTAGAATTGCTAAAAAATTGATACAAGTAAGGAACAAAATGTCAGCTATCTTACTGGTACGTTGCAAATAGGGAGTAGGACTGAAATTTTGAATGCTTCTGAGCATGTGGATCACAACACTAATGACCACTCAGTAAAGAATTAGTATTTAAGAGAGTTAGAAAGCACTGATACTCCTTTTCTTTTTGAACATTTGTCTTTTGTATAAAATTTAGCACATGTAGTTTTTCAACACAGAACCAACGATACAAGAAACTTTGAAAAAGCAAGATATGTATTAGTTAATAAGCACTAGATGACCTCACATGGTTCTACTACTTTACGTGATGTAGATATTACATCTCAATTGCTACAAATTCATCAGGTTTTCATTCACATTCTGCAAAGAAAAAAATAAAGGTCCAGCTTCAACTAGAAACTTTGCATTTTCCCCATGATTTCATCAGCAACATAACTTGTATGTGACTTTGGATATTTATTTTTTTTTAAATAATGAAAACTGACTTTAAAATGTTCATGTTTAAAATCTCTACGTTTATAATGTACATAATAATTACATAATAAACCTTCAACCTAAGCAAATAGTTTTCCAAAATCAGTTCTGTTCATTGATTTCCAAAAGACAAATTGTAAGGAAAACCTTCAGCTGGTCTGAAGGCCCGGGATTTGCAGGATGCAGATATAGGTGCTTTTTAGAGTCACCAGGTGCCTGATTCTCCTGCCTGGGATCTTTGAGGTCCTTCATCTCCCCAGCTATGAGCAACTAACACAGCCAGAGAGCTCCAAGAGCAAGATCTGCAAAATCACAGGTATCAAACAAATCTCCATGTAGCTGGTAGAAAATAAGGCCTTTTCCTCAAAGCTGTGTGTATCCCCAGAGTATGTCTGGTTTGGCACTTCACCATAGTCAAATGAAATTGCATCTAATTGTTTGAAGCCAGCCATGTGTAAGCACACAGCCACAGAGTTATAGATTTATAAGCCCAGTATCTTCAAAGCTGTAATTTGAAAGTTCACTAGTTTTTAATTTATAGGCATTTTACTAGTAGACTTTCCAGCTTCATGCGTTTTGCATACTTGTATATAGGAATGCAATAGGCATATGATGACATCAATAGTAAAAATCTCTGACTACTTTCCTTTATATCCTTCTCTTCCTCATTTAGACAGCCACTCAGAGCTTCTTGGCATGCCAGTGGCTTCTTTCTCTCTCAGCATATGGAGAAGATAGAGCTCCTTTCTACATACTCTCTGACACACGCAGCCCTCATTTTACCCATCTGGATTTGCCATGAATCCTCACAAACACCCAGCACATTTCCTTCCCACGGCCAATGTAGGGAGAGTAGCGATGTAACGCCAACTGCTAAAACACCCTCAAGATACCGGATGAAAGCAAAAGATTCCTTCACAAGGGCATTTTTTTCATGGCATTGTCCAAACTGGAGATAGCCTGAACATGTCAGGACAGCATAGAGATTAAGTTCTGATTTAAAAAAGGAAGTATTTTCTCAAGATCTGTGAATAGCAGCAAGAGCTGTGGCTTTATCAGACTACAGAAAGCATTACAAGTGGTACAGTTATCACAATAATTGTATTTGCAGTAAATTCTTGGTCTAGACAGGGCATAGTTAAACTTATGTAAATATTTGGAGATTTGTACATATCTGTAGTGATTAAAGATCTGCTTCAAAGGATTATTTTGGGGGTTTGCTTTCTCTTTTGCTGAAAAATATACAAGTATGTATAACAGTGGGTCAAGCAGATATAGACTATTAAGAATGAAAAAGTAAAGCAGGCGTCTGTGCTGAGAGATAAATGGTTGTGGTTCACAGCACTAACAATCTCTGCTGATGCAGCTGGTAGAGATCGTAAACCCCATGATGAAAATATCTGCATATCCATATTATGATGCTCTAAAGCACTGCAGGCACAGATGGCAGAACTTGTAAGTTCTCTCAGAAACATAGTTATGGTTCACAACATTTTCAGATTCTTCTGAAAGAGCAAGTATAGCTTGTAAGCCCTGAGGAGAAGTTGATGGCACTTACAAACTATGCCAGTTCAGGTGGCAGACCTCGTAGACATTGAGAGAAAAAATAACTGTGATTCACGATGCCTGTCAGAGAAGTGCTAGCGTTTGCAAGCTCTGATGACGCAGTCAGCAAAGCAGAGTTTTGGCATGTTTATTTCAGGATGGCATCTGAAAGAAAAGGGGGGGATGGGGACGACACGACCCACCATGCAGTAAAGTGCCTTATATTTCTGTTTAGCCATCTCAGGTAGATAAAAGACTAAATCAGTCTTCCTAGAACTTCCCCTGTCAGTCCTAGGTAGTCTCATTAGTTCTTCTTGTACCTTTAACAACAGATTGAATACAAAGCTATACAGAAAAAGCTTTATTATGTTATGCAAAACAGTAAGTTACATAAGACATAAATGAAAGAGCAGCACCCTGTAATTGTGTTCTCTTGTAAATGCCTTGTTTAGAGAGAAACACATGGATATTTGAATACCTTTGAAAAAAAAATGTCCATATCAAAGGCCATTCATTTATTTGAGAATTTATTCAGAAGAATTCTATTGTGAATTGAATAGGATCTGTAATGAGATGACCTATGAATTTAAGAACTATTATTTTTTCATTCTTCTTGTAGCCATTTCATTTTTGGGAACAGTTCTAAAATCATTTAATTGTTGAGGTAATATTTTTGATCTGAATAGACATTTAAAACTCTGGTGATTAAAATAAGTAACTGAGTCACCAGTAATTGCTGGTTTGTAGAGCATGTTGAGAAGACTATTGACAGGAATAAGTGAAAACCTTTGAAAAACAAGGGAAAGCCTTTGAGACAGGCAGTATTGCTTTGCCAACCAGACTTTACCACTTGAGTGTTACCCAAGAGCAGATGCCTACCAGTTGGAAGCACTGAGGCAGGAACTGTTGTATGTGCTGAGGAGAGTAATTTTAATAATTTGATGTTCTAGAGTACCTAGAGAGATGTGAAAATTAAGTAGCTGTGACTTAACAAGTGTGAGATTGTTATTTGCCATACTAAAAGAAATATATGTGTGTTTTAATGAGACTATTTGCAGTCTATATATAACACATCTTATGTCTTTCTAGCATTATTTAAAATATACATAAATGCCTGTATGGACCAGCTTTATTGAACATTGCCCTTCAACTAATAAGGGCACACAAATGGATATTATTATTTTTTTCTGGGTTTCTTTTGTGTTTGAAGAACTACATCTGAGTAATCCAAATCCTTTTTTGTGACTAAAACTAGACTGAAACTAATAAAAACACTTTTTAAAAGTTAAACAAACAGAATGGCCACTTGCCATAATGATTTAACATTTAAAAATTTAAAAAAAAAAAAGATACACCCACAAAAAAGCCAAAACAGAACAGTAAATACATACATACATTAAAAAAAAAAATGTTCTCTGGGGCTAGAAAAGAGTAAAGCAGGAAAAAGAACATAAGTAATATGAGAAGTATTGTACAATACCAAAAGAAATCATTTAAAATTACATCTTGTTGCCAGGCAAATAGAAAGTTTTGAAAGATGAATGTGAAAAACTTACTAGTATGTAGAAACCAATTTATTTTCAAATTTCTAAAAGAGATTATTTTGTATCTTAGATGAAAATGTAATTTTTCTATTTTCTCAGCACTGACCCAACCTTCATTATTATTATACAGTTGATGTATTATTAAAACAAGATTGTGAAAGTCAGGATGTATTTTATCATGTCCATCTTCAGTTTCACTGACTTATTTGCAAAAATTCAAGTGATAACATAACAGAATAGTTGGCAGATACAACCTTCCATATTTACATTCTGGGGGTAAAATTCTGTCTGTGTTCATAGGTACAGATGTATAGAACACATACTGGTCTTCATTTATGTATATCATAAAGCATGACAGTAGGATAAACTGCTTTCCCTTTCCAGTAGACATCTATTTTTTAAGTCAATCCAAAACTAAAAGCAGTGCCTTTTGGGGCTTGAAAGACAGGTGCTCAGAGCAACAGTATCGGATTTTTGTATAACATATCCAAAACCAAGTCTGAGATAGATATCTTAGTCCTTTTCCCTGTGACTATAAAACTCAAATGCAGCACAGAACATACTGAAACAGTTTTGGAAGGAATTAACTAGGAGAGAGAGGGAGTTTAATCTCTGTTGTTATTTTAACTAATAATGTATAACCTAAATGAACTGATAGCAGACTAAATGAATTAGTAGCATTTCAATATACTACTTGTCCTACGCACATACTACAGTTTTTGCTGTCATATATGGCTTTTCATTCAGTCTCTGAAAGAAACTTTTATGCTTTAATTTCTGCTCTCCCATAACATTTCTTCATATATTATTCTCATATAAATCTGTTACTAAGAGCTGGAGAAAAATAAAAAGCTGGTTTAATTCCCCTCTCCCCAATAAAATATCTTCACATATTGTTTTCATATGAATATGCTATTTTATTAAGGGCCAATAAAAATTAGAAATGTTATTATTTCCCAAGGCAATGTTCAGGATTTCCTGGAACTTTCAGTTAAGATACTACATTATACGTCCCAAGTATAGCTCAAATACTAATTAATATATTTCTGCAAAATCCATGTAAGCATATTGAATAAATATTATTTTCTTTTTCTCATATATGTGGAAATCAACAATGTTAAATTACATACGTAATGCATAGTCACAAGATTTAAGTCTCATTGTTGCAACATATTTCCAAACATTCCTTTGATGTTCCAGAGGAAATATTTGTTAAATGGAAATGCCTCTTGTTGCTGAGTCTTCTTCCTATGATAGTCACTACTCTCAACTCTAAAAGATCTCCGGGGGAAAAGATTAATCAGATTTCAATTATGCTATAGAAATACGTACTTTACATACTTACATTCTGAAAAGCATTGTGGTGATTCTCTAATGTGTTTAAAAATTCTAAAACATTTTTAAAAGCCACTTAAAAAGTCAAGCCAAACTCAGGCTAATGGAACACAGTGTCATCCTTGCAAGTGATGCATCTCTATTCTTCAAAGCCTTGCTGTATGACATTACACATATATTGTCTGAATTTTCTGTGAATCATTATTGAAATTTTTCTAGGAGATTAATCAAACCAGTTCATAGATGTAGAAGATTATTTCTGCAGTCTTGCATGGCTTTTAAAAAGGAAAATATACTTCCAGACCTGAAAAACTAGGAAAGCACCCTCAATTGTTTTTGGTTCTACATACAAAAGGCTTTGTTTGTCTCTAAATTTTATTATCACTTGCATTTTCTCACAAACTTCTGATATTTAAGTCTTTTTCTCAGGAGAAAATCAGAATTCTAGCTAACAATACGGTACAATTTTATAACATTAAAACAAAGTTACAGAAAGGTTTTTTGTTTTTGTGGTGGGGTTTCAGTTTATCTGTGTTATTTTTTTAAAAAAAAATAAATGTTTGGAGATTAGATTGACATACCTTCTTTTAAGTCTCTTTTAAGTAAAACCATATGTGAAATATGACCAAACAGAAAAATGGTAAGGATTAGCTTAAAGAAAAGTTGACTGTTCTAGTTGAGTAATATAGTATTGTGTTTACGTCTGTGTAGAGATTTATTCTATTTATCACTGAAGAATGCACCCAGAGTTTACAAGACTGAATTAGCATCTATATGTTAATCTGATCTTTTTCAAACTTCTGCACCAGGCCTGGCTGCTCTGTGTATTAAAGTGTTTATCCCAGAAAACCAACCATTCCCAGTTCCTCTTTATTTGTCTGTTCTTGTTGTGGCTTTAATCTTTTAGCTTTTCTCCTTCAACAATTTTGTATTTGTGTTAGTCACCTTACGCAAGGGCTTGCATCAAGCTTTTCCTGTTTATCTTTTATGTCTGACATTATTAGAATCTTAAACTATTGTTCAGGTGACAGTGCTGAAGTTCAAAACCTTTCAGTCTCTTAGAGAGGTCAACACACTGGTATGTAAAACCAGTGTGCAGACATTGAGTGTTTTTGATTTGTTTTAAGTAGGTCTCTAATCTCTGCAGATAATGAGTGTGCATTTGTCACAGAAATTTGTTTCCAGCCTAGATCACAAGATGTTAGACAAGAATTTTGTTCTGTTGTAAAAAAGAGAAAGACATTTATTACGCCTTTATTAAATCATAAGCTTGTTTACTTTGATAGTCAGCAGTAAATGTCTGGTTCATTTCCAAGCAGTACAAAATTGTAGACAGAGCAGCTTTAACCATTAATAGAAACAATACATTCCCTGTTTTAAAAACAGATGTGTTAATTTCATTATCAATAACTTTGTCCCAAAGGGGGCTTAGTAATGTAGAGGCCAAGTGAAATAAGTAAGTAAAAGACTACAGGAATGGTTGTATGAAACAAAACACTCCCCAAATGAGAGCCATGTTGCTGTGGACATTTGGGACCTTTTGGTTATACAGGCCATTACCTGGAGCTCTAGTATAGAGCTCAACCAATTCAAATGGAATGAAAGCTCTCAAAGATCTTAAAACAATGAGGTACACTAAAACTCCTGGAATTAATATACTGCAGAATGTTCAGTGAGATACATTTCACCAGTGGCAGCACTAAAGACTCATTGCAGTTCCTCCAACTTTAAGGATATGAGATAATAAAAGTGAACAGAGTAGAATAAAACAGAATGTTTCAGTTGGAAGTGATCTACAGTGATCATCTCATCCAACTGCCTGGCCACTTCAGGCATATCTTCATAAAAATACCTCCCATCCTCCCCAGTAAAAATTCCGGCTAAGATTGATGCTACTCTAAATAGTACTGGACAGCAACATGTCCTTAGCACAGAGCACTCTATTTTTTTACAACAATTTAGAAATTTCCTATTAATTGCTAGGAGAGTTCACCTTTGTACTCTTGTTAAACCCTAACGCTTCCCCCTCCAGGAAATGTAGTTGACCCCTTCTGCACCCATCACCTGAGCATACAATCCATCCCTGCCAGAATGCCTTCCAAATGACAAATCCCCAAACTGCAAGGTGGCCGGTTCACTCTTCTAACTGTTGGAAAGTTTTCTGGATTTTAAATTTTAGCATGTATGAATCAAATCAGGATGACAGAAAGCGTGCTTTTCTGCAGTTA
Organism: Microhierax caerulescens; assembly: GCA_035590215.1. NCBI lineage: Eukaryota > Metazoa > Chordata > Aves > Falconiformes > Falconidae > Microhierax > Microhierax caerulescens. The sequence goes on from JAVJGJ010000001.1 coordinate 2,974,337, forward strand.
CATTCCATTACTGGAATCAAGCTGGCTGCATGCACTGCTGGACCTGAAGGTCAGCCTTTGTAGCCAACATGCTGGTTCTGCCTCCCTGCACTTCACCAGCCAGGTTACCACCTACTTCTCCTGAAAAAGCCAGGAATTGAAAACAGTTCTGCCTTGTGTTCTCTGACAACAGGGAAAACAAAGTAACACAACTTTTTATGTTAAAGCCATTGTGTCTACACTTACTATGTCCTCTCCCTTCCAAATGACCAGTTTCCATTTCTTATCATCCAGGCTACTTAAGGCACTTCTACAAGTGAGCCAGAAAAACATAAATGAATTTATACAGCAAGAGAAAGACCTGACAACAGGATAGGATGCATTGCGAGTCTGGTTTTATACAGTTATTGGACATTTATTATCTATTACTGCAGGGAATTTTAAAAATTAACATATTAGTTGTAAATCTAAATACTTGTTTAGAACCTTGAAGGTCTGAAGTAAAATCCTAGAAAAGTTTTGCTCTTGTTTTTAGCCAGAAGACATTCAAGAAAATTGCTTTGTATTCTCTGTCTGTGTTCCCATTGCTTTAAGGCCAGAAGAAGTGTTTGTTTCTCTGTAATTTATATTTTATGCCAAAGATTTTGGAATAGTGCATTGGAATTGAGCCCACAGAATAGTATATATTTTGTGGAAACGGGACAGCTCAGAACCTAGAGTTCAAAGGAAGATGTTCTACCTTATCTTAAATATGAACCTGCCATTTGGAAATTGAAATTGAGAAAGAGGGAAAGAGAATTCTGGGGATGAGCTCAGCTATATCATGTTGTTGTTACAATATTTTTAATACTTTGTTCAGGTCAGCAGAATCATCTCCTATTGCAAAAGACCTTCCTCAGAGCCAAATGTTATAAAAATTCTGTGGAAAACAAAGACAGGTGTTCAGTCCATCTGTTTTAGATATCCAATTTAAGGTGTATGTGTAAGTTAGTTTCACTAAGCTCGCTCCGTAGTCAGTGGAGAGAGGGAGGCTGCTCTAGGAGCTCATTCAAGCACTCCTGCTCCGTGCTGTACGGTGGCACAGCCTGCCTCTTTCCACTGGCTGCCTGCAGAACTTGGCTCCTGATTTAGAAACCCAAAGTTAAATGCATAAATTAGATGTGAATACCAAAAAGGGTACTTTGTGACTTAGTTCATATCCATGTTGTATATGTATATGTTTTAGCCTTTTACTTATGCCTGACAGAAAGGTAACTGTGGCAATTTAGAGTTCATTTTGTCATTAATGTTTTGTTTATAGAAAAAGGCATGTCATTATAGAACATTTTTCAAAGACTAAATGCTTTTATATATGGTGTCTTTCCACTGTACTAACAAAATAAGAAGCAACCCAAAAATCAGTGAGCTACAGTTGATATTTAATAACACAGAAAGAGGAAATACACGTATTTTTAAAGGGTCTAGTAGAGTTAATATGAGTTTCTTTGACAGATTGTTTTACCAGCAAGTTATTTTGTTCCAGAGCATACTGGCAAATTATGCTGAACCATCTGATAAGAAAATTTTCATTTAAGTGTTCCAAGGATAAAATTGTCACCTTTTTCTACAGAAAATTTTTGTCAAAAGTACTGTATTACAGTCCTGGCAGATCTTTATTTGCTTAGAGCATAGAATAGGTTATTATACTGTTGGAAATATTTTAAAATATTCTTAGAAATGCATTTTAAAATCACAGCTTGTGCTTCTATCCCTCAGTTACCCAGGCTGTGTGACATCAGGGACACTACTTTGATAAATTACTGATGGCATGATGATTATGGAAATGGTCATTGACTCATCATCAGTCACAATTTATTTCAAATCAATGTCCACAGTCTGCAGCATTAATCAAAGTTTTATCAAAAGATATTTAGTATGGCATAGCTTTCCCTAGAAAACTTCTGAAGAGCATTACAGCTTTGTTGGGCATCATCTGCTGTGCATGAATGGAAACACTGAAAGACCACATGGCCTCAGGCAGTCCAGAGTAGTTAGAAGATCACTGGGCTACCACATACTCACAGGAAAACTATTGGCAAAACACAGTAATTCAAGAACTAGCAAATATGCCAAATGTAAAATATCTCTCTTGACACAGAATCTATTTTTATTTCTTTCCTATCCAATTGGCAATAAATGATAGCGTATGAATCTAATTTGCTATTAAATTGCAAGTAAATTGTTACTGAATCATGACATAATGGTCTTTCATATCTCTTAAACAATTTCTGTAGCAGGAAATATAATTTGTATATTTTTGCAGAGACAATGTACTGTTTCATTATTTCTTTCCAACACATTTAATAATTGTAGTAATTTTAGGTAAGTGAAGCCCAAGTAAATGACTCCCAGCGGTATTATTGCTTACTATTTTCCTAATTTCTAGTTTTTTAACATTTGCAAAGGATTATCTACATATGAAACAGTGAATAAATACCCCATGTAAAGATTTTCTTTTAAACAGAGAGGAGGGGGGCTTTTAAGGCTTCATTTTCTTCTTATTTGTCACTTGAATTCAGTTGTTGTGGACCCTCTCCAGCTGATCAGAATTAGCTTTTAAGAAAAACACTTTTTTTTTTATTTTAAGGAAGAAGATGCTATCTCACTTTAACAGGTATCAAATTTCCTTCTGCTTTAGCAGTTTGTACTAATAAAAAGGCACAAAAGATGTCCAGAACGTGCACAAGAGATAAGGTTGCTACTCTGCTAGGAACTTCTCCAGCTGCGCAGCAAGACATGACATCCTTTCTATGTATTTACTGTAAAATAGATCTGGCAGACAACAGATGGTCAAAAGGAAGAACTAAGAGAAACAGATATATATAATGGAATCAAGTAGCAAAGAATTTTTTCAAATTATCACAATTTCACATCCACATTGCGATCATGTGGAAATATGAATAGTTAATAGTTTTTCCTGAATATCAGTGGTATTCACAAACAATTTACCAGTCAGTGTAAAGCACTTCATTTGCTTTGTATTTATTATAAATGAAAAATAATATCAATGATTTATTTAAATTTTTATTAATAATACTAGTTATTTCAAACCTATTATAAATGAGGAAAAAAAATTCTTTTATACAATTTTTTAAATACAAAGTAAGAAGAAATATAATCAAGCATATACAGTTTTCTGAGAGCACAGGTCTGTAAGGAGCTTATCCATCCTCTTTCTGCACAAAAAATATTGGTATTTTGTCTTAAGTAACAAATTTTCTTTTCATACATAACTTCAGTTTCAGTCTGTATAGCTAACACCTTTACAAAGATGATAAGCAAATTTTGGAATTATGACTTCCTTATTTAAATGGCTTTGTCTTCAGATTTCCCTAAATGTAAATGAAGTAGAAATTTTAATTGAAATTTCTTCTTTAGAAATTTTCTGGGGCTGTAGCTTTTTTCTAAAAAGCTCAGTATAATCTTTTTGTGTAGTTAGAGAGTGGGAACATGAGAATGAAACAAGGGGTGAAGGTAGCTTCTATTCTTCATATATGCTCTCACCGTTTTTTGAACCCTCCTTTGGCTCCCTGGCTAACCTGCCATCTGACAACAGGGAAGAAAGGCAGCCAAACAGCTCATTATAGTGCTCAGCAATATAAACAGTCGTAAGCTATCTGGCTCATTATATTGGGCACAGAAAATCTATAATAATAAAAAAAAAATATATATTCAGTTCCAAGTTTTGTATCTTTGGAGGTTTCTGAGAAAAATGTGTGAATAAATCTGAGAACAGACCGTGGAGTGAAAACTTCTGTTTGGTTTGGGGTGGGTTTTTTGTCAGAAACTCAATTATGTGTCTTGTTTTCTATGGAGAAACACAAAATACCAGTACACTTAGGAAGAACTCAGCTGCTGCGTAAAGATTCACTAAGACAAGTTGAAATCAGGGAAAAGTGATGTCAATCAGAAAGAAAATTGCTGTAAGAGTTAGATAAAATCCCTATTCATTTCAAGGTCTAGTTGGACTTTTACTACAATTTATTAACAAGGTTCGTACAGATCTCAAAATGGTTTCTCTTCCTTCCAACTTGTTAAAAAGTATCTCTCCTGTTTCTGGGTGAAGAACTACCTATTATGAACTATGCATCTATTATCCTTGAATTGGATAACCAAAACTCACTATATCAGAAGCTTAGTGTGTAGTCATAGACAGACACAGAAGATATTTGAACACTGTTTACGATTGCATCTGTGCACATAAAGCCCACGCTTATGTCCTCTACTGGCTTTCAATATGCCAGTCTGAGGCTTTGATCTTCAAAGTAATCTTCAAAACAATTAATGGATTAATTCCTAGCTAAATTATGAGAATTAATTTTGATGTACATAACCCCATTCTTTTTGCTCTCCTGAAGAAGAAAACACATTATTATATCCAAAGTGAGAATAAAGGATGCACAATCAAGGGGATCTGTCTACAGAAAGAGAAAAAATCTGGGTAACAGCAGATGAGTCTAGAGCTTTATGAACATCATCTTTGAAAAGACATTTCCATCATAAACACAGTTGTGATATCATGACAGCTCTTTTCACCTAATAAATCCCTGCCAAAAAGAAAAGAAAGGAAAAAAGAAGTCTTTAAGGGACTGGAGTAAATTCTGGAGGCTCTTTGCAATCCACTAGGGACTTACTTGGTTGGCACTATTTATTTCATGTAGAAGGAATTCAAATATTTCAGTAAGGGTAGCTGTCTTTAGAAAAGAAGTCTTAGCGATTTTATCACTAATACAGTATCTGTCACAATAAATATTGACTGAGATTTAAATTACAGCCCATTATTCTTCATGAAAGGGGAAATTGTTAATTGGATATTATGAAGAGCCTGTCCTTTACAAAGTAAGCAATAATATTTTTTTTTCCCAAAGCAGAAAGTGCATATAATCATACCACTGGATGTACCCCTTTTAATTTGCATATGCCTTTCTCGGGGCTGATAGTCTATTATTTTCTGGCATTAAAAAAGAAAGGCAAGAAAAGAAAGAAAGAAAAGAAAGAAGAAAGATCTTCATCGCAGAAGGAGGCAAAAAATTGGCTACTAGCACGGTGTTTCTAGCTTCATAAGCACAGCCAGTAAAAGAAACAAAGAAACATGCAATCTTCTTGTATAAATATGACTACCGTGACTAAAAACCAGAATTTTAGGAGAGAAGACTTCACAGAAATAGATGATTTACCAGAAGAGTTTTACTCTTCCTATTCAGTGCTGTTGATCTCATAGACAAGTACAGCCCAACCTTTGCTTAACCAAAACCCTGTCCTCTGTCATTGTGTGGTCTGTTGCACACATCTCATAGGATAGTTATGTGGTAAATGTGTGTTTTATCACATAATGTGAAGTGAAATGTAAGGTGGCTTTGAAAAACACATGGCCTTCTCTTTCCCCATGGTTAGAAGACCTCAAGAAGGAGGATGTCCAAGAATGAGCTGTGGAGCAGACTGTTTTGCCATGTCAAATGGAGTATGCAGACAATAGCATGGGCACTCATCTCCTGCAGGGCTTGTCCCGGTGTTTTGAGTGTCAAAGAGGTGAACTGGGTGAACAATGAACATTTCTGGTAATTAAATATGCCTATTTAGATCTTGCTAGAGACCTTTTGTAGACCTAAATTAAACGTGAATCAGGCCCTGAAAAATTAATTTCACCTAGAAGTAGCAAGTGGTTTCCTGCATTCTGGCCAGTCTTAATCAAGCTTACTCAGAAATCAGGCAGCTGCAGTTTATTAGTTTGTTCAGTCCGGTATTCTGACTAGACCCAGAAAAATCTTTTCAGTTGTGCAGTTCAGAGATAATCATAGATAGATAATTCAAGCAAAGACTATATAGAGCTTTTTAGGGACATCATAAAGAAGAAAAAAGTATTCTTAATCTTGCAAACCAAGTGTGCAAAAGCCGAGAAAATTAAAGAAGACCCTGAGATTATAGTCACCTTTGAGTGCCTCTGTGTTAGTGCTTTTGTTGAGATCATGATGTGTGCTTCTGAATTAAATCTCCTGATCAGTCCCACCCACCGTTCAGCTTTAGTTCACATTCAGTAGCTATTCAGAATGCCTGAAGTGGATCAAAACTTCGTTAGAAGATGCACCAAAGTGCACCTGAGACACCCCTACTGTAATGGACATTCAGTCCATGGAACTAATGTACCACTAGGCCTGAGAACTGCCTCTGCCATCAAATGTGTTATGCGGACATTAAGACCTGAGCACCAACTGTTTGACTTTGCAGTTTTCCTTCTGCTGGGCTGCTTTAATTTCTGATGATACACATAGCCTTTGACAACAGCTGAAGCAATGCTCCCTTAATACATACAGTAGCAGATTTCTTTGGCTGCTATGAAGTGCCTCCTACATCAGTGAGCATGTCTACTTCTCTGGATCAAGTTTCTACCATGTGGCTTTCATCCATCATGCAGTCCAAAACAAACATCAGGAAAGACATCTAGAAGAGTGTGCATTTCAAGCACTGCACAGCATGTTCAACTTGAGTAGGAAGCATAATGTACCCTATCCAAGACAGTCGTTTTGTAAATTGAGTAAAACTTGGGTAAAATGTTTGATCCCGTTTGCTATAAGCCTAAAGCATGGCACCATGAAATGGAATTTCTTTCTTTTCCTTTTTGTTTAATCCAGATGTTTTCACCAGTACTGTGGTTCTGCTGCCACCTGTGAATCCTGAACCTACCACAGAAATGAATCATCTGTGCAATGTAATATCTGATCAGTGATCGCAATGGGAGTGAAAATGTTCTGTTGACTTTGGAGTCTTTGCAGTGCCATTTACATTGCTCCTCTGCCAATATAAATAGAAGAACTAAAGCAATATAGGAAATTAAATAAAAAAGGATAGCTCAAGTGCTGAACATGCACCCAGAAATCCCGAAAGTAGTGTTACTAGTTATAATATATACTACATATCACAGCAATTACCACATCAATAGATTAGATATTGAATGTGATGTGATAACCATTTATTACTAGTACATATATTTAGATATAGAGATGTACTATGTTTTTCTCATGCAAATTCTATGACATCCTAAACCAGCCACCAACTAAATAAATGATAGGTACTAGAGATACAAGAGGATGTAAGAATATTATAGAGGTTTACAAACCCTGATATATATATATAGAGAGAGGTTTACAAGCCCTGATATTTGTCAGAGAATTCCACTTGGCAAAAAAAGTAAAGAATTGAAGCAATTGACAAGGTGGTGCAGTATACATACCTTAAACTCCATGAGATAATTCTCAAATGGGACATTATAGCATGTGTTTCTGCATAAAAAAGGAAATAGCCAACAAAAGTCATGCTGTAGCATACTGTCCTCAATGGACATTACCTGTTAAGATACAGATTTTCAGGTACTTGTACGAGTTTACAGTTGATACAGCTATCTGAATTTCACCTGGTGGTTTATGAGCAATCATTCACGACCAGCATTCGGACCAGTCCTGTCCACCCCCCTTAGCTGCACGATTAGCAGCAACAACAACAGCCAGTCTCAAATTTCAGGAGTAATAAACAGCAACTCAAACTCCCACACAGAAAAATGGGAAAATTAAAATAGTCTTGCTGTTGCTCAGTCAGCTAATTTTCTCTCCTTGCAAATATGAATCAGATGGCTTAGCTGAGAGTACTTTATTGAAAGGAGAAACAAAAAGAACAGCAGGGAAACACTGCAACATACAATATCTAATTACTCCATCCCCACCATAACTGTTTACTCTTCTGTTTGGTTTCTTGGTAAAACAAGTGCTAGGCCAGCTGGCCGCTTCCTACCTCCTGCAGCAAAACCTCAGAGTTTGCAGTTCTCAAGTTTCATGGCTTTGTCCCCTATCCAGCTGCACAGTTTTAGCTTGCTAAAAGATTCTGTTAATTCCTTTTTGCTCTTAAAAAAAAAAAAAGTGTAAGGATCAAGACACATCCCCTACCACTCACTTGCAGGGGACTTCCTGGACAGACCCTCCTGTCCATCCTTTTCACCATCTCTTTTGTCTTCCAAGGTTGCTAATAACTACTCACAGGCACATTAAGGCTGTTTTCCAAGACATTTACACACTGGTACAAGACCCTTGCAAGACGAAAGTTGGGTTTATTTTTCTGCCTAAAAATAGTGTTTGAAATGCGCTATCCTGTTTACATTAGAATAGTAAAGCAATTTATGGTAAGTATGTCAGACTTCATGGTTATACTGCTCATCAAAACATATCTTCTCTATAGAACCAAATAACAATCCATATTTACTGCTCAAATATGAATATTAAACCATGTAAGAATCATTAGACTGAAATCTTACTAACCTAAAACAGATGCCTGGTATTCTGAAAAGCAGAAAGTACATGCCAAATTCCAGTAAGTGAGTGTTGTCCCTTTCACAAAATATTCACAGCAAATCTAGCAGCCTATTTGGAGGACATCGGAATCA
>JAVJGJ010000001.1:2982882-2998934 GCA_035590215.1 Microhierax caerulescens
ACTGTTGTATGTAAATATGTCAAGGGTCGCACAAGATATGATCATAAATATTCATAAAGTGAGATTGAACTGTAATAATAATCCTAAGACTACATAGAAATCACATTTGAAGCCAGGAAGAATACCATGGCTCAATATGGTGCAACTTAGTATATCTTATCTTTCAGACAGACTGGAGCCACCTTAGCTCCTAGTAAACAAACTTGTGTAACTTGTTCATCTCTGGAATAATTCAAAGGAATATTCCATGTGAATACGTGACCAACGTCACTTATGACTGTTCTCGAATCATGTGTGTCGTGTTCAAAATTATTCTAGAAGCTTGAGGGCAGTGTGCAAAGAGAAACTGTTATAAAAGCCCCGTCAGCCATGAGGAGGGGGCAGTAGTCTAGCAAGCAAGCAGTCAGTCAAGCAGTACATCAGGAGGGACAGCTAGTCGGAGGTCCGACAGTCGACAACAGAGCTGGTAGCAAGGCCCTTGGTTATGAGAAGACATCATCCAAGCCGCGATTAATCAACGAGCCAAGAAAAGAAGACAACTGAAAGTTGAGTATTGTAAAATCCTCAAAAGACTGATTCTTTTGTAGAGAAAGACTTTCTTCTTTTTCAAGAGGGTGCATATATGCATAATTAGCAGTATACTTCACTCAACATGCACGGTTTGAACGACTGCCTATAGTATATTAAAAGGTCTTTTAAGCAAAGTGACTTTCCAAACCAAGAATTCTTCATGTGACTATTAAACTACAGTCTGCTAGTTACAACTCACTATTTAAAAGGTAATGTCTGTGATTGATTTGGGCATGATGCCACTGCTTAATTTACTTTGGCTTGATTTTTTTTCACCCTTCTTCTGGCTGCTTTAGCAAAAGAAAATATTTAACACAGCAGTTACCCTTTTGGAAGGGAAAGATAAACTGAATCCTCAGGAATGCATTTTTAGTCTACTTTAGAAAGTGTTGCATGACTATACTGCATTTCTTGAGCCACTGATAATGAGAAATGGGCAATTCAATGGCAAATACAACTGAGGGATTTGCAGTAGCAGGTTTATGGAACACCTATGATTGTGAATGGATATTGAGATAATGTGGTTTATGGGTTGATAACTGCATTCATTTAGCTGGTTAGTATTTTAGTATTTTTTCAGGTTTCTAAGATTTTTTAAGGTTTTTGATATTTTATAATTTTTGCAGATACAAGGGTCCTACAAATTTTCATATAAAATTAATAATATAATGATTTCTATGATACAGCAATGCCTCTAGGGTTTTTATGAGAAAATTTTAGTTAGATTTTTACAAAGGAGCAATTTTGTTTTCACGTAATTTTCAGTTTGCCATCCTAGACATTATGTATGTATGAGTGTCTGCTTTTCAGCTGACTTCAGATATTTAAATAACATTTGGGGATCCATGTGCCTACGACTTACTCTACAAAATATATACACTTAGATACAAACAAAACATGTTTTGAATGGTGTCATTAATATTCACTTGCCTTTAGTTGAATACTTAAAGTTTTTAAAAATTAATAAACAGCCCATTCAAAAGACGATGAGATAAAGTACCTACGAAATATATCACAAGTATTGTTGTTTCCATTTGTGATTGTCAGATTTGGATTTGCCAGTGCAAAAAGCACTTGATAATGTACCACTTTTTTCAGGGTAGGTTGTAAACAAAACCTTAGTAATACTATTGTGATCATATGTGTCAAATAAAACCTTTTCCACCCTCCAATAATAATAGTTTAATAGTCTTCAGAGCCATATAATTTTGTCCAGAGCTATTAGTGCCACTTTATGTCATATAGTCATCAAATGCATTTCTATGAAAGAGAAAAGAATAAATATTTCATGGCTACAGCTTTTGAAGAACACTCTGTCTTTCAGTCTTGGGCCAGTCTTTCAACATATGTGCCAATCAGAAGTCTTTAGCAGATGCAAAATGCATCTTGTCTCCTTGTCAGTGAAGAATGTAAAGATTGCAGGATGTATCTGAAATATTCATCACATAGGCAAAAATCCAAGGAACTGCTGAGCTCTGTAATCACGACTTACCTGTTTGTTGTCACCTCCTCATCACTGGCTCTAAAACAGTGAAGAGTGAGGCTAGTCACATTATTTTGGTTACATAATATATCTTGACAATCAAGTATTTAACAAGTATTTAACACCATGACCTTACAACTTTTATCTTTTTACTTCCTTTGCTTTGGACATGATTTTGAGTGAAATCAAGCCTACAACATTTTCTAGTTATAAGCTTTTAAAGTTACTTCCACTTGTAATTAATTTTTGTGAGACAGCTGTCTGCTTCCAACGTGTCTCTGGAATAAGAGCATCGGCGATGTCTGCTGTGTTCCGCTCCATTCATGGGGTAAAGCAGGACTGCTGCAGACTGTTAGAGTAGATTGTACATGGTCTTTTCCCGTTCTTGTAGCTCTCAGCTAAATCCAAGGCTGATATAATCAACCATTGCTCCAGTGTAGTTGCATCTAGTCAAATCAAATCTACTTTTGTACTGTTACCGTGTGAGAGGGTTTATGTGCACCCTGCCCTTTGAATGAACGTGTGGCCTTCTGGTGCAATCTGGGCTAGCCACTCCATCCCTGGGCACTGCTGGAAGCTATTAAATCGCGTGTCGCTTTATCTCGGTTAAATGTGGTTAAGTGAAAGGACATTATTTTAACTGGCTGCTGTGTCAATGGAATTTCATGAAGCGCTAGCTCACAGCATTTCAGCTCAACACTGTGTTCTGAAAAGTTGGGAAAATGGAAGCTTTAGAAAGAATTAAACCTTTGATTAAATGCATTAGTTTTTCAAAAAGAAAAGAAAGGTTGAATTCTCTTTCTGTACTCCAAGTTCTACACTTTAAATGGTATTTTTAATGTCTTTTTTAAGGTCTATTCATATTCTTTAGAATATGAAATTTCTTCATAGAGGTGAAAGCAATGCATTTTTAACAAAATCATTGCTCATTCCATTGTATTAGTGATTTATCATTACTAATACAATGATATAGAAACATGGAAAATCGGAAATAAATGTAGAAAGAATGCTGAAACATGTTTATTTAATGAAAACTACCCATGAAAAATGAACCACTGAGATCATGGATATGGGAAAATGTGAATGTGACACATTCAAATTTCTAAATCTACATTTTCCTAAACACAGATTTATCAAATGAAGTCAGTAAAGCTTCTCTCATTTTTCTAGCACCTAAAAGCAAGAAACCAGAGTTACAGAAGTATTTCATGATCATGGCAAAGTCAGGTCTTTGGCTTGTTTCAGGGCATATCTGTTTGATTGCAGGCAACATGAGAACCTGCATATACTGTGCCTGATTATTTCTAAACTTTCAGGGAGCATTCTTAGCACTACTGATTATTGCATTTAATTGAGAATTGGAAGATCTGAACTATTTGATTAGAAATGACTATGCAGTGATGTAGATGGGAAGAAGAAAAGGCATTTTATTCATGAAAGTTATGAACTTTGCCAGCTGGGAAAGCAGGAACTTGAAAAACAGTAAGGGGGAATAATTGTCTGGGAAGGTGTGGTAAAGGGAGGGCAAGATGAGGAGCCTGGTTATGAGTCTGTGCATGATCAGAAAGGTGCCAAAAGCTCTATTAAATATCTAGACTGTATGTATCAAGCAGATAAAATCCATGTGTAGAGAAATCTCGGATCTAGGGAAGATCTTGATTTAAAGCAGTTTTTGCTGATCACAAAACTGATTGGTGTTACTGGGGTTTAAAGAAACAGACTCTGGAAGACAGCATTTGTGGCAGGAGCAATTTTCTACTAGGAGTTTGAAAGAGCATTTTCCTGTGGGGCAAGTGTGAATTTCTACTGTGACAGGAGAAAATGATGGGGCAGGATAGTGAGGAAGTGGGGGGTAAAATGCCCTCGGTCAGTCAGTGCAGCCCATCCCCTCTCCCTGCACAAGCCTTCCTTCCCCCTTGCTGCATTCAGAAGCCTGTTTTAAATCCCTCAACTGCCAACATGTATCAAAAGCAGTAAATTTCTGTGCCACTCAGCCTCGCTGGGCATAACGCCCAACCTGCTGAAGCAATGCTCTGTGCAAACTTCTAGCAATTTATGGTTTTGCTGCTTTCCTGCTATGATAATATTCCTTCATGATATTTGAAAACCCGTAATCATTTATTGGAAATGTATTAATACTCATATTGAATTTAAACAAAGTGAATAGCTTTGCTAATATCTAGTCCTCTTAAATCTAAAACTCTTTTTAAACACTGCTTTTGTGGAACCCAGTGAATAAGAGATTGGAGTTTGTTTGTTAGGAAGTAAAAAAGCACTACTTATGCAGCTCTTTTCCTTTATGGGAAAAAGGAAAAACATTTGAAAGATAACTGAACATTGCTAACTATACAGGCATTAAATTTGGTGCTTATAAAAAAAGTCTCAGATGATCCCTTCAGTGTTCCATCACTAGTCCATGAATGCCTGAGTGCATAATTTATTAATACAAGTGAGCAATGATAAAGTGATTTAGTATTTTCCTTATTGATTTAACAAGGAGTGACGCTAATCAGCAGTTCATTAAATCTTTTAACACCAGAAAAAAATATTTTTTTTCTTTCTATTTTGCTTTGAGGGAAAGTGGTTCCTGATCACCACATCTTGCCCTTGATCTCTGGCAACTAGGAATTCAGTCACTGTACTTGCCTTCCAGTTGTTTTTATCTTGGCTGCCTAATGAAATGAGATTTGTCTGCATGCATTCTGTCTGTCTGTCCATCCATCAGTCTAGCCTCCAGGTAGAAGATGGTCCATTGTGCTTAGGAGTGTCTACACGTAGGAGTACTTCAGTGATCCGAATGCACCATGAACTTCCACTTCACCTTACTAATGGTAACTGCCCCTTGTCGCTAGTACTGCTATCTGTTCTGCCTCTGGGAGCCTCCAGATCACTGAAGGCTTTCTTAAACGTAGAACTGACGCACTTCTACAGAAGTAAGATCATACATACCCTGTAAGTTATATAAGCATTTTCATTTCAGGATATTAAGAACCGATCCCTTTTATTTTTTACAAATGAGATGTCCTGAGGGGAAAAAAAAAAAAAAAGAAAAAAAAAGTAAGAAATGGTACAGGCAGCCTAAAATACTATTTTAGCCTTTTCACTTAACATGTCAGTTTTCTTGTTTAAAAAACTGACATTTCTTTAGGCCCACCAACATAAAGGCCTACTATTAGGTCTGTACGGACTGAATTTTTCATCTTCCAAATTCAAGCGGGTGACAGCTTTTCTGTCCATGCTGAATTAGACCCAATGATACTGTCAGAGCAAATTCATCTTTTCTTCTGGTACCATAGGAGTATTGGAACTTTTATATATATATATATATATTATAATTACTTGGAAATACATTGTGAAATATTTTCTTTGTATGCCCGTTGGAAGAATTAAAGCTATTCAGATGTGGTTGGACTCTATGAATGGAAAACTTAAAAATAACAAAGTACTTTTCCAGCTTCCTATTTCTTGAAGATTCCCAGTCTTTCTCTGTAAAGTACTCAAACCATATTCAGCATCTTTTGTTATTAATCACAGAAAGGCAAAGTTAAAAGGGACCTTAGGAGATCATCTAGTCCATCTCTGTTGTCCAATACAGAATCAGCCCTACCCTGGTCATCCTTGATAGATATCTTCATAGTTGACCTCCAATACTGTAAAATCCATAATCTTCCTGTGAGTCTGTTCTTAATCCTTGCCAATAGAATTTTTTCCTGATGCCTAAGCAAAACCTCTTTTACTACAATTGAACTGCATTATCTCTGGTTGTATTCATCATATATTATGAAGAATACAGTTTATTTTCTCCTGTGTGCAACAGCCTTTTCTATTTATAAAAAAACTCTTTGTGCAGCTCCCCTCCTTTTTTTTTTTTTTTTTTGGTTAACAATTCCAGTCTTTTCAGTCTTTTCTCATAAATCATTTTTTTTTAAACCAGTCTTTGTATTCTGAAATATTTCCAAACAGATACCTTTGCTTGGTGTATGGCATTCAAACTGAGCACACGATCTTACTTGAGCCATCACTGATTCTGAAAAGAACATAAGGAAAATGCCTGCTATCTTGTCAGTTGTACTGTTGTTCATATATCCCAGTTCTGTCATTTGCCTTTTTCACAGTGTAAGGTTGTTGGCATATTCATTGCTAACTCATCACTTTCCACTTTAGCCCTGAGATCCTTTTCTGAATAATTGCTACCTAATTAATTGATCCCCTTCCGTACTTGTGCAGCTGGGCATACCTGCCTGTCTGCAATACTTTTCACCTGTCCCTGTTGCAAAGTCATCCTTTCTTTTCCAGACCTTCTTCAATCTGTAAGACACAAAACTGAATTTTAATCCCACTCCCCAAGATATTTACAGTTTCTCCAGCTTTGGTGTCTGCAAATTTAAGAAGCGCACCTTCTTTTCCATTGTTGAATAGTGTTGGACTTAGGATACAGAGATTAAAGCTAAGTAGACCAGATTATTCTTTTTTTTTTCCCTTTGAAAAATAGCAATCCATTTGCTCTTTTTCAGTTCTCCAGCATCTCATCTGTCCCCCATAATTTTTCAAAGACCACTAAGCCTTCTGAGTCTATTTTAATCAGCTAAGTCCCCTAAGATGAAGTTTATCAGCACAGATGATCTGAGAATATCTGTGTTATTTAAGCACTATGTAACCTTTCCTCTTCCTATTACAGAGTGAGATCTTATCCCTTTTTGCTGGTATTATTTGTGTCTGCTTGCAATTGATCTTTTCATGAAGGCTAATGCAAAAGAGGTATCAAATTGTTTTTATTATATTATGAGTCTGTAGATCACCCTCTTTGTTGAGTGAGGGTGATCCAACATTTTCCTTGGTTTTCCTTTACATAAAAGTAAATTCCTTATAACCAATTTGCCAGACTAAGCAAGAGCTTTCAGTCTATATACACACACAGAACGGGAAGAGATCTGAGCTACCAATTCCAGGCAACCACAGGCAATGGCATCTTATTTCATGAGTCACCCAAGTGGTATCTGAAAGACTCACTCCCACTCTTCTTGTTGAGAGGCTGTTCCAAAGCCTGATGAGACTGATAACCAGAACCTTCTTCTAAGTTTCAGTCCAAATTTGCTCCTGACTGCACCATACTGGTGGCTCGTAACTGCCCTGTGCTTGATTCGTTCATTCAGAATTTCCTTTTCTGAGGCTGGCGGATTAGGGCAGAATTTTTTGTTCTACCACCTAAGTAAATTTAGCCCAGGACTTTTATTTTACAGGTACTTTCCTCTGCAGTATTAAAAGAGAATATTCAACAACCATTAACTTTTAATAGTAGATCAATTATTAATGAATGAAATATCATAACATATTTAACTAACTTGATTTTTTTTAACGTAGATTTCAGAAATAAAGGTCTCTTTTATATGGTCTTTTGCGGGCCAAATTCTTAGCTGGCTTTCATCAGTGTTTTGCTGCTTAAAATCATGATTTCCACTAATTTTTAATCTATCCTTAAGAGCATGTTGGCCAAAAAATACAATTACTTCTAATGTAGAATGTTCAGATCTAGTTTATTGACATAAGAGCTCATACACTTGACAGACACTGGAGATCAAGGTGAGTACTGAAAAGAAGCCTACTACTGCTAACAAAGCACTTTGTGATTATATCAAAGGCTTCATAGTTTCACAAATTAGTAGACTTGGGCACCTCAGTAAAGAACAGAAGAGATCACTTTTACAAAAACATTTCAAAAAGTATGCTTCATTCATCAAAAATAAGGTCCAAGCTGGCATGCAGGGTCTAAAGCCCCACACTGTTTCATAGCAAAAAAATGACTAAATGATACTATTATTTGCAGTAAAACTAAATTGACCTGTGTAACCAATTTGTTGGCTGCTGAGATGAAACAGCATTATTTGTTCTAATATTTTCTTTTAGCAGCTAAGAAGTCATTTGCAAAATAGTATTTTTTTCCCAGGATATTGGTTGCTACAAATTGGAGTGCAGTAACACATGTGCAAGCATAGAAATAGCAATCCTCTCAGAGGATCTTTTGCTGACATATTGTGAGAACTGTGCAATTACGTGCATCCTAAATGTTCATTTACTTCCAAATCCTCAGCTCTTTCTACCCTGCGACTGCTGTGGCTTAGGAAGGCATCCCTCCAGTCTCCTTCATACTCTTCCTTTATGCCTCTGCTCAGGTACACTAGTCTGCAGTGGAGGGGCAGAATACTGCCTTGAACTGGAGACAGATGCCTGTTACGGAAATAGCAAAGAGCTTCCAGGCAGGGTCATAAGAGGATCCTCCCTGGGGAACCCCAGGAGATGCCTTCAGTGACATCTTTTTCCTACTCCGGAGCTGGCAAGTTATGCTACCTTCTGAGGAGGCAAGGCTAAAACCAGACTTTTCTTTTCTGTTCAGACAGCAGAAAAGCAAAAGAAATTAAATCGCAGCTGACTTAAGATTGAAGGGAAACCTCCTTTACTGTATTTCAGGTCATTATATCTGCAAGTGGAACCACAAATTTAACTGAAGTAATTCCAGATAAAAGCAAAATTAAGATTAATATGAAAATCAAGAGACTGTTCCTGCTTCTCATTTTTAAAATCAGATGGTCTAGAGTTCCATTTAGCTTCAGCTCAGTGCAAGTGCACAGTGCCAATAAAACTTCAAGTGATAATTTGTAAAAGCCACTCGCTATAAAAGAAATACTGTGCATGAATGAACAATTGATTTTCCAAATACGGGAGGATACAGCATCATTAATGTATGCAAAGAAGCACTCTTACCACACCAGGAGGAGGCTCAGTGTGTTCTACAGCCATCACCCAGCAGATGCTCCTTCGATGTACAAACTCCAAAGCGTTACAAGAGAGCATTCTCCTGATGCCAGCACACTGTCCTGACCCTCTTTCTTCTGCTCTCACAGAGTTCAGGGCTCCCACTGCTTTAATTCTTCACAGTGACCATCCTCTGGTTCAGCTTTCTGAAATCTAGTCCCAGAGGAAAGCAGCAGCCACTACCTGTATTCTGGATGGCGATCCTGCAATTAGCTAGCAAAAAAGTAACAGTTTGAACTAGGAAAGCTGTATTTAATTTTTGTTTGGTGTGCTTATAATTGGAAGGAGATCTGAACAGCAATCATTTCTCCTGTATGGCTGCAAGGTACTGCTGGAGGGAGCACCGCTAGTTTAGTGTTTGGCATGGCTGACTAAAGAGCAGTCTGGTCCATTAGAGATTAGTCAGCAAAATGCCAAGGCCCAAGCATGGCAGAACATAGGCTGCAGGGGTAGATGCGGCTTCAGGGATGAACAGAGCACAAAGGAGCAAAGTATTTAAGTCTGACAAAACTTCTTCATCTTTGAGCTAGTAACTGCTAAGCCTATTTTTCAAGCTTTGCATGTAACAAACTGTATAATTCCGGTTACTCTGCTCTGGTAATCCAGGTAAAGCAGTAAGTATTTCATGACAATTTCCACTATCTTCATCTTTTTTATTTTTGAGTTCATGACTTCTTGGTTTTAATATTGTTAATTTAAGAACTGAAGGCCTCATCAGGAAGGATCTGCTTCTGTAACACCAAAAGGGAGCTATTACAAGAAGCAATGTCCTTGGACAATTTCTGAATTAAAAAAAAAAAAAAGAAAAAAACACAGCATGAAAACTTTATTTGAAAGAACATCTGTTTTCAAGGACTTCCTCAGTCATGCTGTTTCCCTTGCAAGGTAAACCGGTGTATTCTGACTCCCTAGGTTGTGGTACTGCAACATTAGGTAAGCCCTTCATGGTGGGCATCTGTTCAGTTGTAGTTCAAGCACCTGAAAGATATTCTAAACTCCAGATATGAACTCATCAAGTAATTAATTCCTTTACAATTTGTCTGGGAATTAATTTAATGTAGCTAATATTTTGTTATTATTATTATAACTTGCTCCCAGCAATTCTCACCATGAGATATATTAGTATTTATATTGCCAAATAAGAAGTCTTTGCTATATGGAAAGTAGCGAAGAAGTTGGGTTTTTTTCAAATTTACTGTAAGGAGTTAAAACCAGAATGTTTTTCAAACTGTAATAATTGCTGTGGTTTTTTTCACCAAGTGTAGAGTATTTACAACTGAATCTAAACAGAAAATACTATTATTAAATACAAGATTTAAAAATGCCAGGGAAATTGTGGTGGTTTTAAAATGTTGAGGCTATGAACACAACTGGGGAAAAAATAATTTGTTGCTACAAAACATGGAATTAAAGTGCAGACCCACTGCCTGCTACGATATGCTGCAGGAGTTCCCTACAGCATTTCCTTCCTAAGGTTATTGCATTAAGCACACCCTTCCCATGAAGATCTGAGAGCAATGAGTTTTCAAATAAAAAGAAAAATTAAATCCCTGCTTTTAATTGGTAAACTTATGTCAACACAACTTGAAAAGGAATGGAAGTAGTCCAAACTGCTCTATGATACTTACTTTATTCAATCCCATATTTCTCATAGCTGATGTCTTTTGTTAAGTTAGGAATATGTACAGCAGATTAATTAACCCAACTAGGGCTCATGTTATACATGCCAGTTTCGAAAACTGAGTTTCACAGGCTTTAAATTAACATATGTTCTACACAGTGTGTTTTAATATATAGTCTACTGTGACTACAGCTTCTATGTCAAAAAACACAAGGTAAACCATATTAGCATTCATATTGTTCTAGTAAGTTTATTATTTTCAAGTCTTGCTCCATTCACCAAGACTCTCCTGTTCTGTTGCCTTGTAGGGGCCTTTTTGTTTTGGTTTTAGTCTTCATACTTGACATTCCTCTCAGGAACTGACTTCTGCTGAATGTGTTTTTCAATGATAGAAAGATTGCTCCCTTGAGCCAACACAAATGAAATCTGAAAACTAGAAATATATGGAAGAACTATCCAAAAGTACTTTGACTAGTCAGCATGCTGAATATTCTTCAAATACCTTACTGCACATTCTCTTACAGTCTGCTGCCATAAACTGAGCTCAAATGGTTTATATTTAGTCTTGTAGTTTTTCTGCTGCCTACCAACAGCAGCGCATGAAGTTCTGTATTATTTCATGTTGCAGGCATAATGTATCATGACACATCCTAATGTTAAAGGCATGCAGTAATAACAAGCTACTGCAACACAGGCAGGCAAACCTCCTACGTGGATATAATCCGACAGATGCAAGTTTACTCTGCCCAGCCTTAAACCGATGGGACACGAGCCAACTATAGTCAGGAAACCACATAAATATGTTAGTATGGGGATTTCAGCAGCAGTTCAGGAGCTGCAAATCAGAACCAGCTTTTGTCCGTTGGGATGGGGATGAGGCAAATCAGACTTCGCTCTGTAAACGTGTTGCGGTCATTACTGAGTCTACATGTAGTTATTGTCATTCCTTGAGTGCAGTCCACGTTTTTTGTTCGTGTTTATCTATTTCCTGATTCCATGATTTAAATCAGATACCTGATGAAAACAATTAGCCACAACTTTATATTGATTTTACTATAACTTTGTATTTTAAAGTCTCTAGAGCCTTCTAAATTACTTGCTTTACAATGAATGCAAAACAGTGAACTTCTTTCCAACGTCATCATAATATTAGCTTCTTTTTTGCGTCATCTCTAGCACAGGAAGGAATAAAAAAAAAATAATATGTCATGGCATCCTCCATAAACACATTCTGAAATATTCACAATAGGAAATGCCACTTTCAAAGTCACAGTTTAAAAAGGTTTATAAACAATTTTCCATGCATGTTTTTCTTCTATTTTTTAATATGTCCATCTACAATTGTAATAAAAATAAGAGAATTTGGAAATATTTCTATAGAATTCCTTATAAAAAAGCTGTGCAAGCTAACACCCTCTCACAAGAAAGGCTAGTGAATACGACTTTTTTAAATCCTGTTTTGTTCATTTGCAGGATACATTTGTGGAATTTTCCTTATAGTAAAATGTTAGCAATTCTTGCTGGCTATTTACTACTTTAAGTCCTTTCACTTCCCTCTCTGCCAACTATTTCAAAGAGGAGATCAAACCAACATATCTTTGTGGCCCTGATACTTTCTCCTCTACCTCTGCTTCACCCCACCTATATCAAAGGCTCCCTTTTACACTTTAAAAACACCACTTGTCCCACTAATTTCATGTACTGTTGCCATCTAACATTATTTAGACTCGGTTGTTCATTTTACTCTCTCTTCAGTTTCTTACTCTTTCTCCTCCACACATTGTCATAATGGTCTCAGCAAAAGCAAAGTAAAAGCTTGGCTACTTTTGTCAGGGTCTTCTGTGTCACACAATGTCCTTTTGACTTTTCCCTTTACGCACTTACCTGTTGTCAGTGCCCCACTCAATGGTCTGTTCTTCACCCTTCATTCACAGGAGCCATAGTCATTCACAGGAGCCATAGATTATACCTTTTTCCCCCTCTCATTATTTGCCAAACTCTGTTTTACTGTCAGAGCTTCACAAACATTCCTCTTCCATTCAGTTAATTTTGACTAATGCTGTGTTTTACTGCCCTGTTTTTCTATCACCCTGTAATTGCCAAAAGCCCAACTCTTCTTTGATCCAGTAATTCTTTATCTGCCTCCAAATACATAAACACCACTGTAATATACTTCCCACTCACTCAGGTTTATAATCTGGCTGTCAGCCTTAACTCTGCCATCCCTTTGAGATGAGAGTCCTGAACAGATTCCAGTCTTTCAGGGATCAAGTCTTCTGTTAATGGATAGATGATAAATAGGAGAGTTACACATTACCATCTTGCAGGTGATAAACCCATCAAGAATGTAGCAAAGAAGATTTGCAAAGGCAGGTCTGTCCCGTTCCCAGCTGCTGGTGAGTTCCTCGCACAGTGGTAATTCATCACTCTTGCTGATGACTTGGACATTGCCACCGTGAATGACAGAGGTTCCTGCAGAACACTTGGTCCGTCCCTTTTTCCTCATTTTAACCACAGGCTGCAAGCTGACTAAGAGAATAGTCCCTAGGGTTTTTTTTCCCCCCTTCTCTATAAAAGTAAGATATTCCAATTTCTGATACACTTTCACTCATTTCACATAAAATCTAGAAGCCAGTTTTTGGTACCAGGTTCACTGATGTATAACTAAATTTATTGAGGTAAAGCAAATTGAATTTAAGTGCAGCAAAGAACAAGCATAGATAAGAAAATGCCTATGCTCACAGAGGTTCTCTTTGCAGAATTGGAGATTCTGCAACCAAAACTTTTTGCAGAAAATTACGTGCAGAATTTTGGTTGCAGATAGAGTCTAGTTGGGTTCAGTGGGATCTTTGAAAGAGTATATAGCATACTTTAATGTAGAAATTCTTTAATCCTGAATACTCATTTTGTTTTTAACCTGCCCAGCTGTTTTAGAATAGCTTTTTTTATAAAGGTTGTTTTCTTTTCCTAGCATGCTGTTATATACATATAGGTATGTAATCTGAGATTATCAAGTCAGTTGAAATAAAATACTGATTATATTGGGACACAGCTGCACTACATGTGTAGTAGACAGATAATTGGAAGTTTTTGTCATCTGTAGGAAACTCCCAGTGCAATAAAGTATCTGTAGACTAAACACATTTCTTAGAAATCAAAAGGAAAATAAAAATCAATCCTATCCATTCCAACTGTGGCATAGAAAGACAATTTTGCAAAGTTCTAAAAGCTCCTTTTAACACCATGGCTCCTGTTTGTGTTGCTTAGATTCCTCACAATTGTGCCCTCCTTTACAGACCTGACATGACTGATTTCACCAGAAAAGTCATCCATATTTGGATGGCAGGAGATAAATGCATCAAAAGGTGTGACAAACAAGTAAGAACTTACTTGAAGAGTGGCATTATCCTATTTCTGTCAGGAAGTGTGAGCAAATAGCCAAAAGTTTATTGTATTTACAAAGAGGCAGACTGTTCAGAAATAAATTTTTTTCTTCTTTTAAGTTCGTCTCTTTAATCAGGAGCTGCTGCAACGGATTTGATTTTTTTAATAAATGATAGGTTTTATCAGGAATATGGTAAAGCATTTTACCAAGTTACCTTCCTCACATCAGTGACATGAAACTAGAAGACTGGAAATTCTTTTCTTTTCTAGTTTCCTATAATGCATGTCAGTATTTGCAGTCACAAATTGATGGTGGCTTCACTTTTCTTGCTTCTCCCCTGCAAGACAACAGGTACATAAGAATATGTATATAACCACATATGAAGCATGCACATTCATTAGACAAGTAATAAGAGTAATTCAATTTAAATGTACAGGATAATATCACATCTAGTAAAATTTTCAGAAGTAACAGCTAAAGAAAGATATAGATAATTTTTAAGGTTTCTGTTTCTTACATTCACTTCAAAATACCCTGATAGGTTTTTATCCAGAGAGTTTAAATACTTGTTTAATATTTCCCCAAAGATTTTGTTTGTCTGTAAGTAAAAGGAGATCCGCAGACACCCCCCCAACAAAGCAAGTCTTCTTTATCACCAATTATATTGGCTTATCATAGAACAACTTTCATATACCTTGCCTCATACTACGGACAAGCCTGTCAATACATTCTGTTGTTAAATCATTATGGTCCCGATGCCTATTTTGGATCACATTCTCATGTTCCTCATACGTTGTCTTTTAGTGAGACTTATTCAGGAGTACAGTCAGCAAGATTTTCTATCCCTATTTATGGCTGGAGAACCAGATCAAAGCTGGGATTCAGGGCGTTAAAGGACTCCCATTGCATTGGCAGCATACCTGTAGTTCTTCTCTTCATACTGCAGAACAAGTGGTGTGGTAGTCTCTGATACTCAAGCTATTCTTTATAAGCAAAATATGTAAGTGAATGGCCTTCAGCTTAAGAATGTGGTTTTAGAAAGTATGTGTTTCTGCTTCATATTGTTTGCAGAATTTTGATCATTTTTGTTAATCATTGGGTCCTACTGCCTCTTGCTGTGTATATAGATTTGGTTTCCTGTGGGAGGAGGGAGTATATACATTAAGTTATATTTTTATAAAGTAATATTTATGGGCCCTCCCAAGATCTTCCAGCTGAGACAGACAAGGTAAAAACGCTAACCAAAGAAGTGGAAAAAGTGGAAACATGGTATCTCTCTGCTTCCCCATGAGTATATGTGAAAAATCTGGCACAGAAGAGCACTACTTCTAGGATCTCTGGAATCAATGTCACATTTGTAGAAGCTCAACAGTTTCTTACTGAGACAATTCAGGACTCTACTGTTGGGGTATGAGTTACAGTACATTATATTTGAGGAAACAGTAGTAAGAGATACAGATGATGTAGGTCTAGTGGTTCATGTGGTGGTTTCAGTGAAAGCTATGTTGGGTTTGTGCTGAGATGTGCTACCTGTTGGATCTCAGTTTGAGAAGATGTAGCCTTGCTGAACATTGATCACTGCACTGAAACTAGGAATAATATGAATATTAAACATTTGCCCTATCTGGAACTCTCAGTTCTCAGCTGATGATATTTTCCTAAGCGAATGTACTGACTATCAGTATCTGACAGGAAAACAGTAATTTCTGACCACATTCTCCATCTGGATGGAGCAGGTGGTTCAATATCAACATCACTGAGATGTAATTGCTGGTGTAGTGTATTGAAACTAGTGAAAAAGCATGATATTTTCAGCTACTAACCATGCTCTTTCTCTCCCTCCCTTTCTCTCTTTGGCTCATTCACAAGAAGATCAAATTTTCAGTGTTCCTATCTTGATACATTCTGTAAGAATTTAAACGTAATAAAATCGTAATTGCTGGATTCTTCACATGCTCAGAGGAAACATATTTTAGAAGTTGAATATACCTACAGTAGGGTTGCTTAAGAAAACAGTGCAAATTATTGTAAAGGGCCTGTATTTGCTACCTCCACTCTACTTGTTTAGAAGTAGCACTTCTGTTCTGAAATGCCATGAAGGAATCGTAGTGCTTGATGTATACCCATAGTGCAATTATCTTACAAAACCAGCTGGGATGATAAGTTACAAAGCACCAAAGACT
>JAVJGJ010000001.1:3015570-3032360 GCA_035590215.1 Microhierax caerulescens
AGGGGGTTGGATGGAGGAGGAGCAGTGTGGTCTGACCTCTGGAGGAAGGAGACACAGCACAGACAGTAGAATCTGACTGATGGTGAAAGCCTTGTTGCAGCCTGATAGTTTGTTTGTGCTGCAACAATGTGAGGCTGACTGAGTTGGACTCTGACTATAACAACCGGTGCCCAATGTAGCTGAGAAAAGTGGGAGAACCTGTGACCCATAACAGACACTGTGAGAGACGAGCTGTTGACAACTAGTCAATATGGGTGTGTTATAATATTTGTTGTCCGTCTTAAGTCAAATGGCAATTTTTGGTGCCCAGTGTAGGTGGGGACTAATTGATATGGGTGCAGAAGAAGAAAATTCTATGTTAAAAATGCTTATAGATATAGTTGAAAAAAGAAGCATAAAGTATAACAAGAAGGCAATAAGATCTTTGCTAGGATGGGCCAAAGTAAATGATGTGCTAGTTATGCCAAAAAATGTCTCCAGCGTTCAGGCAAAATGCCAGAAAGTTACTTTTTGAGGCTGCTTCGAGGGGGGGTAAAATTGCAACAACATCACTAACAATGTGGAAATTAGTCTTAGACTTACTAGAACAATTAAAAGTGGACAGAGAGACAAATTCTATATTTACATAATGCTTATGGATATATTGGGAAAAAAAGAGGTTTAAAATATGATAAAATGGCAATAAGAATTCTGCTAGTACGGTGTAAAAAGTATGATCTGCCAGTTACAATGAAAAAGGTTTTCAACATTCAGACATGGCAAAGAGTTGGAAAGGTACTTCTTGAGGCTGCCTGGAGGGGGGACAAAATCGTTATAACAACATGGAGATTGATCATAGATTTGCTAGAACAATCAGAAGTGGACAGAGAGACAAACCCTATATTAACAATGCTGATCAACCCACTGCCTTCATTCCTCTACAGTGGAGTAAGACTTCATGTTTAAACCGGAGAATTTACTTCCAAGAATGCTAATAAGAAATGAAGCCATAAAGGGGTGTCTTGTTTAACTGAATTCAGCAAGTAAGTTTCAAAGAAGGTTACTGGACATCTGCAGACTAGAAAGTCTCTCATGAAAACAGGTTAAGTGCCAGATGAACTGTTCAGAAACCTTATCACTAATATAAAATTATCCAATCCATTATTAAATTAAATTACAATAAGTTAACTAATATATCCCAAAGACAATATAAAGTCCAAGCCAGAAATCAAATTCATCTGTTGGCTAGTTTGTAACAGCTGGCTTTTTGTCTTTTCTCTCTTAAAATACAAGCTTGTTTCTGATAATCTTTTCATCTCTGATGTTTCTTGGTCACCTTATTTCTTTTTACTATAACTAAGGTAAGCTGGGTAATTCTGCCCAACAATTGTTCCTTATAATTGCTACGGTAATAACGTGGGTTATCTTACTCTGTATCCATTCCATCTCTTAATATAGTCCTATATCGATTCCTGTGCTATCTGAAGCTAAGCAATGGATGCAGGCCTCCTGAAAAGCTGCAGATTAAAAGAGAGGTCCCCGGACTTGTATCTTTCTGTTTCTATCCTCTAATGATAAAGTCTTCACCAAGACTGAGGATTTGATGCCTTGGTGAGCTAAACATCTCCTGGCTATCTCCTCTCTGCCATCCCTCATCTCAAATTACCATTATGCTTTCTTAACCCCTACTCTTCAGGACTTTCCCTTCAGGATATTAGCTGTATCTCTGTCTCAGAGTAGCTGCTAAAACTCCCCAGTTCCAAATCCTGGGAGCTGACTTAGATAATTGGCCATATAGTGTGATCTACCTTAGACTTGACCACATTGCGTGATCTACCTTAATCATCCAAAACAAATAAAGTGTTCAGACTCTGAATGTATCTCAGATAAGTCGGGTTTAAACAGTAGACCAAATAATATTATTTCTACACAATGACATTTACTTTAGTATTACTAAAGGCATTATAGATGACTCTGTGCAGGTGAACAGGTGGGCTAATCTGTTTCACTGTGAATTTTTTAAAAAATATTATATAGAATTTAAAATTGCTAACAGATTTTATTTAAAAAGTTAAATTTGAGTCATCCATTTTGCAATCATCAGCATAGGAGGTGTGGAAACAATTAAAACAATTTTCTTTAATCTCAAACCATAAATTTGATCAAGTTAGGAGTATTTGTATTCTTGCATGTGTCAATTATCTAACCAACTGCAGCTGTTTTCCTGAATAGTTTGATCTCATACAAATAGGTTAATACTATATCAATCTTAATTTTGTGTGATCCGAAAACAGTGAAAAACTGAAGAAATACATGATTCTGAATCTGCTTTGCATACTCGGAATTAAATTTATTTTCTTATGGCATTTATCACTGGGTAAAACAGTCTTGAGTCAGGGTAAGTAATTTCATTTATTGTCAGTTTACATACATGAAATTTCTTAATACATCTGATTCCAGTATTAAGAAAGAAAGAAGACATAGAGAAAGTTAGAGAAAACATCTCACCTTCACTTCAGACACCTCTTCTTCCCCCTTCTTCATCCCAGTGCTTCATGCCACACATTGCACTCAGTCCCTTAACTGAGGTGGCAGGTTGTCCTGGAGATCGGTGTGCAGCAGCTCCTTCCTTTCTCTGCTCTTTGTTTCTTGCTCCTTTCACCTGCTCTGGCACAAATTCTCCTGTGAGCTTTAGACCTTTGGGGGCCATCTGCCTGCTCCAGCAGGGTTTCCTCCATGGGACACAGCTCCCCTGAGAGGTGCAGCTCATCCCAGGTCATCTTCTGTGTGTCTTTTCCTGCTTGGATGCCTCCTACCCCTAGAAGTTACCACCCTTTCTTAAATGTGTTTTCACAGAGGTGCCATATGCTCCCATCCAGCTTTGGCATGTGGAAGTTTGTCCGCAACAGAGCTAGCAGGAACCAGCAGTGCCTGGAGCAGAGCATCCCTGCCCTTCCTCCCAAGTGTTACTCTGAAGACCCCCACTAGCAAACCTTTGCCCATTATGCCCAACACAGAATTTTAGTCCATTTATAAAATAGACACAGTTAGAATCTTGGAATAGCTTGTTCCATCATGGTCACAGTTTTTGGAAGAGCAGAACAATCCCTGTGTTAAGGAAGTAATTAGAAAAGTGATTTTTAGAAAGACTATTTTTTGGTAATGCACTTTGCAATTTTAAGACAAATAATTTGTGCTTCCAAATCCAAATCTTCACCTCTAACAAGATAAATAAGACCTTTTGTTTCCATTAATCCTTGCCCCATGACTAGCATGTTATATCAAGAATATTAAATGTTTGTTGTAGGTTATTTATTCCTGCTTCCAAGTGGGTTAACAAATGTGTGAAATACTCTACTTGTGTTCCTACTGCAGCGTGCAGAAAGCAAAGTTTGTGGCAGTCACTGCTTAATGGTGTTTTCACATGTCATTCATTGTATAAATCAGTGAGACAAACTAAGCTTAAGTATCATGTGCCACACTTCCCCAAGCCAAGACTCTTATCTGTGAACTCTTGCTATCAGGCTTTTGTTTTATGAATGAGACAAAGTGGAAATCCTATCCAGCTGCTGGTTTTGGAAGGGGAGAAGGGACAACAACGAAGGTTTGGGTTTTAATGCCTATTTTGTTTTGCAAAAAAAACCCAACGTGTCCTTGTGGATGATTTCCTATTGGGGAAGCTGTTCATATGTTTTTTGACTACGGTTGCCATCAGACCAGCTACATCCTCAGTCTAATATATTCTCCTGCTGATCTTTGCAGGGCATCCTAAAGCAATGCAATAACTCCATAGACTGGACAGTGAGACAGGCAGGAGAGGCAGACTTTACCTGTTTTCAAATATGCAGTTCAAAACGATCCCTGTTAGATGAGCAATACAAATGCCAATAACACCATGAAAGCCTAGGTAATGGCTTAGATTAACGATGTGAGTATATTCTTCTTTGTTCAACCTCATAGGGAGGCTATGTAGGAGCATGAATTTTGGTAGAGGAAGAACAGTAGTCTGGCGCCTCTGGCAGTGGCCTTAATTCTCTGAAGGAGGACAGTATGGCAGCATATAAAAATGTAGGCTGCCACCTCACCTGTGCCCATAAACAAGGCTGTTGAAAGGCCAGTCAAGCCTCAAAGACCTCTGAACTGCAGAATCATGTAGAAAGTAAATGTGTACATTGTGTTTATTTATACTAGTGTAACTTTATAGCTGATCTGCCTTACCAAGACATGAGAAAGTGAAATACTCTGAAAGAATTGTACTCCTTAACTCATGAAGTTCATAGTACATCTTCATTCCTTCATCTTGTTTACATTGTAAAAGAATGTATGTCCTATATGAATGGTACGTACACTGCATAAAAATGGTACATACATAAAAGCCAGGCATATAAACATTTGAAAATGTTTTTACTGTAGCCTTCATAAAGATGCTGCTTTATCTAGGAGTTTATCTGGATTGCATAAAATCCAGATATCACAATTTGCAAAGGATCTGGGTTACTAATACTATCATACCCAAGTTAATACTCTGTTATTTTGCCCTTAGCATGCATTCTTTTTTATAAAGCTACTTCAGTAAGATGCTGGATCAAAAATTGCACAATTAGTTGTGGTCAGACCCTAGTGATGTGTATGTCTTTCATTTTGTAATATGTAAGAACAAAAGAAGAAAAAAAAGGTTAGTTTTTTATATCTCTGAGTATCTAACTGCTTAATAAAACTTTTTTTTTGTTGTTCAGATAGGCAGAAAATTGACAATGCAATGAGTTACAAGCCTGGTGATGTATTAGGACATTTAACACTATTAGCATAAATTACTGTAAATTAAGGTAGTGATGCACCACTTCTAACATCCAAAAAATTCAAGCATATCTACTTCATACTACTGTGTCACCTTAAACCATTACTACAGAAAAGCTGAACTCTCTAAAGCCACTGAGTCCAGTAGTGCTTTTGATGGATTTTGATGAAAAGTAATAGATGAAACTTGTTATAACTCTATATGTTAATCTTTCCTTGTTATTATGTCCTTCATGGATTCAGATCCCAACTGAAAATCTAAATTGTGATAAGTTTGTGTTAATTTTATTTTTCATTAAGTGTATTTGTTTGGGAGGGGATTATGTTAACAATATATTTAATTATGAGTTTTTTCACTTATGCTTGACATTTTCAGGGAAAGTAAAAAATTAACATTATTCCTTGGAAAACATTAAAAAATGCCATTGGACTTTGAGCCGCTGTACTTTTCTGGATGATGTATCACTGCAGGCTGTGCACTTCACTAAAAAGGAAGCCAGTGTTTATTACTGTGGGGAAAACACAAAATGAAAACCAGGTCATTCCTCAGTGAAATCCTGTCATCACACATCCTTTCTTGACTTACCTTACTGGTCTTGTCATTGTTCCAGTTCTACTTACCTACATAAGCAGCAATATTGGTTTTTGTTCACTTAATATTAGAAGTGAAAATCAGGTACTTCAAAGGTAAATAGGTGAATTAAATATGGCTCATTGTGGGTGAGCTTCAGATTTTTACCATATATTTTAATCTACACAAATTAGTGGTGAAAGCTTGATTAAAGTAGATCTTATAATTTTGGTTTTGCTTTGCATTTCCAGTGAATTTTCACATTTACCTTCCTGTGTGGGGAGACAAATTTGAATCAGGTACAAGTATTTCCCAATCAGTTTGATTAGGGGGCTGAGGTGAGAGAAGCCGTTTCATTCTTACAATGTGATAAAAATTATGCAAATACTGCAGCCTTACAATGGCCAAAAATATTTTTTTGATGTATGTATTTGTCAGCATTTGTATTATTTACTGCTTTGGTTTTCTGGTTTAAATGAACTCTAAAAGCCATTAAAAAAAAAATATGAAAAAATACTGTGTGTGCTGGTCTACACTGGGCAAAGCCCTAGTCCCTGTACAAGGTAGGAATCATGGTCTGGAGGGGTGAATAATGTGGGGGAAAGTTTGAGGGTAGAAAATCACTGTCATGGTGAAACAGAAAGGAGAGCTGTGTCAGCCATAAAACAGTTTAAGAACACAGGTCTAACCTCTGAACAGAGCTTGACATAGTATCATGAAGTAATTATCAAGTCTGGTGCTACAGTCACCTCTCCTTTCAGTTCTAGAGGTACTGTAGTGCCAGGCTGATGTGTTATCCCACCACTCTTTTTTTTTTAAGCATCTGTTTTTCTTGAATGAAGTTTATGCTGTCTGTCTCTTACTGGTCATAGAAACTTTTCACTTTCTCTCGTTCTTCCACAAGGAGGGTATAGCCTTCCCCTTCTAGAAGGAAGATTAATGAAGAAGTGTATGAATGACAGTAGAGGATGGTTTGTGTCTTTTATGTTCATAGCACACCCTCATTTATGTGCTATGCTTTGGTGGTCCCCCCAGCCCTACCAGATATCCTGAGGTGTACAGACCTTTTCCAGAAAACCTGAAGGGTTTGAAGGTGCGGAGCTTAAAGGTGTAAAGGAACCAAGCCAGGCAATACAGTCAGTGTAACTAGAAATGCTTGAGAGGCAGAAAGAAAATAATGAGGAAAAATGTCAGCTGCTAAAGAAAGGAAAGTTTTTCCTGCCACACTCCACAGATGAGGCAGTGAACCCTTTCATGCTACGTGCAAAGATGAATTCTAAATATGTGGGATATGAGGAAGTGAAAAGCTATGCTGCTGAAAGTAATACAAAAGAAGCAGAAAATTTGCAATTATGACACATTTTTGCAATACTTGTATTGTTAAGGTCAACAAAAACCTGTAAAAACATGTAAATCAATAACCTGTAGAGGAGAGTGAAGTAATCTACTTGACTATTGAATAATGCGCCAAACACAATTAGGCACAAGGGGCAAACCTTTTCACCAGTGGAATAAACAAGGCATTGTAGCACAAGAAAGGAGAAACACGTTAGTCGGAGCCATTGGTTCTCGCCCATCCTCCGTTCTTCCCTAGAAGTCTGAGGGTGGCCATCTTCATTGTGATGATTAGAAAAGAGAGCGTGGTAAAGGCATAGGGGCCTGGAAGTCATTAAGACTCTAATTGTCCAGTCTCACAAGCTTGCTGAGAAACTGGATCACTGAAGGCAGGTCCTGGTGGGTGAGTTAGAATTGTGTTTTCCTGATATGTTTCTATTCTGCAGCAGTTTTTAGAATGGTAAATCTACTTCGTTCTTCCTGTGAGAAAATGAAGTAAGCTTATTCTTCATTATAATTTTATTGTTATAAGATACTATTATTCTAAAGCTAACTCTGACTGACCAGTACTGTCTCTAACTTATTTTAGAAAGAAATTAATTAGGCCATATGCTAATTCCGGAGTAAATGCTATTTCTGGCATGTTGGCTGACATGTGTAGCTTCAAGCACACCAGTCAGGTTTAGGATTCCCCAGTAAGCCATGGGCCAGTTACACAGGAGGGAGCAGGCAGCGAGCTGCCAAAATGGCGTTCTGCTGGAGAAAACCAAACATGTCACTTATTCTGAACTCATCATGTCACATTATGGAAAGGTAGTAAGATTTCTTTTTTTGGTCCCTGGAAGCCTATGGGTTTGTTGCAGAAGTACTTACGTTAGTAGAGTCATTTAGAGAGCAGTCTTCTGACTGCTTGAACTTCCAGGAAAATTAAGTCACTGAGGAATGTGGAGTGATCCCACTGAATATAGCCTGCTGTCTGTTCCTCTGCTATACTGGGGTTAATCACTCATTGAGGAAACTGGTTTAGTGAAAACGCTCAAAGTGCATCATGTGATACTTCTTGCATTCTAGTTCTACTCACATCT
This sequence comes from Microhierax caerulescens, assembly GCA_035590215.1. Classification (NCBI taxonomy): domain Eukaryota; kingdom Metazoa; phylum Chordata; class Aves; order Falconiformes; family Falconidae; genus Microhierax; species Microhierax caerulescens. Next base: position 3,023,338 of record JAVJGJ010000001.1, read on the forward strand.
TCGTCTTGGCAACTGCTCTTTTATTTAAAGACTATTAGACTCAAAGTGTGTCGGGGATGGACACTGGAGGGCAGGAGCAACTTGAACCTCTTTCTAAACTACTATTTTGTCCCTTTTCAAAGAACTTCTCGAAGATCCAGTTAGAATAAGAAATATGACACCTTGTGCAACTTATAGAAGGAAGTGCGTTGATTCAAAAAGGGGGTGCAATATGCATTATTAATCCAAAATAGGAATATATTGCCCATCCTGGGCCTTTGATTTCTTGAAAATTTGGCTTCCCAAATCTCCTTATTGGAGTTTTTCAAAGCACCTCTAATCTATAAAGCATAGTATCCTGGTTGTACCACTCATTACCAATGTAGAATTGTGCCCCTCTGTCTTTCCGTCGTACTGGAGACAATGGGCTGACCCACTGCTCATCAGAGGGACAAAAAAATCTGTTAATTTAGTTCAAATCAGTTTCCACCTACAGAAGTCTTCAATATCCTAACCACAAAACATGGTTGAAATCCAGCAGCTAAGAGCTTGCCTTCCACCACAGAAAATCCAGACATAAAACCTCAACAACAAATTTCAGATTAACAGGAGCTTCACTGTAAACCCCCCTCAAGCTTCAAAGGCTCTTGCACAGTGGTAAGGAGGATTCTAACAAAGGTCACAGAAGTTGTGAAAGCAATGCCTGTATGATAAAGTCGATTGACTTGGTGGCAATGGCGGTTGAACTTTCATGAAAGAAGCTGAATTTCTGTTTTGGAAAAACAAAGCATTTTTAATCTGATAGATTTAGACAATCAAACTGAAAAAAGATGTGGGACATCCTATCACAGCTGTTTCCTCTGCCATTGTCAATTTTAGCAGTTTTAGACTATTTCTTAGCTGCAACTTCTGGTGCCGTAAGAAGTTGTATAGCACACTTGCACATTTGTGTGGTCTGTTTTCAATATCTATATGTTTGGGTCCTCCAAAGAGCATCAGTTGCTTTAGCACTTGTGCTAAAGATTGATTCTTTGCTCTATTATTGGGGAGATACCACATTCCTAAATAAGTGCAGCAAAGCCTGTAGCTATAGTTTGATGCATACTTGATAGCACCTTAGGAATGGGAAGATAAAAGCTCTTTATTCCTGCCCTTTTTTTTTATTTACTTTTAACATTGTGGGAGAAGGTTTTACAAGTAGAACAAATTGCTTAAAATGACACCACCCCTTCTGAGCAGTCTTTTGTGCCTTTATAATAACTTAATGAAATGTCTAAAAGTAGAACACATTTTCAAAATCACTCAGAAGATTTTAACAACATATGACCAGAAGGTCAAGAGCAAGAGAGACAGAGCAGATTCTAAAGCAATTCAGTACATTTTATGATTTCCAACTGTTTTCTGTATGTGCACTTTAAATCAAAGTCAAGTTGCAAATGAATTGATTCTGGTGATCTTGACAGCGTTATAAAAGAGTACATACATTGTAGAATTACTGTGCGTTTTGGCACAGTTATGGAAAATCGTTATGTCTAAGTGAAAAAGGCTGATGTTTGCTCAAGCAGTGAGGAAGTTTCCCAATGTCTGTAATTTTTTGCTTTAACAGAAGATTCCAGCTTCCAAACTACCAACATTCTTCTATGTGATTATTGTTCAGGAACAGCTTGTGTGAGAACCTGTGAACATCTGTTGGTAACATTTTTAAAATATGTTGGCTTATTAGACTTTTTTTTTCTACTGGTGTGTTATACTCCTATTTTTCTAGTGAAGATGGTTGTGCAGAATACCACCTGTTGTTCCCACTTCTGTGAAAGGTTTTCAAGCTTCTTGTTAGTTATAACACCTTTCCTGTGAATATCATTCCAACAGAGTAATCCAGCCAAAGGGGTACAAAGATACAAAGGTCTCACCAGGAGGAAGACATGACAGAGCACAGAGTTCTAGCTATGTATATATAAGCAATTATCTGTAGCTACTTACTATTTCAAAATAATTGGATCAACAGTGTGTTTTCTTTAAGAACAGAATGACTCTTACTGCTAGTCGTTGGCCACACGTTGGTTCCTGTTGCAAGGCACAAGTCTCATAGGTAATGAAAGTTCAGAGCAAGCTAGAATGGAAGGTGTTTGTTTATCTAGCATGGTATCTGTTCTTGTTATAGATTACTTCAAATGTGTGCTTTACCCTATTATTTTTGCTATGCTGGATCTTAAGAAATACAACTAAATATACAAATTCTTCTTCAGCACTAAAAAAAGATTATACTGCTTGGAGATAATGATTTCTGGGCAAAAACCTATGTGCTTCCATTTTAATGTATAAAGGTTCTGAACTCTCCCTCCAAATGTAAGGTTGACTTGCAAATAGAGTTAAATTAAAAATTTAATAGCTTCAAGAAAATTCTGGTTGTGCTGAATGCTTTCAATTAACTGAGGTAGGAAGAACATTGAGCTATATTTATGTTTTTTAACACATGGATTAGACAGCATAGCATAACTGCTTTAGAGATTATATATCTGTTTAGAGAAGGAATTTATTCCCTTTGGATAAGAAAAGCTAATTGTATGTTTATTAGGATTTTCAGCTGGTTTTTTAACTTCATTAATAAGTTCCCTTTGCCACTACTTTATTTTATCATTAGAAGAAACCTAGAGAGGATCTCAGATCTAAAAATACAGATTATTTTTTCATTGTGTACGTACAATGCTAGTCATTTTAGAACTTATTTGATTCCTTGTTTCCTTTGCCTTCATGTTAATATAGTATAGCAGGGCATAATGCCACCTGCTCCACTTATATATAATGAGAACTACAGAGATATTATGTTTAAAAAACTTTTTTTTTTTGCAAGTTTCCTTATTTCTTGGAATCGCTTCCAACCTGTGTCTAGTGATAAGGTAGAATAATACATTTTTAACAATATTTGAAATTAAAAAATTCATACTTTCCCTTTTTTTTTTTTATATCAACATCAGTAAGAATCAACGCTAATGCTTTTGATCAGAATTTCAGTACTTGGTCTGATTCCTGCGATCTAAATTACCTGGTTTTGTACTGGAAGTAGCATTATTACTGGTTGGTCTCAGTGGTGTTTTGCCAGGAACTGGCATTATCCCAAAGACTTCGACTCTGAGTTTCAGAGGTATTAAGAGTAAGAATTTTTGTTTGCAACATAGCCATAATATTTATGCCAAAGTGAGTCAAGCTGTACTGTTTGAGCGTACATTACTTCATATTGCTTCTCTTTCACCTTAGAAGAATTATCTGATCCAACTAAATTCAAAACACAGGGCTGAGCCCACACAAAATACCGCTGCTGACCCTGAACTGTGCGGTGTTTACTTCTTGCCAGGCAGGATCTTATCTCTCATTTAAATGTCAGTCCTCTAATTCCAGGCACCTTCCTGTGGCACAGACCAGAGGAAGAACACAGCATGTGACACAACACACTGAAAATGCAAATACTTCGGTTGTAACCTGTATGAAATCATTTGAATATTCTTTTTGTGCTTTTGTGATCATTTTTTCTTAAGAGTTAAGTTCTAATCAGCCAACTTTTTGCTGATTTTTCCCAGATCTTTCTCATGAACTCTGCAGCCAACAGAATCTGTCTATTCACGGGATGCTTATGATGCATTCTTTTTTTAAGTAATTCTTGAAAAGTATCTTTTATATTACAGCATGGTATTGCCATAATAAGGTAAAAATACAAGAGGATCTCCAATTTTTTGGCTGTGTCTCATTCTGTGACTAGAATTATTTGCTGTTTTTCTATAGTATTTTAAGAATTGAATATAAATTACTCTTACTAAGCTAAGAAAGAAAAAGGCACTACTATTTATCCATGATGTGCATGCATTACTTTTAAAAATATTAGTCTCTTCAGTATCAAAATGAGTGAATGTTTACCTTTTTCTCAGCAGCAGGTTCAATAATTTTGGATGATTAGGTAACAGCTTGGTTGTGGGTTTGTTCACTTGTGAGCTTAGTGGAAGAGAAGTGGATAAACAAAGTGCTGCACCAAGTTTCAGTATAAATCCTTTTCTGAGGACTGGAGTTGACAGAACCCGTTCCTATCTGTCTCATGTTCTGCCGTTTGAATCGGGGCACAGTATGTGTAAAATGCTGGTAACAGTACAAGCAATTATAAGAGTTGCTAGGCTTTTATTTATTTAAGCAAGTGTAGTTAAACCGTGTACAGCACAGAGGAGAATTAGTCCAGTAACCTTAACAGCAAAATTGGTTTATGCTGCAGTAACTATTTAAGTAATGCAAGAACAATAGAAAATATGAGGAAGAAAAGTTCCCATTTGCTTTGAATCATCTTTAGTTGTGAGTGTAAAGGATGCAACAGAAAAAAATAATGAAAAGTTAACACAACTTAGATGTAATAGATCATATGGTTAGGAAGCAGAGGCCTTAAAAGAACATAACTACAGCATTCTCAAGGAGAATGTGAAGTAGCTGTATCTGTCATCGTGGTCATAGTAACAAAGTTTCATAGCAGTAAGGCTGGTACCCAGCAGGGCAGTAAGATTTCAGGTACAAGTGTCTGTTTCAGATAACTGCGTCAGGAACTTTGAGAAGATCCATTGAATGCTGAGGGCTGATTTTGCTCTCCCTATTACATCAGCTAGTCAGCCATGACTTGTATTTAGTTCTGAGCCTCATCCCTTCATTTGCTTATTTTGGACCCAGTAGCTCTGTCTAGAATTCAGGTTTGACACCTATTCAGTCTCAGGAAATTGCTCATTGGTGCCTTCTCTTTTGTCACTAATGTGTCCATGAAGCAGAATTTCATTCCATCTCTTTTCTCTGAGTTTTTTTACCACTGAAATCTGGGCAAAGAATCTGAGATAAAACCATGAATGCTGATGCATTTCCCCCCCCCCCCCCTTATATTGAAGCTGTTAGAATACTGTATGCACTGTTGAAAATTGTCAACATATGACAAGTACCAGCAGAGGCTTAGCTGGCTTTCAGCTAGAAAACGTGCATTAGCCACAGGTCACAGAGTACACATAGATAGTACAGAAGGAAAACATGAAAATTAACATATACTAGCACAACAAATTTTTATAAAGTATGTATTAACTCTCCCGGTGCCAGGTGTTAAAGAGGTACTCATGAGTGACACAGGTCCTGGGGCAGTTTCAAGTCCTAAGTGATCTTAGAATGTAACTTCTACACAACAATGTTTCTGTATGTTAGGGTTCTGCAGTGATGGGTATTGTCCTAAATCTAAATCTAGTATTAGATACGGATAAGTTACAGCAAGAAAAGGGAATATGAAGCACTGCTGGAACTCATTAACCCTTACAGAATACATACGGCTGGCACATTGTCTTTTCAGCACATACTGCCCTAGGATGAACATTAAGCTAATAAGGCTGTAAAAATGGCACGATCATACTCCACAGACCTGCTCGTGTGTCATTTATAGCTGGTATCCTGAGATGCAAAGGTGGTTAGATTTACAGTGGTCACAAAGAAACCTGTAGCAAAAGCTGAAATTGAATCCAGACCATCCTGTGTCTTAGATTCCTTGGGTGCTTTCTCCCCCCACAGTGGTTATTACTGCTACTATCTTAGTGCTGCCTCATTTGAAATTTAAGAAATCTAGCTTGCTCAATCAAATTTTGAGATTTTTCGTTGCCCCAGAGCAAGGGAACAACAGATATGCTTTTAAAATGTTCATCATTTCTCTGTGAATATGCATGATTTATTCCTCATTAGAAGATGAGCTAAGTAGTCCTTTTTTCAGAATTTGTTTTGCTTAGAGTTCATAAAAGATGTGGCTATAAAAGTACAGTCTTTAAGCAGATACCTGTTCTTTTTACAGATTTATTTTTAATTCCGTTATTAGTGTGGTTTAGTTTTGGTCTGTTAGAAAAGTGACTTACAAATCTGGACTGCAAAAGATTCATAGTGTGAGCAGATACAAGGTATATTATGAATCATGGAGGAAGCTGTGAGGGCAACAGGGAAATCTCAAGGAGAGTTTTAAAAACTACATGATGTTAAACAGGTATATTTTATGTTAAGACTTAGGGAGCTTAAGTTTTAAGTTAACGTCCAGAAGTTTTGTTTTCCTATTGTGACTGAGTATGTATATAACGTTTTTCTATAGCAAAAAAGAAAGGTTACAGGTGGGTAAAATTAAATTTGATGGGTTAAATATTAAAGTTACACCTTGATCCAGCCTCTTAGGAAGATGAGAGGAATTTTGGTGCTGAAGTATAAACATATACTAGGTCACTGCAGCTCTTATCTGTATATGATTTATTACACTCAGTATATACTGGTACTTCAACAGATAGAAATACAGAAGGATGTACAGTTGGCTGTATTGTAGCCCCCATGTGTATTGCTTCTCTCAGAAGCAGTTTTTCCTTCTAATTGACCACAGATAGTATATCTCTTCCTTTTAGAACAGTAAAGGCCAGAAAGTCATAAATGACAGCAGGCTGATTGCATTTCCCTTTTATGACAACTTGCATAGATTACTGGTTCTCTGAAAAATCTCTGGAGTTTTAGAAATGTCTGATATACAGTAATACTATCTAGAATTAACAAGCATTTCTGTGCAGCAGCTCTTTTACACACCTGTGTAGCACATGGAAAATCAACTGCAAAGATAATTCCAAACTATCACTTATTTAGGTTTTTTTAAGCCTTAGCAAAAGCTAAGATAAAGAGTAATCAACTTCATCTTCTTTGGAATCTTCAATTAATAGATCAGTTACAATGTTCCTAATAATTTCCCTTCATTATTCGGGAAATACCATTTCATGGAGTGCAAGAGCTGAATTTAAAAAAAAAAAAAAAGCGATTCTATATATTGTCTGCATATTTCTCAGGAATATTATCAAGAGAAGTTTCAGGAACATTGAAAAGAATAAACATAAATTTTTTAAAAAGTACAAAATCCAGTGACCCTTAAAGAACTAAAGATAGAAATACAGTAATAAAGACACCAGAGACTTGACTCAAAGATCTGTTATACTCCTACCTCTTCTAATGTTTTCCTGTATAGTTGCGGGCAAATCTTTGTCTATATTTCCATTAACCTTCAAAAAACAGCAATACTGATTTCTGTTTTGTTTTGGTTATTTACTTAAGCATGCTTACTGGAGGCACTGGAGAAAAAATAGCCATTTTTCCATCATTTCCTGGCTTATTATTCCTACACAAGCTTTTTTTTGCTTTCCAGCTGTAGAAGTCAAATACAGATCCTGCAGATCTAACAAGTGCAGGAAAAGTTTGGCTCCCTCTTTCCAGGAGGCCAATTTGACAATGATTTTAATTACTTTATAAGCCATGGTGTGCCATTAGTTGGGGGATGGAACACAGAGCTGAGTTAAATAAAATGCCACTCATAGGAGCCCTTTGGAGCTGTTACCGTTACAAATTTTAAGATATTTTTATTACTGCATGAAAGTAACTTATGGGCACACAATAAATCCAAAGAATAGTCACATTTATAACACAGAAGAAAGAAGTATGAGCAAAAAGAGAAATATAAATTCCTTCACAATGTATTTATTTAGAATAGGCAATGTTTCTAATGAATAAAAAACTATATCATAAAAGTGAAATGATTGGTGTACTAACTAGCAGTAAGACAGTAACATCGTATAAAAACTCCTGGAAAACAATAGAATTTAAGTTCTTCCCTGCCAGATTGCATTTAAAACCAGGCCAAATATCCTTTGTCTTTCACACAGTTTTAGAGGAATTGCCTGAATGTTCAGGTATTGTTCTACTCTTACACTTTGGTGCAATGTTGACACAGAATTTTGTCTGAAACACACAGCAGACTGCCTCCTGATTGACATTTGTCAGTGTTAACCCTATTCTTCTAACAGTATTCTGAATGGATTTTTTTTTATTATTTTATGGACCATGGAAGTTATCAACACCATATATCTGCTACTGAATGCCAACAAATACTGAGCATGCAGATTGCTTTTTATCTGTATGTAGCAAACCCTTTATTAAAGATGCATTGCCACTACTGCTTCCATTTTACAAATCAGAAAATTGAAACATGGAATGTGTAAGTTATTAAAAGATTTGCTGGGAGAACACAACTGTTCTGTATGGTTACTTGTTAGCAGAGCCTGATACTTCCACCAGATTTTCTGGTGATAATAACAGTATAAAAGGCTGACCTAGCATGTACAGTAGATAATTTATCACTTCAAGGTGGAAATATAGATTATTTTTTTTCTACCCCATTGTTTTTCAACTGTTCTCACTTTCATACACATGCACGCAACTAGGGTCTTTCTTGTGAATTGTTCTATTTTTGGCAGGAAAATAGGTGAACTTCCAAATACTCTCTCATTGTCTGTTAACAATTCAGAAATAGGGCAAGTTCACTGACACTGTATTGTATATTGTTGACACTGAAATGAAAAGATTGAAAGACTTATTATCAAAAAATAAAAAGTAGTTGTTTGGGCATCCTGAAACATGTAATTTTGATTAAGTAAGACCATTTTAAATTCTTTCCACTTAAAAGTTTTAAAGTTTGAAAGAAAATTGATTTCCTAGCTGTACTCTAATGTTCTGAGAATACAACCATGAGTTCTTCAAGTTCTCCGGATCTTAAGGGGCAGGGGGGAAGGTACTTGGGAAAATTCTTCACTGGTGACGTTTGCTAGTTTTAGAAGAAATAATTTGGTTCCAGTGATGCACTTTTAGCTTAGTGCCCCTTCCCTGACATTGGTAAAAGTCTCTGACAAATACCACAAGGTTTTAAGTGCTGCTTAAGCCTTTGAAGGTCTCAGTGGGTCTCAGTTACTGCCATAGTCCTTACGCTGGCACACAGTCTGGGGTGAATTTCACTTTTGATGGCAATAGCTGTGTATCTGTCAGGTTAGTGAATGTGTGAGGAGGGAAGAGCAGGGTGCTGCAGGCCGCAGGGTGCTGCCAAAACCAGGGCAAACAGAACTGCTGCATTGGAATCAGGGCTATGTGTCAACAGGCACCAGCGGGGGATGGGGTGGAGGGTGTGTGTGTGTACTATGACATTTGAC
>JAVJGJ010000001.1:3032460-3060928 GCA_035590215.1 Microhierax caerulescens
CCCCGGCTGCGTCTGTACTACGACATTTGACCCTCCTCATTCTGCTCCAGAGCTTTCTGGGAACTTTAGGTGTTTTGGAAGGCACGTATCTACTACGTGGAGCACCTCTGCTACAGGTGTCAGCCCTAGAAGCATGACCACTGCTTCTTTTTCACCTCTTAGTAAGTCCTCTGTTAGCCACAGTTTGCCATGTAAACATGGCAGCTAGTAGTTACACTTGGGAGCCTTGAAAGAAAAAAGATTATGGGAGAAAAGCTTTGCGAAAGAAACAGTGTAAATATTGAAATGCTTTGAATATTGCAAAATCAAGAAATGACATCTGTAAAGCAATAAGCAAGCATTTAAACCACATACTAAACTTTCGTGCTTCACAGAAGACACATGACATCTTGTTCTCTATTACTGTTATTGTGGAATCTTAATATTTTTGAAGATTCAGCTCTATTCTTTGACGGGCTTTTCAAGAATGGACAATAAGCAAAAAAAAAAAAAAATTCTGCTTCCTAGAGAGTTTAAAAACAAGAAGAGAAAAAATGTGCTTGAATATTTCTTAATGTATTGCCTAATATTGAATAGTGTTTTCTTTGTTTATTTTGTCACATGCCGACTGAGTGACCTAATGACTGTTTAGCTAAGAACAGGCACAGTAAAGTAAATCAACATTTCTGAGGGTTATCAAAATCTGGGCTTACTTGCTGAAAAGAATGCTGACCATTAGACCTGCAGGATTTTTCTCTGCAGTGATTCATATCGCCTCCACACTGGCAATATAATGTAACGGTACCCCAGAGCTGTCGAGAAGGGGGAGGCAGCGGTGCTGCTCCGTGGCAGTCTCTCTCACTGCACCATAAGCAGAAGCCGCAGCATTCCCTACGTGCTGTTCTTCACACCTTGTCTCCAAACACAGGTACAGCTGGGAGGTCCCTGCAGGTCTGGGACCCGTGAGGTCTGCAGTAGGTAACTTAAGAGCACAGGGAAAGGAGTGGGGACCAGTCTTGCATTGCACCCATGCGTTTTAACGAGTCCAGTTTGCAAAATAACACGAGTATTTCTTTAATGTAGCGATCTCTAGTTCAAATAAAAGTTCCACCTTTCTTGCCAAATTATTAAACAATAAAAGGGGGGAAATGGGTATAAAAGCAGCAACTGCACTTTATGTTGGATTTCTGGGTGGATTTAGGTGGTTTGTTCTCAATGTACCTCTTTGTCTATTCAGTAACATCCACTGGGACCAAGATACCTTCCTGAAAAATTTCTCTAGTTTCTTCTCTATCTGGAAAACAAAGACATAGCCATATCACAGTGAATATCTCTATATAAGGAATTTTTCTCTGTGTTCCACCATCTTGCGCTGTATATTCTGAAAATCAAAAACTCAATGAAGTGTTTAAGAATGGAATACCTCCCACTGCTTTAAGGCACCTCAAATATAGACTTAGTCATTCCTGAACTCCTCTTTCTTCTGTGTTAAAGTGTTTCAGAAGACCTTTAAGGTCAACTGACCCACATTTTTTTATTTAGATCCTTTTCTGTCATGATTTATGGTTTTATCACTGGGATATTTTGACTGCCAGTAAAATGCTCCTTCTGGACACTCTACATCTCCTCACTCACCCCCTTCATGTTTCTATGATCTTAATAAAGTGTCTTGGGCTCCCTTTAATCCTTTTTTCTGAACTCTGTTTTTAGCTTCCACCAAATCCCTTGTGCCATCCCCATTCTGTCAGCTCCCTTAAAGAACATTTTTCTTACTGTTGTGCTCTCCCTCCTTGCCTTCTTCCTTCTCTTGCACGTAAAGCACACCTGATTGTCTACCTGCATTTTTAATAAACACAATCAAATACACAAAACACCATAACTGAAGAAGATTGTTTAGCTTTTATGATTTCCACCAGTGATACTTGCAGCCTTGACATGCATTTATTGTGCTTTTACTGTGGAAGTTATAAATATGGGATTTGATTCTCCTTTCATTTACACCTACTTTAATATAATTCCATTTGATTCAGTGAAGTTATGCTTGATTCTAGCAAGATAATTGTGAGGTTAATTGAACTAGGAGGTCAAAAATATGGAGGGAGATAGATCTAAGCCTTTGTAATACAAGATGGAATATTCCTGAGGAGAAGTTAAGTAGAAGAAATGTTACAGCTTGGGAATAGGTTTTTCTAAAAACTGTTTGCAAGGCTGTCAGCTATGTATACATTTCTTTCACCTCTTAGTTTTTTCCTTTCTGTTAACATAAATCCAGGATATATCATGAGAATTTTTTAATGCTGGGTATAACATATATTCATCTTGTTGAGGACATTTTCTGCAGGTAGATATGAAAAGAGAAAGTGAACAGTGAACCATATATTTGATCAAAACCTAATTAACTTATTTAGACTGCAAAAGGAAATTCATCTGTCATACATCTTGTTTCCTTCTGAGATTTCTGACCATGTTAGTTCTACATATAAATTAAAAGTAAAAAAAAATTAAAATCTCAGTTTAAAATGCGAAAGAGGTTCCAGAATGTGAGCAAAGGGAGCAACTTTGTACTGTAGGTGTTTGGATTTGTATTTTAGAAGAAAAAATATTGATGCTGATTAACACAGATTTTATTTCACATTTCATTTTCTGCTTATAATAAGTCATGAAGTTTTAGAAATATTAATTATTTAATTCTATCATCAGTGCCGGTTGTGACATAATTGCAGACAAAAAAATCCTGTATATCTTACTAGAATCAATGGAGCCTTCAGCTCTGGTAATTTACAGGAAAATACCATTGGTTTTGCAATTTATATTATAATATAAAAATCTTTATTCAGATAAACATTTACTTCAAAATTACCTAATAGACTTTTATCTGAATAGTTGCTTGATAGAAAAAGGATGGTTCATAAAAATACTTGATAAATATTAACTCCATGTACAGTTAGTAAATGAAAAATATACTAGTACGTATGCTATAGAAATGCATAGCAGAGCCAGTTTGAGAAACAATACAAAAAGAGATTAGAAGTTGAAAATGGAACAGAAAAGAGACAAAGTTAGGGAAATCTTCTTGGAGACAGGGAAGAAAAAACAATAACTCCTTATAAATGCATTGCCTTGTGCAAAATTGTCACAAGCTATCACTAGTTCTTCATAATAAGTAATTAAATAAAACAAAGGATCTGAAGTTTTCAGTTCTGAATCCTGTCACCCTTCTACTTCTTTGCAGTACCTTGTGGTGTTGGAGGAAGGGGGTAGCTCATGAAAATGGCTGAAAATGTATTTGGTGTAGGTACCCTGGTCCAGTACTTTAAATCTAACTTTCCCATTATCTAACTTTGGACACATTTCAACACAATATTTTTTTAGTTTTTCTCTCAGTCCTGGTCTTGTCCAGAACTATATTTTCTCTTGTTCAGCCTTACCATAGTTTTATAATGTTCTGCAGTCTCAACTCAAATCCAGGCAAGTTTATAATCTTACAGATGCAGTTTGGAAAAAAAGATGAATGCGTACGTTACAATTACATGCTTCACCTATACTGCATATTATCTTATATGTTGCAAATTTATGTTTTAAAGAAAATCTAACATGCAGTTAAGTGTTCTTCTAGTGCTAAAGAGAACTTTGAGATCACATACTTCAAATAAAGACCACACTGATGATACTACTGACCTTTAATTTTAGTGTATGCTTTCTCATTTTCTAAAGACCTTGAAGTGATGCCAGCTTTAAACAATTTTTTTTTCTAACTTCTTTGAATTATGCACAGGTATCTCTGCATGCACTGAGAAAAAACCATTCAGAGTACTTTAAAATTTATTGATTAAAATATATTTATTATATATACAATATATCAGTTTTCTCTGTTTTCCCCATGTGCTGCAAAATGCCACTTTGGGAGATGTAAAGAAAAGTGTATATATGCTCCTTCATATGCTCTAAGAGTTAACAAATAGTATAAAAAAAAAAAAAGGAAAACCACAAGCCTCTTCTCACGCACTTTAACACTAGTTATTCTTTGACCTTTCAGAGGTATTTTATTTTTGTTATGATGGGAGATGGGTGTTCAATTCAGCAATAGTCCTTCATATTTGTTCCTCATTATGTCATTTTACTTATTGTCTTGTTGTGCTATTCCTTGGCTGGCTAAAAATTGCACACTCTTAAAAAAAAAGGCTTTGTTTCTCTAGTTATAATAAAAAGGAAAGATACAGAGGCAAGGAAAAGAATGGAGGCTTAATCATAGGCAGCCTGCTCTGTTTCTGGCAAATTGATTAATGTTGTTTTGAGAAATCAGACTTTGTTCAAATAAAACTGCTGGCTCAAATAATGTAAAAACACTTGAAGCAAATTGAAAGCTGTTATTAAATATCTGCTCCTTACGTGCTGCTAAAACACAGTCTTATCCTATATTAACGTTCACTTTGCTAATATGAAGACAACTACCGTAACTAATACTAATAAAGCAGTTCAGAAATAGGAAATCTCAGTGACCTGAGGGTATCTTTCATCTTGTGGGATGCCTTCAGGTAAAAATGTGTTTGTATATGGACTAAAAAAGAAAACTAACTGGTGTCCCAGATCAACTGGGAATGAAACACTTTAGATGTCCCTTTTCTTTTTAGTATCACCTTAAAATGGAGTGTTCTAGAACCAGTTTTTTTACAGTATCAAGCATTCTGGTTTCATGCAAACCTTAGAGCCCACTCAGAGACACTACAGCTATCAGGTGCACATATTGTGTATTGAGATATATCTATAAAGCAATCAACCACAGGTCATGAAAAATGTGGAGTATTTATTATATCTACAAAGGATTTTTTCAAGTTGTCTGTTAGTAATATTGTAATAAGCTTTAAAATATTTTTATTTTTAATTTTAAAATAAGTTAAATTTAATCTGGTTTTCAGATTAAAATTTCACAACCTTTAGATAGTTTTGGCTTTCAAGTGTTCCAAAGTTTTCTGAGTTATTGATTTTTGGTGGCTTTTTTTTAATAAAAGCAACAGATACCCATTCCTTAGTTGTCTAAAAATTAACTGTGAAAAATTCACCTAATTTCACAACAAGGACCAAATTACAAAGACAATAAATTCACCTTCAGGACTGCAAAGTTGTAAGCATTCTAACTTGATTTATCTAATTTAGAGATAGCAAAATGAAAGTGACGATGGATAGCCAGCAGCTGTATTTGACTCCACAGTGTCTTTGGAACTAAGGCACAGAAATCAGAGCCTACAATTCCTTAAAAACCTCTGCTACAGGATCCATTAAGGGGCATCACCTTAACTGCAATGTCCTCCGAAAGCTGAGCAAAAACATGGGGTATTTATATTGTTTTATATTATATTTATATAAAACAATATAAATATATTTATAAATTTATAAATATAAATATATTTTATATATTTATATATATATATAAATATAAATATAAATATAAAACAAATTTATATTGTTTTGGGTGTTGTTGCTTGTTCTGTTAAGTGTGTCTTGCACAGTTCTGGCAACAGGCTAGAATTTCCAAAGAGCCTGGGATTTCTTTGAGGCACATTCCTATCCCATTCAATAATTTATTTTGTATATAATGCTGCTATAATTTAAATAGGCACGAAAACAGAAAGAAAAGCAATAATAGATGTATTGTCCCATTAGTGCAAGTGGGACAATTACTAATTCACAAATATTGAAACAAGCACTGATTGAGATAAATGAATTCCTCATAATTTAATAATGCAAACCACACTAGCAGTGACGACCTACAGCTATCGGCAGTAAAGCAATGTGAATTTTAGTACAGAAATGTAAAGTTGTTAACATTTTTTTCTCTGCATTACATAAAATTATGTTGTTAAATACTTTATCTCTTCTGGTTTGCATTTCTTCCACTGTTTTGTCTATTCTAATATCTTTGAGACATGTTCTTCCAGCAGACAACCCTGTTCCGTTAAACTCATGAGTGGTTTTGTAGTTGAATGCCAAAGTGATTTCAGGGTTTTATTTTACCCATTCCATATTTCTAAATGGCATAATATTAATGTGAATTGGTGTCATTTAGTCATCCATCAGCTGCTCTGACTTTAGTTTTCTTATTAAACAAAGAGGTTGTTTCATACTGGAAAATTGTGCAGTGACTGTTTCTCTTAAAAAATATTTAGTAAACTCTGATATGTTTAAAGCAGAAGAGAGAAATTGTTTTTATAGTCATCCATATAAGGCTAATGAAAATTAACAAATTTTGAGAATGCAAAAATCAGTGTCTTTATAACCTTTACTTCTTAGCTGATAAAATGCTTTATTTTGAATGTAGTGTAAATGACCCTGTAAGTCCAAACTTCTACCAAGAAGCTTCATTAAAGTACATAAATTACTACAACTGTCAGAGATGGCATTAAGTATTCAATAAAAGTAGACTTAACACAATTAATAGCAATTAAAATTATACTTTTATGATGTCAGCCACCAGCACTGTAAAGACATAATTGCCTGTAAGGACTTCTCTACCATATTTATCCTCTAAAACTGTCCAATTTATATGAAAAATGCCAAAAACATATCCCAAATGGGTACCATTATCTTCTTGGATTTTTAAAAGTGATCTGTCTTTATCCAGCCTGTGCACATTAAGCTAATTTACTTTAATTAGTTTTTTCCTCATTGTCTTAATAGGCATGTTGATAAGGTTTTATGGGGGAGGGGGTAGGGGATGTTGATTTTCTTTTTTTTCCTTCTCCCAACTACAGATATTAAACTTTACTCATTAAATATCTTTTAAGAGACTATCACCTGAAATCCCACACTTGGATTTTCACTGTTCATAGCCTCTCCTCTGTCCAGTTGTCGCTTACAAACTTACTGAATGATAAGTTCTTTAGTATTTTTTTAGAAATGTAAAGCAACTGTGCTTCGGTTAATTAACTGGTAATTAAAAAACAAACAACATTTTTGGCTGTGCTGCAAAAAGGAAGTTTGCTCTGGACATAATAGAATAAGAAACTAATTCCTAGGAAAGTAACTTACTTCTCTAACATACATAGAATATCCGTGGAAAAAATGCCAAAGTTTTTGAGCAATACTAAGAACAAAATGCAAAGATGTAATCAACAGGTTAGTGTCTGACTTTGAGATCTAGGCTCAGCCTTCTAACTTAAACACCTGAAATTAAGTGCTTACACCTCCTTGTGTAATTGGGAGCCCTGTGTCATTGACAGCAAGAGGTGAGCTCCTGATCTAGGTGTTTGGAATTGCCTTTGGACACTTATAAATCACTCTGTTGACTGTGTAATTGAGTTTCTTGGCTTTCATCACTGAACTACCTGAAGTCTAGATGTGCAAAGTTTAACAGATTATCTTACTCTCTATATTGTCTTCTAAAATATCCTCTATTGATCAAAGAAAGTTTGCAAAGGTATGTCCAATGTTTTGACAACATTTCTACAGGTCTGTTTTCATATTGTCTTAATGGTTACGTGCTGTAAATTTTCCTTATTCAATGTGAGATGCCAAACCATTAGCATGGTTTTATCAGATTAGACTATGACATACTACTTACCTTTCCATGTACATTTGAGGTTCAGTATGACTGTTTTGAAATACACAAAAGACAAATTGATATCTAATTTTTGTTACTGGGTGGATAGTTCAATTTTAAACCAGCATCGCCACACAGTCTAAAAATCAATACCTCATAAAGATGCAGAATGCCCAGAATAGGATTACATACAAATTTATGAGAGTGAATTCTGGTTTTGAAACTAAGCAATAGCCATGTATGTATTTTAAAGTTGTACAGAGATAGAATATTAAAAGTGTTTAGGATTCTTTAGAAATGAAAATTCCTTTTTTTGCCAGAAATCCCCCAGAAAAGCACATAATTTAACAATGAATAAATATTAAACACTTGCAGAATCGGCCCCTGATTGAGCTGATTCATTTAAGAATAAGAAACTCCAACTTCATTTTGGAATTTAACAACATTAAAATAACGACCTCACTTCCTGCTCTTGAGCATTTCCATGAATTTGAAGAATGCCAGAGACTGATATCCTGATGCATAACTGATAGACAAATTTAGAAATAGGTAACAAGGACTCTATAATCTATGAAATCATTTTACACTCATGGAATAAAATTATGTTCAAAGCGATTAGAAAGAATTCTTGGTAACTAAAGTATTTGTATCAAGCAAATGTAAAAGACTTAGTACAGTTGGGGAGGGTTAATCCCTATAATAGTGTATTGGTGATATCATATTACATCACATTGACTTCATTATTCGTAATTCATTTAGAATACTTTTATCATGTCTATACCTTATGCTAGAGGAAAGAAGTTGATTAGTTATATGTTTCCATACTGAATTACAAACCTTCTCCACAGGTGATTTTTAAAGAGGTGGGTTTTGCTTTGCTAGCCCAACTTGAACTTTACTACATTTGTAGTAAGACTCAATAACCTGTTTACTGACATAACAAAATACAAATGTTGAATCAGAAATACATTTCATACTCTTATATTAATAATAAAAAACAACAGAACTTTAACTGGTAATTTTCATGGCTGAAGTCCTTTGTTCCAATGCAAACTGAAGGTGAAACAAGCTTATAAATAAAATTAGACTAAGTCAAGATAAAATGATCCTATGTATTGTGCATGTGCTTTATCTAATAAAATCACTTGTCATAATGAAATTGACAATTGAAACTGATGACATTGAAAAATAAATTACCATTAGAAAATAAATATGGGGGTTTTCTTATGAAATCAAGACCATTCCAAGGGAAATGGCACAGGAAGCCATAAGTGTTCTAGATGATAAATTAGCTTCTATATGACTTATAGATCTATCTATAGAAGATCAGCTTTTTTATACGTTTATAAGATCTGCCCTGTCTTTAGCTTTGTAGTATTGTAAAATATTTTCTTTCAGTGATGAAAAGATATCAAGAACTTATTTTCTGTGGTTTGTGGTACTGGCATTAATCAAGAAAGGTCTCAGAAAGGTTGGTATAACTCTGGAAATCAGATAATGCCACCAGTGAGTATAAAATCGCTGTATACTTAAAAATGACGAGTATTTCTCTGTTTGACCACACACACACATATTCCTCCTACAGTAGTAACTGAAGTCTGGTAGAACCTAATAAATATTTCTCAAATGACTATGCTGATCATATAAGCAGTGAGGTACTAGGACATTGAAGGTGTTACTTTGCGCATTAATACTAGGAAATCTGGATGCTTCACATTATGTAAAAAATTATGCAAAAAAATATGTAAAGGATTAAACAAGGAACTGAAACCATAAGTTTAAAAGGTTGAGCATTTACTAGCCTTTACTGTTTTATTAGATTTTACAATGTTATACCAGAGTGTATAGTTGTCTTGAAATCAACTAATACAACAAATCTTCGCAGTGGTTTCCAGATATTTAGCTTCCAGTTCCTAACAGGAATACTTTATATATAAAGTCATGCATTATCTATTTTTACATTTGATCCCATTTTTATTACACCAGTCCTCAAGGTCATCTGTTGTTTCCTGTATAACGGTCCTCTTCTGTATTGGAGCATCTCCACTTACATTGTGTCATCAATGAATTTCATCAGCATGCTTCTATTTTTTTTTCTGCCAAGGCCACTAATAAAAATATTATATCACATAACAGAAAAATCAGGCTCTAAGAAACTCCTCTATGTCTGGCTTTTACCTCTTCCAGCAGGTATCTCACCTTCAGATAATTCCTTACCTATCTAACCGCCGTTATCTTGAGCTCAGCTAACATGGCATTCCATTGGTTTACTAATGGTGATGGATGAGAGCTACTGTATTTCCTATTTCCAGAAAGAAAACAATTACTTTATTAGAGTAACCAGGTTAGTCTAGTATGACTTACTTTTGATGCATAAAGTACAAACATTTTGAGTCGAACAAGGAGACCTCTAAAGAAAGAGTACAAGAAGCATCTCTAAGCAGTTCTTCCCTGTGTATACCAACTCACCACTTGGCAGTCAGTGGTTTGAAGTGTTGTGATGTCAGAGGTCAGATTTGGGTCATTATGATTAATAGGTATCAATGAACCCACTAGGTCTCTTGAATTATTCATGCTTTTGGGCTGCATCATCTTGTGATTGTGACTTGAACAATTGAATTATGCTTTTTGCTTAGGAAATCTTTACATTTGTTTGTTAGAACTTCTCTTGTGATAGTTTGATTGAAAGATCCCTGTTCTAATGTAACAGCAATGAGAATTCCCTATATATCACTATATAGGCCTTTATTATATCCTCTACTTATCTGGTTTTCAAGCTGAAGGACTCTGGGTCATTACGCTGTCTTCAAGTATGGAATTATTTCAAAATCCCTCCATATTCTTCCTGCCTTTTCTGCCTTTTTCGTAGTTCTGATTCATTTTTTGAGATGCAGTGATCAGAAATACAGCGTTCAATATGAATATACAGTGGATGGATTTACAGCATTTCAAAAACTTTCGTGTTTTTTTCCCTAGCAATTTCTAATGTTCTAATGATGCTTTTTTTGACTGAGGTTGGAAGCTGGTGCTTTTAGAGAACTAGTCACAATGACTCCCAGGTTCTCTTTTTAAGAAGAATTTAGAATCCACCATTTGAAATGTGTAGGAAAGGGTATTTATTCCCTCACAGACTGTATTGTATTTATTGACACAATTTCACTCATTTCGCTTCTGTGTACCATTCGCAGCTGTTGTTTCAAACAAATAGCTCTCCCTGATAAAGCAGCTCATGAGAGATGACTGTTGAATTACATGTTCCCGAAGAAATCCCCAATTTTTTTTTTTTATAAGGGAGGTTACAGTACAGTAGTGATACACCTTTTGAAGTACCCTTAATTAGCTACCTTTTGTTGAGATTTAGCAAATTACAGTGATGTAAAATTGCAACCCTGACACTGCAATGCTATGCAGTTGTCATGGAATGAGTAATCTTTATTTGCTTGCTCTTTATGAGAGAAAGAGAGAGACAATATTTTTTAAAATCATCATGGTAGGGAAGGAGAAACAGACTTGGAGCCTGGATAGTTACATATAATTTTTCCAGATTACTACGTAGCTGAATGAAAACTTGCATACAAAATAAACCCGAAAGAGTATTAAACCTAAATTGTCTTCATTCCTATCCTTCAATTTCTATTCACTTTACTTCCTAAATATCAGCTTTCAGATTGCAAGTGCCATGGAACACAGAAGATTTTTTTGTCAGTTTGGTTTAAAAATTTTTGTAGGAGTTGTAACATTTTCAGGACTTCTTGGCTGCTGCTACAAATTATTATATATATATATATATTATTTAGCCAGCTAATTCAGATCAGTAAAAAAACTTTCATTAATATCAATGGAGAATCAAGTTAATAATGCATATAAAGCTATGCTACCTTTCAGCAAAAAAATTGAAATTAAATGCCATGGCACAATAGTTCAGTTGTCTTTTGAAGATATCACAAATGTAAATGCATGGAAAAGAATCATACAGAAATCAAGCTGTTTCTTCTAATGTCCTTGTTGATTTTCAATAAGACTAAAAAATAAAGATCAGAAAATCTACAAAATTAATTTATCTACCTTTAGTTACAAGAATCTCTGTCTTATCTGCCAGAAGAGAAATACAAGGTATAGAAGAACTTTTGATGGACTTCACTGTACCTGCTGTAATTAGTTCAATGATGGTGAAAGAGTTAACTTTGATTTAGTACAGAGACTGCCTCATGGAGTGTAATTGTTTTATTAGCAATATATGTTCCATATACCTCAGTGCACAGACACCTGTATTAGGTTTCTAATTCTATAATGTGTACATAACAGTAAAGAGACCTTATCTAAAAATCCTTTGAAACATCATTAATGCTTCCCATATTCCAGCTGAACTTGTTGATTCTTGTCTGTATTAGTTGAGTCTGTATTGAAAAAAATTAATCAGATTTTACCTTCTTCTACAGGAAACATATGAATTTCTTAAACAACTTGAGACCAATAAAAAGACATAAATTAGTTACAGTCTGTGAGCAAACTTTTTCAGAATAGACAAGTTCTCCACTGAGTCAAATACTGCACTGGTCTTTTCTATTGACATTTTACTCATAATAATGTGTACATCTCTAGGGTAAAAAGAAAAATATATATTTGCCATTAGGACGATAGAAATTCTGCCAGTAAAGATCGTAATTCAAAAGCAGAAGCATCAGTACTTTGGCGCAAACAATGAAAGCTGGTCTTAGATGTTCCTGTCAGTGCAAACTGCAGGAGAAAGGTGAAGACTCCAGTCTACCTAATGTTGCAGTTACTGTTGATTTTTGCACATAATGTTGTTTTCTGATGAATCACACACACACATAACTTGCTGGTGGTTTGCTTTAATTATCATAGATCATCTTCATGATTTGCCATTTGCAGCCTAATATGTTATGATAGTCGAAGGCATATGTCCTGGTTATAATTGGTTGCCCACTATTGATATGGGTAATGGATCTCTCCTGTGAAATTCAAACAGTAACTAGATGCACAGCATGCAGGTGAGTTAAGTACCCACACTACCCAGGAATCAGCAGGTATTCTTCATGACTTAGTCTCCAGACATATTTTTTCTGGAAGCTCAGCATATCTCTAATTGCAATTATATTTTGTGTCCATCTTGTCTCAGATCTTAGTAAAGAGGTTTCTGTGTATAAATATTCAAGTATGGAAGGAAAAGGCAACACCAAGCACTTTTCTGCAGACTTGGAGAAATATAAATGGCATAGATCTTCTCACAGAATTCCCATTTACATGAATAGAGTTGGTCTCAAGGATAATTCACATCCTAAAGAGGGAAATCAAATCTTTAAGCTGGAGACTGGAAGCTACATTTTGACATGAGAAGTCTTCATGTTACATGTTTAATTCAGTGTAATCAACAGCATTAATAAATCAGTGGACTGACTGAATTCTGAAAGGATTGTAGCTCTCACACAAGCTGATTTTTGTGTTCTCCATGTGAACACACAAACACTGTGGTTGAGTGCACAGTTGCTTTTTTTTTAAAAAAACACTTTTTTTTGTCAACTCTTTTTCCTGATATCTAGCTACTGTGCATTCAGGGTTGGCAAGGGCAATTACATCCCACTCGTGTCTATCAGTAACCTTATTTGTCTTGGACATGATTTTCCCCAAAATACATCTTGGATTTTAAGGCCTATCCTCTTTTACGTGTTCTATTCAAAACTTTCAAAATAAGCTGGAGGCAAAATTTATATACTTGCAAAGTACTATTGAAGCGTTTGATAAAAAAAAAATGCTTGAGGCAAATGTTTGTGGATCAGTATAAGCTTTTTAAATATTTTACTTGGTTTCTTTCAGTAAATCCAGTTATAGGTGTTGAAGAGCAAACCATCGAAACCTTCCAAAGGTTTAGCCCCTCTTTTCTCATCCTTGCTGTTTCACAGCTTTCTAAAATGACTTCAGAAATAGAAAGAAGTGCAAAGAACACTGCATCCAAAACCACACACAGGTTTAGCCTAGGGTGATTAGTTTTAGCGAACAAGGTCTCATTTGACTTTGCGTATTTCAAAACTTAGACTTGGATATTACTTTTGTGACATCCATTGCAAGAAATCTCTGAAAAGAATAAATTGCATTCTATTAAATTCATTTTTATTTATTTGAGGCTTTTATGTTACTGCTCAAATATATGACACAGCAGTTTTCCCTGAATTTTCTGCTCTAATTACAACTTACTTAATACTAACCTGATCACCTACCAGACAGTGATTATATTTTTGCATAACTTGCAGATTTGATGGAAATACATGACACAACACAAATTAAATTATTTGAAGGAAACGTGCAGTTCATTATAATTTATCAGTACCATAGAAATAGCTAAGTAGATATCACAGATAATACATAGTTAAAACATAATAGAGAAATGAGAGAACTGAGGATTTTGGAGGGGAAGGGAGAGAGTTTAACATTTTAGAAAAGCATTTCAGAGTCTGAATTAAGTACTGTGTGTCCATATGTTTAAACATGGAAACTGGTGAAATCTGTGTACCACCTTCACAGATGCTGGCAGCTGGAATGAGAGGGCAAAACCCACTTTGAAATATTGCATGCTTGTGCTGGGATCAGAGTTGTTAAGGTCTTGGTATTGCAAAGCATTCATTTTCAGCATCTTGTTGGCTCTTGTTAGAAGTACTGCTTTTGATGGGCCAGAATTTAATCTCAAAACTGATTAAAATAGTAATTATTTGATTAATCAGTGAAGAAATAGAGTTCCTTTAAAAACCAGGCTCCATTTAATTAACAATAATTTGAGATTTTAGACAGTATAGATCTGAATACTAACATTCTTTGACAACTGGCTTTCAAATATGTTATGTTTCTCTCAGAACTGCCCAAGTTTATCCTGCTAAGCATTTAGAAGCCAAAAGCTTCTTGTTTTATCTTTCCATGCATATCAGCTGTTCACAGCTTCGTGTGAATGTTCATCATGATCTAAACACACATTTTCAAAGGAGGGGCAGAAAAGAGGTCTACACATATAGTAACAATGATGATACAACTTAATTGAAAGTAAATGTAAACATCTAACCATTATATTCTTAAAATTGTCTTCATATACGGAGTCATCTTTTGACTTTTCAAGAATATGTATCAATACATTTGTAGATACAGCCTTGCTAGATAGGATGCGTTTTTCTTAGTGCCGTCATCAGCAAAACTGATCATATACCCTGAAAGCAGAAAAAGAATTCTCCTGTTTAAGGAATAAATCCAAGCTGAAAAATAAGGCATATTGTTGATTTATGCTTATTCAGAGCTCTGTTGAAAAGTAAATAAAAGTGCAGAAATTAATTTAATCTTGTTCACAATAATTTAAGCAATTAAATATTGCAGTTCCTTTTAAACATTTTTACCTTTACCCCTATTTCTCTTACACATTTTATTCTTTCTTTCTATTACGAAAAATCCAGTAGATATTTCATAGTGAAGGTGTAGTTTGTTTTTCTGTTTGTTTTTGGTAGTGGACTTTGTGTGACATAGTGTTGTGAAGTTGAAAAAGTTTCATGGTATGGGAGAACATGTAATTGGAGAAAGTGGTCTTCTGTTCATAAGAACCGATAGTCATAGCATGAAATTCATACCTACAAATAGTTTAAGCAAATCCAGGTTTGATATGAAAAGGGGTGCACAGTGCTCTAATTATTACACATTTTTAGCATATGTTTTGCATTATATCAGAGACACCCGTTCTTTACTGTTACATTTTGCTGTGTTACTTTTCCTATGATACCAATTATTTTAAGCATGTATGGTGAGTAACTGGCACCTTTACAGCTTTGAGGGTGCATCTGAGCAGGTTTCACCAGTAATACTGTGAACACGAAAATAATATGTTAAGAATCTGTGCTATGGAAAAAGATGTCATAGACATAGAAAATGCACTAAACAGCCTCTGACCAAAAAAAAAGAAACCCAGTCACTCATGTGCTGAAGTACATAGTTTCTATGTAATGACACTTCAAGACGAAAATGTTGTATATTCCAAAGCTGTCTTTCAAAACTGTTGTTCAAATTTACTGTCAGGAGTTCTAGTGGATGCACACCACTGTTAATAACTGAATGAATTAACAGCATGTTGAGGTTCTGTACACACCATACAGATATAGTCCTGTTGCAACTAATTAAAAAATGCTGTGCTTTGTGTAGATAGAGGTAAATCTTTATTACTAATATACAATTATTTATTGGGGTTTACAGTGAAAAGGTTATGTGTGTAGAGTTTACTGGTTTGTCACACAAGCAATAGCATAACAAGTTGGTACGGAAAAATTATATGTAGTTATATTTAATCAAACCTGTATAAAGCTATAGATTTTTATAAATATATACACATATATAACTATAGTATTTCACACATTTGTTCTATGCACACTATATGTATCACTATAGTTTTGTATATACAAAATACTATAGTTACATATATACATACATTTATGTATGTAACTATATTCTTTTTATTTTAATTTTACATGAATTGTACCCAAGTGGATTTACCTGGACCCAAGAAATCTGTTCTTACTGCGTCTTTTGGTTTTAAATAGCTGTTTACATCAGAGCTTCTGTTCTCAGTGCAGACACTGGTGCCTGGTGTGTTGCAGGGCTGGGGCAATGGTAGGAGGCTATTGCTTACCGCAGTGGGCTGTAAGGTCCACCCATTCATAACCGAACGAGGCTGGTGCTGAGAACCTTGTGTTATTTGTTCTCCATAGAACCGCAGCTCTTGGCTGTTTCTAATTCATCTGTTA
This sequence comes from Microhierax caerulescens, assembly GCA_035590215.1. Taxonomy (NCBI): domain Eukaryota; kingdom Metazoa; phylum Chordata; class Aves; order Falconiformes; family Falconidae; genus Microhierax; species Microhierax caerulescens. Next base: position 3,048,763 of record JAVJGJ010000001.1, read on the forward strand.
CCAACAACTTTGGATCAATTGTGGCAATGATTCAAGTCAATAAACTAGTAAATAAAAATGCCCTACATGATCCTTAGCTCAGGACTCTTTCCAGCTGTGTCTAGGGACATGGCTCAAACACAATTTACAAAAGAGCATTATTCACATAAGTTGGCAGGATGTTTCTATGAGATGATGATAAATGTCTAGCTCTATCCATTCTATTCCATATAGCTTCTGTTGAAATCCTGTGTGGAGGGTCCCATTTTGTGATGAGGTACTTACCTGCTTAGTTTCTGTGCCATAAAGTGTTGCTTGTTAGATAACAACATCAACTCTACCTTACGCTAGCTCCTTCGTGCTTTACAGTTACTTGAGTCATGGTTAGGGTTTTCAAGAGTCCTTACCAACAAAGGTGGACCGATAATGTTCGAATGGAAAAACTCACTACCCGCCTTTACCATTTCAACATATAACTGAGTGGGAGGTGAAGACAAGTTCAGAGCCTTCAGGGTATAAAAAACTGAAAACTATTTTTCTGGTGTGCAAGGTATTCTTCCCCAATTAAAATCAATGTATGGTTTCTCATAGATGTTAGCATAGCAATATAATCACTAAAGTTCCAAGTTAATAGACCTTTAAAGTTAATGGTCAAAGAAATGGGATGTGCTGGATCATCTCAGTGTTTTATCTGGCAGGCAGCAGTAAAGTTTTATAAGCTTTTTTGAGTCACTTTTACATAAAATAGCATTGATGTTTTACCACCTCTTCTATTTCACATTTTCTCCATGGGATGAAAGGTTCTGTCTCAGTATGCGTAATAAATGTTCCACTGATTTTGTGGGGGTGGTAAGCAAGAATTACTATTTCTGGTGGATTCCTAGAATCTGATGCCATTGTCTAACCGTATGTGTCTAGTCCCTCAGGCATTAGGACCTACAGGAGACCTGCTGACTCCTGGAAAGGCAGCTGAGGCCAGGCAACCATATTGCTGCCCTGTTAGCTGGACTAGGGTCATTGTATATGACCTTCCATAGTCTTCCTGAAGTTAGTTAGGAACAATTAGGTAAATTATTTATTTTCATGTTGAAGATTGGCAGTTTACCCATTCTGTTAACAAAAAACTTCCTTTTCTCACAACGCAGTGCCTTCCATGATGCTGGGATTCTTGTCCCAGGTCTGTTGTGAGAGTTTGTGCATGAGCTGAACTACTATAGATTAACAGTACAATTTTTGAATTTTAAAATTCCTGATCACAACCCCTCTGCTGAATAGTACATTTCCCATTAAAACCAGCAGACAGATTAATCTGCAGACTGATTCCGGTGAAACTGAGAATTCCACATCTCAGCACCTCAAAAGGAGCTGATCAGGGATGAGCCTCCATTGCTATTTGTTGGACTTTAACTGGCTGCTATTTTCAGTTTTCCTTCCCAAGTTTCTGAGGGCAGCGTGCTTTGATCATGCTCCAGTAAATGAAGATCAGAGCATCAAAGGGAGTTAAGTATGTTGGCAGTGTCACCAAGCTTGACTTTCAAGTGTGCAGCGCTAAGATTATATTCAGAAATATGAGTTAAGTGAATCAGGACACCTAAGCACCTAAAAAATGGAATCACGAAGGGAAGAATTTTGAGCACAAGGTCACCTAAATCTAGGAATAGGAATTATTGAAGAGAGCGGAGTTATAAGAATTCCTGCTTTTTCTTGAATTTAAATATGTATTAATGATAGTTGTGAAGTCATCACTTAGAACTCATTAGCCCACCCTCCAGAAGGGAAAGATTAAACTCCTGCAACTGAAAATACATATAGAAAACACAAGGATTAAATTTAAAATTTTTGCCATAGAGCTCTACACATTAACATTTCAGGTTTGCCTTCAAGCTCCTTTGTTTTCTAGGGTTCAGAATTCCTGAAGCAGGCTACAGTAAGATCCGTGGTGCAGATACTCTGGTGACACAAATAGGAACACTTAGACACTCAATCGAGACATGAAGTAGAAGGCTTTTTGTTTTGCATTTGGTTAAGGTCCTCAAATAGTGTGAATCTACAGTTTGGTAATTGGTTACCAAGGATTAGGACATTTTTAATATTGAGCCTCTAGTTTTTCAGCACCTTGCCCCCATATCGCTATAATTATATTTTGGTATTTAAGCTTCTGTCATGTTTATATTGACTGTACAGTCAAGCTATGTATTCATTTTATTTTTTTTTTTTAAAAAATCATTTACAATCCAGGGCATAAACTTAGAGAGATGTGTTGTGTCTTAGTACCATGTGGGAGAGTTTGCACTGACTTTTATTACCCTGTGTTGTATTTACAGATACTGTAGGAAATGCCTTTTATGTTTCAGGTATAACTCAGGTGCCCAGATCCAATATCCACCCACTTTTCCAGGGTGTAGAACTAGTCAGTATTATGACCTAATGTAGTGTGCACTCTGGTTGCCCCAGAAGGTAAAAATAGGATGTGGATCCTGTTTCTTAATCTCTGCCCATCAGACCTTTGGAGACAATATCAAGAGTTAACTTTCCTGGTTGTTGTGGATTAACCCCAGTAGGCAGCCAAACCCCACACAGCCCCCCTGTGAGGTGGGAAAGAGAACCAGAGGGGTAAAAGTGAGAAGGCTCATAGGCTGAGAGAAAAACAGCTTAACAAGTAAAGCAGAAACTGTGTGCGTAAGCAAAGCAAACTAAGGAATTCCTTCAGTATTCCCATAAATAGGTAGATCTTCAGCTGTTTCCAGGAAAGCAGGGCTTTCTCATGCGTAATGGTTATCTGGGAAGACAAACGCCATAACTCCCGACACCCCCTCTTTCCCCCAGCTCTGACTGCTGAGCACAGCCTCCTGTGTTGTGGGATATCCCTTTGGTCAGCTAGGGTCCACCGCCTCGTGCCCCAGACTACTCGCTGGTAGAGCAGTGTGAGAAACAGAAAAGGCCTTGATCTGGGTAAGCACTGCTCAGCCACAGCTCAAACATCCCCGTTATTAACACCGGTTTGGCCACCAACCCAAAACATAGCACCATACTAGCTCCTGCAAAGAAAATAAGCTCTGTCTCAGCCAAAACAAGTACGCTACCATTATTTGGATGATATTGGTACCCTTCTTCTGGTTCCTTGATCAGTCAGTCCAACACCTACCTTTTGATAAGCAAAAAAACCCAAACAAACAAAAAAAAAAAAACAAAAAAAAAAAACAGAAAATGCTGAGCTTTTACATATCACATATTTTGCTTGAAATAAAAAAAAATTACTGGTGAAATCTCCTTCACACTACATTTTTTAAATGGTGAAAGCACAGTGATATGAAAACATTTTGTCATGGGAAAAAATATTGACACAAATATAGAAAGTGTACATTTTTTTAACATTTGATCCATCATCATAAGTTATTATTATCACTTGCAAAATTGCAGCATTATTAAAGCTCAGAGAAAAATTGTGTAGGCTGTTTGGATTCTTATTTGAAAAGGAGCTGTAGAAGCAAAAAATTGTGCAATTCAAGACATTGTACATTTTTTTCCCCCTTCCCTCTTTGGCAGACAGTACAATGTGAACATTATTAGCATATAAGAATGATAAGAATGAAACATGATTTTCAGATACTGTTGTTATTAGCAAGGGATTTATTCCTTGTATCCATTTAATTTATTAATGCTCAGTCTTTATGTAAGAAATACTCTCAAATTCCTGATTATTAAAACAGAAAATCATTTTATAGTTAATTTCAAAACACTGTAAGCTTGTAAAACCTATGAAAAATACTGTCTGAAAATAGCTCTTGGTATATATTCTAAATGCTATTATGTTTCTTTTTCTTTAAGAAATAAGCATTATCTTTTCTGTATGTTTTATGTGTATTACTGTTGAATATGTTGGCTTTGAAAAGCTATGGCGGGGATTTATAATATATTTGCTGGTACATACATCAACAAAATTGCTAAATTGCAAATGAAAATTCATATAATCTGTGCTAAAGCTAGGAAGACCTTTCTCTTAAAATTTATTTTAAATGCTCAGTACACATGATCAGTTTTCCATGGTAGCAGAAGGAAAAGAACCTTCTCATGTGTGACCTGAAGGAACAAAATGCAAAAGTAGATGAGGTACAATGAACTTGGATCTCCAAAATGCCATTTTTACATTTAGTACTCAACATACACCCAATTCTTCTATATGGTTCAAACAAATAAAATTGCATTTTACAGTGTAGTAACATGTCAGTCCAACAGCAACTATAATAAATATTTTATTACTGATAATCTGTATCTTATTTAGACTTCAGGAAAGATGCAGAGTTTATCTGTACATTGTATATCACAATGCAAAGAGGAAAATAATAGTACAGAAAAAAAAATCTAATGTTTTGATTTTTGAAGTTGCTGTGGTACTTTGTAATAATAGTTAAACATTTAAAAAATAAAAATATGTTTAATGACCAAATTGTTCCTAATCTATTTTCATTGCAGATTCCTGGATCATCAGAGACCCACCAGCATAACACCACATAGAAAGCTGGAGGTAAGATGAAACATCCTATAGACTCAGGCTCTGGTAGGGGCCATATATCGCATTGGTACTGTTTAAATGAAACACAGTTGTCTATCTGACAGACTAGAGCAAACTACAAAATCATGATAGACTGGTACGTGCTCAGTATACAGTGTTCTACTGACTTACCTGTTATCAATAATTTATGCTGCAGTATCTAAATTACTGTTGTTGCAGTAACAGTGTAGGTCAAGATACAAAATGTGACAAATTCATATAGCGCTAACTTTAACAGATGTATTTTGTTCAAGAAGGAAGATAAATTCTCTACCCTGTGACCAGACTTATCAAGTATAAAGCATAACTGAATAAATAATTAAATTCTCAAAATGACTCTTAAATCTCTTGTGAGAATTCTCAAGTTTCCACAAGAAACTGCTCTTGCCTCTGTATGCCATATTGTGATGTTTTTTAATGATGCCCCGCTTTAGATTAATAATTTGCAAATGACATTTGTAGCCAGGACTTCAACTCAGCTGAAAGCACAGTACCAGAGCTTTGAAATGGCAGCTGTCGGTGCCCACTCAGAATTGTTTGTATGTGGCAGCAGTCTGGCTGTGAGCAAACCTTAACCTATCTGATCAGTACTTACATAGCAACTGTACTGAATTGAAAAAGTACCTGGGTTTGGGGTTTTTTCCTTTGGTTTTAGCTCATTGATTTTTCTCAATGGTAACCAAAGTCAAGTAATTTAAAGCTGTGAATCTCACAAAAAGGGTTCATTTAAAACCATATTCTGCATCTTGTGACACCAAATGGAAAGTGTGTTCTTCTATATGACTACAAAAGATTTTAGAACAGTGATCAGATACGCATTCTGCTCATTAATGTTTGTACAGTATCCTGCCTTAAAAGAGCTAGAGTTTCCTAGAGCAAGTAATTCAGAATTCGACTGCACTCTTCAAGTTTAATAGGTTGAGCTCTTTGAGTTCCCCTACCTCCTCCTGACTGATGGTTTGTTTCTTCTTTTAATACAAAATTCAGTAAAATTTCCCACAGTGAAAAGGGTCTTTTAATTATAAAACACCAGCGTGTGGGAATGATTCAATTTACACATCAGAAAAGTTCAGTTACTTGACCATAATTTATTTTTTGTGCTGATCATTTACAGACCACAGATTCTTCTTTCCGCCCGCTGCACCCCCTTCTCACTTGCTCTCTCCATGAAAAAGAATAGAAATCTCAATAACCTGGAAAAGGCTTTAGATATTGTATCACTTCGTCACCAGAGCTAGAGTCTTCATTATCAGACTTTTTTTTTACCGGTTTTTTATCCCTTTCTCATTTCCTAGCTATGTTGTAGTTTTTAATTTAAGTGCCTTCTGGAATTGCTGAGTAATACGTTTTTTTCTTGAATGTGACAAAGGGACAGCATAAGTAAGGAGAGGTAGGGTATCACACTCATGGCACTGTGAACGTAAGAAGTATTACCTAAAAAAAGATATTTGCAGTTCTGATGTTGCATACAACATAACTGACCACTATGGTCACCTTCAGTAGCCCTCTCCAGCACTCTGTGCTTTTTTCTTTTTTTTTTTTAAGGATTAATTAATAGTGAAATAAAGGTTTGGAAGGAATGGAAAATTACTATGTATTTTCTCTAAGCAGTGTTACTTATCTTTATTGTTTTCTATGCAGAACATAGAACAGCTCTTCTCCAGGCTGAACGACCCCAACTTCCTCAGCCTGTCTTCACAGGAGAGGTGCTCCAGCCCTCTGAGCATCTTCATGGCCCTCCTGTGGACTCTCTCCCACAGGTCCATGTACTTATGTTGAGGGCCCCAGAGCTGAACGCAGTACTCTCGGTGGGGTCTCACAAAAGCCGATTAAAGAGGGAAAATCACTTCCTTTGGGCTGCTGGCCTTGCTTCTTTTGGTGCAGCCCAGGATACGGCTGGCTTTCTGGCTGCAAGCACACATTGCCAGGCCGTGTTGAGCTTTTCACCCACCAGCACCCCCAAGTCCTTCTCAGGGCTGCTCTCCACCCACTCTCTGCCCAGCTTGTATTGATATTGGGGCTTAACTCAACCCAGGTGCAGGACCTTACACTTGGTCTTGTTGAACTTCATGAGGTTTGCATGGTCCCACTTCTCAAGCCTGTAAAGGCCCCTCTGGATGGCATCCCTTCCCTCCTGTGTGTCAACCGCACCACACAGCTTGGTCGCGTTGGCAGGCTTGATGAGGGTGCACTCATTTCCACTGTCCATGTTGCCAACAAAGATGTTGAATGGCACCAGATATATAGATGCTTGAGGAACACTACTTGTCACTGGTTCCCATTCGGACACTGAGTTGCTGTCCACAACTCTTTTGTGACCATCCAGCCAATTCCTTATCCACCAGGTAGTCCACCCATCAGATCCATGTCTCTCCCATTTAAAGACAAGGATATCATGTGGGACATGTCAAAAGCTATGCACAAGTCCATGTAGATTAAGTCAATCACTCTTCCTTCATCTGTCAACGCTGTAATTCTGTCATACAAGATCACCAGATTTGTCAGACACAATTTGCCCTGTGCCATGGCAAAGTCATGCTGGCTGTCACAAATCACCTCCTTATTTTCCATTTGCCTTAGCATAGTTTCCAGGAGGATCTGCTCCATGATCTTGTTGGGCACCAAGGTGAGACTGACCAGTCTGTAGTTTCCCAGGTCTTCCTTTTTTCCTTTTTAAAAATGGGGGTTACATCTCCCCTTTTCCAGTCCATTGGAACTTCACTGGACTGCCACAACTTCTCAGATGTGATGGATATAGCCACTTCAGCTGGCAGTTCCTTCAGGACTCATGGATGCATGTCATCAGGTCCCATGGACTTGGGCACCTTCAGGTTCCTTAGATGGTCTCAAACCTGATCTTCTCCTATAGCAGTTGATAGATGAGTTTGAAATCATCTCTGCCATCAAAGCTAAGGTCCCCACCTGAAGCCTGAGTTAAAATCAAGTTAGCCTGGGGTTCACAGGCCTTAATTCCTGCACTGAATTGCCTTTCTGCACAGACTACTTCTTACTCTCTGTTCAAAATCCAAGGATAGGGTTAGTAATGGTGCTGGTTCCTGTCTTAAGAAAATGCATTCCTTGAAAGTGGAAAAACTTCTCTTTCTAGGTCCTTCTCAAAACTACATCTCACTTCTGAGCAGTAGCCCTAAAGACCATGTTTCATGTAAATAGTTCTGGAAGGATGGATTAGGGCTAGGATTCTGCTCACCTGGTAAAATTCCACAGTTTTCTCCTATGATTATCAAGGGAAATTTCTCTCTCTACCATTCTTAGTCATCAGGAATTCAGTGTACCTCCAGCATACAGCCCCTGTTTAAAACTCTCCTTGAGATGTATTAATTTATTAATCCAATCTCTCAAGCCAATGAAAATATTAAAGCTATTAAATTTTAGTCTGTTATCACAATCAACATCATACTTTTAATCAGAAGTGGCCAGAGCCATTTGATCTGTAATGAGCTCATTCTTGTCAGGCTATTAAGCAGTTCCTGACCATATCTAACTTAACCTGCTTAATAGCAGAATAAAGTGAAGAGGCGCCTCCTTTGTAAAGCTCAGATGGCCTCGGGTGGAAAGTGACTGCTCAAAAGCTTTTCTGTTCTGTCACATGAGCAAGATCCTGAACCTCTTGGGATTCCAGCAGAAAGTGGAAATTAGCCCTCACTTTAGCCTCGGTGCAACCTGCTGGCATAGCCACGAGCAAGAGACAGTAGCTCTAGAGTTTGTGCTCCATTTCACCTAGACAGGGCTGACCTGTGCATACAGGTCACCAAGTGACTCAGTATGAAGTGGTCGGGGAAATATATATGTTGTAGACATGGGGCTTAGGGACGTGGTTTAGTCACGAACTTGGTAACGTTAGGTTAACAGTTGGGCTTGAGGATCTTAAGGGTCTTTTCCAGCCTAAATGATTCTGTGATTCTGTAATTTTTTTATTCTTTTCTTTTAATCTGAATTTGAAAACTTGCCTTTGTCCTTAGAACCATTTCTGTCTTTATTGGTAGAATTCTCCTTTGGAGCATTTGCAAAGATAACAGACAAAATCATGGATTCCCTTTCAGAAATGGGAAAAACTGTGCCGAGGGAGGTGCTGCATCAGTACAACCCAGGAGTTTCATTTACTGTCTTTTAGGAGTCTTTACTGTCTGGCAACGCTTGTTTTTAGTTCTATACCTTGTTGCTATTAACAGAGATGTTGTTCAATCCAGGATCAGAGAGTAAATATCCCAGGTGATAAATTCAAGACGATACTGTTATTGCTGGTCTCTAAAATTTTATACTAACTGGATAGTAGAATAATAATGTTTTAGTTTCTATGTAGAAAAACAAGGTGGGGTTTTTTTCAGAAAAAAAAATGTTTACAGTGAAATAAATCTGGGGTTTATCAGGTATTATGAATACAGCTGAACTAATTAGGGTGTGGGTGTTTTGAGTAGTGCATTAGATTAAAAAAAGAGCAGGGACTTTTCCTTCAATAAATCTCCCTCCACCCCACCCCAATTTTCTTTTGCTCTTACTGTTTATTACTTGCATGCCAAACAAGCAAAACAAAAAATAAGGAAATAAATAGAAGGTTTTGTTGGTTTCTTAAGCAAAATGCTAAATAATGCTGACAATAAATTTCACTTTTGCAGCATGATAATAACATGTCTAAAACTAGTCCAACTGATGCTTTGAGTTGCCGCAAGTATTGCAGCCCTATTATTTTAAGATGCTCAATGATTTTTGAGCCACTGTACTGTTGTTTCAAAGAGCATTTTGTTATTTCCCTACAAGAGGATAAAAACCTCTTTGTTGCTGTTTGTTATGGCTCCTTGAACTACTTTTTAAGGCTAATTTGTGATAGATATTGTACTGTGATTTTTGTATTTAGTCTGCTGAATCCACCTAACCTAAATAGACCAAGTCAGGAAGCATAGAACTCGGGAAAACCTGAAGCCAGTACTTCAAGCTGAACCAAAAGTTAGTGTAACTCAATTTTTCGGTGAGAAATTTGCTGGAATAACAAAGAACTGTTGATTGGTGGGTGGGGTGATTTCTAACATTCTCCCTTTCTGTTTTACAATTGTGATTTCTGCATGTTTTGTGTAAAATAAGAAACAACATTCCAGTGTTTGCTGGTTTGAGGTAGAAGGAGTTTAATGACTTCTCTAGGAAGGGGTGGAGCTTCCCAAAACTGAGATTTGACCTCCAGATCTACTCTGATGGGGTTTTGAAGAGGTTTGAGACCTTTCCGTCAGTTAATTGCAATAGAAAGGGACATTCATGCATGCTACTCTTCTGAGTTGGTGGAAAACTGATCTCAGGTTCAGTTGTATCCATGTCCTTTTCTCCAGCATCTGGCAGATATGGAGCGTATGGCAGAAATGTCTCAGTATGCTTGAGGGTACTGTACAAATTATGTTGTTCACAAAACTCATTTTTACATTATGGTAAGACAAGCAGAAAGGTGAATGGAAGCTTTCTGAGTGTCAATAAGATGGTCATTGACCTAGTTGTCTTTTAGTGGGAAAAAAAACAGAACAAGGACAGATCACTTGAGTGACACAAATCAATGAACCAAATGGAACTCATTAGAAAACAGGCAACTGATTGGTTATACATAGAATTCCCAAGAATTGTTCGGCAGTATATAAATTAATAGTAAATGCCAAAATTCGAATGCAGAAAGCAGATGTAAGGTACAGGCTCCACGTTAAGAGTTTAACTCACTTGATAATACCTGTGTCAGAGACTCTGAAACAGTATAAACTATATGCTTCATTTATTAACTTGTTATCAATCACATGAGTAATGGTGTTTATGTAAAAGTAGGGATCCTTAACAGGGTCCTACTGAGTTTTGGGAAAGTGTCCAAAAATTGCAACTCCAGCTGCACACGTGAAGCTGAGTGTGTGGTCTGAGGTGTACTATACACAGCCCAATGCCTATTTGGTTTGGGTTTTTTTCAGTGTAACTTTTATATGTACTTTTTGATATTTCACATCCCTTTTGTCAGCAACAATGTTAACTATGCTATTAAAAAAAAAAAAAAAAAGTGAAGGACTGTATTCCTCTAGTCTGCTCGCTACACACTTGACAAAGGTAGTTACGCATTCACCAAGACTGAACCTGCTGTAAGAGGCAATGCAAGCTACCTTCCACAAATATCTAAAAGATATGGTAACTGTGTTTGAGTCCAGGAGCATCATGTGTGATTTTGGAGACTTTGCAAGTATTTCTACTACTGAATACGTATCTATCATGTGGAAAAAAATAAAGGTCTAATCTCAGCTGCAGATGCTGAGAATTACATGTCATTTCCCTTCGAGCAATAAATGCTCTTTTGTCTATCTAGATTCTGTTATATGTTTTTCACAATAATCCCTAACAGTGCTGTGCTATGTCATTAAAATATCAAAATCTAATAAATCAGCTGGCAATAAATGGAAAAAAATAGAAAGCCATAGCAAAGATTAGTGATATCTAAAAGTGGTTTATGGGCCCTAGTGGGATTCCTCCTTTTTTAACAACAAAGTGCAGAGTGAAAGAATATGCACAGCTTACTTTGTCTTCCTATTTCTTTTGATCTGAAAGAACAATCAGATAAGGCTGATTTCTGAAGACAGTTCAGAATGAACAGATTTCAGTTGCCCCCAGTGATAACCATCATTGTCAACAGGAGGCATTCCAGGTACTGACACTAGAGCCTTAAATGTTCAGATACTGAACATTTTATCTTTTATTTTAAAAACTACTGCTGGGAACTCTCTTTATAGAATGCAATGGATGACGAGTATTTAGAAGAAGAATGAACCCTGAAGGAGAATAAAGCCCAAGCCTCAGAGACTGTCAGTGAACACCAGAAGGACAGAATAATTTAAGGTTAAGGTGGGGAATTTCATGCACACAGAAAACCTGAATCTATGGAAAATGGAAACATGGAACTCAGGAGTTACAGGCTACAAAACCAAAACTAAAATATTTTAGACCCCCTGGCCCTAATGGGCAATTGACCAGATTAGTGAAACAGTACAAACTGTCGGAGTTCAGCTAAGTGCTTTTTCATAGGGAAGGCTCAGAACTTCAATATGTTGAGGTGTTGGTGATCGAAGTTGAGGTATCTGGATTAAGCCAATGCACGTAAATGCTAATAGCTGCCTTCTGTAAGGCACGTCATTTAACAAGCACTGTCTATTCCCCTAACACGCAAGATTCAGCTCTCCATTTTCAAAAAAATTGTTAATTTTGGGCATGGTGTGACAAGTTGCGCTTTATGTGACTCACGTACGTTGTACAAAGCTCACTGAACATGGCACAGTGCTATGCAGGGTATTAGTAAAACTGTTTACAAATACAATAATGTTTTCCTGATTTAAGGGTATTTACACCCTGCCTGCTGCACAGCGCTGATGATTATTTTTTAAGTTGGTAGTTAGCTAGTTTTATTATTATCTAAGTTAGGAATTGATAGCTTAACATACCTCAAAACCAGTATAAAACGCACTACTATCACTTGCCAAGAATAACTAATTTTGAATGTGCAGACACAAATGAATTCATTATAAGAAGTTTTCCATGCGCTTATCACTGCCACTACAGTTTAATAATGTAGCTACAAAATGCATGTTATTCCTTATCTAGTCTGCCTTCAAA
>JAVJGJ010000001.1:3060938-3094288 GCA_035590215.1 Microhierax caerulescens
AATCGCTTGCTCTGTGTACCAAACCCAGACACGGCAGTCAAGCGTACTGACTCTAGTCCCCCCACTGGTGCAATTGTTGCTTTCATGGGGTTTTGAATGAAGTCCTTCACCTGTTTTTAAATGCATAATTTGGGCACAGCTCATCAGTTTTGGAGAGTTTCCAAAGATCGTTACTAATAGGAGCTCCATTGCCGTGTGTGTCCCTGACATACAAGGGAAATATGGAATTGTTATGGATTGAGTCAAAACCATACTGACATTTATGAGCATGTGGGCAACATTTCATTTGTTTAAATCTAAAGAAGTCTTGGAATTATTTGATTTTTATTAGTATCTGACTAGACTTGAGTAGAAGGTGGTGAATCCTGTAGTCCAGTAGGATTTTTCAGGCTGTTGACACAGCAAATGCAGGTTCTGATGAGTTGATAGCTGGGTCTGTGATTGCAAAAGCCTGTGGGTAGTAAAGAAGAAAAATCAATATATTTGAAATTTGCAGACACTGAGGAGTATAGCTAACAGTCTCTTCTTTTCTTCTTCCCTCCATTACCTTGATTTATTCCTCAATCCTTTCACCAGTTTCTACTTGTGTGAGGAGCACATGGGTTTTAGAATGCACTCAGTGTGTCCCTTTGGGTTGGCTGTAACTACAGCCACTGTAACTAAACCAAGTTACAGCCTGTAACTGCCAGCTCTGACCTGCAAGGAAAATGCAATCCCTTAACTTTCCTGTATAGCCCTCAAAAAAATAAAAAAGTATGAGCGGAGGAAGGTCCCTGCGTGCGCCTGAGCAGTCATTTCAAAATGGTGCCTGCTGGCCTTACCTGAGCATCCCCCCTCACCATGCTGCCATTTGTGCAAAACAAATACTCAAATACATATATACATATGAATAAGGCATTTAACATATTTATATGTAAAGCTGATGCAACTAATTGTCAGGAAGGTACAGAGACCAAATCTAGCATAATAGCCACATGGAAACGATCTTCAAGGTTTATGGTGCTGAACTGCAGAATGTCCTGTTCTATTCTGCCCTGGGCAATGCAGCCTGAGGAAAGCCCCAAAGGTGCTCGAAATATAAAGTGGCTTGAATTACTTGAGATGCAAAACCAGTTTCAAATTTCTAAGAAATTCCTAGCTATCTGCAATGTTACTGTCATGAACCTACACCAGAAATGGGCACTATTATGAAAAGTCTTTCTGCAGGAAGCTCAGGACAAGTAAAGTTAGGAAGCACTAGATGACTTTTGGGCAACTCCATGTGTGTGTCTCTGGCATTCTTTTTTTCCACTACTTAGCAGTGATATTTCTTAGATAACGTTACAGGAATACAGTTTTACATGAAGAGCTGTACATAATGTGAACATGATTTCTTGGCACACTGCGCAGAAAGGGTTGCAATGATGGCAGGTGTGGAATACGACTACTCAGTTATGTAACCTGAAACAAATTTTTCAAATTAAAATGTAATATAGCAGTTGCAAAAAATATCTGTTTGGCTTGTTGTGTAGTTTACTAAACAGTTTCTAAATATATCTGCATGAAGGCAATTGAAAAAAATGTATTGAAATGTGTTGCAAATTCCTGTAAACTTTAAGATGGACTCTAGGTTTGTGATGGTGAAACACATATTAAACAGAGGCACTTAAACTGTAAATCCAGTGAGAGTGTCCTTTTTAAATAAGCATAACCCAAATTTTAGCCAGCTGGCCCTTCAGAATTTTGACAATACTTGTGTGTGTCCGGCAGATAAATATGACCATGGCTCTGGTGTTCTATGCTGCTAGCAAACATTCACCCTTAGGAACTGGATACTGAAACCATACTGTGGGTTTATATAAGACTAGAGTACTCCATCTCACACTAGAAGTATGTAGAAAGAAAAAATTGATGCACAAGAACAACATATTTTCCCCATATATTTTCCCCTAAGAGTGCAAATGGTCTTTGTCTAGCAAGGTTTTATCAATGACGCTGATTTAAAAACCCGCCTTGCTGATCTTTTTTTCATGACTGAAATACCTGCACATTGCTTTAATTTTTATGTAAAGTTATACAGTGTTGACATATTCTGTAGCCCTGCTATGACAGGACAGTATGAAAACCTTACTTTCCATGCCTAGTGAAGAAATCATCAGGGTTAAGTGACAGGGCTCTACCAGTGATTTGCCTGTCACAGAGAACTATAAATTGCAGCCTGTCTCCAGGATAGTGTTTAGACACATTCCAAGATTAATGGTTTTGCCTAGACACTTTGGACTTCAAATGATTTTTAGATAAGCTTCATCAAGAAGATGCTTCCAGTTTGAACTCAACTGAAAGTGCTTTGCGTTTTAGCTGTGTTTATATGGAACTTCGTTGGTATGGAACGGGCAGTATCTGATATGAAAATGAAATGGTGTCTTTTATGTTCCAGACTACATAAAAATTTTCACCTCCAGGTTAACTCTTTGTAACCAATTTCTTTTTTATGGTAGTTCTTAGCACACTCAAATAACAGACAGCAATGAGTCATCTTATTTACGTGATTGAGTAGGCTGTAGCATTTATCTTAAAGGAGCATAGCTCGGAAGGAAAGTCTATATCCTAAATTTAGTGAAGAGGAAGCTAAGGTGTATGAATCACCTGGGAAAATATCTCCATTTGAGAATGTGCTAATTCATTCACTTTTCAGAACCTCTATTGGTAATTAATGTGTGTTCTGCAGTGAATGAGATAGTATGATTCAGGAACTCTAACTGAAGATTGTTAGGTAATTATAAGGTGGGGTTTTTTTGTTTTAATAATGTGGTTAAGAGAAATGTTTATCAGAAGAATGTAATAAATATAGGCATTCCTTTTTCATGTGTTTTATAGAATCATGATGTAAAAAAAAAAGGGGGGGGGGGAAGAAAACACCTTTATTGTTATTATCAACCAGTTTTCAGCTCTTCTGAATATGTACTGAAGATTCTATGGTTTCAGTAGAATGTTAGTCAGTCAGATGCCACAGCAGTGGTAGAGCCATGCAAGAACCAGCATAATGGGCTAAATATTTCTAACTTTCTCATAAGTAACCCATTGCCTCTCCCTCTGGGCCAAAAGAAGCAATCAGTTATTACTTAAGCAGCCTAGTCATTGTATTGTTGATCAAATATACCCCACCAGGTACTGACAGCTTGTGGCCTCCTTGCATCACCTGCAGTAGGAATGGTCCCATCGGATGACATTGGATGTCTTCCCTGTTCACCTTGGTATTGGTGCAGTTATATGACCTCAAGTTTCTGAGTTGCATCATTATGATTATGCATAATCACATAATGGTGTGATTAAAGGAGAATTTAAAAGTCTTTTCAGGAAGAAAAAATAAAAAGTAGCTCTTCTTTTCCAAATTACGTGCAGATTTGTTCAAACATTTATGGCAACATCTTTGTGATTTTTTAATTTCAGTGTTTATGTTTTTACATAAATATTTGTGAAACTTGTTTGTATCAATTGTGACTGAAACATTGATTAAGATATAAGAAAGACTGAGATGTAAAGGAAGATGGATTTGAACAGCAGGTCAGAAGTTTATTAACTTAGCATGCCAAACATGAAGTGTGGTCTGTGCGGGGAGTTACGGGACTCCCACTGTAAAATCTCACAATAAATGTATAGTGTCTTCAGTCAACCTGCCAGAGATGCGAACACCCTCTTATTCCTCCACAGTAAGTAAATAAGGTACAAACTGGGCACTCTGGCTAGTAAAGACTTCACATCTCTGATTTGAAAGGCTAAGGTCCACCAGGAGAATGCATGAAAATTCCCACTGGCTAACTGGAATTTTATTCCTAGTGAGCACAGGCCTCAGCCTCCTAGTGACTGCTCAGCAGCCCTGCTCTTTAAAAGCTATTTAAAGAAAAAAAAGTTTCCTCCTTTACATTGTAAGAGAAAAAGATCCAAACCGAGGCAAACTGAAATCAGTTTGGGTTTAGTGGGAACACCCTCTTCCCAGTTTTGTGGCGTGGCAGTTGGTTAGAGCCACAGTTACGGGCAGAGGTCCTATAGCACCATCCTAGTTCAGAGTTCTGTGAAGCAAGCAGAAGTGAGAGGCTTCTGAAGCCCTGGGGTGAAGTTTAAATGATGAATTCAGTAAATTAATTTATAAGCCTCTATTCCCCTTTGACGCAGAGGTGAGACCATCTTTCAGGTGGAGCCAGTTCTTGTGTTACTCAATGTGCACAATTCTCTCCTTTAGAGAGAGAGTGGTTCGCGTAATGAGGCAGACTGCCATTGCCTTAACTTACTGAAAACTGGATAGGCAAGTGATTACTTAAATATGATTTTTTAAAAAAGACAACCCAAAACCCCATGTAATATATTAGTGTCAAAATACTTCAGTTATAATAGCTTAACTTGTTTAGTTTAGTGCAGCTATGGGATGTATTTGACACTACTTTTTTTTTTTTTTTTTTAAACAACCAAAGCCAAGGTTTACAAAAAATATACAACACAAGTGTATGTACAAAATCCTATTCTGAACGTGATTAGTACATGCCACTTGCAAATGTCAGCAGTTATTTTTAGTGGAGAGCATTTGTAAGATCTGGCAGAGAATTCTTGAAATGTCAGGAAGGTAAGAGAAAGCACAGCAGAAGCCTGATATACAGGTATGTTAGAGGTTTGTAATAGTAAGTCCACTATTTTTTAAAAAACAAGATGGAGCTGTCTTGAAACTGACTTGATAGATCATAGTTCCCTTCCTATGTCGTAAGTATTGTGTTGACATGACAAAATTATTTGAATTTCTGAAAGAAGCTTGGTTTCCTTGTAACCTGAGAGAGCTTGTTCTCCCCCTCCCTTCTTGTTCACGGACAGATTGGTGGTGTTAAACGGTATATTGTACTATGTTTTTTAAGAAATGTGTGTTGCACTTTTGTATTTTCTTTCTGATAGCTTTATTATCAAGATTTGCCTCAACATATCTAAGGAGGTATATACTCTATCTTACAGATATATTAAAAAATTGCCTGTTCAAATCCCACTGGAAGCTACAAAGGGAAGCACAGTTCCTTGACAGCATTATTCACGAGCTTGGGGATGGGGCTGTCAGGTGCTCTTGCTATCTTGGTTGATACAGGAATAGCTGTAGACTTGCCAGGTATATGCTATTAACAATATTTTCAAAGTGAAAGATGGGTCAGATTTGCATGCAACAGTATTTCAAGTATATCCTTCATGTCATGCGTGGTTCTGATTTTCTCTGCTGTTTCTAATAGCTCTAATTACATATTTCTGCTTGCATATAACCAGGAAAGCTGCTGACCTGTTATTGGTGCAAAACATGATTCCTCTTAGGATTAAATAATTTAGGTTTTCATTTGTGCAGGAATAGCATTTTCTTTTTAATGAACATTGTGCTCATGAATTTCATGTCATCCCAGCTGAAGTATGACATACTTACGGGTTACGTAGGGTTTTCTGTCTGCTGGTTGTTTATTCCCAAAGCCTCATACCTAGTTCCCATTATAAATCCTGTGTTCTCCACACTCATCAGTGCTGGTGTCTTTGCATCAGAACCCTGTCCTCAGAAACCAGTCTGAATCCCTGCAGTTATTATGGTCTCCTTGGGCAGACTCCAGACTTTGGAGTCTTTCCCGCCAGGAACAGAAAGCCTCCCATCCCTTTCCTATTGTCCTCATTGATTGTTGGAAAATTGCAGGGGGTATATCTCTAGGGAACGAACGCCATTTGAATAATCCTACAGTTGTGACATACTTTATTGCTTTCTTGGTCTGCAGGAAAGGTAATTTGCGTCCTTCAAAATTAGATCAGGTTATGGAAAATTACACTTGCAGTCGGAGATAAAATGGACCAACTGAGTAAACAGATGACATACTAATGGCCAAAACCAACTCTGATTCCTCTTCTGTTGCAGTGCATGTTCTGAGAATGAAAATATAGGACTTATTGATAGGCCAATTTATTTATGCCTACGATGGAAATGACAGGACTGAACATGATGGAAAATGGAAAAGCAGAACAAGCAGTAGCTTAATTGCATTAATGAAACTAACAAATTTAAATGTGATGCGTATTTCCTGTTTCAAAGCTATTTTTAAAAAAAGATTTTCCAGAGTTGCCTTAAAAATATATAGCAAGTAAAAATTCTGCTCTCTGCCTAATTCTGGAGAATTTAAATAAATTAAAAAAAAAGTAAATAAGAAAGCTTAAGGGACACCATCAAACTTTAACACATCCAAAATATGACCCAATATAAAAATAATTTTAAAAAAGTTATATTTTTACATATGCTTTGAGCCTAAGAATCCTGCCAAAATGAAAGTTCCAATACAAATAAAAAATCCCAGCTAGGCAGCCAGCTCACACTAATGCAATTCCTTCTTTGCATTTGCAGGTAAATCTCCTTTATCTACTTACTGCTTTCTTGTGCTAAATATTTCAATACATAAATACAACATTCTGAAGCATTTAGAGACTAACTCCCCTTTGCTCTATTACAATAATACAGCAGGCAGATAGTCAGAAGACTTCTGTGTTCCCAAAGAAAAGTTTACTATTATAAAAATATATGTGCAAATTAAGCCAATGTTGTGAATTTATTTTACAAGTCTAATGTAAAACAGTGTTTTCCCTCCTTGTGTAGTTATTCTGTGAGATTTCAGCTACTTAATATCAGAATCTTTGGTTAAATACTGGTTTTGGTTCAGAGCTGTATGATTCTATGCAATGAACTATGGAAAAAGGAGAAAAAGACATAATACAAGACCATTTATTTTTGCATTTTATTCATACAGAATATTATGAGTTTTATTGTTGATGAAACTGAGAATGAAAGAAGATAGCTATCAGAAGGCAGCTCCTTTTGTACTGGTGTGAAAGAAAAATGGCTCACACAAAATCAAATAAGCCTGTAACTATAAAAATACTGAAAATAAAAACATTTTTTGTGGGAGGGCAGGAACTTTGTTTTTTTTAATGGGGATTGGATAATGGTATAAGAATGATTCAGAAATTGTCAAAGTACCGTTTCAATAAAAAATATTAAAAGGCAAAACTGGGGCAGGGCAAAATTAGAAATAAAATAAGCAACCTGAGTTTAGGATCTAAATCCATATTCAAACCCTTTGTGCTACAGCTGATATTTGAGAAGTGCATAACACTCAAGTTTTCCCATTGAGAACAGTACTTTAGAACACTAGGGTTCTAAGAAGCTGAGCATGAATATAGAAATTTAACTAATCTCCTGGTTTTTGTTGCTTTTGATTAATATCTATGTAAATAAATAAGGCAATATAAAATGTAGAGGAAGGATCTGTTGCATGGGAGAGCTATGCTCTTCATCTGAATCCATGGAAAAACTAGAGCAAGAGACTTGGGAAATTTTAAATTGGCATTACCAAGCAGATCTAGTTACCAGGAAGAATGGAGAGGAGACTGTCACTCTTCAAAATGTGTTGTCTTGAAAAAGAAAACAGAGATTAGTTAGGGCAGCCACAAGCAATGTAATGTGGAAAACCTGATCAAGATGTGCTGGAGCTCAAGGAAGTCTAGAAAGAGGGAGCCAAAATAGAAAGAAAAAAAAAATGCCATAATGGGGGAAAAAAAAAATCCAGTATGCCGAGTTCATATGAAGGCAGAAATAGTTCTCCAAAAAATGCTAGTCTAGCACAGTATTATTTTGCCTGCATATTTTGAGCACTGCGTAGGCCATGATTGCAAAATACAGATATTTGTGAGATACATGTCTGTAGTGTGAATATATAGTATTATAAGGAACTGAGAGACTTAGGGCTATGAATCTCCTCTTTTTCTGTCCCATATGTCATTCCTGACCTTTACTTGACCAAGTAAGTTATGAATATATCCTAAAATTGCCTGAATCTGGGGGGAGGGAAGAAAAAAAGCCTTTGGAGAATTTTTATACATAAATTTGCAGAAATTTTAGCATGCCATTTTGCAGTTTAGCAGATTGACTTTCAAGGCTCTTGGCCCACACTACTCTTTGAACCTAACAGAAAAAGAACACTGCTGTTGCATTTGTATCTCAGCACAGTGGAAATGTATTGCTGACAAGTTGGATAGTTTGTTTTTCTCAGGGAGTTCAGAAACTGCTAATAACTTGGAACAAAACAATTAAATATGAACATAGTGTTATTTAGCTTGTCAAACAAAAGGCACACAGCATCATTTTAATTCCCAAAAGAGCCAAGATTGTGAAACTGGCTGAGCATGTACTTGTCCAGCCCACCTACCAGCTGTGGCTACTCCTTGCAATCCTTATTATAACTGCACTTCTGTTGATTTTGTGGAACTAGAAAAATTTTCTTCAAGAACATGTAATTGACGGTAGTCTGGTTCCTTCTCAGATGTCAGATACCTACTTTATTATAGCAAGAAAGTGACAGTCAATTTAAAGCAGATTTATTGAGAACATTAAGAACTGGAAGGGCTTTGGCTAATCACTGTAATGTCCCCAAGAAATGGTAAATGAAAGCATGAGGAAATTGAGTTAACACAAGTTAAAAGTTCACATATTTACTGAATTATATTAAAACCCCTATAACCTAATTAAATTATCTAAAACTCCTCATTTCGGTCTGTGCTTTTATACTAGTGAATGCATATGATGGTATTTTCTTAGACACGTAGCAGTTGACAGGTTTTGCATGAATCAGATAAAAAGCCAATGAACAAGCTCAGAGGGTGAATCATTTACTAATGTGCAATATTTTGAATAGCTACACTCAGTGATGAGCAGAGTTTTGCATTGGGCCTTGTTTATATCCTTCATATTTGTAACTTAAAAAAAATCAGTGTTGTCCCAACTAGAATACACGGATAAAAATGTATCCACTTCTCCTTTATGGAATTTGGTGTGGGGAAAGCTAGAGAGGGTAACGCAGCACACTGTGTGTTCTGGCCCTAGACGTGTATTTCAGATATGCCAATATCCCTCACAATTGCAAAAGGTGCGTTCCTGGTCTATGTACCATTACACAACTTCATGAAGATTCTTACCTGCCTAGATTTTATAGTAAGATACAACATTTAAGGTCATGTTTTCTGAGTTTCTATGTTATCTTACCAGAATAACCTTTCAATTATTTTTCTTTGAATGTAAAATAAAGGGATAAAAATACTTCTCTAGTATAACTGGCAAATTTCCTACAATCCCTCCTACAGATTCAAGGTTTATTGAAAATACAACAGTTAAAGAAACTTGGTGGGGTTTTATCTTATGGCATAGCGATTTGTATTTGAAAACACTAGGCAGATCTGAGTATCTATGGGAAATGTGATTCAGCAGTCAGGTAACAGCATGTACACGCAGTAGTATTCCCACTTCTGGTAGCACTTGGGACAGTTTCAAGAGAAGAACATCTGGACAGTGATCAGCAGAAATTTTTTCAATTTGAAGAGGTTTTGGGTTCATGCATTTACTGGCTTTGCTTCCTTGAAATAAAGACTATTACACAGAATACTGCTCAGTCCTTTGGCTAACCACAGGGGACAGAACCATCATCTGAATACCTTTTCCTGGGAAAAGTCAGGCACCATAGAGGGGTCACATCTATCACCTAACACACAAATGTGTGAAAAAAGTTATTGATGATGGCAGAAAACACAGTTTTCAGCTCAGGGGGGTGGGAAAGTGATGGTATGACTGTAATAAAATATCAAGTGGCATTCCAACAATATTCAAAATTGGATGTATCCCATAGGAAGTCTCATCTTTTATTTCACCTTGAGAATGTATTTTTTCTCTCCAACTGTTACTTAGAAAAGTAGTTGCTTTCCAGAGAGAAATAGAGTTGCTTATTTGTTTCTAACTGCTTGCTAAAAGAGAAAAGCGAATGTACAAATGACATTTTTTCCACACTGTCAGAGAAGAAATTATTTTGTGAAATGAGAGGACCTGTCCACTCCTTTCTGATACTTCTAAGTGCTTGTCTACCAAAAGGAAAGGACATCATTGTCTGTTTATTGCTGACCTCAAGATTAAGGTCAAGACACTATTTGTTTGGCTTCTGTAAAAGCAAAGCTTCTAGAATTCATAGCAATCATTCTTAAGTTTCCCCTGATGATTAGTTTAACATTAAGACTTACTGACAAAGAAACAAAAAGCGTTATCCCTTACTTTTTCTTAAAAAAAAACCATTATTTGATACTTTAATATCACTTCATTTACATTTCTTACTGTTAAATTCTGTGAAAGGTAATATATGTATTTGAAATAATAATTTTTCTGTCTAACAAAAAACTACTAGTTTTCATGCTGGTGTTTGTGCACGTGCACACACACACACACTCTCCACCACCAAGTAGACAAATGAAAAATAATCACGCTACACTATAGGTAGCATACTTTGGCATTTGTGGGTAGCTTGAAACCAGCTTTAGGGAAGCCTGTGAACATAAGTATAGGTTTACTTCTTGTAAATGCAGAAACACCTTCATTTAAAATTAAGATTTGTATATGTTTTCCCTCTTTAGAGAAATAAAACCCCATCAATTTCTCAATCAAAAATGAATGGAAGATAAAAGTCTCTGGGAGCACAGACCAGCTTAGAAAGGCCATTACAGTCTAAGAAAATGTCCAAACCTAGAGTAACATTCTAATTGTTAGTGAGCTGTAAAAGCATGAAGAATTATTCCAGAGAATTATTGTTTTGGAGGTTTGTTCGGGTTTTTTGTTTGTTTTTGCTTTCAATTGAGTGCAAGACATTGTTTTTAACAAATGAGAAGAAGGAAAGAATTGTATTTCATGGCTTTGAAGTGGTTTATGAAATTCCAGCATCTGTAGCAGGTAATCAAATTCCCTTCACTTTAACAGTAAGCTGCTCGCCCTTGCTGACGAATGCCATGTACCTTACCGTCCTGACCCACCTCTCTGCTAAGTTCAACACCAGTGAAAATTCCAGTGAAATCAATGTAGTTATACTGATGTAAAGCTGGGTTAACGCAATGAAGGAACAAGCCCTGAAACTCAAAATTCCTTCCATAGCTATCAAGGTAAAACAGTCACTGCTTTCAAAAACATTTTGCAGAACATAACTGTAGATATTTTAGTGGGATTTCCCAAGATCTTTTAACATTACTTTTTCCTTTAGGTTGTCCAAGTGTAGGTCAAAAATCCTCTCACTTCACCCTCACGGCGTATATGCTATAAATCTTTATGCTTTCACCACATTATGCAATTGCTTTTGCCCCTGTGAATCCCACATAATACAGAAAAGAGTATTTTCTAATATATAGCTCATATTAAAGCAATAGGACATAGCATGTCAGGTTTCTTATAAGTAAATTCTAATAATGGCTTACATAAAAATGAGTCTCTTAGCTTTAAATTTAAGAAGTATTGCAGTATCTGTAAGTATCTCTGATTGCTGCATAGGCATTCATCACGTTAAATGACTTGCCGTGCCTAAACAAGCTTGAACGATATGAAATTTTAAAGATACTGCAGTAAACCCATTATTTAATTTTACTAAAATAATGAAAAGCATATATTATTTTAGTTTACATAACACTGATATGCTAATTCATATGGAGTGTTTATTTACTACACGTATGTTGCACTGTTGTATGTGGTATTAAAAGCTGTTCCTCTTTTTGTGTTTTCAGTTTTTCCTTTTTATCTCCTTTGCAATAGGAATTTCTAAAATGCACATGCTTGTTAAAATTTTACCAAAGTTTCTAGACATGATCATCAATTTAAGCTTTCTGACGTAAGAATATTGAACATATTCAGCATGAGTGAAATAAGAGGTTTTGTTGTCAACAAGTAACAGTGAGACGAGTAGTAATTTATGCAAAATATGCAACATCTATGTGTGTTCAGATAACAGATGGAATTAAAATAAGAAAATTACACAATGAGCAAGAGAGAGGCCCAAATTATTAGTAGGTAAGTAGAAAATTTTAGCATAACTGGAACAAAGTATACAGAGATGAAAATTCATTTAAATTATTATATTCTAACAGAGGAAAACTATTTCACCATTATTTATGAAAATCAAGTTATAGCAAACTATTTGTTCTGTTTATCAGTTTTCTAACTGCCTTTTAGGCACTTCTTGATATCCAAAAATAAATGTTCAGTCTTGTCTTAATTTTTCTCAGCAATGGAACTTTACCCTTTAGGAAAAGATGATCCAGGGCCACTGCTATAATATCTAGGAGTGCAATGAGTTTGATAAGACATTTTCCTTTTCAAATATTATATTACTTTACTCTTGTCATAGAACACATTTTGTATGCAATGTCAGGTTGCTTTGGTGGGTTTCCATCCAGATATCCTGTTATTTCCACAAGCACCGCTCTGTGTATATCAGCAAATGGCTTCTTTTACTTTTTTACCTTTTTTTGTTCTAATTAATATAGTTTCATGGTTTTCTCCCCCCACCCCCCTTTTTTTCTTCTCCAGCACTTTTCTCATCCCTAGAGTGCTCTTCTCCAAAATTGCCTATATGCAGTTACTGGGGTTGAGAGGTGGCTTTTAGAGTTTGTTCTGTATTAATGTACAGTTACTCAGGCATATGAGAATACTGAGTATTGGGGATTTTTGTTTGTTTTTTGGGGTTTTTAAATTTATTTATTAATAAAAATTTATGGAAAAGTATTTTGAGTTTGGGGGTTGGTTTATTTGGGTTTTTTTCCAAAAGTATGTATAACATTAAAACACATAATGTATATGGTTTTACACTGGAATTTATATGAGAACTGGGAATCCCTGTGAGAACGTTCAAGGGGTTGGGCTAGTAAATTCAATTACCCAGCTGTAGTGACAGGAATGCAAAGCCTTGCATATGCAAAGATTCTCATGATTTACAAAAGTAAGAATTCGGTCCGAGATGCTTATCTGCACAGACTTTCCTGTCAGATGGGTATACTTCTACTGCTCTTAATGGGATTTCTTGTGGGACGTGGGATTGATTCTCCAGCATTTATGTAACTGAACTCATAGTAACAAACTGGAAGCTTTTAAGCATGGGGACTGCATTACTGATACCTGAACATATTTTCTTTTTGTTTTAAATATACCGGTTCTTTTTAAAATAAACAGATTCTTCATGCAGTAAACATCTGACCTTATGTTGTCACTTTCAGACCATGAAGTCTGAAGCCATGTTATTGAAAAAAAGTGCTTTGATAACATATAATGCCACAGTGAATAATTCAGAATAATAACATATTGCAGAGTGTGTTTGATTCTCAATATGAATACATGTGCCGTTAAGCACTGGAGCTCTTTGTCCTGTAAGTTCTTAGTGTGTACTGTACCAGTCTGCTATAGCTGAAGATGATATTAATATTAATGAAGAATGGAAGCTGAGTTATAGTGATTCTCCTTCTTTCCCCAACCCCCTACAAGCTAAATCCATTAGTATAGATAGATCAGCATTAATAAACGAGAAGGACAAAATAGCTCTGAATGCAGGGACAGTTTTGCATGACCTTTGGTACGAGAAGCTTGTACTTGCTCATGGTGATGTTCCAAGTTGACCTATGCAGCAATGTTAAATCTGATGTCACCATAGAGAAATATTATCAGTGCTTCATGTGCAGCTTTAGTGTTTTGAGCTGCTGAGCTTTAAGGGAAAGAAGTCTTGAGCTTTTCTATTCGTATATCATTATAGTGATTAAAAAGGGGGTTCATCCAGGGATCGATCTCGAGTGTAAATCTACAGAAAATTAGTTGTCAGGGTCATTAGGTAAAAGATGCAGTTTATTGCCTTGTATTAAAAAGAGTACTTTTAATATGCTGTGCTCTTCACAAAGGCGATACTGACACAGGAACCAGCTTGTGTCTGGACAGACACCAGAAGAATTATTTTTAATAGTTAAGGTTCAATATAGTCCCAACAGATTTCAGTGTCTAAAGAATTACTCCTCTCCTGATAAAGTTTATACTTCTAGTCACTGAGAAATTGCTTGGAGATTAAAAACACTAAAAACACTGTACTTTTGATGCATTAAAGGTCTGCTGAGAACGCTGTTTTCCTGAGTTTTGAGAGCTGCCAAACTTTCAGAACATTTTTTTTTTTTTTTCAGTCTATAATTGGGGAAAGAAAGCATATAAAATATTATGGATTTCATTCAGTTCTAATATGACACAAATGAAGCTTTAAATGTAGCTTCCACATCTACAGTTTTAGAAAGCTTCTGTCTGGATACTGCATGGCCAGACAGAGGAGTTGTGAATAATTATGAGTGTCCCAGAAAACTGACAAAAGTATGCTTGGACTTAATGTGTGTATAGCAGTAGAAATTACCATGCTTACAGTATATTAATGCTTCAAATCACAATTGGTACTTGTAACTCACAAGGTAATTAACTGTTATAAAAGGAGGCTGTAAAAGAGGTGAGTACTAATTTTTAAGTGTTAAGCAATCTTTGCGTGAAACTGCAGGCAGAGTATAGTGAGCATAAAAGCAGGGCTAAGCATGATCCCCTGAACCAGGATTTAGAATGTTAGCTTCAGTTCTTTCCCAGAACTGTTTCATGGATAAAGCTACACCAGCACTTTCAAATGCATGCGTTTCTACTTATGCTCTTCTGAGTGTGTGCTTTTTTGTGTACAGCCATCAACGGCAATGCATTTGTACAGCCTGAGAAAGGTACCCGTGTTTGTACTCAGCATAGTAACTAAAATAGTATTGGTTTGTTGGTAACAGTCTGAAAGCCCTGCGCTCCAGAAGATTCCCAAGTTTTCCAGGATCTGCATTTCCAGTTTCATCCCGGTCCTAGCCTGAGAATTCCCACCACCATCCAAACTTGTCTTTGTTTTTTCTCCAATTCCCACAACCCCTCCCTGTTCCCAGCATTAATATTCTCGGTTGATGTGCAGAAATGTGGACATAGTCGATAAATCTGAAATAGTCCTATTTCAGATTGCAGCAAAATCTTAAACTATGACCTTCTGGGGCTGGGGAGGAATCCTGCTGTATTTGTAACAATGAATCTGTCACTAGGCAATATAGCTGTGCTCTGAAGAAATCTCCCTGTGTGTAGTTTCCCTCTTATGCATTATTAATGCTGCTTTTTAGATCCAATCTAGCTTCCCCTCCTTGTTTTTTTTTTTTTTTTTTTTCCCTTCCTTTTTTGGTGGCTCAACAGTTGAGCCCATAGCAAGAAGGAAGGAAAAACTTATTCTACTTATAGGAGAAGACAGTTTGCACCTGGGTTGATTGCTCACAGTGTTGGTCTCATTTCCTCATCGTTTCCTCCTGACTGTGCTCATTTGGGCAAAGTATTTGCCACAAAAGCTGGGAATTTGGTTTTTTTGTGAGAGATCAAAAGCCGATCTGCTCCCCAAAGCTGTCCTTGGGTTCTCCAGCTGAAGCCTTGGTTTATTTTCGCACTGCTTTTGAAACAAACTTTTAGGCAGAGGCGATTCCTGCACTGAGACCGAGAGCATTTTGGCGTCCATCTGCAAAGTGTGTCGTATATGCACAAGTCTTTGTGCTGTTTCCAGCAGTGAAGAAAGCCTGTCCTCCCCCATGTAGAAACTGGACACAACTGAGGGTAGTGTCTGTGCAAGTACAGGTGGTCAGCTCCTAAAAAGTGTTGAACAAACATCTGGACTTAGGGAAAATGGTGTGTTCAGCAGACCGAAGCCTGTTCAGATTGCTCATGAGCCTTCCGCAGAAAGCACCTGGAGACACCTGGGGTTGACCTCTATGGTTTTGGAGCCAGAGATATCGAGGATTTGCAGCCCATTACACTCCATCTGAAAAAGCCATATTAGCAGCACGTGAAGGGATTTGTGCTGCTTCAGCAGTAGCTGGCACCGCAGCACAGCTCCTCTTGGTACCTCCATCGCCTGTGCCCAGCTGGATGTGCAGAGGGAGGGTCCCCTCCACACGATGCCTGGGAATCCTGGAAAGGATCATGGCCCTGCTAAAGGGCCACAACTTTGGAGTATTGTCAGAGGAAGGGGCTCATGCTGAAGAAGCCCTGTGGTATAATGAACTACCAGAAAATGCAAAGCAATATGATCTGTTTACAGATGGATCCCACCACGTTGTGGGAAAACACTGAAGATGGAAAGCTGCTGTGTGGAATCCTGTATGACAAGATGCAGAAACTGCTGAAGGAGAAGGTGAATCAAGTCAGCTTGCAGAGGTGAAAGCTATCCAGCTGGCTTTAGGTATTGCTGAATGAGAAAAATGGCCAGTGCTTGATCTCTGTACTGACTCACGGATGGTGGCAAATGCTGTGTGAGAGTGGCTATGACAATGAAGTGGACTAACTGGCAATGCAGAGGCAAATGTGTCTGGGCTGCTGAATTATGGCAAGATACTGCTGCTCGGGTAGAGAACCTGGTTGTAAAAATACATCACGTAGATGGTCATGTACCCAAGAGTCATGACACTGAAGAACACTGAAACAATGAGCAGGTAGACCAGGCAGCTAGAATTGAAGTGGCACGGGTGGAGCTGGACTGAGAACATGAAGGGTGAGTTAGGTACAGCTCGATGGCTCGTGACACATCAGGACATTTAGGAAGCGATGCAACACACAAATAGGTTTGAGATCAAGGGGTGGGCTTGACTATTGATGCCATTGTACGGGTTATCCATGAATGTCAAACATGCACCACAACCAAACAAGCCAAGTGGCTAAAGCCTTTTTGGTGTAGATGATGATGGCTGAAATCTCCATTTGGGGAAGCCTGGCAGATCGATTATGTTACACTGCCACGAACCCGCCATGGCAAACACCATGTGCTTACAATGGTGGGAACGCTGACTGGATGGTTGGAAACATACCTTGTGAGCCAAGCCACTGCCTGGAATACTATCCTGGGGCTTGAAAAGTAAGTTTTATGGTGACACAGCACCCATGAAAGAATTGACTCAGACAACGGGACTTATTTCTGAAACAACTTCATAGACACCTGGGCCAAGGAGCATGACATTGACCGAGTATATCACATCCCCTGTCATGCACCAGCCTCCAGGAAAATTGAACAATACAATGGACTGTTAAAAACTACATTGGATGGGGATACACATTGAGCAGAAACCACTTGGCTAGTCAACGTGAGAGGATCTGCCAGTCAACCTGGCCCTGCCCTATCCAAACCCCTGCACGCTACGGAAGGAGGTAAGGGCCCCACAGTAAATATAAGAAGCTTGTTGGGAATAACCAGTCTGCGTTATTCCTTCCTCAGAAAAGGGTAAACCTATTCACAGGACTGGTTTTGCTTGAGGACCTGGGTGCACTTGGTGAGTAATGCAGAAGGATGGGGGAGTCCAATGTGTACCTCAGGGTGGTTTAATTCAGCATGAAGATAATCCATGATTTGTGTTGCATGCTATGGGAATTACTAGAGAGAGAACCCCTTGCTGCCAGCCAGGCTAGGAGCAAGGGGAGGAGATCATTGCAATGTTAAACCCTGTAACTGGGCCCAAAGGGACCAAGGGTAGAGATTGTAATGGATATACCTTTAAATTGTTGTAACCCATGATCTGAGTTGCATGTTACAGGAATTGGAACCACTGAACCCATGGAGGACAAGCCTTACAAGAAGCAGTGCAAGTGCAGCAGTGACCCAAATTCAGCTGGCTTTGGTGCCCAATAACTCCACGTAACACACCACATCTCCCACCCTGAGTGACCATAACAGATGGAGCCCAAAATCATGGACATTTGTGGACATTTATGGGCATTTTAGAGACATTCCACAGGGGTGGGCCACAAACTGAGGGAATGGTATCTCTGTATTGTATCAAATGACGGGAAGGAGCAGCGAATGAAGATCAATTAGAGAGTGTGGGACTTGAACATGATGTAAATGGTATGGAATTGGCTGGGATAGAGTTAATTTTGTCCTATCAGCCTGTGTGGGGCTGGTTGGGGTCTGTGCTGGGAACAGCGCTGAGCACACGGGGCTGTTCCAGTCGCTGCTGAGCGGGGCTTGCACAGAGCCAAGGGCTTTGCTGCGCCTCAGCCCACCCCAGCAGCGAGCAGGCTGGGGGGCACCAGGAGCTGCCAGGGGACACGGCCGGGACAGCTGAGCCCAGCTGGCCCCAGGGACGGCCCTGAACATACGGCGTCACGCTCAGCATATAAACTAAGGGGAAAGTTGGCCGGGGGTCACTGCACGAGGACTGGATGGACATCGGTCAGTTGGTGGTGAGCAACTGTTTTCATTTCTATCACTTGTCTTTCTTGGGGTTTATTTCTCTCTTTTTTAATTTCCCTTTTCATTACAATTATTATTATTATTATTACCATCATTAGCAGTAGTAGTAGTACATGTTTATTTCATTTCAGTTGTTAAATTGTTCTTTTCTCAGCCACAAGTTTTCTCACTTTTACCCTTCCAATTGTTTTCCCCCCATCTGGCTGTGGGGGCAAGAAGTGAGTGGCTGCGTGGTGCTTAGTTGGGGATGCTGTCTGGGGGACAGCCAGGAATCACCACTCTGGCAGGGACACCCGAGCCTTACTCGCCAGTACTTTCTCCAAGTGGGAGATGTCAGTGCAGGCAGTTTTGCAATTCTATCCCTTGTCCTTTTTCTGGTCCCTAAATTCATGACTCTGACGGATTCCTTTAGTTTGCCACTTTGCTTTTTGAAATTGCAGATTTTCCATGATAAAGTGATTCTCTGAGGTGTCTGTTGCTCTAACAACACTGTACATATTCCTCCAGGTATCCAGCCCTGACCCAGGGATCTGGGAGCAGTCTCCAGCATCCAGCAGCAGCAGGCTCCTCATTAAAATGCTTTTGTAACTCTTCCATAGTAAGACCAGTACCCAGGTTGATTCTGCTTTATCCATGCTAGTCTTTATACTTTCCACATAGACATCAGCTTTGTTCATTCCTGATTCTTTCCCACTACCTTTCCTTCTGCTTGGTCTTTGCAGAGCAGACTGCCTTCCTTGAACCCACAAGCACCCACAGCTTGTAATGCTCCTCAGCCTCCAGCAGCCCACCTCCACTAGTGCTTTGCTGGAGCTTTTTACCAGTCATTGGCAATTCTTCTATAATACTGACTTGATGTACTCTATGGGTCATGACTTTCATGTCCCATAAATGATTTGTCCTAATTATGGTGTCTGTAACACTGCCAAAGCAATATAAATGTCTCTTTTTTCCTTTCTGCCCTTTTATTTGGGTGGCAAAGGTGCCAGCCCAGCAACAGTGCCGTGTCATCCTCAGTTGCAAGAGCCACCCAACACCTTCATCATGAATCCAGGCCCTTTGCTTGGTTTTGTGCTTTAGACCCAAAGAAATTGGAAAGACATGTTAATTACTTTCATTTGCTCATATTAATGAGATCTTTGTGCATTCACCCCTCTGAAGCAGCTCCAGCTGCAGTGCCCTGGTCCTCCTCTGCCCATCTGTCCTCCTCTGACCCCATCCATCTTGCTCTCCACCCCGCTGCATGTTCCTGCCACAACAGTGGGGTGTTTTAACAGGGAAAGGTCTAATGACACTAAAATACCATTTGGAAGCACACAGTCTTGTAGTCGAAACCCATTAAGCTGTTGCAGGAATCACTTATGCTCACACGGACCTTCTGATGACTAAATTGACAAACTACAGCATCATCTTGCTGCCTGCCCGCTCCAGTGTCCCCCGCCAGCAGCCTCAACACGCCTTGTTCCTACCGCAACGCGTATTGGGTGTCCTTGGGGACCGAGTCCAATTAGGCAACAAACACAGGATGCTTTAAGGAGCCTATAAAAATCCCGCTGCCAGCAAAGGGCAGAAACAGTACAAGGTGGCTAATGGATTATTTAAATTGGGAGAAGTTGAAAACACTTCCATGATCAGAGAGGAGAGCTGGCATTGCACTGCACTTGTCACTGTGAAAAGTAAAGTTTGGGTTGGTTTTTTTTTTGGTGTGAATTACAAGGAACAATAAATGCATTCTGCTGTGTAATCATTTATTCATGTTAGCAGATACTTAGGTATCTATTTATAGAATATAAAAACCTTAGGTGGTGTGAGCTTTAACTCGGCTTGGAAGTAATTCACATTCTCAGTGCAGCGATGAAAATAACTTGTCTACTTGTTTCTGCGGTTCTTAAAAAAACAATGAGGAAAACCCGCAGCAGGAACACTCCGGAGCAGGCTCATCGGCAAATCTGAGCACAGCCGGTGCCAAGCGCAGCAGCCAGCACAACGCCCGTGGCCCCGGGGCACAGCGAATCGGAAACGAATTGGCTGGAGTGGAAGTTGTGTTCGTTGGCAGAGAGCTCGGGAAGAGCGGTCCGGGATGCTGCCGAGCAAGCTGGAGTCGCACCTGTTTGCAGAAATAAGTATAAGGTGGTTTCTGTGCAGTTCCTGTACAGCCTATGGGCTTTAATGTCGCTAAGGAATTGCAGAGGTTGGCACAAGACCCACATTTTAATATTTAATAATAATGAAATTATTTTATTTTATTTATAAAAAGAGGCAGCCCAGGGGGGCGGAAATGTTTTCCAGGGTGTTGCCTAAGCATCCCTGGGTTGTGTTCCTGGGTCAAGAATGTGTACCCCAGGAGGTGTTCTGAGGTGTCCATGCATGTGTATCTATGTGCATATCTGTATCTATATCTAAACATATGCATTTCGTCTACACCTACAATCTGTGTCTGTATCTGTACCTACATAGACTATGCAGACACAGATTGGATATAGCTATTTAAAGGTGTCTTATCTATATTTAATCTGTAGTTAAATACCTATATCTACATCAAATCTCTATACACAGATAACTATAATCTATAGATTTAGATTATATTAAATACAGATATCTGTATATATCTAAACTATAGAGATATAGATTAGATATAGGTATCTATGTGTGTATATATAGATCTATAGATATTAATTGGATGTAGATTGGATGTAGATAACTATCTGTGTATATAGAGAGTAGCTATAGTTATCTAACTACAGATTAGCTATCAATAAGGTACATATTTTTTTCCTGTTGAACCAACAGTAAAGTTGAAATTCCTGAAATTCCCATGGGATGCAAAAGTTGTAAAAAACCCTCCACATTGGCAATATCAGAATGTTTTCCTTTGATCATATATTATTTTTTTTTTTAATGAAAAGTCTTCAAATTGTTTCAAGCTATTGAATAAATCCATCAAAAAGTCATCCAGTATTCA
This sequence comes from Microhierax caerulescens, assembly GCA_035590215.1. NCBI lineage: Eukaryota > Metazoa > Chordata > Aves > Falconiformes > Falconidae > Microhierax > Microhierax caerulescens. The sequence continues at coordinate 3,082,041 of JAVJGJ010000001.1, forward strand.
TCTGAGTGCACCAGCAATGGTGCATTGAATTGCCATATTGATAGTGAAATCTCGTTTAATGTTTCAAACTGAAAATACTTTGTGTATGTCAAGTTTTAAAAAATAGAGTTTTCTGAATGGACTGGATACAAGTCTTATTTATTTTCAGGAGAAATACTTTCAGTGTTATAAATATATATTTGATATAGATAACACAAAACTGAGTCTGCATTTTTTTGGTGTCTATATATCAACCAGTTTTATAACATACATAATATATAAAACACACATTATGTATAAATATATATTAATATATGAATAATGTTTTTGCATTATGTTTATTATGCATCATATATTTTATGTATTCATATATACATTCTATAGATAGACAGATTGAAATCGAAAGAAATATAAATACATGTCTATTGGCTAATGGATTATTTAAATTGGGAGAAGTTGAAAACTCCTCTGATGTGAAAGGAGAGCTGGCACTGCATGGCAGTGAAAAATTTTTTTTTTTCACAGCATTGCTGTGAAAAATAAAGGTGCTTTTTTTGTTGTTATCTCTTGGTAAAAAACATATATATATATGTATATATAATATATATATATAAAGAAAAATAAACTTATGGTAACATATCCTTTCTCAAAAAATTAAGTATGTAAGTATATGCATTATAGATAAATGTAATACAACACATATATTATTCATGGATACAATTATGGTTATTATTTGTATACCTAATTCGTATGTACATTATATAATATCATTATGTATTTTATAATACTTTATGTCTATTATTCATATGTAGATTTTTACTCTTACTCAGAGTTTCAGAGTCAGACCAGTGCCCGGTGCTGGCGTTGGGGCGATGCCCAGGGTGTGCAGCGAGCCCAGGGTGGGTACGGCATGTAGGAGGGGACGTGTGGGACCTGCTCGGAGCCAGCCCTTGCAGCAGATAACACGATTCTCCCCAGGCCTTAAACCCCAAGACAGCTGCTCCGTTAAGCCTCTCAAATCCCTCACAAGTTTTGAAATAGGTTTCTGAAGTCCATCTTCCCCTGCAACTCCCATAACGTGAGAAGATTTGAGAGCTTTAATGGTGAATAAGAGTTAATATGTTACAGTAAGTCTGACTGGCATTTTATCATGGAGTGCCAGGCTCCAGTGGCAAAAACTGGAAACGGAGCTAAAAGAAAACTCAGGATGCGTTTAGTATCCTTCTTGTCCTTTTTTAACATTTCCCCATAAGCTGCTGGCCATTTCTTTTGGATGGATTTAAACTGTGTGAGCAAAATTAACTGGGCATTAAAATAAAGAATGATAATAGCAAGGACCAGAAGGAGGCAGAGGAAAGGGTTTTAGATCCTCTGCAGACAACAGATATCAAGAACATAATGAGCAGCATATCAAACCAGTAACTTTTTTAATGTAAAAGCCACATAATGTTGGAAAACCATGGAAACAACACTAGAGAAGATAACCCGTTTGAAACATTTGCAGCAAAGAAAATGGGAGGGCAGCAATACGCCATTGCTGGTACTTATTTAGAAAATAACTAATTTTGGTAAACATTGCTGGAAACTGGATGGTTTGGGGATTAAGATGACCACCGTGCAGACAGGGACTGATCAGTACAGGCCACCTGGATATGTATGACACTGGGTCAGGCTTGCTCTCCCCATGCTGCCAGGCAGGGTGCTGTACCACTGGGATGCTGAGCCCCGTGCTGGGATGCTCCCTGCTCTCAGGCGCATCCCACCCTCCTGAAGCTGAGATGCACCACTTCTTTGATACTGGGGATTAAAGCACAGAGGCAGGCTAGCGAGCCCCTAGTTTCTGTCCATATACGAGAGAGCCGGGCCATTTACATTAACACACACCAGCAGAACATAAATATTGATGTGAATCTATCAAAGAGAAAAAAAGCTGGTGAATCGAAACTCTCTTTGAGACAAACAGCTATTTCTCTTGCTGAATGGCATTGAAATACCAAGCCCTAAAGCTTCAAAACATTGATGGCATTATTAAAATGGGACCTTTAATTTTGCATTGAGATCATTTTAACATCAGAATTCAGGAATTTAACTATGCATGAGCCCCAGCTTCAATGCTTTGCTGAAATTATTTTGCAGGTTTCATTTGTACTTCTACACCTAATGTGTAATTTAGCCTCTTGTATAGAAGGGCTAAATGCTGCAATGTGACTGTTCGTGGTTAGCTGCAGTGATCCCTTTAAAAGAAATGTGCAGACACTGTACTCATGAATAAGTGTGGAAGGTTATGAAGAAAACCAGAAAGCAAGTTTGCAGAGCTGATGCTAAGGAGAGCTGCAGTGAAGGGCACAACTCGAACGCTCTCCAATATAAACTCTGAGATTTCTTATTCCTTGGCGTGGGCAACTACCTACTATTTTGCTACTGTCGTGAGACGTCAACACAGCAGCAATGCCGTGCTGAGCTACCTTTCAGGTGCTCATCATCCCCACTTTCTGTGGCACAGTCCCCACAGCAGCGTTCTCCCGGCGGGGAGCCACTCGCAGCACCTCACCTCGTGCATCCCCTGCGCTCCTGCTCCTGGGGGCTTCGCAGCCCAGCTGCTAGTGGGACCAGCCTCGGTGCAGGATGCCATTCTGCATGCTTGGGCCACTGGTGGGACTGATCTGCTGCGGATGAGTATCACCTGTTCAACCACTGCCCCCCGGAGCTCTGCTCCTCCGCAGCACATCCCTGTGAGTGCCTGTGGTGCCTGCTTCCCATCCCTCCTAACAGGGGGCTCAAGCCTTTGGCAGCCTTGGTCTCCCTCTGCCCCTGCCCAGAGCTGCTCTGTGGTGGGCTTTATCGTTTCTACCCCATTCAGATAATTCCTCAGGTGCAGACAAAGTGGTTGTGCAGGTTTCCACAGCGTGAAGATGAAAGTAAAGTAAGCCTCCATCTCATAAATAAAAATATTTTAATTAGAGAATTGTTGTTTTCCCTCTCTGAAATACTACACACAACCTTCTCAAGCTATGAAAAGAATTTGAATGAATCACACTTTTGAAAAATCTTTTTTATGTGTTGCACCCTGCATGCAATTATTCTGGTAACCCAGCACCAATAACCTGAAACTCCCAAGCTGGGACTGAGGTGTTAACGGGGTCTGATGAACCTGGCCGGGGCAGCCTGGAGAGCACTGGCTCTGCCCTGGCCCACAGCACAAGGCAGTGGCAAAGAGCAGGACCTGAGGACCTGGCCTGGGTCTGGCTGGAAGAGCATCCCAGGATGCTGCTCCATGTCCTCCTCTCCCAGGGGGCAGCTCAGGCTGAACCTCCACCTTTCCACCATGGTGGGAGCAGGGAGCTGAACTTCTCTTTCTGCTTTTTTTTTCCTTTTTCTAATCCATATTACATTTTTGGGAGATGGGTGAGGGTACCTTTTATGCCTTCCTCCTACATATCTGGGCAGGAATCCTCAAGTATTGATTTTAAAAGTTTATCTCCTAAGGAATCTGAAGTCTTCTCCCAGGGAGAAGTCTCTGGGGAATGAAACCTCTGTTCATAAATATATGTATGCTGAAAGAGCGACTAAGTCCGATCTAAATCCAGCTATTTTAGACAGGAGAAGAGATAGCAGCTTAGCTCAGAGAAAAAGAAAAGCAAACTGAATGAAACAGAAAAATCAACATTAAAATCAATCTGCACTCCATACGATGTTTGCTCGTAATGCCAGAAGTGTGTCTGTAAAAATAACATCTGCATCAATGTGAGTCAAGAGTCCTTTGAGAAACAGGCAGTGCTCAGGGCTGAGGGGAGGAGCAGGGGCACAAACTGGTCACACTGCTCCAGGATAATGACCGAGGAAGTTCAAAACTACAATATTTTGTGGTAAGGATTTTCCCTCCGCACCCATGTCTAACGCCTATTCATCTTTCTGGGTTGGTACAACCTTCATGGTCACTGTTTTGCAGATGCCCAGCTGCCACAGATGTGAGCATGGAAACATGGAGCAGCAGCTGGGACCGTGCAGCTTCCAGAGAAGTAGGTTGGCTTGGGAAACATGGGGGAGAGGAGACGAGCCCCAGAGCTCCCCGCAGCCCCCATACCTGTTATTGGTGTATTATTGCATGCTCCTTTTCATACGCAATGAAATGTAGATATTTATTTACAGCACCTGTACAATCAGAAACATCAAAGGAGACAGTCATAAATCAGCAGTCTTCTGGCCATGGAAAATCAAAGTTCTCCAAGAGACAATGCACAGTTTTGAAGAACTTTTTTTTGTATTTCATGGTGCTCTAGCATTTCAGAGAAAAAAATATTAAGTTCAGTATTCCAAGAGGAATTTGGAGGAGCTCTTTCTGTCCCCTTGGTGAGGTTACTTTGGGATGCTCTATGCAGAGAAGATGATCTCCTCCATGTCATCTCCAGCACCAAGCGCAGACAAGACAAAAGCTTTGAAACAGCTTGGGGCTGTCAAAGCTCTGCCAGGCTGTCCTGCCTGCCACAGAACAGGGCTCCCCTGCTCTTCTGGGTTGCATATTCCCTTGAGCAGGAATGTTCACCCACAAGCACGTCCTGTCCACGCCAGCATGGCTGTCCTTGGAGGGCTTGTCCCTCGACAGCCCTCCAGCATCCCTGCTTTCCCTGCGGGAATCTGCACAGCCGCCCACGGGTATTGCCACTCTGTACTCACAGCTTTAATTGAGACTTATTCTTCTCGCCTGAGCCTGCTTCCTCAAGTCTGCTTTGAATATCTCATCTGTCCTCTGCCTCCTTGCTGCAGTCCCAAACATCTGCGTGTCTCTGAGCCTGATGCCATCTGTTAGACCTTCGCTTAACCTTGCCAGTCCTCTTCTCCATACCTTTTTTCAGGTTAACAAGGTAAACTTTGATTTTAAACTATTCAAACATCACCCTGATTAATTTCTTTTTTTTTTTTTTTTTTTTGTTAAGTATCTCTTACACCTGTGGCATTTCTGGAATAATTACATTTCTGGTATTTTAACAAACAGTTGCAAATTAAAGGAGCGTGTGCTGCAGTCTGAGCAGATGGGCTGAATAAATTTATTGATTTGGGAAGAATACCAAAAGAAATAACCTCCCTTTTTAGGGCAGGGAAGAGAAAGGACAAGTAAAATTAATACAATAGTTCAGTTATCTTCAGAAAAAATGCCTCGAACTCAATAGCAGCTGATGGGCCGGCAGCTGCGAGAAGAGAGGTGAAAGCAAGCCAGACGGGGAGGTGACAACATTGCAAAGGCAATACGGGCATGCATGGAGCGTGCATGTGTGCGCGCCTGCATGAACACGCGCGGGCTCACAGGCCCTCGTACCTACAACGCAGCACACTGTAAAGCAAACCGACCTGACCCAAACCTGGCTGGGGAGCTCTGATGGACCCAAGCAGCCCAGCAGCTGAGGTGAAAGAAGCTCTCCCTGCACTTTACACAGCTGTGGCCAACTGCCAGGGCTATTTACTTTCACCTGGGGGCCAGCAGCTTGTGCTTCAAGCAGGGAGGTAGCAACCTAGTGTGTGTTGGGAGCAACTGGGCCCTCTCCTAGAGCTTTGTCCGTTGATGCAGGTACAATTTCAGCCGTGGTGGGACGCTCCGTGGTGAGTACGCTCCGTGGTGAGCACCCCAAGGACTCTGTACCCATGGGTAGCCTTGGCTCCTACGTGCCTGCCAGCATTTGGTTGATGCAGGTAAACTCAACTCCTGCCAGGTGGTGGTGGCAGCTCTGTGTGCTCTTCTAAGAGCTTTTGCTTTCTGTTTTAAAGCATTGCACCTCTAAATCTTCCCCTTGTCAGCTTCTACCTGATCTATGGTTTTTAGACTGGAGCTGAGAGAATTTTCTTTTTCAGTTTCACATTTCTTTCTATGCTGCTTTTGTTCCTCAGCTCAAGCAGCACTTCACTTCCCTGGAATTTTCCCATTTCCAGGCAGGAATAATACCCAAAATATCACACAAAAAAGTAGGCAAAATGAATGATGTGTAAGAAGGAAAATACTGTCTGGGCAGCCTTTCCCAAGCACACTGGGGGATGAGGCATTTTGGAAGTTTGTCGGTTCTTCTCTGGTTTGCCCAGAGGCTGCCCAGGGCGCAGGGACCACCTGGGAGGAAAATGGCACGTTTCTATGTTTTCCTTTAGCACGTAGGTTGGGATACACTGCTGCCCTAATAGGGTTTTATTTTTCCATTGCAACTAGCAAAACATCCATTAAGTGCAACTACTTTTATGAAAGTTAAACCTTCCAGTTACGCACTGTGGCCTGCATAATGCACAGAGTTGTTGGGGGTGGGGTGGGGGGTTACTGCCAGGTGACTGTACAGGAACATCTCAGCATAGTCTCTTATAGATGTCAGGATCTATGAGGCTATTTCCTGGTCTCGGGGATCAAAGAGGTTTTGTATTTCTATACAGAAAAGAAATCAATGTGTTCAGCTCCTCTTTCTTTCCTTGATCGCTTTGGTCGTTTGCTGTCAATTTGAAATGCTTTGTCTGGGCAGGCAGAATGTACCACTCCTGCAACTCAGTGGGGACTGCAGGAGCTGTCTGAAAATAGTTTCCCTTGCAGGTCTGTCTGGCATTTATTACATAGAACTGTAGACGTTCAATCAGCAGAATCATTGCAGCGCTCCAGCCAAACTAGTGACGGGATCTATGCATTAATTTTCAAGTTCATTAGGGAACTGCTTATATCTGGGACAGATGAGGTTAGAAAGGGAGTGAAAAAACAGAATACAGGTATCAAAAATATCTTTCTTTTAACTGCTGTTATTAAAGCATTTTTGTAAGGGTTTAGTGGCAGACTGCCGATAGGCATGGATGGATTTTTTTAAAAAAAGCTATGAAACAGGTAAAGGATTTGAATTGAGCTTATTTAATCTTTCCATTATACACTCAGAAAGAAAACAGGATGGTTCTTTTTGTTGACTATAACTGCATACAGTATGCAAATTGCTTTTGGCTTTGTCTAATAAAGTCCATTAAAATAGATTTAACTATTTTCTGTAGTCTGGTTATAGAAACATACAAGTACACACTGTAATGGGGGGTTGGGGAGTGAATATATTGGTGCATAAAGACAGAGGGAACATGCCAGAGAATGTTTCTGAAGGTGAAAGCTACTTTTTGCACAATGTTTTTGAAACTGAAGCACTGCAGTCACGTAACACTTAAGAGGATCAAATGACTTCTGTATATATATAATGTTTTCAGAGAATAAGTCAGTTCAGATGTATGCATGAGTTTTGAGGACAGGTTAACTGTCTTGCCAAGCAGAGAAGAGTCAGGGATTTTTATTTTAAATTTAATGCTTACTTTTTTTTTTTTTTTTTTTTTCCCTGAAGTTGACACTGTATAGATTTCAATTCCCATATTAGCTTTGCAGATTAGAAGCACGGGAAGAGCTACTGTACCAGGGAGCTTGCTCTGCTGTGTAACCCTGACACTTGCTGCCCTTTGGGCATGAGTCTGCTTTGAATGATTCTCTTTTAAACTGGCTAAACAGAGCTGATACCAGTTAAGGTTGGTTATATATCAGAGCTTGACACGGGCAGGACACACGCAGCTGTGTAATGCTGTTGCGGTCCTCGTGCAGGCTGGGGAACATCAGTGTGGTGTGCGGAGATACCCTCCTGGTGATGGAGGCCACCAATCCATAGATATCTGCTCCCAGGGCATTCCTCGTGCTGGCTCTGTCAGCTTTGATTTACCTGCTCTATTTTACCTACCCTCCTCTGCTCCTGCCCAAAGTGATGAATGTGTGAAACGTACCGAGCCAAACTGAAAGAGGTCTGGGCTGCTTCTGTGTAGGCAAGACAGGGTTGTGATACCGCTGGTCCTGCAAACAGCCACAAAGCATGCCAGGCTGCCCTTGGTATAGCCCCTCACCTTGGCAGATCTGTGAGCTGGAGACAGGTCAGTGTGTTCCACATTGCAAAGCCCAGGCGTTAGCAGGCTGTCCCAGCTCTCGTGAAGACCCAGTGGGTGCAGCACTGGTCCTTGCTTGGTGCTTGCAGGCTGCCTTTGGGGCCCTGTGCCCCACCACCAGCAGCTTCATCAGCATCAGGGGATCTTTCCGTTCTGCAGAGCCTTCCAGCACGTTAACATCTGCTTTGGCTGCACGTCAGAGTGCGGAGTAGAAATGCTTGAGTAAAGAGGAATTCTGCCTCAGTCACTGCCTGGGAAGTGTGTAGGTACCTCTGAGCCCTTCCTTGTGCCTGCCCTGCCTGAGAGGCGGTGTGAGCGGCAGCGACTGCGCCTGCAGACCTGGCAGCTCTCCACGAAACCCACCCGCTGAGGAGGGGTGATGCTTTGCTTACAGTGTACACCCAGAGCTGGAGCAATAAGGAGGTCCACCTGCCTTTTTCCACTGTACAGGTTGGGCCAGGAGAACCTGTAACTCAGATGCATTCAGTTCACAATACTGAGCAGCTCCAGCCTTTACTGGATAAAAACTTCAGGTATCTATAAATATCTATATCGTATATTTGATATTAATCTAGTGATGTACTGATGCAGCTGTGATTAATGTATTATGGATAGGAAGCCACTTGGTTTCTGATGATTGCTTCAATATTGCAGCAGTGGTAAAATCAATGATAGGACTCCGGCTACACAAATGTAAGAGAAACCTTCTGAGCTCTTCTAATACGTTTTTGTATGGTCAAATAAATTTTGTCTAGCATGATGCTTCCAGAAGACAACTTTCTGAATATGTTTCTATATGATCTTTTTTGAGTTTTGTTTCCTGGAAGTTCATTTTTTTAGTTGAAAACAGAAATGAAGAACACAAAAAAAGAGCACTTAGTGAAGTAGTGACTGGGTTGTAGTGGAGCTCCTTTGGGAAGGAGCACTGTCTGTAGCGCTTACACCTGGGATGCACAGGTGATGATGTTAAAGATTTGTTTTGCTCTTCTTAAATGTCAGGAGTGCGGAGTGCCTTCCCACAACCTCCCAACGCTTGTATTTCCCTAGTTCTGTGATGGCTAAATAATGTCAGATTTAATCTGAGAGGAATAACATTTCCATGGGCCAGGTGGGACAGTGGCTCACTGTACAGTGGCCTGAAGAGCATACGGGGGGGGCAGGAAATGTCTAAAACAGAGTTAAAAGCCTCCCAGAAATTTCCCAGGTTTTCACAGCTCTGGTCACCCATATAAAAGATGCAGTGGGTGTTGGCATACAGCTACGGTCTCAGCCACTTTGTGAGCAGCAGAAAATAATATAACAGGCTGCCTTCCCTTTTGCCTTCTTAACATATGAAAAAAACGGGCCTGGATTAGATGGACTATTGCTGTGTACTCTCACTCACTCCACTGCCGAGTACTCTCTTTACAGAAAATTTGACAGAGCAATTGGGTAAAATAGGAAAAAAAAAAAAAAGGCAAGAAAATCCCTCACTGTATCAACTGTTGTAATGGAGTGTAGTAGACCCGCTGGATCTCCTTTTTGTAAGTAGAAGGCCTGTTTCAAAGGAGGCTTTTTTTCTTCATACAGCCCCAAGCTGTCCCAATACTCTTTCTTGGGCTTGCTGCCACCCGGCATGTGTCATCTTCATACAGAAGATCAACCATCTGAGACTTACAGGTCTCAGCAGAAAAAAAAAAAACAACAAACCAAACCATGGCTACACTGCATGTGAGTATATTGTTGGGAAATATGTTTCATTTCAAAAAGCTTTTTTTCCCCCTCATATTTTGCTCATTAAGCTGTTCACAAAAATTTAACAAATGAGACTATTTGGCAGAAAAGTTGTCCAGCTAGTGCTCTTGAATGCTAGCCTGTGCTGCTGGAGGATACTATGTTGGTAACAGCTGATAGATGCTTTGAACGCTACCTCCTTCCTGGCAGTATGTGGGGCTCTTGTTGAGCTTCTCTTGAGTGCTTCCCTTAATTTCTTTTTTCCTTTCCCTTTTTTAAACCTGCACATGGAGTTTATGCCTCCCTTCCTGATGCCTCCCTGCATCTGAGAGGAACATATGGTTCAGCATTCAAGGAACACTCGCAGAGCCCTCCTATAGAGCAGGTAACATCTGCCGGCTCCTGTGGGCTGTAACCAACCTTACAGAGGCAGTGCTGTCACAAAAAGTGGCAAATTTACATCCTGGGGCAAGGGACTTTGCTTGTGTCAGGTTATTCACTCAGTGTGGGACTTAGTACTGTTGGGTGCAAGCACAATAACTCAGCAGTCACTGGTCATAACCTTGGTATTTGGAAGCACAGTGAAGCTCGCTGATGGGAAAATGATGCTCCCAAGGGCTGACCTGGTGTCCCGCCAGGCTTGGCCTGACCTGAGTTCTTCCCCTGTGTCTGTCGGGATCTCATGGGCAGTTACAGAAATTCAGTGTGGTTTAATGAGGTGAAAGAAAGGTGAAGTTTTTCCAGTTTTTATAGGAAAGGTCATACAACGATATTAAATTATTTTGGAGGACATTTCACATCCTAAGTTCCTATATGATGCAAGGGCAGAAGCTTCGTACCTTTCTGTGGGTGGTCCCGTCTGTGTCTAACTCACCTCAGCAGGATAATACAAACAATTGGAGAATTATAGATCCCAGCAAATATGAGCTCCCCTGCCTCCTGCTCCCCTGCCATCTTATTCTGGGAGGTATTAACAGCGGAGTTCTCTGATGATTTGAATATCATTAGATGGCTCTTGTACTTGATTTCAGTATGCTGCATCTAATTTTGGGAGCTAAACCATAAAAAAAATGTATGGATATAGCAGAATCATGCAATAGCAGTAGTGACAGAAGACTTAGAAAGTATTACAGACCAGGAAAGGTGAGAATAATTTTTCCTGGTGAATTTCTGGAGTGGTGGCATACATGGCATATACCTGAGGAACCCTGGGGAGTTTTCTTCTTCAGAGGACTTTAGAGCTTGGGACTGTGTTTGCAGAAGGTGACGGTAGGCAGTACAATGTCCTGAGATGATGCAGGTGTTTGGCCAGGTTGTAGCTTCTGAATTATGGCAATGGGGGGGTTGTGCCATGCAGCAACCGTACCAACCCCAACATTTTACATTCAAAGGCTGGAGAGAAGATGGTGTTCAATAGTAAAAATGAAAGGAGAAGGGAAGGGTGAAATCTTAAATTTCACTGATGATTCAGTAAACCTAAAGCAAATTGAGAGTTTCAAAGTGACTAAGAAAAATAAATGTTTACTTTCTTTATGAAATTTGTTGAAAGCTTTTTTCACCTTAGGTCTTCCTGGAACTCCATGTTTAAGCTGGAACTCTTAAAAGATGTGTTAGTTAAAATTATTGTCCCTCTAATGGAAGAGGAAATACTCAGAATTGTCAGATAAGGAAGCATCCAGCAAAGGCAGAAAGGATATGTACATTTTACAAGCATAGATTTTAATGGAATTTACCTTAAACCATTTAAGTTTATAGTTTAGTAGTTACATGTACACTGATTTGCATTTTAGGCTGCATAAATTTTAATGATCTCCTTTGAACTTGATTTAACGCTTTTGCTACTGACAGTAAGATATCTACCATGTTTCCTCCTTTATCACTTTCAAATAATTTTTCCCTGCTGCTTGTACTTTGTCAGAACACACTGATTCTGTAGCCTGATTCTGTAGTTCATTAATATTATCAAAGATTTGTGTGGGGATTGCAGAGATAATTTAAAGCACATGCAGAAAAAAGTCTGCTTTTAAAAGAATTACTAACTTCAACTCTTGCTCAATTTGAAGATTATCAGCAAGGTTAGGATGAATTGTTTTAAAATCTATATTTAAAAGGATTGTAGCTTCATTATGGAAACACTGATGACCTCTAACAAATTAAACACTGCTCTGGTTCTCACAGAGGCTGCAGGGAGCTTTGCTGTAGGTGGAGAGGAATTAGGAGGCCACAACACTTGAAAAAATTCAGTTTTATGAAGTGGTTTTGAGTAGTGAGGTTTCCATCCTGCCTTACATGTCACTTGGGGTCCTTTCCAGGTAAATGGCTTGAGGTGCTTCCCCTTGGGCGGCCACGTTGCTGGAGCAGCTGCAGGTGCAATTGCTGATGGACCTGTTCAACTGTGGGTCACGCAACGTTGGCCAGAGCCGGAGTGGGTCAGCAGAAAGCTGGGGAGGGGAGAGTGCCAAGGTGGGAGAGCATATTTAGAATCACAAAATCATAGAATGGTTTGGTTTGGAAAAGATCACCTAGTTCCCACCCCCCTGCCCCGGGCAGGGACACCCCCCACCAGCCCCGGCTGCTCCCAGCCCCGTCCAGCCTGGCCTTGAGCCCTGCCAGGGATGGGGCACCCACAGCTGCTCTGG
>JAVJGJ010000001.1:3094388-3120892 GCA_035590215.1 Microhierax caerulescens
GATCCAATCTAGCTTCCCCTCCTTGTTTTTTTTTTTTTTTTTTTTCCCTTCCCCCCCAATACTTTTGTTTAGTTTAGTATCTGGATTCTAGCTAGCTGCTTTGGCTGGCTGATAGAGACTGGTGTTTGCAGCCCATTGTCTCACCAGGATACTTGACTGTTCCTGAAGCATTGTCTCTGCTATCGGAGCAAGGACAGTGCCCTTCCCTGGGCTGAGTCAGCAAGATCTGTTGTAAATATTTTTCAAATGAAAATATATATTTTTAAAATATCTTTAAGTGCTAAACCAGATCTAGATTGCAAAAGACAAATTCAAATCTAAAGAAGTGAAATGTTATTAACATTGATAAAGTAAGACTCGGATAAATTTGTGTATTATGTATCCCTTTTTATTCCATTCCAATCCACAAAAAAACCTTAGGCATGCTCTAGGGGTAAATACATAGCTCAAACCAGAAGAAAACTCACTTTGTTAATTTTAAGGCATTTCAAATTAAACCCACATTAACTTCAGAAACACTACATTTAAAATACTTCCCAGTATTTCTCTCTGTACTGTTTCTTCTGTCTGCAATCTGCTTGCTTTTATGACCAACAAAAAAATAATCGGCAAATCAGTGGATCACATCTAGGTAGTATTTTGTGAGTCATACAGCAAGAGCATGAGTGCAAATATGCATTCTGGATGCCTTGAGAAAGGTCATCATTCACAACATTCCTTGTAATGTATACTTACCCCAAACATTCTTACGTCCTGAGTGACAGGTTTAGATGTTACCTTAGTACCTTTGAGGCCTGAAACATTTTAAGCAAATGCTGGCAAAGAGAGAAAAGGAGGGGAACTGCAAATAGTCAAGGAAGAAACACATATGAATTCTGAACTCATATCATTTGTCTGATTGTTATTTCTTTGGGTATACAAAAGTTAGAGCCCCTACAAAAGCATTTATGCTTAACAGAGTTCTTGTGCTAATGACTGCAACAGCTAAAATTTAAAAATATAATTATAAACAAGAGAGTGGAGATTGCTATTACAGCTGTTAATCAGCTGGAAGAGAGAGCCCTCGGCACTCTTACTTGGAACAGAAGTATCCCACTGCCTCGCACTGTGCATGTCCAACCTCACGACTCCTCTGGAAGAAAGCCTTTGCCTTCCAGATGATAACTGCTGATCTCTGTCTTTGCGTAGCCCATATTACTAACCCCTTCATGCAACTCTGAAAACGCTCTCCCTCTTGAAGCCAATTCCTTGGTGTTATGGGCTTCATATGATTTATCTTAGAATTAGCAGCGTAATTATATAGAAGTATAATGTTAGCTGACTAGTTTGCAATCTTCGTTAAGAGGAAAGCATCAAAAATGTTAATAGGTTTTATAACACTTTTTCTTATCCCTGTCCTAATGCCTTATTCTGCAAAACACACATCCTTTTTTGCTCCTTGCATTATTTCTATTAGCAATTACAGCAATTTAGTGTCTTTCAAGCAGAGAAAGCAAGTTGTCTTTTGAGCAACAGCGCACCATAGGTTATTTGAATTAGGATGTTTCAATAATGATATAGCTGTCCCACCAAGATGAAGTATGTCACCTTGGTAACATGCTTAGCTTCCACCAGCCTTAGATCCTTTATTCCTTCCTGAACCCAGTATCAGCTGTTTTTTGAGAATACAACTCACTGTAGCCCAAGACCAGCTGTTTCTCCACTTATTTAAGCAAAATCCATATTTCTCCTCGTCCCTCAAATAATTTGTTTTCTTCTCATACTGAAATCAAATCATGCAGGTACCACAGTGGCCACATTTGAAAAGGATATGTACTTCCAGAATTATTCTCTCTTTTAAACCCATATTTTCAATGGCATTTTCTGAAGGATTTGTGAGGTCTAATAGAGGCCTTTCTAGTTCAGTAGGAACTTCCACTATTTTTGTTGTGATGCATACTTGTCTATAAAATTGCTTCAATCTTTTCAATACTACAAGGAAAAGACATTGCAGAGAAATCAGAAAATATGTGTATCTTTAGCTGTTGTTTTTGTAGGTTTTCTTTTTACATACAGAATATACTTTTAAAATATCACAGTTTTGTCCGGAATTGTACATTAATCAGAAATTTAAGTTATCTCTGTATCAGTAAGAAAGGGATCAAAACCTTTTAGAAAGTAAATTTGCAATTTTTAATCTAACCTCTGTTCTTTAAATAGATACTTTTCCAATCAGCTTTTTATGTAATAACTTTACAAAATTAGTAAAAGCATCTGTATTTCCATATGATTAATACTGGTATGACTACGTAAGACCGAAACACTATTTGGGTTACGAGTAGGGTTTCTGTATGTAAAAAGTTAAATGTCTGCATTCATGAACATGTACCTAGAGTACAGAAGTATAATATTTCTTCACTAGGAAATTATTGTGGAGGACTGTGGCATTAGAAGAGGCTCAATTAAAAGAAAGAATATCATGGAATTGTTCTTACTTCATAATGATACAGAGCAAATACCAAATCACTTCAACTAGACTGTAGCCCTTCAAGAAGCTATTGAAACATGGGAGAGCTACTAAACCCATGTCCTCTTGTTTAACTGTGGGGATTAGGTGTTGTTGTAAGCATATCACCAGAGAGTTTTGACTCTCCATTTGCAGTATTCTGAAGGAAAGAGCGGGAAATACAAAAGTAATTGCTAAGAAGAACTGTACTGGCAATTTTATGTAATAGGGAAAATACACTGTTGGTTCCTCACTTTGGTCAGGAATGACGTTTTTACTTGACAACTATCAATTTTTTATGAGTAAAGATTAAAACTGCATATGCAAAAAGGTCCTATTCAGATTGGCATCTTTGTGTGAGAAAAGGGCTTGTATTTCACACTGTGCGTGTTGTTTTCTGATCCTGAGAAATAACATGGGCTCTGAAACCTGAATCTCTTGCACACAACCCACAACCTGCGAATACGCTAATGGCACCTTTCTTTTGCAAACAACAAGAGCAATTACAAGCAAATGACTGGACAGTTATAACAAAAGAGTACTAATACCACAAAGAATAAATACGTCTGGCATTCTTGACTATTAATGGGAGAGAAAAATGAAAACAGGTGCATCTAGTTTTGGTGCCTCCTTTTTGCATGCTTTGATTTATGTCATGATTTACATTTGAGGCATATGCACAGTAATGACTCATTCCTCAGTCTAGTGTTTTTTTTTAAAAAAAAATACATTTATTCATAATGTATTAAAGGGATGTTGTCCGGTATAATATAATTAATCCTAGAGATGTGCATTGAATTAATGTTCCTATTTGCAAGCTTAAAATCATGAAGTGTATGAATAATTATCTTATTAAATATTAGTTTATTTCTAAGTAATTATACAATCAACTTCAGTGGTTACTAAAGACTTGAAATGGGATTACTTACAAAGTATCTCTAAAAACATGAAGTGAGCTTTAACATTGGCAAAAGTGATAGGAATCCTATTTATCAATAAAGACTCAAAAAAAAAAAAAATCCTAAATTGTCCAGGGTAAAGGATTTCATCTGTAACTGAATGAAGTTCTTTAAATCCCAAAACTTATATTACAAGTTCCTCCTCCATTCCTTTAAAAAGGAAATAAATAAAGGGGGAAAGTGGGGAGGGATAGAGAGAGAAGAATTTAATCTAAGACTCCCAGCATTGGTTTAGGAATTTTAATAGTCTGACATTTAGGAACTGGTAGACAAATTTAAAGGTAAAAGTCCCATGAAAAAGGTGAGTCCTTTGTGAATTTTTTTGCCTTCTAAATTCAGGCTCAGGTTTTGGTTTGTTTCACATGTAATAGAAAGTATTGGTTTCCCTATTTTACAGTAGGAAATAAAATTAAAAAGCATATGGAATATAAGCATTAAAAGAGCCTGTGTTCATACTTGAAATGGAAAAATTTGCCAAGCCAGGAGTTATTTAAAATCTGTGAATTTTTATGTTATTTTGCTTTCCCTTCAGCCCTCCAAAAAAGTTCTTCATGCTTTCGGAATACCGGAGTTACCAAAGCAATACCAAGAACACCTCTGAGGTGACTCATCCAAACCTACATCGTTTCCAAAAAGGAAGCAACTTGCACTTCCTACCTTAGGAGTAGCTCTTCTGGGTGAATCACCTAAATGCTAATATTTCCCGATTTTAAAAATACCGTTAATTTTACAACTAAGCAGGATCATTAGACTGATATTTAACTATCCTGGACAAGTTATATGAGTTTCTTAGATGTGCCTTTAGAAATAACCGCACTGTGAGGTCCTGGGGTTTATCTAACAGAGCAGCACTGGAAGGTGGTTTCACTGCAGTCCACCCTGCCAGGTGTTACCTGGCTGAGCTGCACACCTTTTTTTCTTCCCCACCCCACCCCACCCCCAGTTTGGGTGAGTCTTTGAGTCTTCTACCTACTCTGCATTTTGGTTGGCTCTTCAGTGAAATATAGTAATATTCTAGCTGTTAAGCCTGGGTTTTGAAGCTTATCTTCTCAAACAGCTTCTGAAATGGGCTTAGCTATCTTCATGCCTAATAACAGCACCAGTAATAATCATAAGGAAGATAATTTTATTATGTAAAACTGCTAATATTGATTTTGTCTGTCTTGAATGGTAAAGGATGTTGACAGTGTATGGTACTTCAGCAGCTGCTCTTAACTGAATCTGTATTTATCATATCCTTTTCTGAAAAATAACTCATGGGAAGAAGTCTTCACATGTATTTGAATATATGTATTTCAGAAGAGGCACAACTCATTGCTCAGCTCAGGTGAAGACTTTGTTGCAAATTGTAATCAGCATCACTTAGCCTTGGCTGTGCATCTTAAAGCTTTAAGGAAGCTTCCTGGGACACAATCCCTTTTGCATGTGCTAAGCACCATCCTAAAACCTCTAGTCGTGTTTGCCCCAGAGGCATGGTTGCTTTTGTGCTGTGGGCTCATGATTTTCCTCCTGTCACTACAATGTTAGATGAGTGATGATAACAAAAAGTGCCTGAAACTCATAGCAACTGATCAAATTTGATCATGAGAAAGTGCATCCTACTGTGCTTTCAGTTTGGGTGTGAAATTAATTTTATAGCATAATTATTAAGCCACAAAAATTAAAGTTTCTACTGCAAATACTGATGTGGCTTTAATCATAATAGCATAAATGCAGCACATGTAAAAGATAAACCAAAGGAGTTCAGAAATGCCTGTGTGAGCTATGCTGTGTACAGGATAGAAGGATGGACGGATGGGCAGACAGAAAGGTGGTTAGGCAGGTATCAGACATCATAAGGCATAATTGCCATAGGGCAAAGGAATGTACAAGATGAAATTAAATACATGTTAACGAAGTAGGGAATGGTATACATTTAACAGTTGTTCATTTTTCATTCACGTGGATGTGTAAATACACAGAATAATAGTACCTGACAAAGAGCTAAGAGGAGGGTTAACATCCAGTGTGAGGTGGAGTGTTTAATGGATGAACTTAAAAGCAGATGACAATATAGCATCCCATGTATACTTTCATAATTGCGCGTTCCTCCAGAGATAATGGATATCATTATCAGCGGCGCCTGTCCTAAGAAACTTGGCAAGGTTATGATTGTTTGTTACAGCTTTGGTTATATTAACATACACATTAATATTTATAAATATTTGATGTCATGTTAATTTTTCATATAAGATGATTTATGTAACGCCACTGTGCCCTGTTAGAGGGCATTTGCAGTGTGCTTCAGAAGGGAAGAGGATTGATGCATGTTCTTTAAGGGGACTTGCCCGTGTATTACAGTGCTCACAGTGCATTATTCTGGAGAACAGTGATTTAAGGATAAATCATCTGAATTGCAGATACACTCCATTAACATTTTAAATAAAACATAAAGAAAAGACCACTCTAAAAAATACAATAATAATATTAGCATGGCAGTTTTCCCTATTCCTAAATAATGAAAAAAAAAAAAAAAAGTGTTAAACTCCTTGATTTGACCTACATTCCAAGACCTGTTTTTTGGTTTATTGGGGGAAATTAATAATTATGTTCATGGCCTAGTTGTAGGAATTTGGGGGAAAATACTGCATCAACTCTCCAAGTAGTTATTGAGGAAATAATAATTTTATTTATTTATAAATATATATATATATATACACACACAGACGCACACACATCCTTTGGTAAGGGAGATAGATAGCTTACTGTAAATCCAACCATAAAGAAACAAAATCTAGCTCTGTCTAAGGCAGTAAGTATGATATGCCTTAGGTGTAAATAATTATGCCATTCAGCTTCACAATCACAAATCATCGACTGGGAATTAGTGGATATGCAAGCAAACACGATGCAAGGATAGCATATCACAAAATGTAGGGGGGGTTTATTTGACGAATGTAGTTTAGTTTAAATTATTCATAATACTTCACACTTGGGGAAGAAAAAAACAAAACAAAAAAAACCCCACCCACCTTACAGGATATTTTATAAAACTGTAAAGTTTACGTAACAGGACATCTTACTGCAGCACATTGCCTGCTAGATCTTTGGGAAGTGGCAAGATTACTTTTTGTGCATTCTTGCAAGTTAAATTGATTTTAGTGCAGCAGTATCATATAATGTATTTGTTCATAGATACATTTTTCTGCAGAGAGCCACATTATTAATCCATTCATTTTACTTTTGTGTACTTGGATCATGAACAAATCTTGAACAAGAGTAAGCAAATTGGTAGTAAAGAATTGAAAAAAACCCTGAACCCAACAACAATGATTTATATTCTTTTTTATTTATTTGTTAACCAGGTATTTAAAGTCACTTCCAACTTCAATAACTGCTTAATAATGATATCTGATATTTTGTTTGGCTGTCTATAATAGCGCTCTTAATATAGGGCTGTTTCATTCGTAGAATTTCTTGTCAAACCAGATGTCATATAAATATCGCTTTGAATAAGTCAGTGGTCACAGACTTCTGAAATCTTGCACGTTACTGTTGAGCATCATCCTAGGAGGATCTGCAGGGTGCTGCCACATCCCTAAAACAAGCAGCAGTAAGCATCTTCCTTGCTGAGCCAGCAGAACTAAGCTTTGTATTCTACCCTCTGCTGAGCAGACCTCCAAAAAGTGCTCAGCTGATCCTCCATAAACACTAACAGTAGAATTTGGTAAAAATGAGATGGCTAGCCCCAAGTTAGTAATAGAGTCTTGTAGGTTTGAGTGCAAAACTTTCATTCATTATCCTAAAAAAAAATAAATTCATACCTTAGTGAGGTTTCTTTAGGTTGTAGATTATAAAAACTAAGAGGAACCCCATAAATATACATGGAATATGTTAATGAGTTCTAATCACAGAGGTTTCAGCTGAAAATGAACTATGACCATCTCTAATTTTATTCTCTCTACAATGTGCAGTCACCACTTGTCTTGAAATTAACAGATTTTAGTTTTGCTTTCTGAATACTGGGATGTGGTTGGTAGGGAGCAGATTCAGGCTCTGTCACAGATTTACCGTATTGTGTCAGGCCAGTTATTTGGGGGTGATGTCTCTAACGTCAGGTCCTGTAAGAGATTCTCCCAGTTACATGCCTGCTTTAACCCAGTCGGGGGGACAACTTCTACAGCTGTTACAGAGGCGGCAATCACAGAAAGCAGCTCGTTCCTTCTTACGTGCGTAACAGTACCAGTATGTATTTCTTGTCTCCATTCCTTGAGTGGAAGTTAGGCAAGAAAAACTGCAGCTTTGGTATGAAAATATATATTTTTTGTGGTAATGCAAATGAGCTCTTGGAAGTCAGCATATGCAGAGGATCCCTTAGCTCTGCTAGCATAGGAGGCTGGTCTCTTCTGAGATATATCAACGAAGTATAATTTCACAACTCCTAAATTACAAATACGAATCTTTCAAAAAGTGGACGTGATGGATGAGTTAGTTTATGGAGAAATAATTTTTTTCTAAGATATGACCTATGGTTTTCCTTAATAGATAAAATATTACAAATCTCTTACATCTAAAAACCAGGTTTTTAACACAAATGGCACTGGTCATTGTAGTTGCATGTCAGCGTCTAACAGGTGGGAGGTGATTCCAGGTTAATTAATCTGGAACCAGCAATAATGTTTAGTATCTCATGGTTGGCAACTGATCAAAGCACAGCCTGTGACAGCAGCACACAGGACCATTTGCTCAGGAAAAAAAAAAAAAAAAAAAAAAAAAAGGTTTTCTCTGGATATGGATGTTTCAAAAAAAATTTCTTTAAAGCTTCCAGATTGATTTGCTAAAATATTTTATCTGTGGAAATTCCCTGGAAAATACTTTACAAGTAATGGCAAAGGAAAGGCTTGTTATCAGTTTTAATAACAGGAAGCGAATAAATTTTTTTCATAGCACTCAGATGGCACGTCACGTGTCCTGACTTTGCTATGAGTTTCCAGAATCTCTGTAACATGGACCATAATTACCCAAACACCCACCTTTGTTACTGCAAAGTCTTTTGTCTTTTGAAGTCAGCTGATGGGATTTCACTTTAAATCACAGATGTGAATGAACAGTATCTCTTGATTTTGGGGCATCCGATTTTTAAATATTCCATCCACTCAAGCTATGAAATACAAGCACATCTTCAAAACCACATCTATATTACACAGACTTTTGCCTTCAGGAATAATACTTTGATGAATTTGTGATTGGATTTGGTCCACTAAATTTATAATCTTTTAAAATAAAATAAAAACCTGCAGCACTTTGACCCAGAATTGGATTAGATAATGTAGTGATGAGTGTTGTATAAGAACCTATGCTGTCTTATAGTGAGAGTACTGGAGAAGAAAGTATACATGGATTTAGGCTACTATTTCTTAAGTTCTCTTTTTAAATTTTCAATACCAAATGAGAATTGCATCAGAGTTAACTGCCGTGGAAGGAGAGGGTGAGGAGAAATTACATAGAATCTCTGGGCTGGAACATGATTAAGTAGCCATACAATACAGTAACTGAAACGACAGTGGACATTAATTGGTCTTCGCTGTGGGAAATACCAGTGTGGGCAGCAGATGCTGACAGTAAGAAGAAACGGCAAATTTGTACAAAATACAAGCACCTATTGTCTAATGAAAATCTTATAATAAATTCGATCATTTTTAATGTGGAGATTGATTTTTTTGCAGGGTTTAAAAAATAAATCAATGTAAGGCCAAATGTATGTTGACAGTATTATTAGGAGCATATTTCACATAAAATGCAAGTGTAAGGCGAAATCAACAAAAAATATTCTCATCTTTTTTTTTTTTTTGGACCAGAAAAACAATTATTCTTAATCACATATTTTATTGATGAAATCTTAATGTTGTGCTAGAAAGAATATACAAGGGCAATGCTTTATTAACTTTCATTACCCAGGTTGTAAGAAATTCAAACAATAAACAAATATCATATATAATGACAAGTACATTGAATAATCAGAGGGGGAAAATTCTAAGTAAATCTTGAGTATTATTAATACCAAAGGGAGGCATTTGCGATATATTTGTACAGTTTGTAGCCTTTTAAGTGCTGAAAGCCTGCCTGAGGGGTGATCATAACTGTGCGTTGTCAGTAAGGGGAGCCAAGGAGGCACAGCCTCCCTGTATTTTAGCTCAGAGAGAACACAGAAGCAAGCATCCTATTTTGGGTGTAGCTTGAAGTAAAACAGCATAATTCCAGTCAACAGTTAATTTCAGGTTTAAAAAATTCACATATGTCAAGAGAAGTGATTCAGTGAGACTTCCTCATCCACCTTTTTTCTTTTTTTTTTTCTTTTCTGTTGTGTTACTGGGCAATAGGTAGAATATGAGGGATCCAGCGAAGAACAGACCTGGTAGAATGTGGTGGAGAAAAGAAAGCAAAAAAAGCACTTGTTGAGAAGATACTGTCAAAGTGGTTATTCTTTAAGGGAGAAGTTCAGTAATCAGTGGTACAGTCAGAACGGGGATGCCTTCTGACAAAGAGTGGTCTGGAACCGGTCCGTAATTTACAAAGTAAGAGGTGGTGCAAAGTCCTACACTATCCATGTTATTATACTACAAAAGATTAAATGTTGGTCAAAGTACTGAAGGGAAGAAAATTATTATAAAAAATAGCAATACTCCTTTTAAGCAATGGGTGATTTAAAATATTCATTTTAATAAAATATTCTGGTAAACGGAAATACTGAAAATGCTCAGTACTCAGTACAAATCAAAGTAAAATACAAATACAAGTAAAATATTTAACATTTCATTATAAAATGGTAATATATACTATAAAAATACACAAACACAAGTTATTAATGCATTGATGGGAAGGCATCCAGCTGTAAATGACATTTCTATACAACAGCAACAAAGAAAGGTGACTAATTCCTTCCCATCAACTTAACAAAAATTTGTGAAGTAGGACAAACATTTAATGGAGCTTTTGCAAGGTAAATTAAAATACTGGTTCTTCCCACTTCTTACCTTTCAATAGAGTTCTGTAAAGTATTTTTTAAAAGCTGCTGCTAGAAAATTGGGTCCATATTATTAACCAGTACAAAGTGAAATCAGTAAAGCCATGCTCATTTATTCTAACATAAGTGATTGAAATTCTCAACTCGCTTATATTATTCTTCCCTTAAGTTTTGGGTTGGGTTTGTTTCTTTTATTATTATTTTAGCTTATTCTAAATGGTTGGGGGTTTTTTCTGCTTAGGGAGCTTTTTTTTTTCTTTTAAGAGATATTAAATATTATTCAGATCCTTTCTTTTTATCCTGATGTCTATTTTTTTTACTATAAGCTATAGCACTCATAATGTGGCAGTTCAGCCACAAGTGGGGGGAGTCAGAATTTTAACTGCCTTCAGTATAGTGTGAAAATTAGTCAGCGTGTTGGCTATGACAAGGGATGCTTTCTCTCATCTCTTCAATTACTTGTGGATAGATTGGTGTGACAAGTGCTCAACATCACAAGTTACCACAAGCTAATCAAAGGAAGCCTTGTAATGAAGTTGCAAACCTCCCAGTTCTCTTCCTTTGCCAGCACTGGGCTGTAACTGTAGCAGCACAGCGACAGTCTGGGCATGTGAAATCCCTTCCCATATTTGCCCCAAACAAGGGAGGAGGATCAGGAGAATCAAAAGTAATAGGAGGGAGGAAGAGGTCAATGATACAGATTTTCTATAATCAACTGCTGCTTAGAGACATTCATTATGGGTTTACAAGCTTAAACGCTGCTGCCGTTTTTCCTCTTGTGCATTCCAGTCTTCCTCCATACACTTTCTCGATGACACAGATAATGTATTCTTCTATTTTCTAATTTTTACCAGTTGTAGAAACAGGGCTGGAAGTATTGCACTTGCCAGCCGTCTGAACATACAATATATTCTCCTGAAAGTTTATATCAAAGGACTGCGAGTTTGTAATTCCACAATTACATCAGGGCTTGAAAAGAGTAATTTATTTTATCATTTGGTGAGCTACGTTACAAAGCGACTTCTAGGAAAAGTATGAGATTATGTTAGGCAAACTAAGCAGTCTTACATCTAACAGCTCAGTACTAAATGCTTGGCACAGCTAAATGAGAAAATAGCCTAAAAAGAAGGTTTAAATCCAACTACATTTGAATATGATGTTCAAAAAAATTGACCCTTTCCCTGAAACTGTTTCTTTTCCTTTCGTTGAGATTTAAATAAAAAAAAAAAAAAAAAATGAAACCTGCTAGACCAGCTCCTCTGTTTTGGCAATGCTCAGAGGAAGTGCCGAAGAGAAAGAGTTTAAGTCACTTCAGTGTAGTCAGGTGAAGGTTAAAACGGTCCTAGAAAATCTTCCCCTCATTTTCTGGTTACTCTGAATTAAATGAGTTAGAATGATGCCACAAGGGCTACCCAACGAGCCAAGATTAAGCTAAATAACTTCAGTGATACCAGTACGCTGTAGAAATCGCTTTTAACGCCAGCCTTAGCGGCTGAGAACTAGTAGCAGTGAAGAGGTACAGTGGAGCTCAGTTCAGGATGATGTCCCCTGCTGGGAAGGAAATGTCCTCTTTGGAAGGTGACGTTTCTGAAGATACTGTCTGAACTGAAATATTTCCTGCTTAAAAATTGCAGGAATTTCATCCCAGCCATTCTGTCTGGTTTCTGAAAGGGCACTTGATGATGAGCAATGGAATTTAAAATAAAAAGATTTTTCTTTTCCCACTGTGGTCTTATCTGCTAGTCCCAGTACAGTCGTATTTTAGTGAGTCGATGCCCACACATCTCCTGTGGTCAATTAAAGTGTAAAACTGAAGAGGAAGTATTGCAAGTATGAGAGACCAATGAGAGCAACGTGAGCTGGATAAAGCTGTGGAAAAAAGTCCGGAGCTTAAGGAAGGTGGATTTGGGTTTGATGTCTGGGGGTGTACATGGGGGGAGCTAGTGAACGCCCCCAGGGAGATCACTGATTTAGTCTGATGTCCAAGCAGAAAAAATAAGAGAAGGAGAGGACTGTTACAAGTAGAACTGAAACAGAATGAAGGAGAGGTTTAGTGGCCGGGGAAAGAGATTGGTTTGCTAATGCAAACTTTTTTTGTTTTTTCAAGTCAAAAATGAAAATTCTTCCTTAGCTTCCAGTTATTTAACTTTGGTTTGCATTTTGCTGTCAGTTTTTCGCCTAAGAAAGGCATTTCAAACTGAAAATTGATATTATTTATTTTATTATTATAACATATACCAAAGTTAAGCATTTCATTTTCAAAAAGTTGACCTAGAAAAAAAATCCAATATTTAATATCTTTTTCATTTAAAAGAAGATGATAGCTGAAAGTGAAGAGAAAGAGAATAGAGAGGTTTTTCCCTTCACTTAGTTCACAGAGAAACTAGCTACCGATCATACAAATGTATTAGTTAATAAAGATTTGTTGACCAAAGGATAAGATTTCTGGGTACTTCCTGTGAAAACAAATGTTTATACATTTTTTTGTTCTCATGGGTTTTTTTACTCAGAAGATGTAAGAAGAAAGTAAATTAACATTGAAATCTGCAGAACTCTGTTCTACAACTAAGGAAGCAGCAAAACGTGGGGTGCCTGTGAAATATTATTTCTGTGGTGGTGTTACTTGGTTTCATTAAATGATTGCTTCATGCACAGAGCAGCCCTCCTATAGAAATGAATCACCAGTTTGTACTGAATGGGTTTCTTAGGATTTTCTTAGAATACTTTCTTCTTTAGTTGAAAAAATATGAATATGTGTTTGTGAGGGATTACAAGGCAAAAGGTGATTTCGTGGTTAGGGGACATTACGTGTCACCTGAAGAGCTGAGCAATCAGTTTGCCTCTGCTAGAGTTTTTTATATAATTCTGGGCAAGTCTCTCAAGCCCAGATGTTCACAGTTGGCTCTTACTGGATTAGGTATTCTCAAGAAGTATCTACAAAGCAACGTGGCACAGTGCTCTCTGTCTTCAGCCTACTTGTGTATTCCAGATTAAGCACCCAACATTTCTAGGCTAGTCAGATGACTCTAGAGTTTTAATTCTGGGCTCAAATAGGTTTATTTCCAATGTAAAATACTAAAAATGTTGTGTCCATATGTAGGCACAGAACTGCCTACAACAAAACTGATAATGTTTTTATTCAGTGCATCATTATAGTGGCGCATAATAAAATCAGGCAAAACCTATTGACTGTAGGAGATAGAAGTGCACGGTGACTACCTACCTTTCCTCTAAACAAGACTGGACTCTACAAAGGTACAAAACAATTTTTTATTTGTTCCTGCAGCCCAGAAATCCAGCAAAGCGGGGAAGTTGTTCATTATTTGTCTTTGTATCATTATAATCATCAGGTATTTGATCATTAAAGAGAGTATTCTTATATCTAAAAGCAGGACACTGAATTACAGTTACATGGGCAGCCCTGATTATTGATGGCATCGGCTGATTTTTGATTGGTTGATATAACAACCACATTGCTCTTGGCGTATACCTTCTCATCTTAATGTGTAATAATAAGTATATGTTTTACAACAGCCTTATATTTACATGAGGATTAACACATGCAGATGTAGTGCTTACACATATAGAAACCATAGAAAAATGAGGAATACTACCAGCACAGACATGGAACCTATTATCAAATTACCAAAGGAAGTGGTGTGTGAATTTGATTATTGCCAATGTTGTTACATATTTGTATTGCCGTGGCTTCGACAAGCACTCAGACTGTGAGAGCTCTCAGACACCCTGCATTAGACATAGCATAAATGGGAAAAGACTTTTTCTGCTTCCAGAGAACTTTACTATCTAAGCGTAAAACAAGAGCAACAAGGCAGTGCAGCTAATGGCAGCACCAGCAGTATGGGTCAGCACAATGGCAAATACTGCCCAAGCTTTTTGAAGGTATCACGGGAAAGAAAATCTCTAAGAAGCAGTTAGAAAACCAGTGAGATATAGCTAGCTCTGTGGTTTTCACAAAGAATTTCTTCCAAGTGTGAGAGGAATCATGGAGAGGAAAAAAAAAGCAGAGAGATGCATTTCAAACTTTAAGAGTTGGCAATGGCGACTGGCGTCGTATGCCAGGCTGACATGGGTGTTGAGCTCTCGACAAAGAAAGCAATGACTGGCAGGATAGGAAAGGGCAGTGGGAGAATCCTTAAAATGAAGACAAGTAGCTTAAGTTTGGGAGCAGAGAAGAGGCTGCCAGGAAGAAAGTGCTATTGCCATGGTGCCCGAAACAGCCAGAGTGGCAGGTTGTACAAATACAACCTTTGCAGGAACATTCGAGAAGGCTATAAGCCACATACAACTGGATTGATAGGTTGTGGGGTTTTTTATTGATTATTTTACTTTCTGTGACAGAACTCCTCCTGACAGATATTGCAAGTTTATTGTTCTGACATTATTTAGAGAACTACTTATTTTATAATGGAAAAGTATAAATGTGGGGCTCTGGTTTTGCCAGCACATGAGCGATTGATTTCTGCGGCTGCTTCTTTGTTGATTTTCCATTTCTTTATGATTAGTGTAAAAACATAAAAGCTGTGTTTTTATGATATGCATATACAAAGGGGTTTACTAGTTTTCTTCAAACACTGAACATTTAAGAAAGAAGAACTATAGTTGTGTGCTTTAGAAAGCTTCCAGAAAGATTTATGTTGTAAACTGAAGCTGGTAAGAACAATTTTCTTTTCCATTTTGCCTTGTTGCAAGTCCTGTTCCCAAAATAGTGGGACAACTTTCCTCTGAATCAGGAAATGTTGGAATGGGCATTAGTGCTGAACTTGGAATTAGTTTTTTTAAGATTCCAGCCTTCTGTCTGAATTCAGGCACTTGCTATGATATCATCAACATATCATAAGTTTTCAGTGGTCTGATGACAATTTTAGCTTTTTAAAAATCCTGCCATTATTCATCTTCTTTTGAAAGTTTTGATGTTCTGGATCTAGTCTTGATCCAGTGTAATTCAGGAGAAGTAATGTAGAATCAGACATGCTGTGTGCAATTACACTGCCATGAAATCAGCAATGCAATTGTTGCACTGCTATGGTAGTAGCTGAGGATTTCAAAAAATGAAGATAATGAAAACAAAAGTGATTTTGTTTTGGTTTTCGTCCTCCATTCTACTTGCTTTTTCTATACTTAAATTCCAGGGGTGGGGGGAAGAACAGAAAGAACTCATACATCCAGAAGCTATGGGTGTTTCAGCATGACCTTAAATAATATAGGCAGTATTTAATAGACAACTGAAAGAAAACACAAACAGGAGGTTGAAAGCATATGATAGAAGGGACTACGGCAGTCCAAATTTATACCAGTGCCAAAACTGTCTCCGCTGTTGGTGGGTCTCCAGTGCCGAGGTGAGATGTGTAAAAGAGTACAGAGTCCCGCTCAAGCTGCTATGTTTCTGCATGCCCATATGGAAGTTACATTGTTCTGAATACGAGATGAATATCACAGAATCCAAATTTAGGTCACTCTGACTGAAATCAATTCTGTTCAGAACTGCTATTTGGGGGCAGAATTATCTGGTAGACACTTCTTTTTTTGTATAATTCTCACTGAAGACATTTGGAGTTTTCTGTATTTAGTTTCTAGTAATATAAGAACTCGATATATTCAAAGCAATTCAGTTTCCAAAAAAAAAAAAACCCCACAAACACCCAATCTGTATTTTTAATGTGTTGTGAACTCTCCTCAAGCCAGAAAAATAAATACATTTGAACAGAAAACACTTGGAAATCCAGAATGAGGATTATTTGTATATCCTGAAATAGCATAAACGATAAGTTAAAAAATTGAATTCTGGTCTAGCAAAGTTGATACAAGGTCACCAATACTAGCATATGTGGTAAAGTTTCCAATTGCTCTGTCAGTACATATGGATACTTGTATTTCTGTGTCATGACCTTGGTTTTCCTAAATGGAAATCCCTCTAGAGAGGATTGGTTTTCTGCATTGTATTTCTTGCAACTTTTTTAAAAGCAATGCTGGTAGATTGTGATGCAATTAACATGCCTGTATATTAACAGGATTCTTGATTATAGATCAGAACGAAGGATTAAAAAAAAAATATTAAAAAAATCTCTACCTAGTAAACTACGAGAGTTACCATACTCTCATCTTCATACCAAATACCTGGTCAGTAGCATGGCTGTAGAGCTGACCTACTCTCTGTCTGTGTCCTTGCTCCACAGAACAGTAGGTAAGAAGTGCCCCTGAAGTCTGGAGGAAGGGGAGCATACAGCTTGCCTCCCAACTAGCGCTCCTTCTTCCTGGGCTCCTCCATCATCAGATTGCCCTGCTTTTCATAAACAGAAAGAGGACCCCTAAGTCGTTAACAGCAAGCATGTGGGGCTCCACATATGGTTATCCCAACATACATAGCGTAGTGCCATACCAATATAGGAAATTAGCATTTTCAGCTTATGCTGTTCCTTTCACATAAGAATCTTGTTTGAATGCCTCAGTACAACCTATTTCAACAACAACAACATTTTTTTAAAAAAAATCTTTTACCAGGAAGTTACATTCCATTGCCATGGAAACACATGATAAACCCCTACAAACAGGGTTCAAATAGGAAATGTTTAGGAACACAGGTCCAAAACCAGCTGAACTTACACACATTGTTCCTCAACAACAAAAAAACACCATCTATATTGCTCTAAGTGAGATGTTTTGGGAATATATGAGAAGCAAGGATTGTAAACCCCTGTTTCTTTCTCTGATTAGCTGATATAGTTGGAAAAAGAACACAAGCTTTCAGATATGGGGTTCCTTCATCAGGACCCTCTGTCAGGTAGGATAGGAAAGTGTTTCCATTTTGATTAAAAGATAAGATACCCCTTGATAGGGAAAGTGAATGTATAGATTTATATATTTTAATTTTATAAAGAAGCACTGGAACATCCAAAGCTTTTGTGAAATCGGGGGGGAAAAGAACTCTGTGTTGAGGCTGGAAAGACCCAAGAAAGCTGTGGACTAAACTGATATTTTTTTTATAATATGAAGTTCCATAGTGTCTGCGTGTACACAGAGATGTTGTAGCCCCATGGTAAATATGTGATGCGCCCCTGTCAGGCTCACTAATCCAGCTCTTCTGAGGCAACTCCTGTGATTCCAAACCTCTGAGCCACTTCAAAGAACTCCTGTTGTAAAAATTATCAAAGACATGCTGGAATGAAAAAAAAAAAACAAAAAAAAAAAGAAAAAAAAACTTTTATCCTCTGAATAGAGAACAGTACCTTTCCAGTGGTCCTGAAGAAAAGTAACTGGCAGAGAATTGTATAAAGGAAGCAATATTTAGGCCAGGACAAGTACTTAGTTTAGAAATTGCAGCCCCATGACATACTAAGGCCTTTGTACTATTAGAAAAAGAAAGGGAGAGTTTCCTCTGCCAGATACAAATCAGCGCTTGCTTCTGGCGCCGAACATCCATGCTGCCATTCAGAAAACAAGAACACCTCTTACTGACAACCTGGAAAGCACAAGGCTCCAATACAAAATAATTTTTACTCTCTCAAACAAGTATTAACAAGAACAACAAAAAAATTAAAACCAATATTTATATTTTTTCTGGGGAAGAAATGTGAGATATGCATAAGCCCTTTACAAGCAGAAGACTACCAAGAACAGTCTGACAATTTTCTACAGAGTAGGTGGAATAGTCCAAATACAATAGCTCTTGTAATGGCACTCGTTTGGAGCAATCTGCCCACCTCCATCATGACTTCGCTGTTTTGTAGTGCACATCAATAAAACCAATGAGCCACAGCGTCATGCGCTTGCCTTTCTGGAAGACAAGGCACCAGCATGAGTTTTTAATATATGTGCATGTTTGTTATAAACAACACGTACATTAGCGAAGATATTTTGGGATCTTGTGGTGCAGCTTTTCTGTGCTAGGGCAAAACGATTAGACTTAACATTGCTATTTGTAGGAGAGACATTATCACCCGATTCTCCTGTAAATATCTTCAGCTACTATTTATTTTTAGGCTGCTACAATTATGCCATTTAAGATTTGATTATTAGGGTTAGCAGAACCATGGCTAATGGAATCAGTATCATGGCTACAGCAAGCTTTGTGAATTCTCCCTGCCACTTTTCTGCATAACTACACTTATGTCACTCAAGCAGCACAGGGGTACTCTAACAATTAATTGTAAACCAGGGGGAAACTTTTAATGGACCTCTTCTTGAGATCTTGCGTTAAAAAAAGAAAAGTTCCCATGAGTGAAGTGTAAGTTAGCTTTTCCAGAGGGAAAAAAAGGAATGAATTACATTTCTCTTCTTGTCCTTTAAATGAATAGCATAGTTTGGGTGAAATTATCGGGCAATTGCATGCCTTTTATGCAGATAATGCTATTTGATGAAAGCGGTGTTTTGATCTGCTGAGGATAATACAGATCCAGGGTTGGATTCATTGGTGAGAGTAAAGCTGTCTTCTGTGATAACTTCATCTCAGCATGAGGTCAGACGGGGAAAACTGGGATGGGGGATTAAAAAATGACACAGTCGGAGCAGTATTCAGTTCCCTGCTGTGCTCCTGGCTGCACACTATAGCTTATGTTTCTGATCTGTTATGGTATTGTCTGCTTTTCTCTCCCAGAGCAGAAAGAGATTGCTTAAAACTTTTCTTTTTTCAGCTAGAGGGATTAGTTCAGTGCAGCTTTTTTAATTAAAGAAACTGTATCTTTTTCAATGTAATTTAAGGCTGTACAAGAAGGCCATCAGCATTCATAACTTAGCACTGATACCTGTAACAAAGCCTAGCCATTCATTTTACATTCAGAACAAGAAAACACTATTAAGAGTTTTGAGGGTTAAAAATTGATAATTGGCCCTAGGATTGAAAGGATCACAGTTAACCGTTATCTCCTAAAAGTTTTCTGTGGAGGAACTTCAGACAGCTTTGCTGTTAGTTTATCTGGGCTTTCTTAATTAAATCTCCATGACATCAAGAGAGTGGTTAGAAAGTATTCTGATATGTGGAAACAGACCTAAAGCATATTTTCTCCACAAAAAAAAACCCAAACCAAAACAAAACCCAACAAAAAACCCCTAAAATATTAAAATGGCATCTATTCGAAATGAAAATGTAATACCAGTAACTTCCTCTTTAGATCCACATTTATTTTCACACCACAGATTTTCTAAAAATATAAGTAGTAACTCTATTTATTAGTAATAATATGCAAATAATTGACACATGTTCATGATAACAAACAATGGTCAGTGCAAAAGCACGTCTGTAGATGTCTGTTTATGCAAATGTGTATCTATTCACATATATACACACACATGTATATTCATATATAGCTAAATATACATCCGCACACACTTACATGTATTTTTCAGCTCGGGGAGTTGAATTTACAGCTCGATTTAAGCAAAGTTAATGGCTAAAACCTTCAAATCCTTCAAATAAGGCCCATATGGTGATCACTTTACAAAGCATACAGGGACTGTGCTTAGGTTGCAACATACACATTTCCAACTAAATTCCATGCCAGATCAATTAGAAACAGTTCTCCTGAGCAGACAGGAACAAACACAGATTGTTACCACTCTACTGCCTGAGCTGTTGTCTTCCAGGAATGAAAGCAGTCACCCTGAATACAACATATTTTACTACCAACAGCCCAAGAACTGTTTTAAACCAGTGGTATTTTAATGAAATGTCTGTTTAGGCACATCAGACAGAGCAATTAACATCGAATTATCAAAATAAAATAGCAGATCATTGTCCCTCATTAGAGCTTTTAGTTAGGGAGGTATGTTTCCCAGACTGCATTTATTAGTGATGACTTCTACTAGGAGGAATATATGGCAGGGGATTTTCCTTCTGGAAATCTTCTGGAAAGAAACAGACAACAGATAAGCACATTTGGTTTCTTTTTTCCTCATTCTGTGTGCTTTTCTTCCCCTCAAATAATCTTTTCTGTAGTTTTCCTTTATTTGAACAGTTAATTAGTGGAATTTCTTATAATGCCTTTTCTTTTTCATGCATCTTTCAGCCAGAAAGCTATAAAGGAAAACCCGCAAAAGTCAATTACGGGTATGAAGCTTATTTAAAACAAGGCCTCTTTCTTCTTGTAAAAATCATAAATTCTGAATAAATGTGACTTTATTACGTAAACCTCTGCATGCGCATGTAAGGTCTGTATATTGACTTCTGAATCGCTGTAAATATTCTGCATTCCTTTTGTTAATGGAAAATAGGGGTGGTTACCCCCAGCCACAGTTTGCTGGGAAAGCCTTATGCCAGCAAACGCAAATCTGAATTTTTTCCTGGCCTCGTGTACTAATTCGCACTGATGGCAGTAACGGCGTTTCGTGATAGCTCCTACGTATGAACACAAGGTGATCAAAATGATATACGCTTGGCGTTAAGGCCGTAAGTTTAGCTGGGGCTGGAGTTCCCAAGGCAGTATTAACAGGGTATGGAAGAAAGACGGGTTTGTATTGGGAATCGTAGACAAACTCCTTCAGGTTCCTTCCTGAGAACCCAAGGGAGAGGGTCAGCGGGTGCGGAGGAGCACGGGTTTCACCAGGGTCAGCTTCCCACACCGCGCGGGTTTATGCAGTGGAACACAAACTAATGTAGTGGAAAAGCATGACCCCCATTTAAAGGTTGATTTGTATGATAATCAGTGCATTTAGTGGCTTCAAAATGAATGTGTGTAAGGCCCTATCTCGCTTTAATTAAGGTAATTAAGACATATTTCCCTCTGCAGACAGCTGTTTATTTTTATGGCTTTGTCAGTGATCAGATTAGAATATTTGGTTTGCAGTTTTACCGCAGTTCCGTACCGGGGGACAGTGCCTTTCTGCAGCTCCTCGTGGCAGCAGGGCACGCCGCTGCCAAACCCGGCGAGAGCGCGCAGCTGCTCCCGCGCAGTGTCCGCCTGGGAGCTGCGCGCCCCCAGCGCTGCCAAGTTACATTCGGCGCATCCCCCGCGCAGCGGGGCTCGCCCCGGCCGGCGGAGCGGAGCGGTGCGGCTCCTGCCCCCCGAAGATTCCCCGGCCCCAAGGCGAGGGGGGCGGATTTGGCCGGGGATTACGGCAGAGCGGGGTCACGGCCGGCTCGTCACCTTCTGACCCGGTCCCGGCACCTTCCCGCCCGCCGCGGCGCTGCGCTGCGCAGGGGCTGCGCGGGGCGCGGGCTCGGCTGCCGGGGAGGGCGGGCAGGGGGGGATGACCATCGCGCCGCGTTCCGAAAGCGACAGCTCGAGCAGCCGCTAACCCGGTCCCTTCCCGGGGCTCGCACAGGAACAGCAGCCGCGGAGCTAATCGTGCGGAGCGCAAATGGGAATAGCTGAGTTGCTGCCATGTTAGGATCAGCCAGCAAGATTGATGGAAGAGTGGAAAGGAGCTTTTTTTTTTTTTTTTTTTTTTTTTTAAATTAGGCTTGTGATGATGAGGTATCCTGATGCAGGGTAATGCTGCCGGTGTTTCCATCCCGTAGAGGCAATCCCTCCCTTAGCTGCACTAAACCGCATCTTGCCGCTTACCGAGAAGGAAAAAGGGTGGTTAGAAACAGTTTCTTCCTCCATCAGCTGTAGATCAAGGACCTTTGACAACGCTGGGCTTTCGGGATCTGTTCTTTTCAGACACGCGAGCATCCTAAAGAGCGTGGAGTCCCGGGAGCAGGCAGGGCTGATCTGATAAGCCTGGCAAAGCCCGAGTCACCGCTCAAGTAAGGAAGGAGGCAATGAGAGCAGTTTAGGAAGTTTAGAAGAACGTGACAGTGTCTTGAATTGCTCTCTTCTTCTGGTGTTACTGGTAGATGAGTGCAGTAGCCGGGATGTCTTGCACCAGAGAACGTCCTGCTCTGTTCTTGACCAACACCTACCGTCCCAAAAGATTTGCTGATAGTCACGTTTTAAAAAAAAGTCTTCCCAAATCGATAAGGAATGCATATCCTTTTGTTCTTTCTCTACTAAAACAGGAAGCTTATTGGCAATCCAAAAGAGCGAGGAAGGGCTAGACAAGGATTTTGGAGAGTTTAATCACATTTAATAGTTGACATTAGGAAGATACTTCCCTACAAAGCTCTAACACAAATGTGAGTGCACACTTTTCAAATTAATCTAAACTCCGAAGGCTGAAAATTAATCAAACGTTGGTAAGCCTAGTAATGCTGCTTCATTTATGTTTAAGTTAGGAGCACCAAAATAGCTTACTCTGAACTTCAAATGCGTATTCGTAAGTAATTGACGTTTGTTGTTTATCCGGTGGGCTTTGCATAAGGAAGGCATTATATAATCTTTCTATTTATAATGGAGGAGCGTCTTAACTCACTGTGTTTGGAGGCAGTAAAAAGTTCAAGGCAGTCCTAGATGAATGGATTTAGCTAAGGTAATGCAAATGGCTGGAGCAGTGGTGCAAAAACATACCACTTTGTATGTTTGCATTTGCAAAATATGATTTTTAATTTTGTGTTAGAGGGCTGGCTGTAAGCCAAAAAGAAGAAAACCGTATGCGAAGCCCCGACTCCACAAGATTTGCTTTTAGTTTAGCAGAAGTGCTATTTCCTAGACTGTGCAATAACAATTACAGCACCTGGCGTAAGTTCAGGGTTAAGATTATTCCTGTGTATCTAGCTCTGTTTAGTAACAAAGAATTTTGTGCGATTCGCGTTTTCACACTTGGAGAGCTTTCTCATAAAGACTAAAACCTCTGTAGGATATTTAATGTGAAAGACAAGGTCATGACGATTCCAGTTCTACCTATATCGCCTGGGCACTTACCTGCAGAGAACTCTGTCTATCTAGAGAGGTCTCTGTGACTCCAACGTTTCAAAATGAAATCCCACCACTGCAGAGTCACCCCCAAAGTTAGTGCAGATTGTTAATTTCAATCCCATCGGTTTAGCTTTGGTGCCTTTAAAAGAATTTATCCAAATGTGTATTTTAAAGCAGTTAGTAATATCATATCTTTCCGGAGGATGCAGGCAAGTTACATCCGTTATGAAATACCTGTCTTTTTTTGGTTGTGTTTTGTTTTGGGTTTTTTTTTGGTTTTTTTTTTTTTTTTTTGTATGCTCAGCATTATGAATTACACATTGGCTGTCCACTTAAAAACGCTCGAAACATTGCTGTTTAGTTTTTGCTATTGAACTTGCTGCAAAGGTGCTTTGTGATGCGGGCGGTGCGCGGGTGCGCACACACTCCCTGCTGCCGTTCCCCGCGGCTGGTCTCAGCACGGCTCGGTTTAAACACCCGGGTACCTCGCCCCGCAGGTCGAGCCCGGCCAGGTACAAACGCAATGGGAATAACAGGGGTAAAACCAGCCGCCTGAGAGAGAACGGCTGGACGGAGCATGGGTGCACCCCTGGCCGTGCCCGCCGGTAACGTCTGCGGTGACGTTTGTGTCGCTGGGAGGTATCGCCAGGCGTTTCGGGGCAGGGGAACGCAGGGGTTTTCCTTGGGATGTGTCACGTAACACACAGCCGTGCGTCTCTCGTTACAGAGTCGGGAGATGCGGCAAATAAAGTTTGGAAAAATCAAAGTACTGCAGCGGGCGGGCAGCTGAGCGCTGGAAGCCGCCCGTCTTAACTTCCCCTGGTGCTGCGCATCCCGCGTGTGAAACGCCTTTGAGTTTGAAGGGAAAGGATAAAGGAATAATAATAATAATAGTAAAAAAATCCAACAGAGAGCCGTCCTAGATAGACAGATAGGCGACATCTCCGCGTGGGAAAAGTTGCAGCCTACTGCTCTGAGCCGGGGGGATGCTGAGGAGGCAGGGGGGAAAAGCAAGCGGGAGCACCCTCGTACGCGAGGCAGCAACGCCTCCAAAAGCAGATGTTTGAAGCTACCGGGTCACCCCGCGCCGGCTCCCGCCGAACTCCGAATAGCGCAGGGTGCGGAGGAGAGAGAGGCCGGGTGGGGGGCCGCGGGTGCCCGGGCGAGGGTCGGGGGACTCCACCGGCTCCCACCGGCCTGCCCGGGCGCGGGGCTGCCGGGCGGAGCTGGGCAGCATTCTGCTGCTGCTGGTGCTGTACGTGCTGCAGGGCATCCCGCTGGGCCTGGCGGGCAGCGTCCCCCTCATCCTGCAGAGCAGGAGTGCCAGCTACACCGACCAGGCCTTCTTCAGCTTCGTCTTCTGGCCCTTCAGCCTCAAGCTGCTCTGGGCCCCCCTGGTAGACGCCGTCTACCTGCGGGGCTTTGGCCGCCGCAAGTCCTGGCTGGTGCCCACGCAGTACGTCCTGGGGGTCTTCATGATCTACATGTCCACCCAGGTGGACCAGCTGCTGGGCGACAGGCAGGGCCGGGGCCCCGACGTGGTGGCTCTCACTGTGACTTTCTTCCTCTTTGAGTTCCTGGCGGCAACGCAGGACATTGCGGTGGACGGCTGGGCCCTGACCATGTTGTCCAGGGAGAACGTGGGCTACGCCTCCACCTGCAACTCCGTGGGCCAGACGGCCGGCTACTTCTTGGGCAACGTCCTTTTCCTGGCCCTCGAGTCGGCCTCCTTCTGCAACAAGTACCTGCGGTTCCAGCCCCAGCCCCAAGGGATTGTTACCCTCTCAGGTACTGCCTGGGTACCAGCGGCCTGTGCGTGCTGATGCTGGGATGGGGATTCTTCTTCCCTGAGCCCGGACCGAAGCTCCATTCAAGAGCAAGCGGTGGTTTGGCGCTGTGAACTGAGCAGGTCTGGTTTGTCCCCTGCCTGTGAGAAAGCACAGCCTCCCTGGAGGCTGGTGGAGTCTGCTGCTACATGCGCTGAACTTCAGGCTTCTCTGGGCTTGAGAGTGTGGGAAACCTGCCTTGTCATTATATTGGCTGATCTAAGCACTTTAGAGAGAATTTCCCCTCGCCTCCCTCCAGTTTAATGACCGTGAAATACATTAGTGTTAAAAAAGATACCCAAACAAACAAAGCTTTCCCTCTTTTTAAGAAAGCGTTTTAAGAACATCTCTTGGGAGGAAGGAAAGGAGAAATTCAAAAAAGTTTACTCTTCCAAGGTGGTATTGTTCACTGAAGTAGAGGTGACAAGTGTTCAGGTGGACCACTTTGCCTGTTTCTGAAGGAAGGCCTTATTTTAGTAAATGAAGGGGGATTTGGTTTTCTCTTTAATGAATTAAATGCAGTCTGGTCATCCAACCATATCTAGCTGTTACTGTACGGATGTGGTGTTTGGTGATTTTGGGCTTGTTCAGGTTTGATTTTGGTGGTGGGTGGTTTGGTGGTTTTTTTTTTCCAGAAAAATTATATGCAGTGGTTGATGTTAGGCTTATTACCTAGAAGAGGCTTAAAATGCACATTTTGGTTGCAAGGCTGAACTCAGCCTTGCTTATGGAGCTCAGCTTATGGGAGGACAGGAAAAACTGGCACCACTTCTGGCTGCAGTCTCAAAGTGACCATGGCTGGCAATAAAGACTAAATTCTCATGGGTTTAGTTTCTTTTCCCTCTCTTACATAGATTGTTCTGCCTATATCGTCTACGAGAAAAGGTATGCCAAAACTGAGTTGAATTGTTGTTTAAAGGCTAGTTTTCGCTTTCTGTCCTATACCAATCTTGTTAAACCAGAATCAGTTGCCAAGACTGCTGTACTTAGGCAGCTATCACAATTGCTTAGTAGTCTTCCTCTTTCCTTCCTGTTGATAACCCTGTGTCTGGTCTATATGTTAGACAGTACAGAGTGGTCCTCAAAGTAACCCTTCTTTATTGTTTTCCTTTGTTTTCCCTTACTGTGTAGATCATCAGTGCTGGTGTGTGTCTCTTCCCTCCTGCTGCAGCGGCACACTGACGTCTTTCACTGCTGGTGCAACTTGCAAATGACTAGTGTAGTTAAGAGAGCTTGGTTTGTCTGTACTTACCTCCACTGTCCAGTTTTTTTTTGTTGTTGTTTTTTTATTTTCCTTTGTATTGTTTGTATAAATGGGTTCCTTACTATTACAAGAGTGCTGTACCTGAAAAAAAAAATATTGTCCCAAAACCAACGCAACCTGTTTTAACTTGCCCTGGAGTACTAACCTGGGCAGAGTAAGAAAAGCAAATAACTCTTGATACTATAGTTGCAGGAGATGTTGGTGGGGTTTTTTTC
>JAVJGJ010000001.1:3124275-3145516 GCA_035590215.1 Microhierax caerulescens
GGTGCTCCTTTCAAGCTTTATTGATTTTGCTTTGTACCTTGTTTTAAGAAATGTCCAGTCTGCCCCCCCCCCCAAAAAAAAAACAACCCACAAACAAACCACCAAACAAACTCAAACCAAAAAACCAACAACCCCATCCTTCCAAAAAGCATCAACCCCCAAAAAAACAATGCCAAACCAAACCCCCAAACCTTACACCTATATTGAATGGTGTTCCTTAAACTATGGTATTGGTCTTCACATACAGACTGGAGTGACATATGATGCACAGATAGTGTCTTTGTACATCACACTGACTGTGACAATACATGTCTGCACAATTATTTTGGAGAATACCTTTGGTGTTTGAAGTAAAAACTCATGAGGCTAGTTTCATTTCCAAGGTGTATGTCTACTGCATATTGCCTGTGTAGCTAATGAAAGACGTGCTAATTCTTTTTTTTTTTTTTTTTTCTCTTTTAAAAGTAGCAAAGATACTGCTTGTTTCGATACCTTGTGAAATATTTGCACATTCCTTCTGTGCACCTTCTGGTCTCAGCTTCACCACCATTTCATTCTTAACCAATAGTATATGGTCATACGCTACTGCTGAGTGTGATACACAAATACTTAAAGTTCTGGAAAAACTGATAGTGAGAGAAAAAATAAGTAAAAAAGGCCCCCAAAAAAAAACCAACCCTCTGAAAGTAGTAAACAATTATAAGAAGATTTATGTCTGTGTGTGTATTATCAGGATAGTGATTTCAATCTAAATTGTAGTTATGTATGTATTTCTTGGAAGGCATGCTAACTGCATTCAGTAGGTTTTTTTAAGTTTGCATAGTGAACTGATTACGTGAGTCTTTTAGTTCAAGTGTACATGTAAACAATATACAGAATGTTGCAGCTGAGGCATTGCATAAAAATTATTTCCGGTCTTATGTAGATTAGAAGCTAGTAAAATTACCAAATGTTTAT
The DNA here is from genome assembly GCA_035590215.1 of Microhierax caerulescens. Lineage (NCBI taxonomy): Eukaryota > Metazoa > Chordata > Aves > Falconiformes > Falconidae > Microhierax > Microhierax caerulescens. Next base: position 3,125,233 of record JAVJGJ010000001.1, read on the forward strand.
GAATATGAGGCTGTAAGTGCTCCACACTTGGCTTAGTCTTTTGCTATGGAAGAAACACTGTCAGTACAGGTTCATTTTAATACTGTAACCGAAATAGCTGCTACTGAATTAATACAAAGGGAATAATCTTTTCAATGTAACACAAACTGTGTCTCTGATTACCTTCTTAGATGTGCGTCAGTCCACATGATACATACTTTCCTCCTACAGTCTATTTACAATTGTTGTAAAATACTCTTCATGCAAAGGTGATGCTTGATAATAGAAGATAGAGAAGTAGTTTGAGCCTGGAGCTGTTTTGTGCTGATACACACCGCGGGTCTCGCAAAGGGGTGGGCGTGCTTTTCTAATTTAGGCTAAAATCCAACATAAAAGTTCAAGCCTATCTGACCTAATTATTTTAAATGTTGTAACTTTTGTCTGTGTGATGGTCTGAGGTTGTTGATACTTGATGTGTGTGTTTGTGTCTGCAAAAAAGTTAATTGTAAACATTAGTGCCTAGAAATACAGAAAGCAAAACAGTGAACTAGAAATTGGAAGGTGCTGTAGTAAATTCAGTGCTGATTAAAGTACCCTGCAAATCCACTGAAATCAGCAAATTACCTGGATTGCTATGTACCACTGAACTGGGAGGCTGTAGGATCTCTTTGTGTTAAAATCTTTTTTTTCCATCTGTTAAACGTGCAGTATAGGTTATAGTAGCAACTTTGGCGTAGTTTTATGCCAGGCTTTCATGAATACAAACACAATCTTTATGCATAAAAGCAAACAAAACCAGTTTTCAACATGAGAAAATAAGTGTTAATTTTTTTGGATGATTTTTGTCATTTTTAATCTTTTAAACATACTTCTGGTAAATGTTTTAAATACAAATCTTAACATGTTAGCTATGGATTATAATTAGGTTATAATAGAGTCTCTTGTTTCTCTGTTTATTGTGTTTCTTCCCCCCTTCCCCTGGCAAAACACTGGAATGATTACAGAAATTTTTAGTGCAAAACAGGTTTGCTAACTTTGTTTACTCTTTCAAGTAGTTTATTTTAAAAGGAAGGAGAATATCTTTCTATAATGGCAGTCTAAAATCTGTAGCAGTAAATCTTTTAAATGCAGAATTTAATCTTTAAATGTTTATTTTTGCATCTGAGTTACAGAAGTGTAAACCAGGAATTTTAAAAAATCTTAAGTTATTACAACTTTAATTTTTCCAGTGACAATGTAGAAAAATGTTGAGAAAAACAACGAATATCATAAAAGCTCTGTTGGTGTGGAACTTGGAGTGTGCTGTATTGAAATCAGTAGTGCTATTGGTGGTGTTTTCCAACACTGTGTTGAATTTCTGGTCAGTGTTTTTTGACAGCAGTTAAACCAACGTACAAAGGCACTGATGAGTCTTACTTTGTTATTTGAGTCTTGATGATTTTTAGTGTCTTAAGAAAACTCTTGTCAGTGGTAAAATCGGTGAAATACAGATTTAAAATATTTTTGTCAGGAATTGTAATAGAAAGCTGCATGTTAGAGTTTTTAGAGGGGGGGAGCGGGAAAAGTAATCAGCACATGATTTACCACAATACAACAATAGTTTCCTAAATCATAGAAGTCCTTGATACACTTTGTCTGGGTCATGGAATGGGTGACTGCTTAGTGGTTGGAGAAATCATCATTGCTAATAAGTGTTACTTTAGATTAGCAAATGAAAGACTGCATCGTCCTTCAAAGGCCTCATCCATTCTCATTATAATTCTTTGAACGTTTGTCTGACCTTTTTAAGGAAATCCTACTGAAACTTTATGCTTAGACTGCCACATAAATAAACTGACCAGCACTTGTCTCAAGAAGTTTGTGGTCTAATGACAGGAGCAATAATCTATCTTTTAACACCAAAGTACTTGTCACAGCGAATTGTCCATTTATTTAGAAATCTCTCTTTTCTTAATGATGTAATGCTTATGGGACCAGTGAGCAGCTTTATAAAATTAAACTGTATTGCGGTTGTCGAACAAAAATCTAAAGCCAGATTGTATTGCTAGTATTTTTCCTCCTAGCTGTGTTACCATCTCTACATTGACAAAGCTTGGGCTGGCGGAGTACTTTTGTTTTTGTGACTGGATGTGTGAAGGTTTGTGAAGCTAGGATGTGCCCAGCTAAAGCAAACCAGCATAGCTCTGCTCACCTCAGTGAAGACATTGTCGTTTACCTTGCAGATGACAAAGGCTGTAGGGCTTGTACCCATGAAACATTTTCAGTTTAGATTTCACTTTAACTCCTTTTTTTGAGAACAGTGTAAGTTATAAAATACATTGCTAATTTAAATAGGCTTTGGCGCCCCTGAAAAGTGCCATGGCTCAGACGTTATTTTCAACTAAAAGAAGAAAAAAACCCCACATTTGGTTAGTGAACTTGGCAAAGCAGAAAATAATTCATGTTATTAAATCAGTTTTTCTTAGAAAGCCATTCTTTATTCGTGCTACTGAGTAGATAAAATACTTGATCTCTCCCTACTCCCCCTTAAGAGACAGTCTTGATTTCAGTGTCAAAAGGTTGAGTGGTACCGTCCAAACCTGTGCAGCTAGAACTGTGGAAAGATTTGATATTCCAACTAACCAGCTGGCTGAAATTTTGGTTACAAGTTGTGAGCGTTTGTGTATTGCTTTAGCAGCAAAGGCAAAGTCACTGGGAGTCTTAACATTCAGGCAGCAGTTCCCAAAGAGCTGTTTGTTTGCTGCTGTTCATGTCTTGGAGGGCAGAAACATTAGATTTTTATAGCAGTGGTGGAACTTGGGAAATACTGGGTTTCCACAAACGATTGTCTGAGCTTAGACCAAACAAATAAAAACATAGTTTGGAATGCTGGGGGATTCTAGCTTGCATTTGGTAAGTCAGACTGCTGATAGGTGTTAGGTCTTGAAATTTGATTTCTCTTCATCCATAACTAGTTAGAAAATTAAAACTGAGCAGCAGAGAGCCCTTTAGCATTATAGTGTCTCATTTTTGTTTTGGGCCTGATTTAAGAGATGACTTTGTGAGTGAGATAGTGGAGATGGTAGGAAGGATTCTTTTTCATACTTGCTGTCCTGCTTGTAATGGTGATACACACCATTTTAAATTGTCTAGTCATCAAAAGTAATAATTCAGTTTCTATCTAGGTTGGTGGCAGATGAATGAAAAGCTTTCCTGGCAGCTTTTAAAAATGTGTGTGTGTGTGTGTGTGTGCATGTGTTGAGCATTCAGTACAGTTTGACTTAGTAAGCATGACAGTACAAAATTACAGGCAGATTCCCCTCACTTGGTCTGACGGTTGCAGAAGTGGGTGATTTTTAGCGAGGCCAACGTGCTGGGAGGTGTTGACAAACCCCTGGAACGCCTGGGGTCTGAGGGCCGTAGTGACATCTCGGTGGATTCAGGGAGCAAAAATGCACGTCACCTTTCTGAAAAGTTTTTCAGCCATTTGTGTATTGTTAGACCACGAAACAAGACTCACCTTGTAATGAAATATTCATGTTACTGGCCCGTTTTAATCTTCCACATTTTTCTTGCAGTCAATAAGAGGTAGCGATCTATCTGGATGTATGATAACCCAGAAATACATCTATGAATGACTGTGCTCTACAGGAAACTTAAAAGTAATGAGTGATCAGCAAAGCTGGGGTTTTATTTTCTCTCGAGTGAAGAATATCTTAGAGTGAAAATGGAGTATCAACTCCTACTTAGGATGAAATAGTTATAATTACATCTAGAAATGTTTTAAGTGGCTTAAAAATGCATAGCCGCTTTATATTACTCTTCTGATAATTTTATGTTAATTGTGGAGTGATACAGGGTTAATGATACAAAATGTTAGCACTTCTAATGATATGTTTAAGAACAGTGCAGTCATTAAATTCAGTAAACTGAATATGTGGGCCTCATAAATAAATGCTAAATTATAATACAAAACACACCATGACCAAATTAATTAGTATGTTTAATCTAGTGAATTCCAGCTAGGCTGGATACAATATGGACATGTATTTAATTTCTAAATTTAATATTAGCTGCATAAGTCATCTTTCACTTATTCAGTGCAGAATTAGTAATACAAATTTAATATCTTCTACTGTTTTACATAGGCTTTTTTTTTTTAAACGTGATGTTTTAATTCTGTTAGAGATTTTAAACATAGTCATTAAAAAAGGGATGTGAGTGGTGATGTTCCCCCCTGCTCTCCCCATAATATGTCGTCACCAGGAGGTAGAATTTCTGAGTTAAAAAATAATAAAATCACTCCATCAAAATGGTGACACTCATTCAAATTCATTCAGAAATCAAGGGCAGAATATTTTGTATTTACTTATTTGATGCAAACTTTTCTTTTGGTTGCTTTGTCGTGATCATTGTTGTATCAGATTTTATTTATTCAGGGTGAATTAAAATGCCAATAGAATCACCTTGATTTTTCATTTGAAAGCCTTGCCTTTTGTCAAAGAAAGCAGAAAATGCAAGATTACTTTAATTATTTTTTACCTGTGAGTACCTCAGTGTTTTTATCTTAAGTTATAAGTATGTTTTTATCATGTGAGTTATAGGGCATACAGATATGCTTAAACTCTGCTTCTCAATTCTTAGAGTGTGAGTTTAGGGCAGAAGTAGGAAATCGTGTGGTTTTGATGTGTTTGTTGTTGAGTCTAATTTTATAAGTCTCTAAATAATCTATTCAGCTGGTGGTTCCAGGGACTTCAATGAGATTGTGTAGTGAATAGGCATTGTGCCTGTGATCAGTGACATACAGGCTTAGGCTCATTGCTTCCAGAGGGTAGTCTAAGATGAGAGTTTGAGAATAATCAGCATGTTTTTTCTTTTTTTTTTTTTTTTTTTTTCTTGCTATGGGATTACACTCCACCCATAACCTTTGATATAAGTCTACCTTTGCACTGTGTGGTGGTTGGTTTGTTTTTTCCTCCCCCCCAGTAAATACTTGACTGGGAATGACTTGATGAACCATTCTAATTTTTACAAAGATACCATAAAGCACTTGCCTACTTACTGTTTCAGCACTTACTTTTAAACTCTACAGAATTGTGGTTAGGTGCAGTAAGTTGCTGTGCAGTAGAAACTTGATAAAATTAATCCAAATGTTAAGAAAGAAAAAACTAGCTCGATTTTATTGCACAAACCTGCTAATTATGACACAGTGCTAACCTGACAGGATTTAAGTTTACTTGTTTACGCTAAGTGCACAATAGCTAGCATTACTGTTTATGGGCAATGTCATGTATGGAACCAGAACAGCTTCTTGTTGAGGTTTTTATTATGAAACTGGGTTAAATGATGATCTGAACAGGAGAATCTCAAATCTATAGTTTTTTTCTAAAGTTATATTTTTCATGTGGTTTGTTACAGAATGGACAGGAAGTAACAAGCTGCAATACTGTTTGTAACATTAATGAAATAAATAATTCAGTAGCTCCCAGCTTTTTGGATGTGAAGAGACTCCGGTTACGTGTAGCTTTGGCATGTAGGCATTATGTGCTACATCGCCACTTAACCACATGGATGTAAACCCACTTAGAAACTGTAGATTAGACTTTAAATCACGTACTTAACGTGGAATTGAACAGCAGTTAGGTACCTGAACTGGGAACGGTGGGGGCTGTAGTCCACTGAGCACAAGCAGTTAACTGAAACCTGAAGGCAGGTGCCTTATAAAGCACTTGTTCTGCAGCGCTTGTTTCATACCCACTCAGTGGAGGAAAGTGAATGAAACAGCCTACAAGGGATCTTGTCTGCCTGAGGTTAGGCACCCAAATGGGCTATCTTTGTGAAGGTCTTTAAGGCATGTCATGACCTTCTCTCCATTGCTTTGAAAGCTGGACACTTACTGCAGTAGTGCTGCTCTGAGATGCCTAAAGCGTAGGCTCAGCTTAGTGGTCTGAGCTAAACAGACTGGATTTCATACGTACTGCATCAACAGCTGTGAGAGCGTTGTAAAAATAGTTTGGATGCTAAGTGTTTCTTCAGCTGGAACTAAAATATTTATTTTCAGTTTTGCTTTATTTTTTTAATGTTGTAACTGAAATCGCATTATAGATATTTCCAAACTGTTTCATCATCAGTTTGGAGGTTGACTATTGTCCCCAGGTCTAAAAAAGACCTTGACTTCTACATTAACATACATGAACTAGAAATAAACCTTGCTGCAAATACGTAGGAGTTTTTATATACATCTTTTAGGCTCTGGTTTAGATTGATACTGTCTCGGGGAAAAAAAATTAGTATTTCATTATAAACTGATAAGCAGTATATTTACTGCTATTTGGAATATTTTAGCTAAATGCAATACAAATAATTTTATATCAGAAAATGTGCAAAAATTGGGGTAAGTGCATTTAACCATTTAAACTCTTCTAGCTCATTGATATTTTAAAAAAAATTAAGTAGACAATAGCTGTAGACATTTTTTTTTTTTTTCCCTCATGACATTACCAACATATTCAGTTTAATTTCATATCCTTCAAATTGCAAGTACTAGGGATTCCGAAAGCTTGGTCTTCATGCTTTTTCTATCTCCTTTACTGTGCCATTCCTATGACTGTCTCACTCAGCCCTGTTACATTTCTCCCTGATGGCTGAAAACAACTGTTAGGTACCAATTTCTACTTCCAGAAGATGGGTTATACGATTTTTGTGTGACAAGCGCGGGAACTGCTTGTTCTTTCATCTCCTCTATGGTGGTTCATAACCATCTTAAAAATCAGCAAGGCTTTGGTTTGATTAACATTTTAAGCTTTCATAGGCTGCCAGTACTTCCTTTAAAAATAAAAAATTGCCATCCTGTACCCTTTACAGCCTGTCCTCGGCTCTATTGCCCTCTCCCTTGTATAAGCTCAGCTGTTTTCTCGGCCATACACTGAATTCAGAGCAGCAGCACAGCTGAAAAATAACCATTCCGAATGTTTTTTTATTTTTTTAATTTTTATTTATTTTTTGCCAGGTTGTTAGTCAGCTTACTGACCCAATGCAGCAGGAGCCACAGCATACTGTTAGGTGCAGGGCAGGAATATAAGGAGCATAGAACTGCCTTTTCAGTTTATTATTTTAAAAAAAGGAATAGCATGCCACCTACGTTTTCCCGGGTTGTTAAATTAGAAACACCTTCAAGGAGAAAAGAAGTTCCTAGAAATGGGCTTGCAACTTATGTTTTTCCTGTCTGTGAATTGCTTTGTTTCATACTCAGCATCACAGCAGAAAACTTTTGGGACTAGGCTAACCAAGAGAAACCATAAATAAAAGAAAAGAAATTGAAATACAAGACTACCTTTTTTCTTTTTCCCTCTAATAACTATATGTATGCATGCATACAGCAGGACCGCATGTCTTTCTCTGTCTCTCTCTCTCTCTTTTAAAATATATGTGCTGTTTTATAGAAGGAAAATCCACGATACTGAGATTCCCTTGCTCTGTAATCGAATTGCAGTCGTTCTCCAGGAATTCAACCGGCAGCAGCAGAAGGGATGTCACAGCAATCAGCACTTGTTTACAGAGTGCATAAGAGGGCCGATTTCTCTAGACCACGCATTTCTGTATTTGATTTCTTTAAAAAACCCCAGATGTTGTCAGTATAATGTCAGCACTATCAGTGCTCGTGTTGGTGGTTTGTGCCTCTCAGTTTTCAGGGAAAGAGTAACCTGGAATTGATTGTTTTGTGTAAGAAACAAACCTGAAAGAGGATTGTATTTCATAATGCAGCTTTCCCCAAAGTCTTTGTTGATCGTTTAGAGCTGGGCTTCAGGGTTGCACAGAGAGGAGGTGCAGCTATTTATGTAGCTTTTTCCTCTGCCCACCCATTTCTCCTTCCAGACATGGATATATAAGGGGAGCACAGGGGTTTTCACACTTTAACCCTACCCTTTAGTACCAGCTAATGTGACAGCAGGTAATTCTGCATCCTGTGATGGACTTACGGTTATGTCTTGTGCAACCTTGCTGTTTTGAGGCGGTACAGTTCAGCTCCTGTTTTTTCCTAGAGAAGGTCATCATCACTTAGCAATAGGTTATGATGCTGATGCTTTTATTTTTCCTGTTGAAGTTGTTCGGCTTCCAATGAAGACCTTAACGATTCATTGGATCAGAAGAAGGTGAAGAAGGGGGGATGTGTCATTGCAGCCTGGTGCCTAGGGCATGCATCCGAGAAGGGGAGAATTTACGGCTTCTTTTACTCTGCCAGAAGTGTCCTTTTCCTTCATTCCTGCCACTGCTCTGGTGCTGACATGAGTACTGGTATGCCTTTGGGCTGAGCCAGAATTTATCAGTCTGAAAGATTATTATAGACACCCCCACCCCACCCTCCCAAAACACACACCTGCCCCCGAAGTTAACTTTCCTTTTCCTTTTTTTTTGAGTTAGTCTTTACTAGCTGGACTTGGGAACTGTCTCTTGGTGCCACAGTATAGTTGCTAGTGCTGGCATGCAAGAGGAAGGAATCAGTAGCTGAAGCTGGGAATAAGAAATTGCTAAGAAGGCTGGGAATGCACTTTTAAAAGGGATTATATGGGATTAAAGTGAGCATGTAACTACAACGTGAATGCATATATATTAAAAAGCTAGGATGGGCAAAATGTGGGCACTTCTGCTTTTAAGGGATGTTACCTACTTCCTAGCTCAAATCAGTTTCAGTGTGCATGTCCCTTCTTGGGTCTGACTTCTGCCTTTCTCTCTGGGGGAACAGCTGCCAGTTTGAGCTTTGGGTCATGCTGTGGTCCCAGACTGCATGAGGCTGGCTTTGTGCATGCAAAGAAAGGGAAGAAATATAAAATGAAAATAATGTGGTGAAGGAAAAAGTTCCAAAATTAAATATAGTGCATAAAAAAAAAAAAAATGAAATCCTTATTTTTCATGCTGGTAGCAGCACAGTGTTTCTGATGTAATTCAGCAGGTTATTCTTGTATGCAAGGGTATCCTGGGCTCGCCCTCTAAATGCGTGTGTGCTTGTCTCCCCCACGGAAGGAGCAGAATGACTGCTGTCATTACAGGTCCAAACACAGCTGTCACTACAAACTCTTTCAGTAGCTAATGAATAAAAGTTACTGGTAGAGTTTATTGAGTGTGATAAAACCTAGGAAGTTTACCATTACTATACAGACCTGAACACTGAGGCAGTGAAAAATGATTTGCTTGTAGGATCACAAGAACTTACAGTAGAGCCCTCGTATAACCTAACTCCTAATTAGGCGGTATGGAAGATGGTTCACGTTCTTTATAGGCTATTTTTGGCTTGCCCGTAATTTTGACGTGGTGCATTAATCTGTATTACAATTTTCTGGGAGCAGTCACGCATACTTTTGTATAGAATGAAGATAATGTATCAAGCTGTGGTTTTGAGTTGATGCATGGCCGTATTTGAGGATATAAGCAAGGTGGAAGATGTTTTTATTCAGGTCTGTTGGTTTGAAAATCATCCACTACTGTTGCTTGCTAATTCCAGTATGATAAAATTTCCTTGCAGAGCTTTGCTGGCTATATTTGAAGAAACGAGGTGCTGACTAATCATGTTATGTTTTTAGGTGACAGTCTCAGCAGCTCACACATTTTAGTACTATGAATTTCTTGCTGCTGCCATTAGAGCAAACTGTGAATGTTTTTAAGTGCATATGGTAGTACAGACATGGCCTTAAATTAAGTAGTCTCAAAAATGTTCCTATGAAGGTGCACAGTGCACCTTCTGAATACACATTTGTTGATATTTCTTATTTCTTAGTTGCGTCTTTCCCTATAAAGCTATGAAACAAAGACAAAAGAGTCATTGAGGTCAAATGTTTTCTATCTAGTGACTGAGAACATCCTTTAATTTGGGTAATAGAAGTCTGTTGTTTTGGTGTTACAGAACTGTTATTAGATAGTTGACTTCACAGATTCGTGTAGTTCACAGTTAAAAAGAGTACAAAATTAAACATTATCTCCCTTCATTCTCTCAAAAGTATAAAACTGCATTAACAACTATGTGAACCTATTTCTATATGACTTAGAATCTGCTAGTAGTAAGAAATAATTAAATTCTAATTTATTTTTTTTTTAAGAACTTCCTAGTCTCCCTTTTTGGATCACAAGCTGACTCTTTTATCTATAGTTGTAACTTAAGAGAATTTTGATGCCACCTCATAAATGAGGTAGTTATCTGGGAAAGCAGACATTAGAAAGGTAAAGATACTGACACTATGTGAGGCTGAAGCATACTTCTCTCTGTAAATGAGCACTGAAAAAAAAAAAGAGCAGCATGTTCTACCCATGCACCAGTTTGAGTTACCTATTCAAAAGAAGGATAAAACCGTGCTGTCTAATAAAACAATGGTAACTGGTATTTTTCTCCTTTTTGTCTGGTGAACCCAGACCGAGCAGATGGTGTTCTAGTGTGTGTGCATATTGTTGCGTCCTAATGGATTTTTACCCTCTCTTACCAGTTTACTCACTGAAGTAGTTAATGTTAACCTGGTTTCAAACAGCATCTGAGCTGTGCTGTGTTGGGTTGAAAGAGGTTGTTGCACGGAGGCAGTTGAGATCCCAGTTGGGTGGGACTCCTCTGGGTCTGGGGGAAGGTTGCATGCAGGACACGGCCTCTTCATGTTCGTAATCTGCATCTGTCATCCTCCCTTCAGCCTCTCTGTGTGAAAAGGCTAGGGATGGAGGATGCTGCGCAGCAGAAGGGATTATTGTTCCGTTGGGGGGTGGTGGTGGAACTTCTTTTGGGAATTCCCAATCAGGTGATGTGTTCCTTGTATGTTTAGAAAGTTCTCAGACAACTACCGAGATTAAAAAGACATACTTAGTGCTTAAAACATTTAGTCTCCAAAGGCTCCTGTGCTTTGTGAGATTAAGGATGGTTTACTAGCTGAGAGAATGTTTCATTCAACACCTTTCCTCAGATTTCAGTTATGCAATGTCCTTGGAGCTACTTGGAAAAGTAAGATTAGAGAAGTAAGATTTTTAAGCTGTCTTTCAGAAGGCAATCATTTGGCCATGGTGAACAGTGAATCATGAAGCGCAGCTTTGCATATTGCTTTGGTCCGTGGGTTGCTATTTAAAAGGCACTGGAATGAATGTGGCGTTGTCCAGAGAAGAGTCAGAAAATTGGATTTCAGTTCTAGGAAATGTCCTTTGTCTGTCTCTTCTACTGTCAGCTGATCATTAACGATTTGTGATACATGTCTGAGATGGTTGGTTTTGATTTGTCCATAAGGATGCCTAGATTATTTTGTGGCTCTTTCAGCTTAACTTTTGTAGGCTACTCTGGCTCAATGTCAGTTTAAATCCTTATTAATTTCTCCATTTGTTTCAGTGCCATTTTTTTACAGCTTTCTCATTTCCATGTGTACTACTTATTTTGAAGTGATGTACAGAACATGTCTGACTGTAGAGATTTTAGCATTATAGCATTGCTGAAACGTTTAATGTAATACTTGTTTCCTGGAACCTTGGGATACCTAGTGATCCTGTTTAACTATTGTAGTTGTTACTTCTTCTTTTAGATGTCAAAGTGACAAGAAGGTCTTTGTGTGCCACACAATGAGCTTCTGGTGCTGGAGTTTCTTAGTGCTGTTGCACAAGGAGTGGGTGTATTCGGGACGAAGGTAAAAGCTTGTTCAGTTGGTATGGGGTTAACAAATGCAGTGGGCAGGAGAGGTTGTGGAGTTCTGGTACTGATGCCAAGCAATTATGTTAGGTGTTTTTTCAGACTTTGCCAGATTTGAGGACCAGATGATTGTATCTGCTGACATCTGTGTGAATCATAGTGATGCAGCTCAGTCTCCGTGATTTTAGTGAAACAGAAGGGTTTCCTCCCAAGGTGAGGAATTGTGAGGTGTTTGGCTAGTTGATTGTGTCAGTAACTCGGAAGTCTGAACGTGAGACTATCTGCCAACTGCAATTGATATTGCACGTGCATGTAATTATTGGGCTGTCGGTGTAGGATACAGTGTCCTCCTTAGGCAATAGGGATGTTTTAGCTAAGCTGTCTGGTATGAAGGTAGACATATGCCTGTGAGGTCTGTGTCAGGGTAACAAGCATGCTTGAAGTAATATGTCTTCAAAAGCTGACCTAGTCTGAACAGCGATGGTGGAGTGACCTTGCAAGTGTGCATCTACTCTAACTTTGAATCAAAGGTCATTTTATATGCTGTTTTCTTTGTAAATCAGGTTGCCCGTGCCTTCTGCAGAGTCTACATTTTTCTGTTTCAAAATACTTTGTGTAAACATCATTTTTACCTTAGATTGCAGAAACATGTGAGATACAAGGTTATGTTGGATTTGAAAAGAAACAAAACTAGCTTTTGTAAATCACCAGCTTATTCTTTTTATTGTGTCACTAAGAAAATACTTCTGTAGCATGTAAGGAATTATATAAGCATATAAACATTTACAAAGAAAACTAATAATTTTATAGATACTTGTTCTACTACTTTGCTATCCTGTTTCTTCCTCCGGATTGTTACTGTGGATTACAGTTGGATTGAGATATTTCAGTTGTGCAAAACCCACTTAAACTTCAAATAAGTTAAGGCAGATTATTTTTTTTTTTAATCACAGTGATTATAGTTTGTATAGAATTTTGCCACAAGACAACTTTCTCCCAGCTTGCATCTGTGGGAAAGTGATGGTGAAATTGATGGAACGGTCTGTCCCTGCTGATGTTCATTTCGATGCCCCAGAATATAGTGGAATATTTCAGTGCCTCTGCTGCCAGAGTGTACCCTAATTTGATAGGACAAAAGGAACAGCCTGGATCTTCGTGTGTTAAAGTGAGGAAATGAAATATTAAATCTCATTTAGATTTGGAACCAAGTGGTCTGGCAATGTCTGTGGAGCTTGAAAGGGGTAGATGGTGGCGAGTCTTTACTTCTCCCTGTTGTGCATGCAACCCTCTGAAAGGGTTTGGGAGAATTTAGTGGAGGGTTGAAGCAGACAAATAGGACAGCTTTTCTTGCAGTAGCCAAAACTGAAAGTCCAATGAAAAAACATGTTGAATTTAAAATGTATTTCAGGAAATATTTGAGAGGAAAAAATGCCATGCCATCTGCAAGGAGAAAATATCTCTGGTATTACTAAGACCAATGAGCTCTCCCTGTGATCTGTGATCTGCTGAAGTGCTGAAGTCTCTAGGGCAGCCCTAATTTATCATGCAATTTTTGCAAGAGTTCACAGAATCCCCTGTAAGGTACCAGGAATCATGTTGCTCACATGCAGGTTTTGCTTCTGCTTCCAGTTTTTCCACAGTGATGGGACCTACCTCTGCTCCCATTCAAGCTGGAGAGGAGGCTCCTGTTGATGTGGACAATTCAGGATTGGGCACTTTTTGTGAAGGAGATTGTTTTAAATAAATAGACAAGGAAACTGCAACATTACTTATAATATCTTCTACTACTCACCTTAATGTGAAAAGGCCATGAAACAGGGTCAGGAATGTGCACAGAACAGGGCTTTGAGACTTGCGTATGTGCTCAGTCCACATAAAGTGTAGAGTGTGTGTATAAAAAGCTTTATTAATTTCTTCAATCCATTGTACGAAGATGCTGACTTTTGTTCCATTCACAGTCAAAGCTGGAGCTGTTCTTGTTCCCTCAGCCCCACTGAGATAGATCACAAGGATGTGGGTAGGTGTCTGTTGCAGCAAAGTGGAACGGCCACCCTCCTTCCTGGCTGGATCAGACTGATTGTTTTTTTTCCTAATGATGGTAAGTTGTCGCTCCATTTGTCAGTCCTCTAACCAGATGGCTGAAGTAGACAGCTCTGCAAGTGATCCCTGGCCTTAGACCTTTATGACTTAAGTGAAGATATTAGGAACTCCAGCTCCTATCAGCATGGTTCTTGGTTTCAGTAACGTACCTGGGGTGTTCAGTCATATCAAGGACCCTTCCCAAGGAAGATCACTCATAAGTATGCATTTTGATTTACTCGTACCTCATTTGTATAAATAATGTTTTTATGTAAGCACACACAGATAGTGGAACAGAAAAGATAATTTTATTTTTTCTGAAGTTCATGTTGTAGAACCGCATGATGTAATTACTTTAAGATTGCATAAAATTATCTAAAAGTAGATTTTACTGTAGCCACAAAGTAAGCTTAGCATGTTCCTCAAACCATGTGATATTTAAAAATACCAGTATGTCTTAAATTCCATCCTTCCTCCAGCACTTCTCCAGAGGAAAGCTGAATATAGCATCTTTGACCTTTTTGTTTATCAAATGAACTAATAAGACATCTCTATTGTAATGGTCTCTGACGTACCTTACACTATGTCTTGCTAATAGAGCAAGTGTGTTCCATTGGGGGTTAAGAATATTTAATCCTTTAATGCTGACATATACAACACATAGCCATGTCAGCTACAGCTGTTTCCAAACATCAGTAACAAAATTATAGATGGTTTGAAGCTTCTGTGGTGGAAACGAATACATTTGAGGATTCATCTTGCTGACAGTGTTTATGTAATTTAATCTTGCCATCTGGAAGAAAGTAAACATTTTTTAGGAAATTAAAGTTAAGGTAGCAAGTCCCTTGTGTGTTCTGGCTGCTGCCAATAAGTTAAGTTGAACCAAGTTGATGAAAATCTTCAATAGGAAGAGGATCCTGGTTATATTTAAAAGATTGTTATACAGGTGCACTGATGTATAAAATTGTTTCAGAATATCTGCTTTATTAACTTCCCTGCTTATTCAATAGTTAGAGGCCTTTCTTCTGCTCAGACAAAACCAGCATGTTTTCCAGTGAAATGTGATAAAACATAGGCAGCATATGCATGCAGAATGCATAGGTGTAACTGAAGCAGTTGCGCGATTGCTTTTCTCATTCTTCTGTTCTTTTTTCCTTTTTATTTTGTATGATCTTTTGCTTCTTAGATACCTACTTTTTTCCCCCCTTTATTCATCTGCTTTAGTATTCCCTGAGCTTGTTATTTCTAAGTTTTTACCTTGATTTTCTAAAGAAAGAGTTTATGATGATTACTACCTATAAATGATCCTACCATTTGTACATCAGACCCATTGTAATAATTTGGAACCTGTTAGCCAATTTCAAACAAACATGAGAGTCACAAAAATATTCTAAAGGCATTGAGTTCCCGTAATGTTTATGAGTCCAGGTGGCTTCGTAGAGGGGAGGCATCTTAACAGTGCCCTACAGCATGAGCTATATGGAGAGAGAAGAAAAGACTGGATATACCTGTAGCAAACCAGTGTTTATTAACTGTGCTGCTCATAAAATAGCTTAAATGCTATCCCCTTCCCCTTGCCATTCCATTCCATCGTTTTTCGTTTGCGCCATCTGATGAGATGTTGGGGGTGGGTGGGAGATACTTTTCATGATTGTTGTGGCCTAAAATATTTGTATACATCCAAGACATTTCTAGTAGGAAGCTGATTTTAGAGCTACATGATTTGAAGGGATGGACAGTGTCAGCCATTTTACACGTGGAGATTGTGTGACTGGAAGGAGTGGAGGGGGCAGAATTGAAGTGGAGCACGTGAAAGTTTAGTTTGCCTTTAAGATCATCTTTATCTTTGTGAAGGGCATTTACCCTTTTTTTTAATCTTTAATGAAATCTTGAATTCTCACGTAAGTTGTTCCATTAAGAAAATCTCTCAATTATGCAGCATTTGTTTAAAAAAACTAGGATTTTGTGACAAGATCAACAAGCACTCAAGCAAATTATAGGGTCGTGTTGCCCTCTGTTCCTAAGGGACGGAAGGCAGGAAGAAATTTAGCAGAGGTATGAACTCAGCAGAAATAGCTTGGTAATATTAGAATGAGAACAACGCTGTTCAGTATTCTGTAAAGGGTCTGTAAAACCAGAAGAAAGCTGGTTCCTGCTTAACTTTGGTGTCTGGTGATTTCAGCTGGTTCTTTCAACCTCTCTTTTCTCTACTGTTTGAGATCATATTCATCCTTCCTTCTTGATGTCTAAATCCTCTTGCTTTGCTCTCTTCTGCTAGAGGCATTGATTTATTTACTTAGGCTTGTACAAGCATGCAACTGTTCTGCTAAAATTAAAAACAGTGTTGCCATATAGGAGCTGGTCAAGTAGTGGGATTTTAAACTAAAATATCTAACTTCATATTCAGTGGAAGCTGCCTGTCAGCATCTTTATAGGTCTGAATAGGCTTTTAAAAAGGATCTAGCTCTAAGCCTTGATAATTGAACTTAAGCTCCTAAGTTGCTTATCTACTTCTGAAATTTAAAACTGATCCGTGTTGTAAAACTGCAGTGAAGATCTGCATGAAAATGAAATAGGATGTTAATGGAGAAATTCTCATTTAGGTTTGCTTCTTAGCAGTATAAACAACAATTTTAGGAATGTTGATCTGTTTTTTTTAGTCTTGCATATGAATTACTTTATAAAGCTAGCCAGTTGGTGTCCAAATCATGCCACGTTCCAACTTCGTCAGTGTGACCTAGACATTTTGCTTGAAATAAATACACAGACTGGTGAGTTTATAAACATTTATAGCTGTGCCCTGTGTTAAATAAGGACTATGCTTTATTTTCATGCAATAAAATTTAATTAGTTGTAAGTCAGGTTTTGCTTTAGTTGTAATTAGTTTAGCATATAATTATTTTGTTTAATAGCGATCTGAAATCTGCAAGCATTTTGATCTTATTCCAAGTTAAAAAAAACCCAAAACCCGAAACACAACCCTCAGATTTATTCAATTGGTAGCTATATTAGAATCTTACTAGTCAACCGTATTACAGACTGTGTAAATCTTTAAGTGACTGAAGCAGTGTTTTCACTGATGCTTGTGGCATGTTGCTTTAAGAAGATATAATAAAATGTTTTCTATTGGACTTGTTGGGATTTTTTTAGCTGATTAGGAAAAAAATCAATGGTTTGGATTTTCTTGGCAAAAACAGTATTTGCTCTTTGATTCTTAGCTTTTTTTTCAGTTCTACTTCAAAATTAGTTTTAAAGTTCTAGCTTTCATAAAATGTTAACTGGGAACTGTGCATGTGGAAATAGTAATCCTTCAATTTTAATGAATGTTATGTTATAAATATCATAATTTGCACACAAATATTATTGCTTATTATTATTTTAGGTATTTGTATTATTAAAGGTATGATAATGGTTCATGGGTATTTTTTGAACAGTCTAATGTCTCCTGTCTCTTGGTTGTGGCTGGCTGGCATTTCTAAAGAAGTTGCCCTGCCAAGGAATCTTCTGTCAGCTCTGCTTATGGATTTCCTTATGGGAACAGCACTACAGCAACAGATAGATGCAGAGCCTGGTGTGCTGTTAGCTTCAGCGGCGTAATGGGGAGCAGAGCTTTTGTTCTCACTCCCAGTCCAACCCAGCTTGCTTTTTGCAGATATCATAACTGGCAATAATTTAAAATATTACTTGCTAGTAATGTTGTTCTAATTTAAATTTCATCTATGTTATTAATAGTAAGGTTCATATGTTTGCTCCATAAAAGGGCTCATCTTGTTCTCTGCTGATCATTTCATCAGCCTGTAGGTCAGGAAATTATGACTAATCAGAGCATAGAGACTGGCACTTTTTAGGATACTGAATAAATGAGCAGTAAACAGCCTCATACTTGATGGATATTTGTCTTCTGGAAGCTCTGTAGTCTGATTAGGAGGGTTAAATGACTTCACAACTAGAAAAGAGATGCTTAGATACTGACATTTAAAAAGGGATACGTACTTCTATACTAGGAAGGGTTTGCCTCATTTTTGGGCAATGGGATTTTCAGATCCTTCTCTGATTTTTGCAGTTACCTGCCCCACAACACTCAAAAACTTAAGATTTCTGTTACATTTAGGTGGCACATCATGCGACTTAAAAAGCCTAGAAAGGTAAATGAGAAGTTACTTTAGAGGAATGAGTGGAGTACCATTCTTAATTCTGTTTCATTTTTTTCCCAGACCAATTGTATTGATATTACCTGGCGTATTTTTAAAGTATCTTGTAAGAACAGTATATTTAGTGTATATTATTAAATGTATAATCCTGTATGCATAAATGCTCTTGTGTGCAGGTATTATGTAATTATAGAACTCAATATTATACATAAGTGTGTGAATATAAGTGTAATACAGAATTCTAAGCTTAAAATATAGAACACAGTTGTGTAGAAACTCAAAAATGTTTATTTGCACATGCCCACTTATTAAACACCATTTTGCTAAGGCCTTAGTTAAAGGCTATTGAAAGCACTAATAAAATTACTGTTAACATAGTGTTAGTCACTTTTCTTGGTTGTTTGTAATTCCCCCCCCCCCCCAAAGTAATCAATGAAATAATTTAATTATAACAAAAAAAAGGGAAAACAACCATGCTTATAATAGAGCTGTACATTGGTATTTTATTTTTTACATCTAGGCTACTTTAAACATTGGTTTAAAAAGGCCCTTTTTTGACATCATTGAGTTGACAGTCATTTGCAACCCAAATGTAATAATAAAAACAAAAGTCAAATATATTCCTGATATCAGTCAAGATTGTGGTTAGAAGATGGATGTAGAAAGGGCAAAAAATATCCAGCTGCTTTACAACAAAGGCTAGTCTAAGTATAAATACATGCTTGGAAACGTTTTGTCTTTAAATTGAAAGGAGTAGTTGTTTGTTTTTTTTTAAAGAGGGATTCGATTCAGTGTGACAGATGAAGTATGAATTCAATTTTTGAAATAAATAAAAGGAAAGGGTTTAGTTTTGTTCCTTTAACCATGTTTTACCCAAACATATGAATATTGTATTTAGTACTAAACAGTTTCAGAAGATCAAAGTTGCTGATCATTGGAGCCTATGTGCATTTTCTAGGCCACAGCCACTGAGCTGACTGAGGGAAGCAGAGATGTGAAAATCTGGAATAATAGAAAGCATTCACATTTTGTAAACCTGAACCTCAACTGGATGCTTGGAATTAGAAAAGGGCAGATATGAGGGGAGGTATCTCCTCCCCAACTCGGAAGCAGTCTCAGAGGGTTTTGCAGCCAATTAGGGTACTTCCTACAGATTATTATTCATTGCATATCTCTGGAAAAAAAAAATCTTCCAGGATTTTCCTCACGTGATAGACAGAAACTCCCCTTTGGAATCAGTGTGTTCCCTGTATTTTATGTAGTTACAAAGGTAAAGCATCCTATACAGACAAGAAATTACTAAGTATCCATCTCAAGAAATCAGAATATAACTACCTTCATTTTTTATTTTTTTTTTGTGTTGGGGTAGCCGTGAGCAGCACTGTAGGAAACAAAAGCAGTATTTTGCTGGGTGTAGTGTAGTAGAGCTCAAGAGCAAAATAAGAGGAAAAATGTTTCATTCTTTAAACAGATTTTCTAGAGCAAAGACCTTGTGATTCTGTTTTCTCTTGCCCCATCCTTCGAGGCAACACATGATCTGGGCCCTACTGCCTGATAATTACTGAGCAGGATGATTTATATGGGGTTCCTGTTGGATAAACAAGCTAGAAATTTCCTACTTGGTAACTTGTTCAGGTGAAAGGGTTTGGTTTGTGACATTATTTGCATTTTTTGTTGTTCCTTTCAGGGTACAATGGGATGGAAAACATTTCAAGGTCTGAAAACTTGCATGGGATTTGGAGATTTATAGGAGTATGTTAAGTTTTAGGGGCTCGTGGTAGAAGAGGAGGTGAACCTCTGGAAAACAAAGGACAGAAAAGCCAGAAGAGCAGGTTAAGGGACTAGCTAAAGGAAGATGGATCGGACACCAGGTGGCACCCTTTTCCCATAACAAGCTAATGGTTGGTGGATGGCAGATGCATCAGGAACTTCTGATAGGCTTCCAAAAGTTTTGTTTAATCGACATAAACATCCTCTCCCCGCAGTAACTTCTCGCTTGGTCCTGTCTTTGATTTTGGAGGTGTTAGGTGTGGGTCAGCTACTGGGGAGGCAGCAGATGCTGTGATTTTTGCAGAGCTGCTGGGGTGCTGGTTGGCTTGTTGATCTGGAGCTAAAACTTACGTCCACTGGCTGCTTCCCCAGAGCTGCTAGAGGGGAAACCAAACAGGCCACCAAACGTCTGCTTCAGGTGAAGAGTATGTAGGAGGTGTAGGGGGCTAAGTGAGAAGACAACAGTAAAACAATTGGGAGGAAGGAGGAGTCAGGAATTTATCAAAAAGGGGTAAATAACTGAAAACCAATCTGTGGATGGGAAGTAACAGAGAACTGTATAGGTAAGGTGACTATGTAAGTCTGAAGAAAGGAAAAGAATGGAAAGAAGTAGAAAATGCTGTGTCTGCTCATATTTACTTCAGGAGTTTTAAGAAAAAACACCTAACATACACACACACTCCGG
>JAVJGJ010000001.1:3153335-3279245 GCA_035590215.1 Microhierax caerulescens
AGGCTTCTCTATAGCCGGTTGTGTGAGCCACATAGCATATTCACATATATATGTAGTCATTTTCATCTGTTGATTGGAGGTTAATAAGTTTGAAATTGATGGCATAGCAGAATAAACAGCAGAGTCTTTATGAACACTTGAGTGTTTGACCATGAAGTGTTTTACATCCTTACAGTGATCCATTGTGGAGACCTTATCGTGAACCTGACCAAAGGTACTGAGTCACCCAGGTTCTTCCGATGTTCAGAACATAAGGTCACAGTTTGAGTGAAGCCCTCAGATAGCAAAAATACTTTCAGTTTTACTGAGACAACAAAAGCCTCTTCACCGTTGCTGGGCAGTTACTATTTTCTGAGCGGTCTCCCAAAGACAACGCACTTGTTGGTTACAATTCCATTATTGCTCTTCCACGTGGTCTGTCAACCCTGTGCCCTTCAAATGGAGGAGAGCACTGAATTTTACCACATGCTGTTCCTAGTTGCCTTTCCTGACCAAGGAAGTGAGGGGAAAAAAAAGAAGATGATGTTGAAGATTTTGAAGCAAAATCCTTCCCTTTTGGGAAATTTCTTGCTGCTGATTACTGTGATCACCTGATGTGTAAGTGAAACACATGTCTTTATAACTGTATACAATTTACAGTGTAAGATCAAATTGTTCAGAAGAAAATACTATTTGCCTATGGCAAATGCACAAAAATACTTCATCTGGGTTATTTTTAAAAAATGGCAATACTTTTAGTATGTTCTGCTGCAAGAAAACAGGAGGTTTTATTGTGAGCTCCGAATCTGTCTGAGCTGTAAACCCGGATGATTAGAATAATCAGCCTCTACCCTAAAATGTTGCTATTAAGTAGTTAGTGTGAGGTAGGAAACACAGCTCATGTTTCTATGCAAACAGATGATGTAAAAATCAAATGTGTTATTTAATTAAATAGAGATAATATAGAATAGTTCTGGGGATGAAATTCCAAATTTAAAGGCATCAAAGGGGTCAAGGGGTTCAAAAGTATTCTGAGATGCTTTAAAATATGAAAATGGCGCCCAAAAAATCTAGAATAGAACAATGGTGATGTAAATAAACACTATTTCCAATTTTCAGTTGTTTTCATGATGATATAAATATACCCTAACATGTACTGGGCAACTTGTTTATTCTGTAATTTCATTAAACTAGTAACAGATGTTAGCTTTTTCAGGTAGATATGGCTGATGCTGTATTTATATAGTATCAGTTATATTTGTCTTCTATATTTTGAAAAGTAGAGTACGCAATTTCAAGATACTGTATTTCTTGCATCTAGTACGTTCTTGGGTTTGGGGTACACGGGAATGAACATTAAATCTCGGCTTGCAAGCACAGTTTACTAGTTAAGCATGTTTCTGCCTGAAATCAGTATCAACATTAAAAGTTAGACATTTAATGAGTATTTAAATGTATTAAATTTGATCTATAGAATACAGTAAAGGTGTCATAATTGTGGACTTTGATTTTCTTGTCTGCCACTGGATTTAGAAAAATAACTTGTCACCCTGGTTTTCCCATTTATGGAACAGGAATACTCCCAGTCCTGGTCAAGTGCTCTGATGCTTGTGGAAGATAAATCTGCTGTTTGTGTGTTCTGTACTCTTAAGTAGCATTGTCACTATGATACTAAAAATTTGTTCAGGAAAATATATTTGCAATTTTGGTTACATAATCTTTATTTTGCTTCTTTGTATCCAAATTTAAAGCTGAAAGGGGGCTCATGTCTCAGTGTAATATCTGATGAGCGGAACGTCCTCTGCTGAATAATAGTGCAAACTATGTAGCACAATTCCATAAATTGGAAAGGGATTATTTTTAACATAATTTTTGTACTTTTAACACTTCAGTCCTTGCATTCAGAAATGTGTTATCTTTTACTTGCTTCTTATTGATGCCTCGTTTCAGCAAGTGGAAATACAAATAACTTTCCAATTTGATCCCAGTCAATATTACCCTTCTAAAACAACACTCTAAGCTTAAAACAACTTCCAGTAAATGTATGTGCTAGATAAGTACTTAAGAGCTTTTTCATTTTCAGGCATTGTGAGAACAGGTATATTGGTGGGAGAAGAAATACTCCCTGACATGCCTAAGAGATGAAAGATAAGCATTTGTAGGAAAAGATGAGAAACTTCAGAAGAAGATGAAAATCCTCTTCAAGTTTCTTTTTCCCCGCTTATGACCAAGAGAACCACAAATAACGGTGGAAGAGATTAAAAGATGTTAATATGGGATAGAAAAACTATAACCATGATTAAACAATTATTTTTCCCTGTAAAATAAAAGGGGTTGATTTGTTTTAATAATACCTACCACCACCGCCACCCAAAAAACCCCCAAACACAACACACTCAAACGAAAAAGCAAAACACCCAAGCAAACAAACAAACAAACAAAAAACCCCGCATGCTCTCACATGGCCTCCCAGAAATCAATCATTGGAAATTTAGCTCAGGAGAGCTAAGGAATAGCTTTGTTTCTGTTGCTTGGCTGTAATGTCCAGTAAACAGTATTCCTGTTTAGGAGTGAGTTTTGGGATTCTTAGGTAGAAGATAGGTAGAAGAGTCCAGTGCTCGATAGCCTAGTTAATAACTGATTTGGGCTGCTGCTCGTGTATGCGTAGTCTGTCAGCTGTGCAGTGTGGTGTGATGCGGAGCCATAGTTGTAAGGCAGCTGAGGATGGTAGTAGATGAGCTGCTGGGTTTTGTCTTTCCGTCTTTGTCACGGTAATTTATACGGCTGGACTCCTGGGTAAGACCCCACCCAGGTTTGGGTGCTTTTGTTGGTAAAGGAAGAGTAAACAGTGATAAGCTGCAAATTGGAACAGGTGGTAACCACTAAAAAAAAAAGTTATTTTCAGACTCCTGACCAGAACTATTTCAGCTGAAGGATTCTTGGAATGTGGGGATCACCCTGGGAAATGTTTGGTTGTTTATTTTTTTTTAATTAAAAAACCCCCCAGTAACATAAGGATAATCCCATTGATTCCTTAAAATGCTGTTAAAGCTGTAAAAATGGGAACATAAATAGCAAAAGCTAACACCTTTGTTAGCTGAAATGTCTTTTAATAATATTTTTCCTAAACATTCTAGTGCATAGTATTTTGTGTTAAGAGGTTGAAATGGATTCCTTAAGACAGCTACCAATGTGTTGTCTGTTGGATGTTTTTATTTCTGTAGAAGAAAAAGAATTAGAGAAGATGTGGCATTTATATTTGTGATGTCTATGGCACAGAAACTACCTGAACATTCTAAAGCCAATGAGAAGATGGTTTTTTTTTCTGCTAGTTCAGTTTAATTTGCTTCCTTCTTTTCAATATGTGTAATCAACAAAAATAGAACATGTCATTTTGCTTAAGAAAACACACTAAAATTTTAGTTACGCCTTTATGAAGCATAGTACTTCTCTCAAGTAAAAGATGTCAACAATCCAGATGAGGATTATGCTAATTAATGTTATGTGGGCTGCATGGCATTTAACAAACAAAATAGCTCTGCATCATTAGCAAAAGAAGTATTTCTTTTCATTCCTCATAAATGTGAGTGCCTATGCAAGCCACGTGTTCGTCGTCTTGGATCGTACACTTACTTTTTCAGTCTCGCTAAGTTGCAGATACTATTGATTACCTGTACCAGTACCATGTGTAGTATGATAAACGGTTTGAACAGGCCAAACTGTATTAACGTCTTAATAGCAGTATGTTCGTATAGATCGCTGTGTAGCAGATGGAGTATCCTACACGGGTATTTGCACTGAAGTATATAATCTAAAGGGTTGTCAGGTGTGCTTCTGAGGGTGTCTGCGGGAGAGTATGGAGTACTTCTTGGCTATCCAAACAGCATAAACATAGAAAAAACAACTGCAAATTTAGAATGGGAGAAAGTAATGTCTTGCCTGATGTGTGATGTTCATGAACCAGGAGTGCTTTTTGTTAATTATCCGTGTACTGGAGATGAGTGCACTAAGCCTAGTCTTTTGTTTCGAAAGGTAAATAGAAGTTGCTGGAATACTGAGTTGTTCCTTTCTTCATCTTCATAAACAGGTGTGGAATGACAGGTTTAATTTCTTGGAAAGAAAAATTTGGCATGTCGCTGTTAAATTTAAGGTATTGTCTGTTAGCCACATGATTGTTCTGCTCTACCTTTGTAGTCCAGATGAACAGTGGAGACCTGTCCATAGAAAATCTATTTTGGAATAAAAATTTGCAGCAGAATTAAATGCTACATATGGGAAGGGAATTTACGTGGGGGTACCTAAAATATTGAAATATTCTCTGGGGTGGTATTTAATGATACTCCGAAAAAAAAATAAATCCTTAGAACTTTCCTGTGAAATGTAACAGGAAATTATGTTGTTTTTTTGTAGTATGTAAGGCTGTATCCAGTAAAGAATTAAACGAAAGAGGGGAAAATAAAATTATCAAGTATCTAGGTTATTCTAACAGCTATAAACCATGGAAGAATATGCTGTGAGGTTCACAGAAGAAATTTAGTATGTTGCCATAGGGCTTTCCCTGGAGTATGTTCCTACGAATAGAATATGGGTGTTCTCTTTCCTTAGGAAGAGCATGTAAAACCTTTTGAAAAACTGGGAACCTTCCCTTCTATAAAGAATTAGTTTGTCAACCAACGTACCAACCTCCTTGTCTTGGGGGGTGGGGTGGAAGGGGAGCGGAGAGGCGGGTATTGCAATTAAATCAGAAATAGTTATGTCAACAAAGCGAGAGCATATTCTAGGTGTCCTGGGGGCTGTTACTTCTCTGGGTGTTAATCTCCGAAATTCTACAATGTAAGATTTTCTGCCATGTGCCAATCATTTATTAATTTTCCATACATCTTAAAGGATGCCATACTCATTAGGCTCTTGCTATGGCAGGAGTACAGCATGCCTGAATGCAGAGGTTGTATTACTGGAAAAAGAATTGCTGTTATAAATTATTCTGTGATAGTATGTGAACGTGTATGTAAATTGGGAGGGATCTCCAGAGGCTGCCTCGTTCAGGTCCTTGCTCAGCTCTGAGCAGGTGTGGTTGGACTGGGGTGCTCAGTGCTGCATCCAGCTGAGTCTTGAATTGCCCACAGGATGGAGAACCACGGCCTCTCTGAGCAATCTGTGCTGGTGTTTGCCTGTCCTTATGGTAAAAACTTACTGGTTTCAGATGAACTAGCAGGTAGGAACTGAGTTCATCTTTCTGTTACTGTTCCCTGGCCCTTTTCCCTCTCCTCTCTGAACCAGAGCATAAGCCAAAACAGCTGCTTTCGTACTGCAGCCCTTGCTGGATTACTTGCCTCTCCTCAAGGCAGAGCGCTTCTTACACTTGGGTACTTAAAAAAGATACATTGTCTAGATGTAGTTTTGTGTATTGGTGAGAAAGAGCAGCACACTTTTTCTCTTAGTTGATTCTGCTTCCATAATTGGTTTTCTGTTTTCCGTAGGAGTCTATTGCCAGGTGAAAGATGGTCTAGGAGACACTGGCAGCAGTCAAGCCACTGCTCCTTTGGCTTTAGGGGCAGGCTGTCATTACGTGTCCTGGTCGGCATCATGTTGGAAGGGGAGTGGGAAGCGGGAAAACGAAGAACGGTGTTCAAGAAGGATGACATTTCCATGTATAAAGACAGTTTGCCCTTTGCTGTGGATGCCTATAGCCAAATAATATTGGTGCTCATCCTTTTACTGATGTTACATTATCTGGCCCTTCGTTTATTGGGATGTAGAACTTCCTACTTTCCTCACCTCTCACTGGCAAACAGGCGTTTTAAACAGGTATGCTTCTTCCCTGTCTCACTGCCAATAAAAAAGTAATATTATAGCTGTTTGTTCAGTTAGTTCACCACGACGAGAATGGATCTTAAAGGAGTGTATAGCTGGGGATACATTGTTTTTGGCTGAGGCAAGGTGAATCATACTTTTTGCCAGTGTAGTATTTGCCCTAAGTTTCTCAGATCGGAAAAAAAAATCACTGACAAAAGATGTGATTTACCTGATTCCAAAATACTGTGATGCCCAGCCCCTGTGCCCCAGGTTTAAAAGCTGGGAACTTGTCAGTTGTGTAAGGGTTGTAGTAACTCTCCGTTTAGGTGGGGGGGACATACCAGTAGAATAAACTATTGATTTTTTTTTATTTTTTTTTAAATCTAAAATACTTAATTTCTGCAGTAACACAAATATAAGGAATATGATGGGATATAAAACTGAGTAATATTTCTTTTCAGAGAAAGAACTGCATAACATTATTCTGCACTGTGGAATGCTACAATTTACTAGGCTAATGGTGTTCTAAGAGGTTAATCAGGTGTCCTCTTTTTCTGAGGCAGCTATTTCTAGGAATAGCTGTTTCTAGGCTTATCATCCCAATTTCCATCAACTAGATTTCCACAATGAACAGCCGAAAGGAGCATAAACAGCACCTTCTGTTGTGGAGTGCGTTTCCTTTATACTTTAATGCAAGGATTAACCCTTTTTAAAACTTCCTTTTGATGTGGCCAGACAAAGGGACACTCGTACAGCCCTTTGGGATTTGCTGGCAGTGAACCTTCTTCAAAAATCATGACCTTGGCTGTCCAAGTGACAAGGCTCTCAAGTTGTTAAAGTAGTTTTAAATGAGAAGAAAGCAGAATGTCAAATACGCACGTTTGTTGCTGTAGATAGGGTGTAGTGACTAGCAATACTTGTCCTAGCTGAAGCTAACACGTGAGCGTATTAACCACACCAGTTGTTGATGACAGGGCAGAAAACAAAACTAATACCGTGCAGCAATACAGTGGGACAAGTATACCAGCACCCTCGTATCTGAACTCGCAAGCATTTAATACATAAAAAGGAATGTAGGTTATGTTTACTTTTGTCTGGGGGTAGTAATATCAACAAAGCCTTTCTTTCAGTAACAAGGACATTCTTTGTAATGCAGATATATGTATACCTTTTCCTTTATGGTCATAGCAACTTTTTGTCATATGAACCAAAAAGTCCCAAGCGAGGCTTTCCCATCACGGTGGAACAAGAACTCAATAACTTGTTATTCAAAACCCTACGATACAATACATTTCTGTCTTCAGCAACTGGGTTCTTTATACATTTCCCTGGGAAAAAATGCACTCCAGTGATTGTTTCAATGTATGCACTGGGTTATAAAGGGAGTTTCAGAGATACTGTACTTATCAGCTGCACATGAACAGTTTGTGGTTTGAAGAGGGAACCTGGGATGGAGAAATCCAGCCTTCTGTATCCAATTTTACCCAGTGGAATATGGCATTAAACAACCCTGTTGTGTGTTTAAAATTTCATTTTGTCTGTTGGAACACTAGACCATATGGTTTATCTGGAAAAGCTTATGGATAGTTGTTCATCATTGTTTCCTCATTTTCTACTTTATAAATCAGATATTGTGAGGAAAAATATTGCGATAATCAAAGGTAAACCTTAAAGTTCAGCATGGTGTTAAACTGTATCTTATGTCTTAATTATTTTATTGGAACACCAAAGTTGTGTGTTTTTTGTTTTAGGTTGTACATTTGAATTAAAGTCAGACTGAACTGAGGACTAAAAATCAGATGACTGAAATATTTAATTAGGAAAGGGCATGGATGTTCTGTTTCACAAGAACTACTTGAAGACTTAAATATCCTCAGGAAAGAAATTATTACTCCTTTTAATGTGTGAACTAATCTTGGGCTATTATCTTCTGTCATCAGCCAGTCCTTCTGATTTTAAAGAATGTGCTGGTGGTTTTGGTTTTTTCTTTCCACTGAGGCCCTCATATATTTACTCATCCAGTTCTATACATTTTGTTCTTATATGTTAGTTTACAAATGGAATATTTTCTTTTATATATTTAGGATATAGTGTAGCTAACCTGTAGAAGTGCATAAGCTATGCAAATGTAGCTCTGTGTGTGAGACAGATTAGAAAGCTCCGTATCACTAGTTACTTGCTATTTATTGCAGTTTATTTAGATCCACGTTTTGAGCATGTTGCAATATTTCTTGCTTCTGAGACATAAAATTTGAGTGGAACAGCCTCACAAAGAAATATCCTTTCATGATAAGATTGCAAAGTAAAAATGAATGAGCAGAGAGAGTATGCCAGGACTATAATAATGTTTGTAACATTCATTAGACTTTTGTTAAGTAATGTATTCCGCTTGACTAGTGTTTCCCAGCTTCTGTATCACCCATTATGTGTTCTAGTAAATTAAAGCTAGGAAACCTTTGTTGGAGTTATAATACTCAAACTGACATCTAATTCCCCCAGACAATAGGTACAAGCCTGCAAGCCTCTCTAATTCTTTCCAGTCTTTACATCTATTGATTCTTTTGTAAATGTGTTTCATCCAATCTATTACAAACAGCACTGGTTAGAAGTGTGAAGTTTACCATGTTTGACCTCAGGCACATTAAAAACAATAGCTATCTGGCATACAGTCGTGCATCCCAGGCTTCCTTTTAATCAGAAGAAAATTTGGATCTGTAACTGCTCGACTGGTTTGATACCGTGCTTTGCTTAGAACTGACATATTAATTCTTTGATCTGACTGGTTTGGATCTGAATTTTGTTCAGCTATCGTTCATATTCTAGGCTCTAAATGTTTTATTACCGGCGCTGGCTTACGTAAGTAGTTTATTTTGATTCAAGGCTTCGCTTTGACTAGTCTTGAGTAATGTTTTGCATATGCGGGTGTAAGTTTCTTACAGCAAAGTATGGCTGTAATCTTTTTTTCCCCAAGATGTCAGTTTTTTTGCATCTCTTATTATTGAAAAGTTACCAAATAGTTCATTCGTAATCTCTGAATAGATAGAAAGAACAATAAATTTTAATGTAATGAACGTAATACATTTTTATTGTTTTGTGCATATCTTATACTGTAAAACATATGTAATAAATAATTGATAGTAAACAAACACATCTTATTTTTTTCCTACCATATTCATCATCAGATTCAAAGCTTTGAAGTTCAGTAAATAATTTATGATAGTTGTTAGCGTAAGAAAATAAAACTGTACTTGTGATCCTGCTTGCTTTTTGTCCTTGTTGTTCTCAAGCAGATTTTTGATTGGTAGCAAAACTGAATGATAAAGATTGTATGAATAATCAATGGGATTCATTAAATAGACTGAAAATAAAATTGTATTTTTATTTTAAAAAATAATTATTTGAAATGCATAATGAAAATTTTCTGTATTTTAAAAATTTTGGAGTTTTTTTATTGGTTATGAATTGCATAAGACAATGATGGACAGTGCACAGTGCTAATACAAAATGGAACACGTTTTCAGTCTGGTTTTGTTCTCAGAACTTCAGAGTGTCTCGTAACCTGGTTTAGATATCTTGCTGAGACCTGCTGTATTTGCTGAAAATGAGGAAAGATGCCAGGATACAAAACCTAAGAAAATACATGGGTTTGCCTTCAGTGAAATGTTCCATAGAATAAATATTCTAATTACTTTATTTTCCCTTGTTTACATGGAAAAGCTATAGACTTTGGAGAGGTTGTTGTTGTTGTTTTAAGTACTACAGAGATTTATTTTTTTTCCAGGTCATTCAGGGTTTTCAGGATGGCTTTTATTTACATGTTCTTGTAAAAGTTCTTAAATGCTTCAATAATGTATCGTCAGCTTTCACCAATTACTTACATAAAACTTAAAGCAGAAAAAAGTTACTTCAGGCAGAGATGTAGAACTTCTGTGTAATTGTGTAACTTCCAGGTACCAGCTTGCAAGATCTTTACACCAACCTCCTTCAAAACAGGGTGAGATCAGGACAGAGCACAGTGGTTTGAATCCATCCTGATTTTGGCTGCAAAGAGCAACTCGGCATAAAACCTCAGGTGTAGTTTTGCGAAGCTGGGTGGGGAAATGCAGATGCATGGTAGTACTGAGGCTCCAGGCAGCAGGACTGCCGAGGAATCTTTGGCTTTTTTTAACTTCTGTGCGTGTGACTACAACCTACAGCATTTGTCTTACTGTGTAGTTTTGGGTACGTGAAGCCCTAGGTTTTTGCTTTGTTTCGGTCACGGGGTGGGAGAGGGAGCAGGGGATATTAACAGGTACTGTTTTCGTGCAGCTGTAATTATGCTGAGGCATCGCAGTGAAGCTTTAAAGGGTGTCTTCAATTCAGGGCTGGATATATTAGGCACTAACAGAAGCAGGCAGTTATTCCATGGTATAGGATCTTCTGGGGCTGAGCTGTAGGCTGTTTCCTGAGGCTTTCTACATAAAGGTGTTTTATGGTATCACGAGCTAGAAGTTGTGAAAGTTACCAAGAATAGCAAGGATATCTATCTTGTTCTTGCCTTACAGGGGGGTGCTTGTCTCTCAAGAGTTCCTGAACACCACTGTTGCCCTTGAAATCAATACCAGTCCTGCTGTTGGCAAGACCACATTAAGCTGGTATCCTCATTGGGTCGCTAATTTTTCTGGCGTGGCAGATGACAGAAGAGGAATATTTTGGGAAGTCTCTAACTTTGACAAATATGGTGATGATTTCACTTCGCAAAAGCACATTACTACTTTCTCCCTATTGAGGAGTATTAATCTGCTCCAAAAGTTGAACGTGTTAGAACATTTCAGGAAAAAAAAAAAAACAACAAAAAGCCACCATCTTTTATAGCTGAAAGTGGTTAACCTAAATATAGATGTTATTCTCAACTGCTTAGCGTTGTTGAACAGTGTCATATATATAGTTTCCTTTAGGGATCTGTAAATTATGTGATGAGCAACTATTCAATCTTTGTTTGGCAGCTCTAGCTGCCTCTTAAAAAGTCAAAAAAAAAAAAAAAAAGTGTTTTTCCTTTTTTCCCCATAGCTTCTGCCATGCTTGTTTTGTCTATGTTTAACTGCTACATTGTAAAAACACCAATGGCAGTTGATAAACCTGGTGATGTTTACAGATGAACATCCATATTCTTTTGGATGCTTTAAAATTGTTACAAGAATGTCAGCAAACACATTGCAAGAGCATGACTACAATGTGACCTCCTGCATGTTAATTTTTCAGTGCAAGAAGAACCTATATACTTACCTAGAGCATTGCTGGCTCCATAGATCAACCTGAAGGATTGGGGCTTGCTTTTTGTAAAACATAGAAGGTATTTGTCAGCCACAGCTTCCCTGTTTGCAGCAATACATCACCTTCGTATCTTTGGTCATAGAATCTGCTGACAACAGGACTATGATAGAACAGGCCACATCCCCCATTGACTTTTTACTTTCAGTGTCACCTTGGGGCATCATGTCTAGTTTCCAAGATAATGATAATTTATTAATGTTTTTTTAGTACTTCTCTTTTTTGTTGTCTTGTGCAGCTTACCAGTTCTTCAGAGGATAAATTAATGTGTTTCTGCAAAGTGGACAAAAAAATGCATAATAATATTAGTAATACTATTATTATTAATAATAACAACAATATCAATAGTGATAATACATAATAACAGTAGTAGTAGTAATATTAATAATATCCATAATTTTCAAGCTACCTCTTTTGTAGTCAGTTATTTTGAACACTTTTAAGAATTGTGTAAATTCATATTAAGCTGTAATCTGTCTTTGAAAACATCTGGATTTCTTGGTGAGGAAGACGGAGCAGAAAAGGTGGGAAAAAAAGGCAGACTTCAAGGAAGATAAAATCAACCTCAACTGAAGGAAGCAGGCTAACAGCCATCCATCCATACATTGCCAATGTTTCGGCTAGAATATTGTTCACACACAAACCTCCGTGTTATCTGCAGAACGAAGGAAGATCTTCAGTAACTGTCCGTACAGAAAGACCACAGTAGTAATCTTCTTGACCACTAGTAACTTCATAAAAGGCAAGATATTTATGAATGCAATGCTTGGTTCTTGTTATTGAAATCTTTGGAGTTAAATTAATAAAACGAACACATGTAGCTATTGGCAAATGCCTTCATGAACTAAATACTCCTTTTTAGGTCATTAGAAACACCAATTACTCAAACTACCAAAATCAGTCTGCTTTAATTAAAAATGTATTTTTTTTAGTGCAAATCTACTTGAAGAAACAAGTAAGTCACAGTAAAAGGGATGAGAATTGGAATCTGCTAATGCGAAAATTGGAACCTGTACAAATGTGTAGTTGTGCATACCTTTCCTACAAGTGTCGAACTCTGTCTTTAATGTGTGTTAGTTGCTAAATCAAGTCAGGTGTCTGAGGTGAGAGCTGGAGAGCTGAGAGCAAGTATTTATAGGGGAAGCTGATAACAGCCTCAATTAAGCTGCTGCTATCTTTCCATGATGAATTTAGTACTTTTCCATAAGTCATCTGACTTAATGCCCCATTTGCATCCAGGAGTGTTTGATTTAGATCGGTTTCTTCAGGAGGTCTGCAGATGTCTCTCTGACAGTCCTAGCAGTCTCTCATTGAAGGAGAGCCCAGGAGCTTTGTTTCTGCTGTGTTGCAATGTAGAGAAGGAGGTGTATATTGACCTTAAGCTGACCTCTCAGCATTTAGCTTTTCCAGGGTTGACATGCTCTGTGAAACATTTCTTTTTTTCTTTAAGAACTAATGCTTCTTTGTTCCAGTTCTTGAACCCCAAGTTCCTTAATCTCTCTTAGTTACTGCAGAAGGTAACAGATGAGATGTGCAAATAGGTGGATAATAATTGTCCTCTCTAACACCTAGCAATGACATTTATTTTACAGAGGCTGTTCCGTGCGGCTGTGTCATGTATTGAACTCTGCATGCTGTGTTCTCTGTGTTAGGTTCACAGAGAAGGACATCTGCCTTCTGAGGGCATCAAGCTCATGTTTGTGGCCAACATCTATACTGACATAAACATTTCAGTGTAATTAAAATTATAATGGGGAAAACACTCAAGTTGGGTACTCTCAGAGGTTAAAAAGAGTGTTGTTCTGGTTTGTTTTTTTTTTTTTTCATTTAGGATATCATAATCTGCTAGTTTAATAAAACAAGCCCCAAATCTTTATCTT
The DNA here is from genome assembly GCA_035590215.1 of Microhierax caerulescens. Classification (NCBI taxonomy): domain Eukaryota; kingdom Metazoa; phylum Chordata; class Aves; order Falconiformes; family Falconidae; genus Microhierax; species Microhierax caerulescens. The sequence goes on from JAVJGJ010000001.1 coordinate 3,166,301, forward strand.
TTAGACTAAATTGCAATAGTGGAAGGTAGGGAAAAAATGATGGGTGCTGAGCAGCTGATGTTTTCTCATCGTGGCAGAGTTTTTCCTGGGATCTGTCTCTGCTCCTGGGCAGTTGAGTACAAGTTGTGCTTTGACAGTCATTCTGCCCTTCTGCCTCATTTCCCTACGTAGATTTCACCATATTTGCCCTTTTCATCTTCATATTCCATCGCTGCACACCATCTGTACCACTATTCTAGAAAATAGGAATAGCTGAAGAAAACTGCTGGTGCTTGCTTCATTCTAAGAAGTTTTGTCTTGAAAACTTTGGCTAAAAGGATCATTTCAAGCATAGTTTTAGAAGCTTTGTTGGGCATAGTACAAGACAACTATATTCCTGTACTGTTAACTGCAGCTAAACTGAACAGCTTTGAGGTTGCAACTCATTTGGTGGATTTTTTTAATAGCGAGTTAGCAATATGTCATAGGATTATTTGGATGGATTTATTTTCTGGGTGTATGTTGCTTTTAGGCATTGTATACATTATAAATGTGTTGCTAAATCATCAATGACTCAACTGTCCGACAGAGACACTTTTTTCATTTTACTTCTTTACAGAAGAGAATAACTTGAATTGAAAGGCAATTTTTGTATTAGAACCTTTTGATCAAAAAATAGGATGCAACATTTTTTTCATGTCTAGAAATTCTGTCATTGTTTCTGAACTAGACTTTGTAATAGTATTCTGTATAGTTTATTTAGACAAAATTAGTGGGAGCATCCATTACAAATCCCCTACAAAGAACGAATAAGCAGTATTATGCTTATGGTCATCAAAATTTGAAATAACCTGGATCCTTAAGTTGATGTAAATTACAAAAGTCATGTGCATATTTGCCTTTAAGTACAGTTTTCATATATTTTATACCAAAACAAACACGAAACACAAAAGAATTATGTTTTGCTGGAATCTGAGAACTGGTTTGAAAGGTTAAGGAGCTCAGAGCAAGAGATGTGGAGGCTCTGATGTCTATGACCACTTAACGAAAGAAATCAAGCTTGTTCTGCCATATTTCTGCTGGTTATATGTATTTGTACTGACATTTTTTCTTAGCTTGTGTGCTTTTAAATTTTTTTCTTCCTTTTTCTTTTTCTTTTTTTTTTTTTTTTTTTTTTTTAATTTGGTATGCCTCTGGGTGAATTTTTAGGGTTGTTTGTTTGTTTGCTTTAAATAGGACCTTGGGAAAAATCTGAAGTTTTATTTTTATGGGGTTTTTTTTGTTTTTTTTTTTTTTTAATTTTATTTTGCGTGTGGCTGTGTGTATGTCTGTTGCACTATGAAGCTACTGCTTCAGCAATGTTTCATAACTTCTGAAGCGTTAGGATTTCTTGGTGTAGTACCTTGGCAGGGGGGAAGCAGAAACTGGTAAGAAATACTCACAATGTGCACAGCTGTGAAGTGCTTAAAGTTACAACAGTGATTTGGGTTGCTCCTTAGGCAACTGCTACTTGCAAGAAACTGGTGGGTAAATTAAATATTGTTAGTTTCCTTATCAGTCGTAAAGGTCGTGGCCAGTTCAGTGGAATTCATGCCTGGAATAATAAATTTTTGTAGTGACGTCTCTGGATGATATGTGTAGTAGATAGTAATGTATATCACAGAAGTAGATGAAAAATACCATTGTGAAAAAGAAAGTTAGAGTTTATACTTCTCTGGTCTATAATTAATCTGTTGTGAATTCTGTTTGTAATCTGATTAGTTGCATTTTAAGGAGATTGAAACAGACCAAAGGCATAATAGTTTCTCCTTGCCGGCTGATGTTGTTTTACTGAGGTGGTAGGAACACTTCTGGACAAATAAATACTCTGTTTAATAGTTCTGTGTACCAGCAGGCGTAGGAGTATCAACCAGGAAGATGGAGAATCCAGAACACACGTGGCCTTTATGTTACCTGCAGAGATCCTCTGGTTTGGGATTAGAAAGGTGATGGATGCAGGTGACTCCTACAGAGGAGTGGATATCAGAGCCTTACTTTGTGGCCTTGCTCCCTCAGGTTATTTACTGCCCTCTTTACTTGAGTACTTGGCAAACACTTCACTGAGGTGGCTGTGTTTCTAAAGAGCTGCTGAGAACAGAAGCAGATGGCTTACTCATTTATCCATCCTGCACTATTTCCTTCTATATTTTTCTGGACTGAAGGTAATTGATGTTAAGCTATAACTTCCAAAACAAAATTTGCTGTTTTGTTTTGTTTGTTTTCGTTTGTTGAAGAGGAGGAAATAGAAACCATGTGTGAGTTCTTTGGTGTTTGGTGGCTGGTTTTTCCTCTCCTAGTCATGGATATTGCAGAGCTGCAATGAGCAGTCTTTGAGAACTTCTGGAAGATGAATTACCAAAAGACTAAAGATTAACATAGACAAGTCAGTTTATTCTGTTTCTAGCAACACGCATGTCAAGATGATGGTAAGAGTATGCCTAAAATACAAATCAGGATTGAAGGTTTGGGTGGGTTGTTTTGGTGTTGGGGTTTTTTTGTTTGTTTGTTTTTTTGGGTTTTTTTTTTTGGGGGGAGGGTTAGAGGAAGGGTGATGACACCAGTTTAACCCGACTTCCTTCCATGTTTGATCCTTTTGATCAGTGTGGATTTTTAAAGACTTTTGATGACTCCTCATGTGAAATAGCAGCAAAAACTACTCCAGGTGGATTCGGTACTGCTTGAAGAACTCCGCTTACTAAATAACGATCGGCAGTTCATTACCTATATAGAAGGGTATATCCAGTTAGGTTTTGTGTGGTGATCTCCAAAGCTCCTGAATATTTTATTTTTTTTTTCATGTTTGTTCTCATGAGATGGTGGAAGAGACTGTAAGCTTTTTTTTGAGCTTTGCCATCAGTGTTTAGTTTAAGGTTACAATTAATCAATCTTAACAAAATTAATTTATATTCAGTCTGGTAAAAGAGAAGAGTTTACTGTTCAGAAAATAGTGTTTATTTGGAGTAGCGGACCATTCTGTGTGATGCATTTATGTTGCTGCTGATGGGCAGGAGGAATAAACTAAATGAATAGAGGATGGTGAGCACATACTGACCACTACTATAGTTTCAGTAGAGAAAAATACATAAGGTTAGAGTAGATCCCATTGCCTTACGACTTGGAGGCGAGCATTGAAAAAACATGCAGGCAGCTCCAAGGCTGAGCTGAAGTTCGTGCTGTAAGATCTGTGAGCTCATCAGTATCTCTAAGACTTGAGCTGGAGCTGTGTCTCCTCTGTTGGGCATAGTCCTGCAAGGAATAGCATGATCACCCAAGAGCTACGTGGATAGGCTTAATAGGTATTGTTAAGTGTGGAGAAGATGGCGGAGGAGAGAGGCTGTCCAAATAGTAATCAGATACTAGTAAGGTCACTGCAAAATGTTTCAGACACTGGGCATCAGGGCTATTTGCTTCATTTGGTGCCATTTCTGCCTTAGTCTTGCATCAGTTCTGTTGGGGATAATGCTGTCTTTCCTGGTGAGGACATCAGATGTGGAACAAGGTGAGCAGTGGATGTGTCAAGCCAGTGTCAAGCCAGTGCCAAGGGAGGTCAGAACTGCTGTTCCTGGAAGGCCTAGGACCCCCCTCCCTTGGGTTCCCGCTCTTGCCTCTCAGTTTACATGCTGGCTCTTCCCCTCATACCAGTTTGTGGAAAACGTGTGAGTGAGAGTAGGCAAGTAGGTCTGATCCACCGGTTTAAACACGGTCTCTGTGGTCTTCTGAGTAGCTGTGTTTTCAACTATCATGCCACCTTACGTCTGTGTTTCATGCCGTTTGGAGCGCTTAACTGGTGGTGTTACAGCAGAAGGCAAGCTAACAACTAGCAGAGCTGTTACTCAAAAGTCTTCATGGCTCTCAAATTCCCAGTTAAAGGGTTTAATGTGGGGACCAGAAAACAAAGCGGCTTATTTTGGAAAAGGTGGCTGCATACCTCGTTGTGATTGTTCCATTGTGAGTGAATTTTACCACTTGTTTATGTGAATGTTGCTACATTTTGAATACTGTTGTTGGGTTTGTTTTTTTTTAATAATTTTTCTTCAAATACGAATCCTGGGCTGGAAGAGAGAAAGGACATGATCCTTGATTGACTGCCCATAACACAGCAAATGAGAGAGGAGGAGACTGGTCCCGTAGCATTACAACTTCTGTATGCCTCCTGGAAATTCAGCTTCTTTCTCCTCTTGGATCTGATATGCAAAGAACTATGAAGGCAAGAACGATATTGCCCATAAATTGCCTTACGTTAATTTCTATTCCAGTTCTGTGTAGCACATGTAAGTGAAAATGTTGGAAATATGTTTGCTAAATCATGTGGTAAATGGTCTTGTTGATGACTGCAGAGTTGCTCTGGGGATGGAGTTGTTAAGCTCTTATTATAGGAACCCAACAGGGCAAATTAAGAGAAACCTGTGTGTGTGCTTGTTATTTTAGGACTTTTATGCTTGTCTTCGGAGAGACCTCATGTAGGACCTCATGACCTGAAAAGATTTCATGTCTTTTAGTCAGAGGTTAACTTCTGAAATCTCAGTTACTGACCTATCAACAATGAAAGTAATCACCTCCAAGGGAGGGTTTAGTATTATTATTCTTCTTCAATGCTAAATAGCTGAATATTGCTGTTAATAACACATATAAAATAGCTTTTTAGCATTCTGCTTAGTTGTATGTGGCATTTTCCCTTATAACAGAGTCCTTTTATACTTGTAAATTAGGGGGGATATTTTATGTTTCATTTTAGGTAACCGCTGAGCGGGTTTCTTATTTGTTTGTAACACCATTGCAAGCATTTCCTTAATGGGTGAGTGTTCAGATGCAGTGGGTGGAATGTTAATCTGTATACAAGTGTTCCTTGGAAATACTATTCCAAGTACACAAGAACAATATGCATGGTAGAATTTGCCATTATAATAAATTCTATCATAGAAGAACCAATGCATGGTATTTTTTGCTGGTTTTAACTGTCATGTTTGAAGACTTAAATGTGCAGTCCATTTGAAAGAAGTAGTACTGTTGTTTATGCTGCTTTTACACAGTAAAAACTGTTTATACTGCTTTAAAGACTTTCTGATTTTTAATGCTGGTATACAGATCTATACTTCTATAAAAAGTTCAAATTTCAGTATGTATGGAACAGTTGAATAATTTTTCTCACTTTCTTTTTTTCCTAACTTCACTTAGCTAATATAATTATAGAGAAAGTTACCTGAAAAACTCTCATCATCGTCTAATGCCATTTTCGTCAGGATCATAAGTATTTTCAGTAACCTTTGCTAGTAGCTTAGCTGACAGATCTTGAATTGTAGCTGAATCAGTTAAGGCTTTTTATGGCATGATTATTTTGCCTGTCATGGTTATTTTAACAGTGGAACTTCCCTTTGAGGAATAAAGGGATTATCCATCTTTTGTAAGATTCATACATGAACTTTATCAATATAGTAATAAAATGAATTGACTGCTTGGTGACCACAAAGGACTCATACCACTGGAAAATGAAAAAAACCCACACTTAGATTGTCATGTGCAGGTAGATTAGTTATAGGATAAGCACAGGACAATGCAAGTGTAGCATACTAATAAAGAGGGAATGTGTGTTTTGTTTTAATTTATGAATGCTGAAAATTTTAAACAAAATCTTAAAAATAACTGAAATGACATTCTGTCCTTCCTGGTTTACCTCAGATTCTTTTGATAAGCTTTATAAACTTGGTTTTTCAGTTCTTACATGTGTTTATGTCTAATATTCTAGGACCCTATATTGTCTTTAAATAGCACTTTTCCACCATCCTTACCAGTTTATCTATAAGGCTCTGTATCTGCAACTTGCATAGCCGGTGCTTAGATGGCTTCTCTGTAAACTGTATTCTGACCATGTATATTCACTAGTATTCACTTTTCTTCTCATTTTGTTCTCTGTATCTTGTTTGTAGTTATTAATGAAAGTATCCAAAATTAGGTTTATCTGTGGTTACAGCATGATTTATTCATGTAGAAGCTGATATCAATATTACCTTGAAGAAATTCATACTAATTTGCTCTTGAGACTGTAAAACTATCAGCATTGAATTGACTTAAAATGATGGAGAGTTATTATTTCCAATCTGGGAAAAAAAAAAAATCATAGCCCTTTTGGCTTGTGTAATATTACAGCATGTGGTATAGGGTCTCACTGACTGCATTGTCATCAAGGAAGGATTTTCTTTCAGTAGTATTTGGACAATTTCTAAAATTCAGAATTAATATCTTGAGCTGTGAACTGTGGTAGCTTTACTGTGGTACATTTGCTTCCGTTACTACTGTGGGTTGTTACCTTTGAGCACTGGGAAGAGGTGTACGGGTCAGGCTTCAGTACTGCTTTAAAGTGCAGTTGCCGACCTGACCAGGTTTGTCTGCTGTGCAGACCACAGTGTCCTTATGGCTTGAAAGTCACAGTGACTGTAAACCTTGACAGTACAGAAAGAAGAGAAAAAAAACCCCAACCTGAAATCTAAAAAAAAGCTGGGTTTAGGACACGTCAGGGTTTTCTTCCATGGTGCAAAGCACTTTCAGTTTGTATTTAAGGAAGAAAATGCTTAGCATTTTGGCAGTGGTATGCAGCAGCATGCAGGGATGCCTGGTAGTAACAATACAGAATACTTTCCCCTCGCGATGAATGCCAAATTAATTTCATGCTTCTGTTTGTAAAGGCAGTAATGGAAAGGAGAAGTGAATGGGGTGAAGAACCAACTGCCCTTGTTGTGTACTAGGACATAAAAAAGTACTCTTCTAATGAAGATTGTTACTGAATCCATTGTTGTTGATATTTCAGGTGGAGCTTCTGTTAGGCTTTTTTTTTTAAAAAAAATAAAGGCAGTTGAACACATGTGTTGAATGTGCATTAAATGCTAAAATAAATAGAAGTCATTGGCTGCACTTCTTGATGAAGAAAGTGTTGGTGTTGGGAAGTGTTAACAGGCATTCCTTTAGGTTAAGCAAGTTTGCACACCATCCCTAGCACATTAATATTTCTAAGTGATACCCATCTCCTTAATGTTTTCCAAGAGCTACAGGTGCCTAAAGAGAAACAATAAAGTAAATATTGCATGCGTTCATCTTTGATGTTTTGTTGCCTGACCGTTTCCCTCTTCCATAGAAGCTAATTTAGCTGGAACCTGATGGCCTTGTGAGTAGATCTTCTACCAAGGTTTTCAAAGAATTCCTGAGGTCCTAATAAGTAAATGGAAAAAAAAAAGGAGAGATTTTAGTCTTGTAGACTGCAGCTGCAGAGGACTTCAGAATGTTGTGTAACAAATCACTGCAAGCTATTTTGTTCGGATGATGAAACCAGATAAAATACCCTATGATGCCGCAGAGTATTTTAAAGAATGATTTCAATATCTTGAACATGTGAAAATACCATGTGCAGATTTACTCAGTCTAATTTGGATTTCACAGTTATACGGCTCTAAAAAAGAATTTCTGTGCAAGGTAAGTTGTGAGCAGGGGAGGGGGCATCACATTATAGTACAACATAAACTAGGTGAGTAATGCATAACAGACTTGATCATCTAGCATGCTGTTAGCAGCACAGTGAGTTTTATGGTGCTTCTGTAATTTAGATACTCTGATTTGGAGACTAATTGAATTCCTGGGCAATGCAGAATGTCTTACATTCTTAAGTTGTGTAAAGACTGTGAAAGAATGGGATTGATATTAACCTTTGAAGTTTTATTTAAAAAAAAAAAAAATTGAAAATATTTTAAAAATAAGCCTCAGTAAAACTCGGTGGTTGAGGAAAAATTCTACTTTTAACTATTGGTAATCATTCAGTCTGGCTCTATGTAATAGATAAAATAAATTTACATTTTATCTTTTCCTGACCTCCAATTACTAGTGTAAATCAAGGAGTTAAAAACCTTCCACTTCAACTTGGAAGAAGTAGCTGCCTTGAAATTCAGCCAAAAAAAAATTACGTTTAGGCAGTGAATGAATACTGACAGAAAAACTTACAATCAGGAAGGCACAGTATATTGAATTTTTTGTATTTCAGGAAGGGGATGCCAATATAAGTGTGTTGAGTACTTTTAAGATTATCAAAACTGGCAAGAAATACTTGACTTCTGTTTGTGTTTTTTTTTAAGCCATAACTCACATTGGTGAAGTTGGTGTTCTGTTGCTGATTAAGTAAAAGTAAAGCAGGGGTGCACTGCTCTCTAATATCGTTGCTGGTGCTTGTATAAAAGCTTTCAAGACTAGTTCAGAAAGCTGCTCAGAGCAAATATTAACCTTAAGCTCATCTTATTTCCTCTGATATTGTGACTATTTTCTGAAACAGTGCACCTTGCAATCATTAAAATGTCAGAGCAAAGGAAGGGACCCTGTGGACAGGGCAGCAGGGGAGGATGGCAGAAGTATTGCCTTGGATTGATCTAAATTGTTACAAAATTTCATTAACTTCACTAGACTGGTGTGCTTGGGGGTCTCATCAGTGTGTGACTGAAAGGATGCTGTGATGTGTCAAGTAATCTGATGTCTTCTGTGGATTGATTCTGTTTGATACTGGGCTGTGGAAGATGTACAAGTATCAGGCTGAAAACACTATGGGAAATAAGTGGTTGCACACAAAACTTTCGCCTGGCATAGGTCTAATAATAATGTTAATATTTGACTTTATTTTTAAAGGGAGCGTCTTTGGCAAAGGAATAGCTACTGGGTAGATGAACTGATTTTTTACATCTGAACTCAGCAGCAGTTAATCGCATCTTAGGTGGTTTTGAAGACGTTTGTGAATCTGATCTCCAGATCGTCATCCAAACAGAACTGAGCTGTAATGGGAGCAGTGTTTCCCCAAGCATTTGGGGAACACCCCGGGGAGAAGAGGAATCTGTGCGGTCTGGTTTCAAAGGAGCAGAGAAATTCCCTGATGGAAAGAAAAAAATATGTTATGAGAAGTTTCAACATGCAGAGTAATTTTGGCTTGAATGGTTTGCTCTCACTGGTGAGGAAACAGACAGGGAAACGAGTGAGCCTTTACATTATTCTGTGTGCATGTGTTTAACATTAGTTGAAGTCAAAACCTGAATTTTGGAATCACTGTGTGTTTTGGTGCCATCGTTTTCACTCATTTTCCTAAAACCTGTAAATCTAGAATGCCTTCAGGTTTTGGAGCCCTGTGAAGGGCTGCACACACAGCATACAGGACTTCATGAGGTCAGACTCTTACTAGGAGGCTTAATCACCTCCACTGCAATGCCTAATTTGTGGGAAGGATGAGGATGTTTGCCAGTGAGGCCAAGGATGGGATCTGTGCCAAAGCCTCTTCAAACAGATCCCTAAGCTCCTGGGACCTGCAGTCCTCTTTTACCAACTGTCAGAATAGTAAGTCTCTATTAGTTTACTTGACATCCCACCTGATGGTTTTTTTTTTAGCAAAATCACCTTTTCAGGGTAGTATTCCAATATACATATATATATATTTGTTGTTGTTTGTGAAACTCATTATTTAGATCTTGAATGTGTATTTTGCAGTTATAAAAGCTCTCCTTGATGTCTCATTAAGGAGTTCTCCAGCGTACAGTAAGGTGAATCGGGGAATAATTTCAGTTGTAAGGGTATCTTCAGGTCGTCTAGTCCAGCCTCTTGCTCAGAGCAGGGCTACCTTCAAAGTGGAGTCAGGTGGCTCGGGGTCTTGTTAAGTCAAGCTCAGAAAATCTCCAAGGATGGCAATTTCACAGCCTCCCTTGGCAGGCAGTTCCAGTGCATAACTGTTCTCGTTACGAAGCTGCAGGAAGGAGTTTTGCAGTGTATTTTGCAGATTTTGGAACCCGATGCAGATTTGGGTGGCCTATTTTTTTACTTCTAGGTAAGATGCAGATTATTTTAACATACCAAGCCTGCTTGTTCTGACCTAGACTTTTATCTGATGCCCTTTAAGAATACCTAGGTAATAGACCATCATCACTTTTATATCAGTGATAGGGTTGTACTTGCTGGTGTCTGTTTTGATATTTTGAGCCGCTATGGAGTGTTCTCTTAACTCCTGAAAAATTTAGTTCTGTGACCTTATAATATTGTTTACATAAATTTTATTTTCTGTTTCTGGAATGTGTAATGAGAGTCCTCATTCTGTGCTAATGCTGAGATATGAGGAGCTTGCACCTATTGCTGTTTTTTGCACCGGTCTCTGTAAGAATACCACTGTTTTCAGCTGGGTTTAGAAAAAAAGTGTTGTGTGTGCATCAAGTTGCATAGCTTGAGAATGGTAATATTCTCAAGAGAATAAAGGATCTGAAAGTAGTAGATAACCTGGTTAAAACATTAAATTGCTGTTATGTGTGTTCTTGGAGGGCAAATAAAAGGGGGAAGGTGTAGGTTTTTCCTCGTGCAACACTCTAGCTAAATCAAGGGCTTATAAAAATTAAATATGTGGTTGAAGATAAAGATATCCATAAGGTTTTATCACTTCTCACGTCTGTGGAAATTACTATCTTTTTTTTCTGCACAGTATGAACACTACTACTGTTTGAAGAAACTGACTCGACTGCGGTGTTAATGAAGTGCAGAGAACTAAAGCTGTCACTGTTGTAAATGATATTTTCAGGAACAAGAAGTTAGTTTACCTGATACCTCATAGCAAATGTCTTCAAAAGTCTAAGGGGCTGTCTTTGTGAATTACGATGAAAACATCGAGAGAGGGGGTGATTATGTAGTCTGTCTTGTATATCTTTTCCAAAATATATCATGAGGTACATATTTTGGGAACTTACTTTAAAGCAGTGTGTTTGGTACAGGTTTTGCAGTTCTATTCCCTGAGTGAAGGGAACTTGCAGCTGATGAATTAGGCCGGTCATTCCAAATGTGTGCCAGATAAACCCATCCATGTACCATGTTCTGGACGTTTTGACCACCTGAGAAACTGTTATAAAAGATATTCTAAGAAATATTCTAACATATTTATAGAAATGTCATACTGCATATAAAACTAAATGATTGTCTTTACTATGACTAATTTGATAGCTTTTGTGGGAAACTAGTTTGTGGTGTATTTTTCTACCACTTTTTTTTTTTTTAAAAAAAAAAAGATCCCATAATACCTGCTCATACTAGAAACAGAATCTTTTAAGTCTTCCCTGTAATATAAACCTGGAAGTTGGAATGCGTTCTGATTTAGTGGAGTATTACAGCACTTCAGTTTACCTGAGATTATCTTGGTAGGTCGCTGGTTCGTCATTGCAAGGGACAAAGCAAATAACAGCTATGCACATAGTACGCTTACAGTTTTACGTCTGTCTCTAAACCTGTTAAAAGCCACTTGAAATCAAAACACTTGAAGTGAATTGCCAAGCATGGACCCAGTCTTTGAAAATGGGAGCACAGCCCCCATTCTGAGCTTCAGTAAGAGTCTGTCAAGAGACAAGGGTTATAACCTATAACTTCCTATATGTACATAGGAAGTTATGCAGGAGTTAGACATTTGGACTTATGAGTGCCCCTGGGGACGCCTTTCCCACATCTGAAGGCCCAAAGTATTTGTAATAATCCAACTGCTAGTCTCCTATCAACTTTTATCTTTTTGTCATGTAAGCATGTATCTGTTCTTTGAGACCGAGTATTATACAAGAAATAATACAAATGTTAATAAAATCTATTTTAAAGGTTGCTAGAAAACTTGTTGCACTCGGTGTCCTAGTGGCTCTGATGTGGGATTCCACTGTTGTGTTCCCCAGTGACCTCGGCTGACGTGGTTGACCTTGATGCTTCAGCATTTCTAGTTAGCACATTTATTTGCTGACAGACTGTTGTGGGAAAGAGCTCTGCTGCGCTGCAGGTAGCACAGAGATAATTGTCCTTGCCTTAGGAATACGTAGCGTTACAGATAAATCTGGCACATGAAGGCCTCCAGCCAGCCATGTGAGTAACAGGTGGAGATGGGTCGAGTATTACCAAACCCAGTTATTTTAACGTCTGCCTGTATGAAAAGTTTTCCTTTAGTTAGCAGTAGTAAGTACACCATTACCTAAACTTCTGCTAAATATTCATAATTGAATCTGAAATGCTGAATACCAACATTTTTTTCCTGATATTACAGTATTCTTTGTATCTTAAAAGAATGTATTAGAAATACAAGAAAATCCTCAATTGATGCACAATTTTGGTCTCATAGTTCGATGTTTCCTTAAAATGTGAATAGGTGTGCTGATCTTGGATCCAAGTCTCTTCTTTTTCACATTCCTCTTCCTTATTTACTGATCTAAAACTGGGGAGGATACTTTGTTGTGTTGCATAGCTGTTTATTATGGGTTGTTGAAATGCTGCACCGTTTGTTACAGAGTTAAAATCTTCTATTGCTGTTTGTTTTGGAGAGTTAAAATGTTGACTGCAGTAGTAAGAAATTGAACTCTACTTGGTTTATTAACTCCCCTCCGCCCCCCCAATTGATATCTCAAGTGAGAGAACTGTCATTTAAAAGTAGTGGGCTGCTCTAACAATATCTGACTGTCACGAACTTGTAGCCATAATAAAATTGCAAAGATATATAATGGATAACAACAGAAATATGGGTGGGGAATTAATAGCTATAATTTGCTTTCTGGTTATGCTTCCTCTTCTTTCTTAGAAAATAGTACTTTGATATTTATTACAGATACATGTTGCCAAGTGGCAGTTAAGTTGTTTTTCTCGTGCATAAAAAGTACTAAATTTATTGGAGAATCACTGGGCAGCATGGGAGGGAGAAAGTCGAGTTTTAGCTATGTTTACTTGGTCTCTACCCCACCTCCTTGACATCTGCTTTTCAGCTGTGGCATTGGTGACTTGGCCTCCTGTTTGCTGCTGTGGCTGTTGCCTGGGGGTCCAGTCCTGCATCGCAGTGGCTGGGCTCTGAACAGTGCACCCTGCTTTCCGTCTTTTCAGTCACCTTCAAAATATGCTCTGGTTTAACAGTGCAATAAATCAGTCACTGGAGTATTCAGTACCCCAGTATCCCAGCAAAATGCCCATACAGTGCAAATTAACTCAATATTCATTCACTCTTCTGGTTCGTTTTCCAAGGTTTTTTTTTTTTTTTTGCCTTTTTTTTTTTCCCCCCTCCTATTTTTTCTTTCTTTTCTTTCTTCTTGATTCACTTTCTATAAGCAGTTTTTATGTTGGATAGCGTGTCACCTATCCATACCATTCTGACAGTGCAGAACTGGGTGTTGTCTTGCTTAAACTTGCATAAATTCCACGTAACACTCTTTGGCTAGTGTTGCAGGTGTAATAATCTTATGCTGAGGCTCAATCCTCCAAGTCAAGTTAGTACCGTTAGGTGACGAAGCAGCGCTCCTCTCTACTGCTGCCATTGTGGAATCACTGCCTTGTTAGCTCAGTCAACACTTTTAGTTAGAATGCTGACCATTCATTCTGTCAACCATTGACCGAGGTGGCTATTAATAGAGAAAACGGTCCAGCAAGTGTTTTTCTGCATTTGTTTTTTTTTTTTTTTTTTTTTTACAGCCACCAGTCTAAAGGCTACAAACTGAATTAGACTTTTGGGTCAGATTCTGTAGAGTCGGCGTTAGAAATTCTGAAGTGGCCAGAGATTTCTGAAAACAAATACCTAGATAGACTAAAAAAGAGATATTGTAAAGAACTAAATGAAATCTTTTCCTGCAAAAGTGTAGAAGTGGTGATAGCAAACAGTTTTATGGTTTTGCTGCAAGTTAACCACATGGTTAATGTAAGGAAGTTAAACTTCTCTGGTTGAACAGATTTTTCAGCTCTGTTCTTAACATAAAGAAGGTTAAAATCAAAATAGAATAGTCTTTAATTCTTGCATGCATCTCTCTTGGGGCATTCCCTCCTCCTCATATTATAAGGGTGCGGGATGCATATTGGTTTAGTGTTTAGAGGAAGAGGTTGCTTTAAAATTTCACAGAGGGAAATTGAAATATCCACAAGATTGTAGGGTTTTGGGGTTCTTGTGTTTGTTTGGCTTTTTTGGTTTGGTTTAGTTTTTGTTTTTTTTTTTCCCCTGACTGACTTCTCTCCTTGTGCCTATGCCCAAATGAAAAATACCACACAATCATATACTGAAGTCGTCTTCAGTTTCTGTGGAGCATCACATTCTGTTGTTCATGTCATATACTATATGGCATAATTATAGAATTTATCCAGAAAAAAGGAAGTGCCTTTTGGTTTTTGAGACTTCCTTTAATTTTTCACTGTCAGTGATGTAAAGATAGTGGCATTAATGGTTGAGTTGGCTAGACTTACAGGATGCATCCTAGAAAATGAAACCTCTTCCAGACTGAAAACCACTTTAATATCACTGTCTCATTTCTATTATTCATGTACATCTTTTTAGGACAGCATTAATTGTTAAATTTAATAAATGCAATATATATGAAATAAATAAATTTAATTCAGTTTCAAAGTCAAGTACTGTAGACAGACAAAGTTTAGCAAGTGAACAAAATGAGAGGTAGATGCTGGCAGATACAATCTTACTTCTGTTTTCTTGTACATGCATCCTGTGGTATCAGTCATGGACTCTGTAGCAAATATGTGAACATGTAATTAAAGATTGCATCACAAGGCATAAAAATACCAGATCATTTTTTTGGTTATGTGTAAATATTTAGTTTTAAATGGGAAATTGCACTTGCCATCATGTGCATTTCATTCCATAACTTCTAAATGATCACCATGCAGTTTGGCTAATGTAGTTTTTAAGTGCTGTTTTTGAACTCTTACATCTTCACCATTGTAACAGTCCCTCCCATATGAGCCGCAGAACTATTTAACACTTGAAGAAAACCACTAGATTAGATTTAGGACATAAATATGTTTGAGAAAGCTGGCTGGGTTTGCTGCTTCTTTCAGGAGTTTGACTTCTGTTCCTTAAAGGGCTCCCAGAGTGGACTGGCAGCACCACGTGCCAGGCTGAGTGGCTGTTGCCTCAAAGAAAATCCCGATTGCTGCAGTGATTCAGGTGTTCACCCCAAAAAGCTGAGAGGTGGCATGGTGGTTGCTGTGGCTGCTGTCTCCAGTAGCATGGACTTCATACTTGTGTTTTTATAAAGAGCATGATCTCTCTCCTATGCCTTTGGCTGTGTTTTTACACTATTAATTGCTTTGGGGCCCTGGACCGTGCCTTTAAGGTATACTGATAATACTTGGAATATGTCAGAATTTTTCTAAGCAAAACATGAAAGAAAATTGAGATTTCTGACAGATTATAACCAAGTTGGTCCTAAATGGCTGAGCTGAAGAAAGAGAAGGTACTTCTGTAGCTTGACAGACGTATTCATTCAGATTTTCAAAGTCCATCTGTACATAGCGGATCCGTTACCTCTTTAAAAAGTTACCATTTCAAATTTCAGTGATACCTGGTAGGCCTTCAAAGCCTCAGGTGTTCCCGTGGTATGCCGTTCAACTTCCTTCTGTCACTGCAGGAACAGACTGTAGTCCTAAAGCCACGAGAGAATCACCTACATGAACAAATAGGAGTTGTGTGCAGCCGAAGTAATGGCTTGTGTATCACTCACACTGTTACCTTTATCCTTGGTATTTACCTGGGGGGAAGAAGACTCTGCTTATGCAGATTCTTCCCTGACATAAATTGATTTATTTTTTTTTTTCCCCCCTGCCATAAATTAAAAATATGTAATAAGGAATAGGCACCCAAACTTCAGACAACTTGACCAGCTGTTACTCTTGGCCTGATGGTGTAATAACTGGCAAGTTCAGTAAGCTGGTGAAAATTGTGAATGTCATTTTATGTGACCTTCACTTTTCAGTTTATTGAGAAATTACTAGGAATAAGATCAGTACTGTTGTTTGTAAATACTTTAGTAATACATTATCACTGAAAAGTGTTACCGGTTTCCCTGCATAGAGTTGCTCATTAACATGTTTGTTTTCTAATGGATAGTTTTGGTTGTAAATCTGTTAGTTTTTTTTTTTAAAAAAGTCATTCCTCTGAGAATTTCAGAATAAAGCTATTTCTTTCTACTGTACCTTTTAAAGGTGTAATTTGAGACGTTTGTAGCTTTTCTAGGGCTCTTTCTCATACAACTATGTTTAAAAAGCTAAATGAAATATGGTGCAGGAAAAAAAATAATATTAGAACTGAGAATTCTTTCTTGGTGGCATCTAAGGTTTTTTGACTGAGAGCAGTGACTTTCTCATAGCCCTTGTTGAACTGTTCCAGTCTTTGGCAGCAGGATCATTTACTGACCCTTCTCTTTGTGTGATTTCTTCTGGCATCAGTACTGCCGTGCTGAGCATTTTCCAAATGTAGGAGGACCGAACAGGAGACAGACTTACCTTAGATTGATGACTAGATTGATGGTAAGCAGCACAGAAGGTTCAAGCCCCATGCTAGCATGAAATCATTTGACAGATAGAAATATTTGCTTATAAATTGAAAGAGTAGGTAATAATAGTGTTTTTTATTATTACATTACATGATATTTTATGATTACACAGACTAATAGCTAGCAGATGGCAGAGTATGCGTTTTACTTGTTTACTAAGATGATGGATGGCAGTGACGGAAAACCATTTTTTTTCCTTGTTACATTACTCTGAAAAGCTTGTAGTGGACAGGCAATTTACAACATGAGTCAACAGTAATTTGTATCTGCTCTAGATTTTTGGGGGCATCAGTAACTGGTTCTTACTTTATTGGACTTTTTTCTTCTTTCAATCATATTTTCCGTAGGGGGGCGGGGAAGAAATCTGTTTGGAAAACCAGACCTTTGAAAGGATGCATCTGTGCTTTACAGCCCACGTATACAAATACTATCTATTTGTGTGAAGAATAAATGGTGGGGGGTTTCTTCACTGTTCTGTTTCAGTGTTTATCATATTACTCAGGCCTTTTGACAAAAAGAAGTATGCTCTGTCTTTTGTTTAGGCACCTCAGCACAAATCTATGTTGTTATATTGCATGCTACCAAGATAGTTAAAGCTATCCAGTCACAATAATAATTGCAGTGTTTTTCATCCTTTTATTTAATTGTTATTGACTTACTCAAATTATCTATGTTTATGTTTTATACATGTCTGCTGTTCAAGTGTAGTTTTGTTTGTTTTTTCTTAGGTACTATGGCTTGAGAATACTCCATAAATATGAATTAGGTTGTTCCATGAGAAATAGACCTAAACCCTGATTTTTTTTTTCTGGTTTGTTCCCTATGTATTTTAGTCTCCCATGTAAAGTGCCCAGCTCCCTGCCATGTCCCTGAAGTCTGCCATTCCTTTCAGCCTGTCTGTGTTTTTTGGCCTGGTTGGGAGTGGTATGTTTGTGATTCCAACAAATAGTACCTTAATTCTGATTAGCTAGTAGATTGCTGTCTCTCTTAAGGGAAAAGGGACAAAGCTATTGTCACTTTTCCCTCAAGAGTCACCGTGCTGAGTCTAATTTTTCCATAAGGTCTCTTAACTTCTGGGAAATTCGTATCTGTGACATCTAGTTTTTTTGCCAAATTTGATAGAACTTGGGCAACATGCTTCAAATGTTATGATTTTGCATTTAGTCTTCTCATAATGACATTAGTTTCCTGGAGAAATCAGGCTAAAACCATCAGATGGCACCAGGGTGTCTTTTCTCCTTAAAGATCATGTATTTCTATACAAACACGCCACCCCCTGCAGCACCACCCCCACCCCCCTGTTAAAAGAGGAAGGGAAGTCATTGCAATAATTACTGTGACTGGACAGCATAAAACAACAAGATTATTTTTTCCAGATAAGATGACTCTTTGCCTTTCAGCCAGAGGATGCTCCATAATGTATATGCCTGTTTTCTAATAGAAATATCGAGTCTCTTGAAAACTGCCCCTTAAATTCCCTTTATGAATTTACATACATGATAAGACCTGAATGTACATTAATATTAGGAAGTTCAGTTTTATATCAATCATAGATGGATCCACTGAGTCCCTGTAATTCTACCCACTTACAACTCCTGTCTCTCAAAGGGTTTTCATCACTGCAAACTGCTAGTGGCCTTTCAGCAGGGAGCAAGCCTATGATATTGTCTTACCTTTTGCTGTGTGAAAAGAATAAAATATGTTTAGGGAGTTGGTGGCAGCTTTAGTGAGCTTGTTTTCCATTGTTCCTGTTCCCAAGGTGCACTTTTTTCCTGATCAGTAACTGATTTGTTTCCTCCATCTTCTGTTTTTCACTACTGCATTCAGATCTGGGTGGCAAATATATATATTTATATCTATGTGTCAACAATTACTGTCTCGTTCATCTTCTCTACCTGTTATTAAATCTTTATTTAGCATTCTCTGTAAGATGCAAGCTTCAGACCACTGTGATAATACAACGCTTTCCAGCTTGGATGTGTAAAGATGAAATGGCTTTGGTAGTGATGCCTAGCTTTAGTTGTAAAGAGGAAAATGAAAAATAAGCAGTAGAAATCTAGCTAGCAAGAGACAAAATCCTCCAACCCCCTGGGATTTTTATATGGAAACCTGAATTCTGTACCTGAATTGTCACTGGCAAGTGCTTGAGGTTGGCACTATGGGAAGAGAGCAGGAGCAGACAAGAGGAGAAAGAGCAGTGTTTGTCTGGCCTCCTGTAATTTTCTTGATGCCCTTCCTAGGAGAAGATGAGTACTTTGCCAAAAAGTGAGTGTGGTGTCAGAAATAGTTTTCAGGATTGGATGGGTTTGTAATTCCCTGTGTAATGCTTGCTGGATTCAGATTATGAAGCCAGGTTATGAACATTGTGGGTGTCTCCACCTGTGCTTGCTGTATTGCAGCCACCACCTGCCTGCACAGCCGTTGGTGTTGGTGTTGGGGGGGGGGTGCAGACACAGGCAGGGGAGGGGGCCCAAGGTAAAACTGACTTGGTAAAAACAAGCATTTAACTCAGGTGAGCTTTGGGACAGGAAAGCCACGAGCTTTGGGACAGGACAAGGAGCAAGGATGTGCAGACCTGGGTAGAAGCAGTGGAACACAGGGTTACTTTTTTCAGGACTGCTGTGGGCTTACAGTTGTGTAGTTTCATAAAAAAACTAACCTTAATTCAGTTTTGAAAAGACATAGGCAGATTTCTGGATTAGAAGATGACAGTGATTGACATGCATGTGTTGTTAGTGTGCAAATCCCAGAGTTTTGTCAGAATTCTAGATGATAAACCAGGCAGTAGGTCTTAGTTAAATATGTAAAATATACAATTGACTTCAGTTGTCTTTGCCCAGATTTTTATTAGGTTTTTCTGTTTGCAACATTCATTCTAAATTACGCGTGTAGTCTGAGGACTGCTAGTTCCCCTTTGTAAAATTCTGTAGCAAAGTTTTAAATAGAGGCCTTTTCAGAATACATGCTTGTAATGTATATCTTACTGCTGCAAAGCTACATAGTAGTGATTTTTTAAAAACTATTCAAAGTCAGTCCTTTGTTAAAGCTGCTTTTTTGTATGTGACTTTTGTGTTTTAGCAGTTCTCTTGTTGAGAGGAAAAAGGACTTTGCATCTTGTGCGTGTATCTAAATTATGCCTTCACGGTTTCATTACGATATATTAAGTTCTATTTTTATCCTGTTTACATGCCTCGCATAAGTCACTTTGAAACCCTTCTAACAATGTAATACTTCCATTAACTTTCATCAGTAATTGCAAACAGGAGACTTATTCATGTTGGGTATCAAATACTTAAATTGTTCCTCGGAAATATTTCAAAGACTATATTGCAGCATTTTTACCAATTAACTTGGTATGTAGGGTGGTATGAATATTGATCAGATTTCAAAGTTGAACCTCTGTATTTTGGGAATGTAGTGAAAGTTAACCACACATTGTTATAACTAATGTGCTATGTATTTAGTCAGTGAAGTGTGAAGGCATTTTAAGAAGTCTATGGAAACGTTTTATTTCATGTTTCAGAATGTTTAACTGTTGTTTTCCCAGAACTATCTCTTTCCAGGTACATCTTCCTTCAAACAGCTTTGCGGGCTAAGGGAAGTTCCTGGGGGTTGTAGAAGGAAGCACTGTTGTCTGTCCAAAACAAAAGCTACCATGTGTGCAAACTCACACGCAGTTTTGCACGCATTTGTTCAAGTACCTGCATGCTGCTAATGCGTGCATCTCCAAAGAAGGTGGTTCAGGTGTATCTCAATATTAGAACAAATGGATTTGGGTTTTCTGACAAGAACCGACTGCCTTTCAGGTTTTAGCTATAGATTTTACCTTTGTATAGGAAACAATGGGTTCCACAGTAAACTGTTCAGAGAGAAAAATCTTTAATGTGTAAGTAAAATTTGTCAGGGTCTTTGCTTTTTCTTTGGTTTCTAGAGAAGACGACCTATTGTATTACAGCCTTTGTATCAATGAGCATGCTTTCACTTCTAACCAGCACTGCAGGCTTATGAGAAAACGTGTAATGGTCCTTAGTATTTTCATAAAACACTGCATCAGACTCTTCTAGCTGATGGAGGATGACTGCTTTACAGATTTGCAAATCACCACTTCATGAGGACAGCCACAGCAATTAAAGTGGGAGGAAGAATTTCCCCCACTCTTTTTTAATTCCACCACCCCCCTCTTTTTTTTTTTTTTTTCTCCTTAGGGAAAACCTGTTGTCTGTCTTTGGCATTTAAAAAAAATAAAAATATTTACAGCCTGGCATAAGACAGTGCCCAATTCAATTTAAAAGAAATAATTTACAAATGCCCTGTATTTCTGACTTTTGGAATAGAAGTTATTCGTTGTATTCCATTCCTTAGTCAAAAAGCCTCAAGTTCAGTACCAGTGCTGATAGAAGGCTGTGAGACTGTATGTATGAAGAGATGGGGAAAACAAAAAAATACAAGGGGAAAAGTAGTTCCTATCTCCACGAGGTAGATTTTTAGTTTTGAAAAGACTTGTATATTGTGCTTTTTCCATCACACTTCAAAATGACTCTGGTATTTGAAATGGATTTTAGTGGAATTTGCATATTGCATGCAGAAGAGAGAGAGCATACACAAAGTATATGTGTGTATATGTATATTAATTTATTACAGCAAAGCAATTTAAAGTGTTATATTTGTGCGAGTAAGACCTAGCCCTGTAGGTTTAAGAAAAAAAAAGTGAGTAAAAGCTTCCACTGCTGTAGTTCCACAAGTGTCTAGAAAAAATAAAGATTCGAAAAACAATTATTGTTCTTTTCTTCTGTCTGTATCGCTGTGCTGTCCAGTCCCACCTCCCCTTGCTAAATGACACTGATTGATTTGTTCATATGTTTTGGTTAGGAAGGTAGGCTTGATGTTGGTCATGTTCCAGATGCTAGTGTTTGTGAGACAGGAGCAGACACCTTCTTCAAGATCACAAAAAGCAAATATCGTTTTGGGAGTCTGACTCCAAAATTTGTTCTGTCCACTTAGTTCCCTGCCTGCCTTGTGGAAAGCCTGTTTGAAAAATCAAGTAGTATCCACTTGTGCTATCGGTTTAATGTGAGGAAAAAAAAATATTAAACTAGGATATTGATCTAGATGACTATCCCAATATGTAAAACATTCATTCATGTATCTTGTGTATGTTCCTTACAGGCAAGATCACAATTCTTCCATTTACTTATAAATAATAATTACCCCACCACCCCCACCCCTAAAATGAGTGACTCTATTTTAGTTCAGATCAGTTACACTGTGTTGGGGAAGCTGGAGGGGCAATTGGAAATGCATCCACTGTATCTCTTGTGTAAATTAAGTTTTTGATCGTTTTGATAGGAGATAATTGCTTAAACATGACAGTTAATTTTGTGTTACAGTGTAGAAGCTTCAGAGAAAGTGTGTTACAGTGTGTACAGCTGACTTTACTTTAAATTTTCTTGACTTTATACCAGAGGCATCTTTTTTTTTAAAAAAAAAAAACAACCTACAGAACCCTACATATTTTTCCAGTATGCTAATACAGTAACCTGTGCAAGAAATAGAATCTTGGGTTTAACCTTATTTTATAAGCTACTGGCAATAACCGTTTCTTTGCTATAAAATGTTACAAAATTGGAGAAACATAGTAATTAATACCTGACTTTCAGTATATAGGGTCAGAACATCTGAGCTGAAATCAAATGTTCCCAAGGGATGAAAAGTACAATAAAATCTATTTTCTATCAATAGCCTATAGACAGATATGTTTAAAGGACTTATTTTTTAACAGCTCTTTATCAGATGTATTCATTTGATATAGCATGTGGATAATTAGAAACAAATATATTTTTACTTCATAATAAACCCCATAGTAACCTATCCTCAGATAATAAACAGGCATTAGCATTCAATGAAATAGTAAATGAGTGAATAATAGTATTTACAGTTCTGGATATAAAAGAAGAAATCCAGATCTTCACCGTTAGTCTGTCTGAATCAGTTCTCAGGTTTTGGTGTTTGACGTAAATTGAAGTGGAATAGTTGAATTGTAACGTAATGCTGTGTTGTTACAGCTCCATCCTAAACTGTGTTTGTGCTCGGAGCAGCTTGAATGAAGTCAGAATTTCCATGGAAGCGATGCTGCATAATTAATGAGAAGGTAACTAATTGTGGTATATTTGATCACACTTCCCTTGATGTTGCAGAAGAAATGGAAGGTATCTGAATGGAGGAGAACAAGCAAGGAGCTTCTGTGGTGTCAGTGTGATGTAGCCCTTTGCAGGGGCTCCATGCCCCTGCCTCGGCGTGTCCTGGAGGAGGAATGCTGGTGCTCTGGGGAAGTGTTACACATATAGGCAGTCTGCTGAGGGTCAGCAGTTCACTAAATAGTCTGCTATTACACAGCCCTGTATTTTAAAATTAATTCTTAAATCCAAAATAGCCCATCTTTCAGCACCTTTTTGCTTGTTAGTTTTTATTTGAGAAGATGGTTTTAAGACTCAGTGTGCTTTATCATTGTTCATAACCAACAGAAGTCTCAGAGATATTAATGTAGTCACTTCACAGAAACACTGGCGGGCAGACACCAACTTACCAAGGAACACTTTCACCACTTCATCATGATGAGAAATGTGGCCTTAATGATTCAGAAGACCCAAAGTAATTGCGTGCAGTAGAACAAGTTTAAGGAGAAGTGTTAGGCTTGAGAAAGCACTGGTGATCTGTGCCCCCTGTTAGATGTTCATCGGTTTGGATTCCTGATGTACATACCATAACGCACGGCGCAGCTGGTGTCTGTGGCAGGGTGGGCTGCTCTGCATAGCCCCTCTTGGGTTCCTGTAGTTTGTAGTGTTGGGGGGAGCCGGGTGGGTGCTCTTTCTTTCCCATCTGCAACAAGCGTGGCGTCAGCAGGGACACGCCAACTAGGAGCAGAGCACCTCGGGGTTTCGAGAAGGAGCGTACCTTACCCTTCCTGTGCTGGTAGTCACTGTACTTGTGAATGGAAGTCTTCAGCAACGGCGGGTATAATGGTATTTTACAATATCGTAAAAAGTAAATTTAATCTTAATTTGGTTGCTGCTGCGACAGAGGCTCAGAAACGCCACCTGTGCTTCTTTTCCTGAATGGATTTATTCTCCTGTGGTCGTAGGCTTTGGCTACTGACCTGAAAGCTCTGTGCAAATGTCAGAGTGGTGCTGTATATTAAAATATATCGTTATTCCTCTTGGTACCATAGCATGATATATCTGAAGTAAAAGATTTTTAAAGGCATACATACATCTTCCTGAGAGACAGATTTTTGCAAATCTGTCTCCATTTACTCTCATTAGTATTAAATCAGTACAATTGATAACAAATGTCAGACTGTAATGTTTCTGGTGAAGCAGACCATCTGCCTGTTTTGTAAATTGAGCATTTATGCGTACAATCAGTACACTTCAACTACCGTGTCTGAAATGCCAGGTAGCAATGTCTGTTATTTGAGGTCTCTGCATACATTATGTATATTGAAACAATAATTAATTCCATGCTTTCTGGCAAATTTAGTTATTAAAGGAGATTTCTGTGGATTGCTTGCCCCCCTTGAAAATGCCATCCTTCTCTTAGCCCCCATTTTATTTCTCTGTGATTGTTTGCTTCTTACCAATGATTTCTTTTTCAAACTAGTTTGCCTCTCTTTGAATAACTGAAATTTGGGAAGGCTGCTAGTCTACCAACAAAAGTAATGTTGTGATACTAGAACAGAATCATGTTGCTATCAACTTACAGTTTGTTTTGACGGAAAGTTTTTGATTAAAAACAATCTAAAAGGAATATAGATATCTGTGAAATCCCTCAATTAAAGCTCTCAGGACTGCAGTATAAGTTACTTTTCTTCCGCAAAGAGCAATGGAAAGTGAAAGATGAGCTGTATTTCAGATGACTCGGGTTAGTTGTCCTTTCCATGTTGATGCATATGCTTTTAGTGGGATAGATGGAAGCTAATGGGCTTCAGTCTTCTCAGTTTTCCCTAAATCTGACTTCTTCACATCAGCAGTTGAAATCCATGTATTTGTAGCTGGACGCTGCCGGTTCTTGGTTCATGTCGCTGTTCCATGTGCTGGATGCTGTGAGAGTGGAATGAAGCCACCATGTTTGGGCGAGCTGGGCTGAGCATGGTCCTGCTCACCTCCAGTCCTGCAGCATGGATGGCATGATGCGGCTGCAGGACCAGATGTGGGAGAAGCAGGGAAGGGTTCAACCAGCTTGTTGTTCATAGAGCTGTTACGCAGGTCAGTTGCCCAGAAAACACATTTTGCCCATCTGGACAGGTCGTTTCATTAGTAGAAGAACTTTATGAAAATCACTAGCAGAGTTGAAGAGAAGATGGGAGATAGATTTCTGCTGGAGCTAGTTTTCCTCAAGGGTTTCATGGAAGTGGTGTCTCTTCAATGTCTTTGTGGCAGTGGAACCTATTGAGACTGGTAAAGACAGAGGGGTTGTGTTGGATTTTTTTGAGACCAGTATTAATCTGCGTAAAAGGAAACTGGAGAATTGTGGTATGTTACTAGCAAAGCTGCATACATTATGCAGACATTTTCAGCACAAAGAAACACTAAAGAAAATCAGTGAAAAGGTGCTAGATTTATATTATTTTTTTTTACTGTAACCTTTTCAATTTGAATATGAAAAGGTGGTTAACATTATGCACTTAATGGATAGAGAAGGTTTGCTCCATTATTGCTGGTGAAACATAAACTGATCCATGTATTTACTAAATTTCTTGCAAGTTGTGCTCTTTCTCCATCATGATTTGAGAATGAAAGCTAAGATAATCGAGCCATTCTTTTAATTTCTCAAGATCAGATGACTTGAAATAGTATTTAACAAAAATAAACTTTTGTTGTAGGCTTTTTTTTTTTTTTTTTTTTGTTATTGTGCCGTTGGCTTTCAAATACTGGCAAAACTACTT
This sequence comes from Microhierax caerulescens, assembly GCA_035590215.1. Classification (NCBI taxonomy): domain Eukaryota; kingdom Metazoa; phylum Chordata; class Aves; order Falconiformes; family Falconidae; genus Microhierax; species Microhierax caerulescens. The sequence continues at coordinate 3,191,591 of JAVJGJ010000001.1, forward strand.
GTCCCACTTGTGGCACATCACACTGTCTATGCTTTTAACAAACTTTCCCCTCTTTGCTGGTTTATTCAGTGTTTTCAGAGCAATATGTTACATTCCCAGCTTTCAAAAGCTTTGGCTTGGAAGCTTGCACTGTTTAAAACTTGAAAATAAGCAATAATCATTCATACATTCATTTGTTTATCTACTTATACCACAGGTTTTTTTACAGATTTATGTCTGAGTAGCTATGTGTGTAACTTGTAGGTATGTATATGCTGCATGTGTTTGAACACTTACTTGTATTGAATGTAGGCTTTTCTGTAAGTACTTGGCATGTGTTTGCCTTTACCAGTTGAAGCAGGGTTAGAGATCTGTCCTGTAAAACAAAAATACCTGTATTTCTGTAAAGCATCTCTATTTCCAATTTATCCACTGAGCTTCTGAAGCTGCACTGTGGACTATGTTATAAATGCAGCAGAGATCTCTTTTGTGTACTGAACATTTAAAAATTTGTGGATGCTTCAAATCATCAAGATTTTGAGGCAGAGGAGTTTTGTCAGTGAGCAAAATAAATTGAACAAAAATTTTGCTTGAGATTACTCTAGTTCTTGATGCCATGGTGCTAAGCAGGAAGTCTGGTAACTTATATACAGAGTTACAATCCTACAATAAAATCAGGGTCTGCAAGTTCTGCCAAGGTTCTTAGTAAATATTCAGCAGAATCTGTCATTTGATGTTGAAGAATGTAAAAGGCAGCAGATGTGCAAAGTTGCAGCAGGTTTTAAAGCTGTAGAGCTGCTTCAATAAAAATAAAATGTTTTAAATCACAACAATATATCATATGCATTTCCTCATGGAACACTTAAATGTAATCATATTAGGGTGTTATGTTTTTATGGTGCTCTGTAACAATATGCATGTGATGCATCATTGTGATGTAAAACATTTTAATCTTAATTTGTTCTTTTATCGTCCTAGTTTTCTTTCTTACTCCCATTTTCCTGATTTCAGTAAAAAAAAGGCAGCTTCTGATATTCCATTTTCTTATTTGTTTGGAAAGCAGTGTACTGGCGAATGGATGCAGGAGTTTTCACATTTACAGGCCTGCTTGTTGAGGTGAGCTCTACTTAATTAATGTAAAACCTGTGAGATTGGAGAGGACTGTCCCATTCTTACCTACAGCCCATGTGAAAGACGTACCAACATACATATGCCATAAATAGATGTTTGTATCAAGTTTAGAACCTAGGTCTGTTCTCCAGGCTGTAGAGTTAAGCATCCGCCGATGTTCAGCCAATATTGAGATAACAAAAAGATAAAGAAATGTTACAAAACTTTGCTGTTCGTTAAGACTTCTTTCTTAACAAAACAGATAGTATTGTCTCAGTGCTTTAAGTAGGTTTGAGCAAGTTGATAGTATCATTCTATTTTCTTATTAACAATTTTATGCTATTATATCATTATACCAATACATACTTATTAACTGTTTATCCATAGGTGTTTCCTGTGATGACAATTTGGTTTCTTCAAGTAATAAGCATATTCTGTTAAATCTTTAGTTTGAGAGATGCAAGGGGATAATCTAGAATTCAGGCTCTCAGAGAAAAAAATCTGGCATAGGCTGAGTTGCTAGTTAGCCAGATGCTTGTGAGTCTTCGGTTTTGGTTTATTCCTGAAGTGTACAGCACCAATTGTAGCCGATACGTGTTGACAAGTGATATTTTCACTTTACAGTTCTGACTAGTTAGATAATTTAAATAAATGGCTAAATGTACCCAAATACCTGGAGTGAGTTTGCCTACCTGCTGCTTTGCTTTGTAAGAGTTGGCCTAAATTGTTCAGTTAATAAAAGTTTTAAAGGTCATCTCTATAAAAGGCTTGGTATAAAATCCTCCAGCTAAGAAACATGTTTGTCACGAATTGGTTTGTAGTGAAAAGAGAATCTTCTCAGTGTTAGACCTTACTCATAGTCTTTTCCAAAATACTTGTTGAGAAGTTATATTTGAGATTGACCTAACCATATAATGATGCCGCCCTGAGGAGCTGTGCAGTCCCCGAGTACAGAAGTTATTTCTTTCATTTTTCTCTTCTTTATATAACCGCTGTGTTTCTACAAATCTCGCATCCAGCTGGCTGCCCTATCCTTTTTATTGTGAACATTTTTCTACACATCTCATAAAAAATAAAAGAAGGTGTATATTTGTTCACTTCTTACGTGACAAGACCCTTGTTCTCTTGAGTCCCTCTCACAAGGGTCACTTCTGGGCCATCTGCTCTTTCCTATATACCATGTCTAAACTATACTGCTAACTGACAGTTATGTGCTCGTGATTCTCAGCAGTTACATACTTCTTGACACCTTTAATGACTCTTCTCTGTTCTCTTTGTCTGCTTGTGTTGACTTTCCCTCTAAATACTTCGCGTGGATGTCTTTCTCCTGGGGACAAGTCAACTGTTCTGCTTATATAGTTGCTATTTAGACTTTCTGTGAATAACCTCGGTGTGACGTTTGATCCTGAACTTCTCAACTGGTACCTTTCTTCTACCTGCAAATCTCATTTGCTATATATGACATTGGCATTTTTTATTACCTTGTGGTCTGAACTTCCTCTCTTGACAATGTAATTTTGCTCTGTTCCTTCTTTGTCTTCCTATTTGCTGCGTGTGAAAGTAGCATTAATTCTTTTCCTGAGTGTCTTAGAGCTTGGCTGGCTTCCAACTGATCAATATGAAACAACTTTTTCTTACTCAAAATCTAAATATGCTGTCTCGTGTTTTTTGCTTTCAGTGTTTTCCTTTCATTTTAGCATAGAACTTAGTTACGTGAGACAAGTGTAGTTTAACAGGAGCTCTTGTGTTGGATGTATTCCTTCAAGATAACTTTAGTCTGCTTTCTTCCAGCTACTGTATCATGTTACTTGGGTGTATAATTTTCTTAAAATCTAATCGTCAAGTTTTTTGGTGTTGTTTTCATTTGTTGATTTAGAAGTCTTAAGTAAACTTCCTGCGATTCATACATGGTATTGCATACGATCCTTCACTTTCTGGATAATAACAAAAAAAAGTCCCTCTGCTGTGGTGGCTGTTCAGAATATCCCTCCGTTACCGAGTCCAGTCTGGAGGTCCTTGGCTTGTTGGCTGCTATAGAGATCTATTAATTAAGAATAAAGTACACATTGCTTCCCGCTTCTACATTCCTCTGTATAAAGCCTCAGGATGCTTGGATCCTGTAGAGGTTATCCTGTGACAGCCTTGTTGGACTTGTGCATGTGCTGCTCACTGGACAGCCCAGGAAGCCTGCTCTGATGCTTCGTGTGGGAACTACTCACAGTTAAGGCTGCTGGGCTGCTTCAGTTTTGACTTTAAATCAATGTTTTCTCCACCTGTTTTCACCCCTGAAGTTTCTTTGCTCAGAATGATCTCTGAATTACTGTTACAGACACCTTCCAGACCCCAGATAAAAAGTGAACGTTTTGTAATCCGCTTTGATTTGTTCCAGTATCAAAGGAAGCTATTTGAGATCCAGTCTGCAAATTCCTCATGACTGCTTTGTGTACTGATTCCTATCCCTTTCAGTGTCTTCTCTAATTTAAAATTCATTCCCAGCTTGCATTTGCATTCAAAGGGTCCATCTGCCTGCCTAAGATGTTCTGCATTCTTAGGTATTTACTTGGGGACTGGTGGGAGCTAGAAGCTGGTGCTTGCTGTGAAAACAAGCCCTTGCCACTCTGCAGTGCAGTAGAAGCTAGAAGCTTTCACCAGGAGCACCAGCCAGTTTGACAAGCAAGGCTCAAGGACAAGGGAACAACTCCCAGGCCATGGTGCTGAGTGATACCCATAGAGCCGAACAGCTACAACAGCTCGAGCACTGAACTTGAGTCGTACCTATATTTGACAGCGTATCAGCCCTCACGTCTGTAGGGCTGGTGCAATGCTCCAGACATGCAATAGTTCCTGCCATCAGATTCCAGGCAAAGAAAGCATGGTTGGGTTTTTTTGTTTGTTTGGTTTTGTTGGTTTTTTTGTTTTTTTTTTTTTTCCTAAATACCAGGTGTTAAAGCATTTTGGAGATTCTTGAATGCAGACAAATTGTTCATCAGTGTGCCGTTGCTGCCTGCAGCTGTAGAACTTGAAAAGATGTGATCAGTTAGGCAAAGAACAGAACTTACTTGGAGGCTTGTGTCTCGGTCAATGCTTTAGCTTCAAACGTGAACTAACGAAAATTGTCTCCTACCAAACCGGTGTTTACATGTTGTGACAAACACAGTTAGATTTCACTGACTGACCAGAGAGCAGCTCTGAAAGGTATTCTGTTTTAAAGCTAATTCTAGCCAAACCTTTACAAAGTGTGAGCAGATTTTCAACACAAGAGCCAACTTTGCCCCAGAAGCCTTTGAGAGTTCTTTACGTCTCCTACTTTGTTTGAAAGTGTATAATTACCTTTTCTGTTAAGACATTTTCCTACCTTAGTGTTTTGTCTACAATAGAGTATCTTAGTAATTTAGGAGTATGCAGAAGTCTGTAGTTTTTTTCAGATGTAATTTAGTATCTCCTTAGTGAGGGAAGTAATTATTAGGAGAACTTTTTGTTGGGATTAGTGTTCCAACTTGGCAGAATTTGTGTTCTCCTTTTAAACAGAAAAGCAGTTTAAGTGCCTTTATGTGCTGGTTTTGGCTGGGATAGAGTTAACGTCTTAGTGGCTTTTGTGTTTTGGCTCTGGTGTGAGAAAAGAGATTCTGCAAGGCTCTGACAAGAATTTCTTTATCATTTAGCTATAAAGGCAAGAGGAATAAGACATCTTTAAGAGTTGTTTTGGAATAGGAATCGAGGATCAAAAAATTTATGGCAGAATATGAAATGGTGATACTTCTGTCAGTGTACCCATACAGTTATTTTTTCATTAAGCTTACCTACAATAGTGGCTTCAGTAGGAATAAAATTTTAGGTATCATTTGTAACTGAGAAATTAGTTTCTTATTGTAATCTGGAATATTGGTTTATGTATATTGACTTTACATTTTGAGGCAACAGGGAAAAAAACAATTTTATTCAGTTCTTACTGTTTGTCTACAACAGGAAGTTATTCATGTGAATACTGGTCCAGAGGAAGTGGACAGTGAACACCTCCCTTATTCTTTTGTGGAAATTGATTTCTTTTGCTCAGTGACAGCCCTTTTTTGTTTTCAAGCTAGATTTCCACCACCACTGAGTTTCTGCTTTGCTCTTGTTGGAAGCACAGTATATTGCTTCTAGAACTTGTCTTATTTTTATTGCTGGTTTTTATCAGCAATGCTTGTGAAAATGCCATGAATCTACTATTAAAGTTACTTCTTTAATTTTATAAACTGGGTAATAAGATGCGCTACGGTTCTGAAATGCATTCAGAGGTTCGGTCAGAGTGGTTCTTTCATGGCTTTAAAATATGAACAATAAGGTGTGTCAATTACTTTTTTTTTTTTTTTCTTTTTTGTGTTTTCTAAGCACTGTAGCTTATTTGAACATTTCAGGAATTCATTTCTGTATGTGGTTGTGTCATTTCTTTTTTTGAAGCATTTTTGGTTTATTTGTTCTGGGTTACACTAAGGAATTTAGGAAACGGTTGAGATTTGATATTCACTATTCCAAAACAGGTTGTGTAGATGTGTGGAAAGGTGATTGCTGTTACGTGCTTTTATTCTAGTAACCATGTCTTTGAAGTATGTTTTTTCAATGTGAATGGCAGTTTTGCAGGCACGAAAGTTGTTGAATCCAGGCATGTGTTTCTGATACCAGAGGCAGTCGCAAGATGATCGGTGTTGTTCCAAGATGTGTGTGGTGAAAGCTGGTTTACTCTGTGTGTGGCTCAGTTGTTGAAACCTGGGGAGAGCTTCAGCAAAATCTCAGAAATGCCAGGCAAAGAGTCATCTCCAGGACGTCGATTGTAGCAGCAGGAATGCTTCGATATGTCTAGTCTGTATTGTAGTTGGAGCTTTTTATGCTCAAGCAACACTGGACACTGGGGCTTTATGATGCTTCTACTGCTGTCATACGTGTGTTATCTCCTGGCCCACTTGCAGAGCAATGTGAGGTGGTGAATGAGAGCCCAAGCAGGGACACTTCTATCCTCCCATAAGGTATGATAATAAGAGTTTGGGTGTAGAGTTGATGTTTCTATTTTACTGTCAGTTCTAGAGCCATTTCAGAAGTACAGTTTGGGAGAAAATTCAGTTTCAGACTTGATGCATCCCAGTCAATTCAAAATTTAAAGATGCACAGAGCCGCTTTTGCATATGTCTGTGCTAACCCCATTTGATGAGGGACAACAGTCATGTTTTCGCCATTAGCAGCCGGGGCTTTTCCATGGGAAACTAGGAACTTCCAGTGGTCTGTTTCTGCTGGAAGGTAGGCAGGTACATACCTGTGGTCATGAGGAAGGTACTTCTCACTGTCAGTGTGCCAGTGTGATCGTACATGCACAGGAGCTCACGGGTATTTTAAAATGTACTCATTTCTGATGGGAACTGTTAGTCCTCTGCCAAGTAAAAAAGTGATAATATTTTTCATCTCGAGAAAGGGGTTTTTCTTTGCTGTTAAGAATATCCATGGTCTGTTGTCACTATCATGCACAAGGATGGTCTGGTTGAGAGAGCAGTGATTCAGCGATAGAGCTGCAGATTCCGGGGGGGAAGGACTTGTCTGCCATTTATTTTTTTTTTTCCACTCCCTTTTCCCTCTCCATCCCTTTGACCTCTCTCCTGCCTATCACTTGCTCCTATTTGACATCATGAAATGATGATCAAGAGCCTTACCTATCTGCCAGTATTTCAGGAAACAAACAGCTGCAGAGCCTACCTGCAGTGCAGAGGCAGGCTGACACAGGTACTGCCTAGCCATAACCTGCAGACATGAAGAAGCAAACCCAAGAGAGTTCTTTTCTCTCCTCATTCTTCGTCCTTGTTCTTCCCCTAGGATAGTTGCTCTGACAGTCAAGGTAGCACATCGTACACATCAAGGTAACCCTCTCTTACTGTGGGACTGGGATGCAGTGCTGCATGCTCAGCTCCCCTGGCTGCTTGCGTTGCTGCCACCTGATGCGTTCCTGGGAACATGTTCTCCCTCCTGCTCGTTTGTGGGTGGTAGAGCTGCAAGTACCAAGCTTTGGTACTTACCATCAGTTTGTCATCAATAGTGTAAGCACCTTTTCAGCTCTGGAGTAGCTGCTGTTGCCTTTCACTTTCTACTACACAAATGAGAGATTTTCCTACAGCTAGCAGCTGTGTGTGCTGCGTGTGTTTCCATCTGCTGGAAGATGACGTTGCAAACTGTCTGACTGTCTAAGTGTCCAGCAGCTGCCCTCTGGACAGTGCTCGGGGTTTGGCAGGTGTTACTTGGAGCGCTCTTAGCTAAAGATACTTCCATGTTTTTCACATTCACAAAGTTAAAACGCTGAATGGCTGTGACATACTGGTGGAGGCTGGGAGGCTGGCATCCCCACCTGGGCATCTGGGATCTGCAGGCAAGCCTTCTTCAGCCTGGACAAGGCCGTACCACAAGAGTATGCCAGTAATCTTGGTGTCCTTGATGCCTTCTCGTGACCAAGCTCAGTGACTAACAAACACTTTGTGTTGATATAGAGAAGATATCTCATTTTTCCTACCTGAATATTCATGAAATGAAGAAACCAATGCTGGCATTTTTCATGCTGGTAAAATGCTGTTTGACTTCCCAAATCTACTAATTATTCTGTTTCAAAGGAACAGAACACGCATCTGTTTCTCTTAAACCATAGTCATCTGTCCATTTCCATTGCGTATCAGTTTGTAACATACTTGGGCAGGGATAATGAGATGGACCAGGACTCTGCCCTTTACTTATCTTGTACTAAATTTCTCTTTTAAGCTCATGGATTTAGTTTTAAAAGCTGTCTCCAAAGTTCAAGGTACATTTTGCAGACTGTTGTTAATTAGATTAGATTGTTAATTAGACTGTTTGCAGACTGTTGTTGTTAAATCCAAATGCAAATAGACTTCGTTTGATTATTTTTATATGTGCAATTTATTAGTAGTAAAAATAATAAAATATTGGAAAAATATTTGCAGCTAGGGTAGATGGGGAGATAAAAGACATCTGAGCAGAAAATTAACTTTGCTTCAAACAGACAGTTTGCAACTCAGTTTTTTCTATCCTAGGAGTAAAAGTTAATACAGTGAATTCACCAAAATATCTTAATTAGAGCTATGGTTATGACTGTGTCTTTAAAGCTAGGCATTGATAAGAATCCATCACTTAGAAATTCAGGGGTTTTTTATTCTTACACATTTGCAAAATTAAGATTGATTTGATCTGCCAGTATGTGACCTTTACGAATCACAACACTACTTTATCACTTGATCCCTTTTCTGAAGAAAAAGTACTTAGATCACACACCTACCATCTATTATCTTGGAATCAATACATTCCTTGTAAAACACTGCTTTCTGGAAGTTGCTGTAAATATAAATGTATAATATGGGAGTAATTTCTTTAGGACAATTGTGAATGTAAGATTTGATAAATATACAACAATTAAAACAAAGCACAATTAGGGTTGAAGAGTCAGATATTATAAAAAAATTATAAGCAGTAGATTTTATTTTGGAAGTTTGGAGATGGAAGTATTTTTTCCAGTGGATATGATAGTTATTTTTATTCTCTAGGTCTCAAATAATGAGTAGTACACAACTGTAAACCATCAGCATCGTGAGTTAGATAAATACACTTTTCAAGCTAAATAAAATTCTTTCTGCATGTGAAAAATCTTCACTTGCCTGTAAGTTTTCAGGTTTTTTTCTCAGTTATTTCCTGAGTCTTCGTTGTTTTTTTTTCTGACTTTATCCAGAAAAATGAGTGTTTTGTAACTGCTATTAATAGTGTTAATATAATATTTAACAATGTTCTTATATATAATCTGATCCAGGTCTATATTCTGTCTTTTTGGAGTATATGTTATGACACTGAAAAAAAGAAAATCACAGTTAACCTACTGTTTGTTCATGTGTTTTGCTTGTGAGAATGACCTCAAGATACCAGCATCAACAAATGTTGGTGGATTGCCACGCTGAGTTATGCAGAAATAGCTGCATAAATGCTGAATCTTAATGAAAGAGCTGTAACTACATTATTGGTACTATTTCTTGTTTTCACTGAGTTCTTCCATCAAAAATTAATTTAAAATAGGTTATCATATTTATGCCTGATTTAAAATACAAATTATGTTTTCCCCTTGCTAAAACACATTTCCACAAGAAGGGGGTAGTCTCAACTTGAGGGATTACACACACTTTTTTTTTTTCCTCCTATTTTTTCCTATTTAATGGTGGGTGTGTGAGAATTAACAAATTCCCTGCAGCGTGCTTTGAGCTCTTACAGAAAATGCCATATTAAACCCAGCACTCTCAGTCTGAGAGACAAGCTCCCTCTGGACTGCCAGGTCCAAGCGTGCTCTGTGGTGTCTTCAGTGCTTCATATCCTTTTTCTTTCCTACCAGTTTCTTGATGATGCCCATTGTCCTACATGAAGTAGCATGCAAGCACACCGAGGGTGTCAGAGAGTGGAGCCAAGCTAATTCCCCACCACCAAAAGAGGCCCTTCTCTGAGCTGTGATGTTTCTTTCGCTCCTCATGCCAGCTCTGGTGTTCAGCACGGTGAAGTGCTTCAGCTCACTGACCCAGTGCAAACATGTTTCTTCCAAGCTGAGGAGCTTCCACATGGAGGGGCAGAAGGAAAGTTTTCTGTAGATTTCCCTAGAATTAAAACATTGTTAACAATAACATTGAAGAACAAGCCATGCAAGAGGGAAGAAAGGTGTTTCTGATCTACTTGCAGTAAGATTAAAATGATGAAACAGCCCATTTTTCAACTGTTTTTTTCTGACCACCTTCTTGCTATTTGTGTATTTTACAGCTCTCCATAGGAGAGAACAGTGTTCTAAGCGAACATGTGAACTTCTATAATTCCTCTTCTGAAAAAACAGGTTTTTTTTTCTCATATACTACCTCTGTGTACTCAAGAAAAATTAACCCAGTAAAACCAACTTGCTTATTTTCTCACTCATCATGATATAGGGCTACTAGACAAAGTCCTGCAAGTATATGGGTTGGGTAGAAGAGCAGTGGATAATATTTTTGGCAGTGGCCTCTTGGTGGTTTAACTTAAGAAATGCCGTGGCATTGTGCTGCAGGGATATTCTAAAATAAAGGTATAAGGACAAATGTACTAGTCAGGTGAAGCATTCGGCTGTTTTAATACCCTGTTCTGCTCAGTGCGCCTATGTGAAAAGGTATGAAGGAATCCCTATTTCTTGAGCTGTAGGAGACAGTGAATTATCTTATCTTCAGTCCCAGTAAATTTTGTGGCCTTGCTATTCATCTCTCATTAGTCTTTAGCACAACTCTCTGTGGGACCTTTCTCCACAGAGAAAAGAGTTATTAATACCCTGTTTTGCTATCATCTGTCTGTTGGTTTGTCTCTAGGAGTATTTTCTCTGTTACACTACAGCAACTTATATTTTTAGAACCTATCTTGCAAAGAACTTTATCAAATGTCATCTTTATCATTCTTGTGTTTACTGATGTAAAACAGATTCTTCTAGAAATGTGAAAGATCTAAAATCATTTTTACAGACACTTGAGTATTCTCCACTACATCAAAGGAGTATTATATATATATCTTGTGTGTGTGTATAGACAGACAAACCATGCCTTTAACATTTCTTGACAATTACTGTTATTCTTTAAAAATCTGAATTTGATCATAGCAATTCAATAAGCTGCGGAGCTACTGTGGAGTCTAGACCTGCACCTCTAGTCCCTGATGCAGTTGTCTGACAGATGTCTCCAGGACATTGTTCTGAAATGTCATCAAATTATTGGGTCAGTGCTGAGAGGGTGGAAGAAAAAGCCTTCCACAGATTCAGTTCAGACTTTCCCATTAGTTGGGCTCTATGCCTGTGCTTTTATTGTAGTTAGATTCTCATAACTTCTTAATATTCTGACATAGTTTTCAGTTTGGAGGGATTAGAAGACAACATCTATGAAACTAGGCATGAAAAATCCTGTGTTCTCTTGCAATTATAATTCCTGTTACTGATCTTTTTTTTTTTTTTTAATATTTCTTTTTTGGCAAGGAGTATCAGTCTTGCTGTATGTAGGGAGGAAGTAGATTTTTCTAAGGTAATATAATCTTAGAATATTTTCTAACATAAACATTGTAAAACATTTGTTGTTTTGCTGATCACAGCATTTTGATTGAAGGAAAAAGTTTTATAACCTTTCAGTTACTTGGAATATTTGGGCCATGCAGCTGGTCTTCAACTCTATTCTCAACAAGCTGGTAGAAAACCTTAAAAGTCATGTTTTACCTCCAATATGACAAACATTAGCTACTCACGGTATTACTCTCTTGAGATTATGATCAAAACTGGATCATTCAGATCATTTGCTTTGCAGGGAAGGTTTGGAGATCACCAAGGAGGAGGCAAACATTCAAGGCCAGCCGAGGAAGCTGCAGATGGGAAGTAGTGAGGGATATTGAATTCAGCAGCTCTGTAAAGCCCTTATACAAAAGACACCTTCGTGATCATCCATTGGGTTCTCTGTCTGTAGCGTATGCCTGAAATCCTTCTTCTCTTTGCCCGAGTTAAATTCAGTGGTTAACAGGGAAACCGGAAGAGTACATGGAGTGGGAAGAGCTGTAGGAAGAGAGGATGCTTGCAGCCCCTTTGCTGTGAGCTTGGCTTTGGGGGTTTGGGGTTGTAGCAAACCTTGACCTGCTATAGAGGATGGGAGGGAAACCCTCCGCTTCCTCCAGCAACTGCTACTGGCTCCCGCTGGGAGAAAAATAGGTGAAGAAAAGTGTATGAATTGATAGAGATTCTGAGACTGGGAGAGACAGGCTTATTTTGGCACATAAAGGTAAATTTTTATACATTTTAAATAGTTTACATTCCCCAAGAGAGTGCTTTAAGCCATAGTTTACATGTTGTATCTTTTACTGAAGGCTGTGATTTGTGATTGTTTTCAGTCTGAAACATGGGTTTCAAAGTTTTACGCACCAATGGAGCTTCACTGACAAGTATTTTTTACGCTAAATAACCTTGCTATTATGTGTTCTTTAGGTAGTTGTTTGTAATGTAACTTCTAAAAAAGGGCAAATTTGTCATAAATCTTAATCTGTGTTGTCTATTAGCTTTGCTTTGTTGCCATGAAAAGTGTATTTGGAAGACTCTTGAGAGGCTCCTGAACAGCTAGGTATGAAAATATTACGGGCTTTGTGTTAGGTGCTTTGGATATTTTCATACAGTACTGTCCAAGAATATTTATTTTTTTTAATAGAATGCACAGCTGCGTGTGGATTGTAAATGATTATGGAAGGCAATTAAATAGCCAGGAAAGAAACAGCTATGGTAATTATAGATAGCTTCCATACAGTATGTTATAAACAATGGTTTTTTCATACCCATCACGAATTCTGAGATTCTGAATAATCGCTCTAAGGTGAGTTGTGAAAGCTTATTTAAAATTGGAATACTGGAATGTAAATCATTCAGCAACCAAGACAAGTTTTTCACAGTGATAGGCTAACTCACAGACATAAGTGTGTGACCTTGAAAACTGTATGTGTAATTTTGTTCCAGACATTGGACTCCTTGCTGTAGTAAGATTCAGCGTGTATGTAAGTATTAGCAGGTTTAGCAGCATACGGTTGCGTATGCATTCCAAAATTTCGTTTGTTACCATTTTTTTATTTAATGCCTGTTTTCCCCTAAGCTTGGACCATAGTGCCCTCTTCCTCCCTCCTCCAATAAAAAATAATGAACAATGTTTTTTACTGCTACCACTAAGGTTTAATGATCTTAGTAAAAAGAGACAAGCAATTAATTTGTTGAAATTCTTCAATGTTTCAGCACACAATTCGAAGTGTGAACATATTAGGAGGAGACAATGGGCATCTGATAAATGACAGCTTCAATATAAATATTTTTTAAGATTTCATGTTGCAACTCTCACTGAAGTTACAAACTTTAAACCAATCAACAATGCAAAGCTTTTATGTAGGTGTTTTCCATTGCTCGTCAGTGTTTTCCAGTTATTAAAAAATTTAAGAATGAACCTTAAACTGAGATGCTTTACTTACTTTTTGCTGCTGACAGTTGTGCATGTTTCCTAGACGTTTCTTTAAAAAAATCCAACAATTGAGATGTAAAAATCTAAAGACTGTATCAAGATTGGTAGTGTATTACAGTAATGTTTCTGTTACATGTACTGGCTGTGTTTTAACAACAAATTATAAATATTTAATTCATTTTTTTCTTAGTGTAGTTTGCATTGGTGCTTGCTGTTACAAGAGGTATAACACAATAAATGTATTGTACGTGGCGGTCATTATACCAACTGGTATTTCTAGTTCACAACTGAGGATAAATTCCTAGCTCTTTGTTTTTGTTTGCCTTTCTTTTTCAATATGCTTTTTCATGAAAATTGCTGGTGGTAGGCAAGTCCAGCAAAACAAAATAAATTCGTGTTCATGAGTACTGGTTATCGGTATTCGTTGCAGTGGCGCAGAAGGACAGGACTCTGAGCTGGACCATAAAACCGGCTGGTAGAAACATATTTAAATACACTGGATTGAATGAAATGCCTCTTCTGCTCTACTGCTCAATTTCCTTCCACACTTCACAAGTAGAAGTGTGAGGAAACCCAAACTTCGACTCTCTTCACAAGGAAGATCATCAAAAACTGTGCAGAGTACGGTGGTGTTACTGGTTGTTACTGGTTAGAGACAAAACATTGGGATAAAGGAGTTAATTACTTCAATTTCCGAGTTAAAAGTCTTGGTCTAAATGAGAACTACTATGCCTGTTGATCTGTTGAATGTCCTCTATATTGACAGGGCCTTATTCTTTTTTGTCTCCTGTTCATAAAGCAGAATAGCTGCAGTACACTGCTGAACGTACAGTGTGAATTTCTGGATGTGCCTCCTGTATGCTGGCTGTCTTCCTCTGTCACAGCCTCTGGGGAGGTATTTTGTCCAGAAGAGGCAGGCTGGCTTCTAAGGCTTCAGTGTTTGTTTAGGATGAGAGAAAACGGCCTCAAGTTGCTCCAGGGCAGGTTCAGACTGGATATTAGGAAAAATTTCTTCACCATAAGGCTTGTCTAGCCTTGGAACTGGCTGCCCAGGGAAGTGGTTGAGTCACTGTCCCTGGAGGTATTTCATAGACACGTAGATGTGGTGGTTAGGGACATGGTTTAGTGGTGGACTTGGCAGCACTAGGTTAGTGGCTGGACTTGATCTTTTCTAACAGAAATGATTCTGTAAGTCTGTGGGTTGTGTGGCTAAAGAGAGCCTGCAGCTGCCTTTTGTGGACTGCAGCTTGTATTATTCCCAACTGTAAGTGCAGGAGCTGCTCTGTTAATTGGTAGGAGAGTAGCCTACTCATCTGAAGTATTCTCGGTGTCTCCCTCTCTGTCATAGAATCGTAGAATATCTCAAGTTGGAGGTGACCCATAAGGGTCATCGAGCCCAACTCCCTGTTCCTCTCAGGACAATATCCAGGCAGCATACCTGTCTGAAGTTAAAAAAAAAAACCCAACCAACACAACCACTTTCCTTTTTTAAGCTTGGGAAGATTGCTCTATTGCTTTGAATATATAGAGTATACATAAATCCTACCACAAAAACAGATACTTGAATTGTTTCTTTTATCAGACGCCTAAGAATAGCTTGTTACTCTACAGTTTTGCAAAGGAGCCTGTGCATTTTTTAGAATCTTTTAATGCCTGACATAATCTAGATCTACACGTAGCATGAATGTAACTTTTCTAGAGATGCAGAGATGGTTATACAAAATGGTCAAGAACTCAGATTGCCTGGATTACTCAGTTTTACATAGCGTGTTTGTAATGGGAGGTTGCAGACATGCAGCATTTGAAAGGTAGGAAGTTTATAACCACTTTTGACTCTGTGCAGTATGCTTCTGACAGTCTGTATAGAATTGAGATGTTTAGGGAGCATTTAAATTAGTAACAGACACTCCTCAGAACAATAAATATCTACTTGTTGTATTTTCTCTCAAGAAGGTATTAAAATTTAGAGCAGATGAGTAAGTGCAAGCTGGTTTTTGTTTTTTTTTTCTTTGTGTGCTTGTTTTTTTTGTGGGGGTGATTTTGTTTTTTTGTTTGTAGTGGGGTTGGGGTTTTTTTTGCTGTTGTTGTTTGTTATTACTTTTGTGAAATGGTTAATTTTCAGCCAGGTTTAGGGAGGTGATTCTGAGTGAAGGACACTTGGGACAAAAAGTTACCCTTCTCAGGACAGAGTGCTCTTGTTCTTTCTGCTGAAGTCTGAGAGAGGAGTTCATTGATCTTTATAATGGAGACATTGAAAAGTCCTTCAGCAAAACCAAGGTGACCAAATCTGACATTTTGTGATAAATCTAAAGTTATTTGGCAAGAAGGAACGAAATGGGGAAGAGATGTCAGGTAACAAACCAGAACCTGCTAGACTTTACATCAACACTAGGGATTAGGAAGAGGAGTGGTTTGTTCCCTGAGGAGGGTGTTTGTGGTTTGGTTTCTTTATGCTTGTTTTTTTTTTTATTTTTTTATGTGAGGGGAAGCATCTCTCATTTTCCCTTAGGTGGTCATCTTCCTTGACCACCAAGGTTTCAGCCAGAGGAAGAAAAGAATGAAACAGATGAGTAAAAATACTTAGATGCTATGCTTTGCTTTATTAACTGGCAGAGGTTTTTTTAGTATCAAAGAATATTCTAGCTTTCTTAATGGTTAGGCACAAACTTGTGGTTGAGTGCAGCAGCCTTCTAATTGGGTGCCTGTTAAGAGTTCAGTGAAAGTTCAAGTTAAAACACTTTTGACCAATCATCTTAATTTGGAAAATGAAGCATTCACTATAATTCAGATCCTCTGCGTATGTATTTAAAATAAGCTTTCTTGGCCAAAGAAATTGTTCTAATTTAAGTGAAGGGAGGAGAAGATTCAAGTAAACAGTAATTAATCCCTTTAAATACTATATTGCATAAGTCTGTCTTACTCTGACAGATACTATTTTCAAAGAAAAGTGCTTATTGTATGTGTATATATTGACAGCATTCCAGTGTACTTGTTAATCACAAGATTAAAGAGGAAGTGGCAGAAAATGTATAGTCTTTTCAAAAAGGCCTGAAGGGGAGGATTCTCAAGTGTTAGTCTTCGGAAAACAGATGATTATACTGCTCCTATTTATTTTTAATAAATGTTTTCTGAGTACCACTGTTTCTGTGCATCAGTACCAGATTGCCTGGTTGCAATACGTATGCTGACATCTGTCTATTTTATAATTAAATATAGGCCTACAGTACACCAAGTATCTGACATAGCTACAGTAAACCTTGAGCGCTGGTACTGTGTGTATAACCGCCGAAACTTGTCATTCCTTTGTGCTCCTATTATTTTTGTACTCTAAGCTAAACAGACTTGACTGCTGCTAAGAAGCTGTCAGGGGATGCATGTCAAACACTAGGTGTATCATGCGATCAGACCAGTGCTGGGATGGAAAAGTCAGTGGTTGGAAGGGGAAAAAGTGACCTTTTTTCTCTCAGCGTTGTCTTTACACTGAAAGGAACAGATGAGTTTCTGAATTATTCACAGTACTGAAAGCTTATAATCGTTAGCAACGGTGGCAGCAGCAGGGTATAGAGACAGGGGTTGGTTTTTTTTGTTAAAATGCCTGATTCTGAAGCTCATCAAAGGATTCATTTCACAAAACTGTCTCTGGGAATTTGGGTATTTAAGGTCTGAGAGTGAGGGTAGTTTCTTCCAAAGGATCAAAAAAGAGAATATTTTCTTCTTACTTTTGTAAGGATCTGCATTGAAATAAAGGTTAATATTAATCACAGGTCTTACACAGTAGTGGAACAAAGAAGCTCCGTGAAAAGGGTTTGCATTTTCAGCAAGTAATCTCTGTGAGTCAATTACAGTGTTAGTAATAAAGCAGGTCTTTTAACCCCGAATATAATGACTAATACCTAAATTACCTATCCATCTAAACAAGTAAACTAATTCCCACAGTAGTAAATGTACTTCAGAGGTAGGCAGTAGGATTGTTTTGTTTATAACTGATGTGTGGTGGAAGGTAAGGCTTTTCTTGATGCCACATAGAGTTTTGCCTGCTTAACATGCAGGCTCTTTATGGTTTCCTTGAAGCAGTTAGCTTTTAACAATACCATGTTTAAAATTCATTTCAGTAGGTCACATTTAATACTATATACACTAAAGTTTCTTCTTTTTTTTTTTTTTTTTTTTTTTTATTGTGAAAGCAACTGATGCTTATTATGTTTTTGGAAATTTAGCACTTGGATGCGGTGTGTAGCAATTATGCCATGATTTGGCATGCATATCCTTAGTGTCCCGTGACAAACCCTCGTCAGTCAGATGCAGTTGCCCAAATGAGAGCTTGTCTGGCAGCATCCATTATTATCATTACTCTCTACTACGTGTTGCTAAAGATAAAGTTTTTGCATATGGAAAGAGTAAGGAAAAAGCCATGGAAAGTGGCAGAACAGCTAATGATCTACAGCTCTTAGGAACCCAAGCTTTTTAAAAATCTTCCAAAGCTTTTTAAGTTCTCTTACTTATTTTTAAAAGCTACTCCTTGTAGATGGGAAGATGTGCTTTATTGATACTGAACCTTCTTAAGATAAAAGGGCACAAGACATAGATAAAGAACTAAAAAATTCTTACTAGTCAAGTTAATGTTTTAACAGTCTGATAGCCTATAGTTATGTAGAAAAGCCTTTTTAATACATTTAATACATTACCCTTTGCATACATTTACTATTAGCCTTTAATACATTTGAAATTGTTAAACAAAACTTCCAAGCACCTGCCCCTTTCTGGTGTTAGGCTCGCCCTTCTAGTGTTCCTCTGGGTTGTGAAGGTAAAGCAAAATGGAGGGGGGGAGATCAGGGGGTGTTTCCACGATGTCACCAGCATTACCTGCCCTCCACCACAGGGATCAAGGTGTTCATGGTGGGGCTGGCTTGACCTTGGTTTGCTTGGGGCTGGTTCTGTATGGTTTATTGTAGCCTGCTTTATTCCTATCAGTTCCCAGCTCAGGTTTTGAAAGTTGCCCCGAAGCCTCCCCTGGCCTCTCAGCTGATGTAAAGGGCTTCCCTCCGCTGCCCAGAGCCTGCCGTGGGGCACCCGAGTTTCCCGCTGGTGTTTTTCTGGGGACAGGCTGGGCAGTAACTGCTCGACCGCCTGGCAACTGTCAGAACCAGCTCAGGTTGAGCCACCCCCCCCAGATCCTGAGAACGCTGTGCTGCCAGGTTGCAGCAAAGCCTCTGGCCTTTCACCAGTGTTGGCAAGGATCACATTTATTGGGCTACTTCATATACAGAAATATAATTAGATTAAAGCTTTCTGAAATCACGAGCACCTGGCTCGTATTTCCTGTCTGAGGGGACTGTGGGGGTCAACACTACCAAACGCACTCAGGTGACTGAGGGAATAGCTGCAGGTCAGAAACTCTTACTTAAACCTGGCTAAAAAGGTCCTTTTTTATTTATTTTTTTTCCCCCCAAAAAAAAAGCAAAGCAAAGTTGATACAAGCAAGAAGCTAATGCTGTGCTGCCTGTTTTCTCCAAACCCTATCAAACTCCTCCTTGTTGCTCTCCTGGCTTCTTGGCGTGCCACACCGAGGCCCAGCTTCAGCAGAAGTGTGGGATGATGCTGCGTGCAGTCAGGTTTGCTTGGTGATGGAGTGCTGGAGCACAGGTTTGCTCCTCTTGCAGGAGTGTTCCAACGAGGGCATCTAAAAAGGAGAGGGAGGGGAAGGGAACGCTGTTACAGTTGCTATTGCATCTTGCTTTTTTAAAAAATAAGAAAAGCTGTTCTGTTCGATATTTTGGAGTTGGTTGTTTTTTTGCCCCTGCTTTTCCCCTAAGGTTTAAACTTAATTTCTTGTAAGCATCTTCCAAATCCAGTTTGGTCACTAGAGAGAACATAAAACTCCCTCAAAAGACTCCCAAGTATTTTTTTTCATGCAGCCACAGAAAAAAAAATCCCCAGCCAAGTCTAGAATTTTATCACCAGGATTTTGGCAAACTATACTTTGGGAATCTGAACTATGGCTCGTTTCACGAAGCCAACCTGCGTAATGCTTGTATGGATAAGGCATTCAGAAACGAAGCATGACAGATTGCTGTACAAGAAAACTGTATTGTGTCCTGGCACAGGCGTGGTGCGTGCCGAGCTGGTATGCTTAAGCTTTCAGGACTGACATCCTAGTGAGGTACGATACTACTTTATTAGTTCCTTGTATTGCAGCTGTTACTGAATCACTGTGACAATCTTTAATTCAACAATTGTGCAGGAGAGTTGGTGAGTGCCCTTTAAATCAGAGCTGTGTACCAGCTGGTAGTGGTTTTGTTGTTGTGAAATGTAACTAAATGATTAAATAGGAGGTGGAAGGTGCAGCCTGGCAGCAATGTTTTTGACTTGCTGATAGACAATACTCTCTGAGGCAGCAGTTCCCGATAAATCTGGCACCTGTGCCAAAAGCTACCCGTTTCTCCTTTAGGTACACAGGAACATAACAGCAAAGGCAATACAGAGCAATACATAGTTAGCAGTATTTCGGTATTAGTGACGCTGGCTTTGTTTCCATAATAAATTTCATTGTAATTGAATAAAAAGATAAAAGGATTTGGGAGGCAATTACAGTTTTGTGTTTCTGTAGTTTCGAAGTCCCAAACCAGCATAGAATTTTTCTCCACAATGGTGTTTTGCACATTTGACTAATTGCTTTGTCACCTGAATTTAAAAATTCCCACCCTTGTTTACTTGAGATGGGGGAGATTCCCCTGTTATTGTTTTTTGTCAGCGGATGGGGAACAGAGTTTATTCAAAAAACTGAATTTACATAGTTATAATAACATTCCTGCCTTGCCCCTTCTTCCAGTACTTCCTGTTATCTTGGTTTGGTCAGTGTTACCATAAATAACTCATTACTGTGAAGAGATAAATTATCAGCATTGAAGTGTTTTGGAATATACAATTGCTGAAGGGGGTAAAGGGGTCAGATTCATGACATGAATTTCCCAAGCTGGCTTGAGCGAACTGTGTAGCGGGTTTTGTTACTTTACAAGTCATCTTCTTTTGAATCTAATAATACTTTCCCTGCAGCATTTCCTTCATAGGTGTTTTTTTTTAAATATATTTTTGTATTTCTATATGCATATATATAACATTTATTTTTATATTCATATCTATTTATGGGCACACATATACATTTCAGTATCTTTGTAATGTTCAATTGAGCTTTTTAAGCATTAGGGAAGCAAGGCCTGCGTATCAGTTAAGATCTGATGGCTATGTGTCTAGTCAGGCCATGGAGCTATAAAATGTCTCCTCACCTTTCTAATCTCTCTTTTACCTGCTGTGCTCTCGTCTCTATCACTTATGTTTCAAACTCTGTGCAAGTCTGTATTTCTGTATTACAGCTGTGCTTGGCATTTGTGGGTTTGTTTGGGTGGGGTTTTTTTTTTGGTTTTTTTTTTTTTTCTTCGTACTGCTTGCTGTCTGTGTGTGAGTATTCTTTGATTACATATAGTTACATTCAGTTATATGGGGATCTTCCCTGACTTTAAGGAATACTAAGATTTCCTTTATACCTCCTGTTACCCATATGAGAGACAAACTCCCCAAATTAAATCTCTTTCTTTCTGACACCTCCTTCTTGGAAACCCTAGTTAACTTATACACACACACACGCGAATTGTGTCACTAATCCTGCGCAACAGCTCCGTGCAGCACAGCAAGGCAGTCTGTGCATGAATTGGAGGTGTGGAGTTAGCCCATTCATTGTTCCCAGCTGAATAAGACCCCCCCAGAAGATGAGTATGTCCAGAAATGATAGCTGAGCGGTGTGAACCCCTTCATTCACCCTGCTGGGTGTGCTCATCCTTTCACCTGGATGCGTTAAAAGCTATGATATTCATCAGACTGGCTCCAGTCTCAGGGCTTATCTACATCAGTGGTTTTAAAAAGTGCACTCTTCTGTCAGCATCACTGCGTCTGCATGATAAATTTTGCTAGCTTAAGCTATGGCTTCTACTAAATTCAACTGTGTTGGCAAAACTTTTCAGTACAGAGCGGATCTCTTGGTACTGTGCATTGTGTTCCTCAGCTGTGCAAATAGAGATGAGTTTCTGATGCCACCAAGTTCAGGTACGAGTGCTGGGTGTTTTCTCCCTTTTCTGATGCCTGAATTTCTTCAGTCCTGGCCCATCCCTTAGGAGTAGGAGAGAATGATCAGAATTTTCCTAAAAGTTTAAATGGTTTTGAATGTAGCTAATGCAGTTGAAGGAACTTCTCAGACATTGTACGGCACTACCAGGCCCTTCACTTTAAAGTGGACGTGAGCCCCTCCATTGTGTTGACGAAGAAACCTTCCAGATCCTGCCTTCTGATGAATCTCATGCCCTCTTTCTGTTCCCACCAAAAATAGCTCAAGTAGCAAGACAAATCAGGAAAAAGTTAATGCTTGGAAGAGCCTGTACTGGAATGATATTTGTGTCTTTAACTACAGAACAAGAAAATGACAAATAATTTCAGATTAGGTGTAAGGCCATGCAAATAATGAATTAGTGATACTTGCCACTCTGTTTCATATTAAAACAGAATTGGAAAGACTTGAAACAGGATGGAAAGTAAACTACCTGCTTATCCATCTAGGTAGTCCATATGGACTTGTCTGAGGCATCTTGACTGTCACCATGGGAAAGACGCCCTTCCTTGTTCTGCTTGTGCTTTTCCTGTCCTGTAAATGAGCTGAAGTCTGTAGTGTTTCTGGCTTTCAAGTCTTGCACCTGTGCTTGCTAAACTGACTTGGTAAGAAATTACCTATACCTCAGCTGAGGTGTAATTGAACTCTGAAGTTTCTATGCAAATTCATATTTGATCAAAAAGGATTTAGTTGATAATTGTTAAAAGTTTTTATTGTTCAGTTATAGTTAATTGTCCATGTGTTTGGACTCCAACTTTCCATTTAATTTATTAAGAGATTTTTTTTATAGGATAAAAATTTCCTGTCCTTTAAAGATCACTTTTGTAACTGTTGCTGAAATGAATTGTTACTTCAGTTAGAAAGATTTTTAATCAATGATGGTACTAAGAAATTCTGAGCATTATCTTAAGCGGGAATTAAAAAGCTTTAAAGAAGCAACTTCCCTCTGAAAGCATGATGTGAAGCTGCTCAACGCTTACTGTAGAAGCTTGTGCTTCTGCAAAATTGGGATCTTCTGGCAATGAAGTATCTTTTTTAGTAGTCGAGACTGTTTTTTCTCAGATGTGAGCACAGTGGAGCAGGTGCCGTCATCGGGCTCTGCCAGCAGCAGCTGTGCTGCATCCTCACAATAGAAATTTGGCAGCATGTGGAAGCACAGCTGGGTGCCTTACCTGCAGGTAACACACCAGTGGAAGAGGAGGTCAGCAGGAGGTAGTTCTTTGTCCGACTTCCCCAGCTTCTTGAAGGAGGCTTTGCATTATTAAAAGTTGATTGTTTGTTAAGTACTGTTACCAGAGAGGGTCTCGGTTGGTAGTCAGGTAGGGTGATGCCAGAGTAGGCTGTGTGGGCACTTTCAGAGAGAAACATTGTCCTTTGAAGAAAATGCGAAGTACTGTGGGAAATGTTGTGTTTCAGAGTTAGCCAAAGACCTTACTTTAAAATAATGCGTTAATCTTTTGTTTGTCCTAATCAAAGCCTTAGTTCTGTTGAAATTGGAGACAAAACCTGGGAGGTAGGAGTGGGGTGGAGTGATCACAGGACAAAATGTTTTTGAATGACCTTTAAGGTAAGGCTAAATATCTGATGCTATGAAAGGGATGGTCTGAAAGAGAGTTAGAACAGGGATTACAGAGAGGAGGTGATCCAGCAGGGCAAACAACCTCCAGCCTTTACTGTCTGCTGATGTTGGACAGTGCTGAAGAACAGACAATTAGAGGTTGTGACAAGAGGACACAGCTTGTGCAGAGAGGGAGGCACAGGAACCTGGGGAGTACAGAGGAAGAGGTAACAGCTGATGCAGTCTGAATAGATGGGATAGTTAAATACAGTAGTAGGGATTGCTAATCAAATTAAACAGTGCTTTGCTATATGTTATGTAGGCATTAGCTAATACATTTTCACACTAGTGTGTTAGGAGTGGTAAATGAATGTTGTGACAGTATGAGTGTACAGTACATCTCATGTTTCTGTGGGGATTCTTCATTGTGTTTGGGACTGTTCTTGTTTGTGTGCATTAGATTTGTGCTATTCTGAGAAGAAAAGTCAGGGTGAAGGCAAGGGGATAAGTCTGAACAAAATCAGAGTTCCTGAGCGTAATAAAAAGGGCAGCATACCTTACACTTCTTACTAGTCATTCTCTGTTGAGATGAATCACTAAGTAATTGTCTGGGTTTCAAGGCTGCAAGAGTATCCCAGTTATAATGTGAGTGGGACTGAAAAATTGGTTACCTGTCAGATCATCGTGGAAAGAAAAATCCTGTGAATGTCTCCTGTTCTTGTGGAATTTCAGCTTTTACTATGAGAAGCTGTACATGGAAACCAAGGCTGTTGGTGCGTGTGTATCCCATGCCGTGTGACCACAGCAATTGCTTCAGCACCTGCCCTGCATAATGCTTTCATCCCTCTCCTGTCTGTCCCCAATGACACCCTCATGGTGGTTTTTTCAGCTCCTCCTTTCATTTCCAGACACTTTCACTATGAGATTTTCAGCGTAGTCTTGTGACTGTATGCCCAGCTCTTGCATGTCACATGTGATATACTTCATTTCCCTTATAGTGATTTGAGAGATGTATTATTTTTGAAACCTCACTACTGTCAAATTGTTTGAAATTAACTCTGAGTTGTTGAAGGGGGAGTGGAATGATTGACAGCCTGTTCAGATGGTGGAGCTGACATACTGATGATGGCTTTGTTCTCCACACGGGAATGCAGAAACCATTGTGCCATGCTCTCTGCTTGGGGACTTGGGGGGTGTTGCACCTTTGCTGATGTTTGTGGCTTGTTACATGTTGTTCCTGTGGAAGAGCTCTGAGCAGGTGCAAAAGTAAATTTGGGAGATACCATTCAAGAAGGAATTATACTCGTGTGAATCAGGAGATTGTTGAGATAGGCTGTGTAAGAACATGGGGCAGGGAATGATGCATAAAAGGGAGGGAAGGAGATTTTGGCATAAAGGATTATTTTCAAGTTTAAAGGAGTGGAGGAAAATATTTAGGCCTTTTTTAGCTGCTGCTGAATAATGAATTACCTTGTGCTGACTCTTGGAGTTTATTACTTTGCTCTGAAGTAAATAAGGACAAAGGTTTTCCCTTCTGGAGTTTTCTTTGTTCTCTTCCTCTGCTTATTTTTTCCTCTTAAACTCTTTTTTTCTAGGCTTGCTGGGTCACTTCTCCCAAGTGTCGCCATACTGAGTGCTAGTGATTCTGTCTCCCTCCACTTTCTTTCTGGAGCTCATTTTCATGTTCATTTTTTCTTTATACCATATTTCTGCTCTCTTAAGTTCCTTTGCCTCTCGATCTTTTCATTACTCGCCCTCATTCTTTCTACAGGAGCACAGCACACTATTTCACTCTTTCAGTCTTTGTGTTCTCTTTCTCACTTATCTCCCTCGGCCTTTCTTCAAGATAAAACACATCTTATTCAAATCCACCAAATTAGAGGCAGACATTTCCTCTCAAGATCACAGTTCATACAGTTCCTGCAAATTGTTCTTCCCAAGGAGGAACAGAAATTGTCAGTGTAGTCCTGTACTGAGTTCCTCTGAAGAAGCTGTTCTTATTCACAGAGCAGTTTATCCTGTGTCTTGGCCCTCCCTCCTTGCAAGTTTTGTTTTTCTGCAGGGCCTGCTTGGCAACTTAATAGCCAGCACAGCCCCAGGCTGTATGTGTGCATAGCCAATTTACAGCTATTTTCAGTTTTCTTTTCTGAAGGTTTGCAGCCTTGCTGTGTGGAGGGCTTCCAGCAAGCCGAAATAGCTGGAGCTCCATCTCAAACGTTGCTGTACAGCCTTCGTACCTCACAGCGAAACGGCACCCGGAGATGTACTCCTCCTACTCCCATCCTTACGGAGTGCGCCATCTCTTTCTGCATATGAAGGAAGGGATGGGGTGTTCTTCCCCACCCTCCCCGGGGTTTCAATTTTAAGTAGTTGCAGCAAAATTGTTACACAAACATCAACCTCTATGACTAACCAGGACCTCACAGAACTCTTTATCTTGCTTGTTTTCCTGACTCTTATTGCAAGAAACTTCTATAATGAACATAGAGTTCAGTTATTTATTGCTTATTCTGTTTTCTAATTAAGTTGAGATTTCTAGATGGACTATGTAAAGTAACTATTAAGATTACATCCTGTAGTGACGGTGGGATATGAGTGTTCTCTTCCCCAGAGTGATGCAGAAAAATGCCTGAAGAATACGTGATATATTTTTACTGGTCTTCCTTTTCCTCCTCCCTTCACACACACA
Source organism: Microhierax caerulescens (assembly GCA_035590215.1). Lineage (NCBI taxonomy): Eukaryota > Metazoa > Chordata > Aves > Falconiformes > Falconidae > Microhierax > Microhierax caerulescens. The sequence continues at coordinate 3,217,114 of JAVJGJ010000001.1, forward strand.
CACACACACCCCTACCCACCCTTCATTTGCAATTTAATTCTAAAATGTAGGGTTAGTTAGTGACTTAAGGAGGCTTTTTTAAAATTTTAGTTTGTGAACTGCCTGTCTGACAGGTCATCTGTTTCCCACTCCCCCTTAAAAATGCTGACTTCAGATGCATCCTCTCTAGTTTCTGTGCTGGAAGACAGCCTTTTAATATTAAGAAGTGAGTTTCTAGATATGATGACCTGAAATGTCCATGTATTAAGAGTCATCAGTTTGACTAATGGCACACCGTGGCTACAGATCATCCTAAGCACCTCTTCAAAGTGTCATTTTTCCAGCTCAGTTGATTTCTGACATATCTCACTTTATCAGCCATTGAAGTGGAAATTTCATCACTCTTTTATGCCTTTTGAGTTTTTCTTAGTATTTGTTTGTAATAGGTTTTATGGGTGATTAGCTGTGTGAATTGTGAGTATTTTTTGTGGACAGGAGATTTTCTTAATTTCTGCATATTGAATTTAGGATTTTTAATCTGCTTGTTACATGTACCAGCTGAATTTGCTTTGTTCTTTTGCTGTTAAGGGGCATGCAAGAGCTACACCTAGTGCAAATTGTAACTAATGTAATATTTGATTGCTAAAAAATTCCAGATTAGGAGGAAGTTACTATTAAATCGAAATGGTGATACTTGCAGTAATGTTTCATTGAACGCGTATTGAGCAGCACTACTTACACCTTATTTTCAGCAACTGTTGTCAGTGCTGAGAATAGGCACTGTCTTGACTTGCAGCCCATAAAATTTTCGGCTCTGATTTTAGACAGGAGTTCAAACCTGCTTCTTCTCCCAAAGGTCTTAGGATTCTGCCTGCATTTGTGGCAGTGTGTCATGAAAGGAAATTTGTTCCCAAATTAATCAAGCATTCAGACTGCCTTTGTATTTAAGGATCAGCGAGGAAGAAACAATTATTCTTAATTCATAATAATGGTAATTAATAATAAAAATCATAGTAACTAAATAATAATCAGGCTTTTGAATGCAACTGGGAACACTGTCATTCTTAGGAATGCCTAAATTGTTAGACTCAAGTGTTGGAGGGAAGGTTAATATCCAAGTTCCTTCCCTGGCTAAGCTCTGCTGGCCTTGGGGAGGGAAGAAGGGCTCTGCTTTGAGCAGCACGCTGCCTTCTGTACGGTTCCTTCTTGTGAGACGGTAGGAGAGGTCTTGTTTGGCCTTCCCTATAACAGTATTTTGTACTCTGTTACTGTTCTTCTGTAAAGACAACTACAACTTTTATCCTCTCATTTTGGAAACCTTTTCTGTTCCAGTGCTGTATATATTAAAATAATGATTTTTTTTTTTATTATTGTTTGCAGAAGTAGTTCCGTTTTTGCTTTGTCTGTTTTAAGATGTCTAAAATGGATATACAGATTGAAAAGGAAAATAATACACACTACAGTAGATCCATAAATCGACCCAAGCAGGCACACAATCTTTTCTATACAATTATGTCTTTGTTTTGGTAACAAACATCTTTTATTTCTTACCTTTTTACTGCTTCATGCCTATGTGGCTTTTTAGGTATCAAAGGGCATAAAATATTGAGGTATATTTAGACTTCTTTATCAGTTACCTTGGCATTCACTGAACCTTGTTTAATGTGGAAAGAAGGTTCTCCGAGTGAGAGATGAGGAGGGAGCGCTGTGTACACTTGGCAGGATTGCTATCCTGTTACCAAACTGCGATAACCCTTCGGGGAACTCAGAGTTGGATCTGCTGAAATTAAATGCAGTATCTTCCGTAACAGTTTAAAAGGCCTGCAAGCATGCTAAACTTGTAGCTGGGTGGTTTAGATAATACTCTGTAGCATGACCCTAAAGCCTCATTTACATCTTGGCAATTAAAATATATACCACATTTTATGTCTGTTGTACTTTTTCTATATGGCAGTGTAGGGCATTAGTGTTGAGGATTTTTTTTTTATTTTAAAAAAGGTAAGTAGCTGTGGGTTGGTTTTTTTTCTTTTCGCTACAGTGACTTTATTTCACGTTGCAATAGGTGATTAAAAGGAACTGCTGAAAGGCTGTCCTGGGGAATTTTAAATGCAGTGTAAAACTTCTACTGCTGCATCAGTCAGCTTTGGCTGTATCTGAGGCTTCAGTCATCGAAGTTCCCACAGTGGCTTTGACCCTTGTGTGTGAATATGCCTTGTGCTCTCTTTTGGTGTTTACACTTGGGCTCTACGACACTTAGAGTAAAAGAAAGAATTTCAATAATTTACATGTTTTAATTAATATCTGTACATACCTTACCTGGCTTTGTAATTAAATATTGTGCTAAACTTGTTAATGGCGACAGAGGTCTTCAAAGTAACCTGACACATAAGGGAATGAGCTATGTGGTCCCAATGACCTGGTCGTGTACGAGAAATGCTTCTCTGGTTCTCCTGCTTCCCTGCTAAATTAAGTTCAAAGAAGTAATGTAGGTATGACTTCAAAAATGGGCATCTCCTCTTTACAGTTTAAACTGTTTTTAAAATTTGGGGTGATACTGGGAAAGTACAGTCTGACTAAGGCTGCCGTCAGCCAAGGTACGTACACAAATGGGATGGCCATGACTATGTAAGAGCTGTCATGTCAGTCTGTTGATGAGTGTACACTCTCCTGTTTAATCCAGCCAGGAGCCTGTGATGTTGGACAGATCACTGAAAAGGTCACGGGAGATCCTGATGCTCAGTGACACAGATGAGCATCCTCAGTTTTTATACTTCAAAAAGCATTAGACAGAAACTTGAGGTAGTGGCACGCAGAAGTGAAATCTTTTTCGATTTTCTTCATTATATGCAGGCCGTTTCACGTTAGTGTTGTGATACAACACGTAACATTTTTTAGCATGGCTATTTTGGTATCCTTTTGTGAGGGGATTTACAATAGCTTTGTAAATATTGCTCTATGAAAATTCATTCATTTAATTGGATTGAAGCTGTTCGATGGACCATATATATTGGCGTATGGGTAAAAATTACTTGAAGATGAAGACAAGTGTTTTTGTAACATGTCACAAAATAAATTTAATTTTATTTGGTTTAAAATTTTAATCTGGTTTGACAAACCAGTTGCACTTCCCTTGAGTTTGTGCTGTGCTCATTACCGGTATTTCATCTCAGCTTCAAAGGCATAGTAAAAAGAAGCTAGTCTGTGCGTTCAGGTAACTCCCACTGGGATGCAGCTTTTATATTACCGGAAACAGAGAAGAAAAAATGAAATATGTTTAAGTTTGTGCAACAGTGGTTCATTCAAATATGAACGTTTGACTGGGAAAACTTGTTAATATTTTAACTACAGTGATCTTTATAAAAAAAGAGCTGAGCAGAGGCAGTAACTGACAGTTGGGGGTTTTCTTCTTAAAACAGTTTTATCAATAACTGAAAATATTTCTCTGAAGTTGGGAGTGAAGGGTGTTTTTTTAAAAAAAAAAAAAAAATGAAGGTGTGTGGTGTAGGAATTCATGATGGGACAAGTAAGTCCTGCACAGTCCTGAGACTGCAAAACATCGTACTGCAGTAATGAGGCTTATGGTTCAGGTCTTGTAAAGCACTCTGCAAGTCTCCCTCTGACTTGTCTTTGCTGGCTCACTACTTAAATGTTAACACGGGTGTCTGTTTCTGTATTCTGCAAATAATATTTGTGTTCTCTCTTTCTGTTTGTGTTCTGATCATGGTAGAGAAGGTTTATTTGTAGACAGATAGTTGAGACAGCTTTTATTCTGTCTCCTTTTCTCAGGTTTGTGTAGTAATTCACTGATGGAATAATTTCAAATGCATGAGCCTGAGGATGTTAAGTGTTTCCTAAGACTTGCTGAGAGATACTATTAATTTTTTAAGTTAAACATTACTGCAAGTAAACAGGTTTTTTGTTTAATGACGGATTCAAAAAGATCAGGTTCTTCAATCTTACAGGATTCCTTTTTTTCTTCCCAAAAATGCCCACAAAAAAACCCAGTAGTTTTCATTATTGTGGCAGTGTAATCACTGTTAAAGGGTCTCCATAATGCAGTGTGATTAAACAGCTTGTATTTTTTTAACCTTTTCATTCTTTGCCTGGAGAGGCAATAGATAACCCAGAATACTGCCTTTTGAAGTTTTATTGAATTCATTGACTTCTGTGGGAAGCAGGTCAGTACATCCTCATGCTACAGCATAGGTTAAGTCTTTGAGGATTTTACCTTGGTCTAGTAACTAAGTATTGTGTAAAGAAGGGTTTGGGTTTTTTGTTTGTTTGTTTTGTTTTTGTTTTGTTTGGTTGGTCGTTTTTTACATTATAAAGGAGCTTGGGGGAAAATAAAAATAATTTCATCTCTGATGGTGAATCGTGCATATGAGTTTTCACATAGCACAATTTAGAGGCATTAGGAATTGGCGGCCTTTTAAAATCTTAAAACACATAGATGGAAGGGGAGATATGCTTCCATATGAAGTTTTTACACTGCGAAAGAATACCTCTGTGTGTCTATTAATAAAGATTTTAAAAATCTTTACTAAGTTTACTGTTAATGAAACACAAAGTTTATAAAATATCTAGAAAATTGTTTTTACGTGGAAAGAATTTGCATTCATTAGTTATCAAATATTTTTAAATCTGAGTGTTTCATATATATGAAAAATGTGCTACATGGGCACAAAGTCATAAATTTAACAAACTATTCTGTTTTAAAACTTTGGTTTATCTGATCATATACAAATATTTCCATTTCTTTTTAATCACTGAATATTTGAAATAACAATAAATATAGAAGAGAGTTAGCTTAAATGGAAGGCTTTGTAGCTTTGTCTTGATTCACACAAGTCAAGAAATGCAAGGGCTTTTTGGAGAATTTCAAAACAAAGACCGGTTGCTATTCACAAACTTGAATTACAGTTCTGTAGTAAATAAAATACTCTCTAAAAATCTACTGACAGGAAAAAAATACTCTCTAAAAATCTAGTGACATCTGGGAGTAACAATGAAGTAGTTTGATATTAAATGTTTAAATAGCTGAAGAGTTCTAAAGCAACCTTGGTTTTGCTGAACAGTATGCAAATGGAGTTGGCTCTTGCTTTGTGGTATGTGATGTAAACTGTCGGTTTAATTCTCCATCGCAAAGGACTTGACTTACAGTACTTCAGAAAACAATCAGTTGTGCTATTTAAGTACTTTAAATTGAGGAGAGCACCCGGGAGAAAGTTATTGAGAGAAAGGAGAGAACCCTTATATATAAGGTGTTCAACAAGAAATATCAAGGCCACGGTTAACAGGTACAGTTGTGAAGTATTAAAATCATCCAGACTGATCTTCATTTAGATGTTTTGTCAGCTGTTTAAAGATACAAATTATATTCTTTATTTTATTTTATCACTTTAAAGAACAAAAGCAAAATTTCCAAACTTTTTATTCTCACAAATGCACTTATTTTGGTTAAATGTGCAGGACCCAAGAAATGAAACTGAGGAGCCTTGCTTTGAAAGCAATGTGGAATGAAATAGTAAAGAAAAATAAATAGTAATAGAAATCAGATTCTTACTGTAGTATTCCTTAAAAACTTGAAGAAAGGAAAACCTATTTCTGAGTGTCATTTACAAATCAAATAGCTACTTGCTTTCTAGCACAAGTTATAAAGAATATGCTGACATGGAGCAGTCTTCCTGCATATCACCTATAATGTTTTTGTAACTTGCTGTGAAATTACGTGTATATGTTCTTGATGAGAACAATTTTCTTAGAATAGATATGACAGTACAAATTTGTAGAAGTCTGTAAATAAAAATCAGAAGTTTTTGACAAGCAGAAGGAAGTCAGACTTGCCCTTATAAGCCTGCATCATTCTACGAAAAAGGGAAAACTTATCTACAGATATACTTTCTTAAAGATAATAAGATACGTTTGTTTTTTTTTTCTCGCCCAGTTCTCAGTCTGCTTTTGACCTTCTAATCTGTTGTATAAAAATGAGAAGTATTATGTTGTTGTTCACAAGAACTTTTTTGCTGTTGTTTTTGATCAGGGTAGCTCGTACATGAAACACTGAGAAGTCTTGCAAATGTTACAGAAGTGCATCTCGCCCATCCTTGATCATATTTTCCTTTCTCTTCCAGTTAGGAAGCAATCACAGCAATCAGAGAACATTGTGACACATCAGCCCTTGTCTTTCTGATTTTGTTATAGGTGAATGTAAGCTGAATGTAGAGAAGACTTCCAAATAAGCTGGACTGATGTGCACAGAGAAGGAATGAAGTATGGATGTGAAGGAACGTAGGCCTTATTGCTCCCTGACAAAGAGCAGACGGGACAAGGAACGGCGCTATACAAATTCTTCTGCAGAAAATGAGGAGTGCAGAGTGCCTACACAGAAGTCTTACAGCTCCAGCGAAACCTTGAAAGCTTTTGATCATGATTCCTCTAGGTTGCTGTATGGAAACCGGGTAAAAGATTTGGTCCACAGAGAAGCAGATGAATATACCAGACAAGGTAGGTAAGGTGTTTTAATTAAGAGTGTATAATCCATTAGTACCAAGTAACAAGGCATTATTGCTGTGGGAAGAGTATGTTGTTACAACAGTTCCATCATTTTTGGTAACACTCTACACACATGGTACGCTTCACTTGTATCTTCCTAGAGTGTTTTACAAAGGTGGGAAGGCATTGTGTACCATCTTTGAAAAAAGTAATACATGACGCACAGGAAAGTTGAGTAAATGGCCCGTGTTGGGCAATGGGTCAGTGACAGCATTGCAGACTCAAGTGTGAAGTATTCAGGCCTTACACCTTAAAAACTAGACCCCCAGCATAAATTCAGCTCATTAACAGATTACCTAAAAGTTTGACACTCCAATATACCTAAAATGTAAATAGCATCATAATGAATGAAAATAAACAAATACAAGTTTTCCAAGAGGGTTTGGGAAACCATAGCATGTGTGGATGAGCAGACAAATAATAGGCCAACTCAGTGCCTTTATCTTTTAGCTCAAAAAGGCAGTAACAGAGCATTATACAGTGAGTAAGGTGAATTAGTTCATGATTAATGTATATGGGTTTGTTGGGGGATTTTTTAGTGGATGCATGTGATATCTAACCAGATGCTAATAGGTTGCTAGAACTGACCGTTAAATTTCTGAATCCAGAGCCAGAGAGACGTGAGAGATCTAAATTTCCATGGACATGCTCAAAACCTGACCAGGTATGGTCCTGGGCAACTTGCTGTAGCTGACAGTACTTAAGCAGAGGGTTTGGGTGAGATGATTTCAAGAGGTCCCTTTGGACCTCAGTGATTCTGGGAGATTGCACTTGGCTCCAGTTAGAGTTAATCACTTATGCATCACTTTTGGATTCAGAACTGTAGTCTCTGGAATTGACACTTTTATGTTTCCATGACTAAGCTACTTAATGTAAGGAGAGGGAAAAAAAAACAATTATTAAACATGTGGAGTACTGCAGCCCAGCTATCTAAAAGGATAAAGCTAGACCAAGAACTGTGCTAACCTGTGCCTCAGTGTTCTGTATAAAGCTATCTCCTCTTGTATGAGGAAACAAGAGTAAGATTTAGGGATAGCAAAAGAAAGCTTCGTCCTTGTGAGGAAGTCCGTAGTTTTAGTTTTAGAAATGTTTAAAAATACTTTCCCCATTTGTGTTTTTTCTTTGTTCCAAGTAAAATAATATTACATTAGAAATAGAGCTGAGCAGATGGTGTTGACTTTTTTTGCCTACAAATGTTTGCAAAGTAAATAAAAATATTTTCTTAGGCTCACTTAACTGAGGCTTGTTGCTACTGTAGTCTGCTTTCTGCTGTGTATTTTTGGTTTCTGTGATTTGTTGAAATTTCAGGTCGTCACTATCTAGTTTTTAAGTCATTAGTTACCTTGATCTCATTACTTTAATGAGGTAAAATCAAAAGGAAGTTTTCTAAGACTTGTACTGTAGACACTTTCTTAGCACTAGTGAGATAACTGTATCAAAATAGGTACCATTTAATTAGTTAATAAACTATTGTCTGAATAGAGTATTACTGTTTTTAAATAGCAGTAACACAATGGAAGAAGTTACATAGTCTGGCAGGTCATGTATGATGATGTCCCAAGGCTTGGGATTTTTTCTCTTAAGTTTCCTCAGAAAAGCACATAGTATTTAGCTAATACTTATTGCCCAATAAGCAATAAATTAGGTCTATAGACCTAAAATGGTAGTCTGGGATGTGTAGTGTTGTCTTCACCTTTCAGTGGCCTTAGCGTTGTCATCTGTGCACATTGATTTTTTTTTTTTTTTTTTTTTTTTTTTCCTCGTTGTCCTTTCAATTCGTTTTGTATGGCTTATTGGTTTCCTCTAATGTGTGCTGGTTTAGCACCTTTGGGGACTACCTGCAGGTTTGATAGTGTCAGGTTATAAAGGGCTTGTTTTGCAATCTTAGATAGTGTGTTCCTTTGATTCAGCTTTGACTGAGAGAATTTACTGCTTCTGGCATTGGAGGCATTTTGTGGAAAAGGTCGTCAAGGTCATTCCAAAGGTTTTAAAATAAATGCAGGGAAGCATGTTTTATGTATTATTTTTCCCCTCTGGCTAGAAATAAAAGTGCAGATATGTGGCTTTGTTGACAGTCTAATTACATTCTAGTCTGCTAAATCAACAGGAAATAAATCTGTAAGCAGAAAAGGCAAGCTTTAATAAATACCTTTAATTGGAAATTAGTTTTTGAAATTAATCATGACCAGTGTTTCACTTTTTTTTGCCCAAACTGTGTAAAATAGGAGTATCAGATTTCCAGTGTCTGCTGGAAAGCTTCTGGAGCAGTTATGTGAGTTTCTTGAGTCTCTCAAATGGGGCACAATAAAAAACACTAGCATGCTTTTAATGGCTGATATTTTGAGGTAAAGCCCTTCAAAGCTTTCTGCTAATGAATCGGAACTTTCCCATCGCTTCTTCCTGAGTTGTCCCAATACACATCTTTTTGCTTCCTGCTTCCCAAAATCCCAAGGTAGGAATTTGGAAAGGGATACTGCCGTAGGAGATAGGTGTGCCCCATTCAGTGGTAGCTTTATCCCAGATCTTTACTGTGGAAGGGAGGTTCTCCAGTTGTCACTTACAGTCACAGAATCTCTTCCCTCATCTGTTGAATTTCTGCTGCTTGAGGTTAATTGCATAAATAGAAATAAGAGTCTAAAAGTATGTATGTTTGTAGTTGTAATTCTAAAATGAGAATTTTAAACATATAGTAAAATATTTGAACATGAAATTGTGAAACTGGGATTGTCTTGTTAATTTTGAAACGCAGTTTGCAAGACTGGAAGAACGGGTATGCTTGTTTAGAAAATTTTAACTGCCTAGGCGATGTGCTTTCAGTTAACATTAGCGAGAGGTAAGACCTACTGTGGTCTCCTTCCCTTCTTCTCAAGCCCCTTCATCTGTTGCAAAACTGGTTTTGTTTTTAAAATCTTTAGATGAGGATTATTTAGCTTACTATTTTTGAACCTTCTAATTCAGTTACTTATTTTCACTTTGTTGTTAATCCCCACATAAGATTCAAAAAACCGTTAAGTCTCTGAATAATTAAACTCAGCACCGAGCCATGTAAATGAAGACCATGAGGTTTTTTTCTTTAAAGGTATTTTTAAGGTAGATACTCAACATTACATGGCATGTTTGAGAATATACCTTATCTCATTCTTGGCAATGGATGAAGCACCACGAAAAACTACGTACTTTCCCAGTTGTGATGATATTATTGCTGTTTATGCTTTAGGGAGGAAGAAGACACCTATTTTTTTACACTTTGAAGTATCCAACTATAATGAGCAGCCTGATTTAAATGTACAACTTCTGTAACTGAATTCAGCAACCTAAATGCTTGTATTTTGGAATATGCCCAAGTATCTTGCTGAATTCAGGATTAAAGCTGACTGTATAAAATTGAATTACGCTGTTGTACAGAGAGACATTCCTGTGTTTACAAAACTAAACTGCTGTGTGAAGTGGTACAAAGTACATAGAAGACTGCTGTGCAGAATTACCTGAAAGCATGACATGAGTATGGAGCGGGAGGGAAAGATTCTAGAAGTATAGAAAGTAAGGAGTATTTTAGAAATTGCATTTGGAAAAAATAATTGGAATTAATAAAATAACAATATGAAAATAATTTGAAGGAGATCATGAATCAAACCTGGACTCACAAGAACTGAAAAACTTTTCATTAAATTAGTAAGAAAAATACAGGCAGACAAAACCTGTATTTTACTTACCACCAGATACGTGTTAAAGGGTAGAGAGGAATACGCAATACCTCTTAAGTAGTCATTTGTTCCATTTCAAAGATTTTTGTTGTTGCAGAACAGTATAATGACCCTATAGGGTAATCCACATAGCAAGCCAGTGAGTTTTGGCACAGGAGCAGGGGGCTGACCCGTGAGCGCAAGTGGCAGGATGCACTGCAGATTTGTACATGTTCATATTTTCATACAAAATAATCACAGCACAGTTCGCAAACTACATGAATTGAAAAGCTGAGCTGCAGGACACCTTTTGCTACTATAAGACCTGAAGAGGGAGTGTAGGTTTTGTTGGTTTTTTACTTGTTGAAAGCTTGAGTCAACTATAGTTTAGTCTGTGGGTAAAGTTATTTGGTCTTGTTACCTGGTGGTGAGAATGAGTTCACCCTATTTATCAGAAGAATTCATTGTGAGCATGGGTTTGTACCTTTACTCCTGGAATGCTTAAATGCCTAAATTAGATTAAATGCCATAGTAACTCTTTGGAGCTTAAAAAGAGGGGGGTGGGGTGGGTGGGGTGGGGCTGAACTTACCAAACAAGCAAAGCAAAGAAAAATAATTTCTTTCCTTCACAATGTGCTGAATCCCTGATACCGGGTTGTTGAAAAGCGAAGCTGTGTGCACTGTGTTTCAGCATGCAGAGTATCACAGTTATCGTTCAGCTGCCGCTCCTGTGACAATTAGATTTAGGTGCTAGGAAAATCTCACCATTCAGCAAAAGAGGAACCTGAAACAGTGCTATATATGCCTTGACAGTTTAATTTTATTGTGTAAGATATTAAACACTGTCAGGCATACATTTTTAAGACTTCAGAAACCTGAAACATTAATTGCAGCTTCTATCCTAATGTAAGATGACTCCAAAGTCTATTGCTTTTAAATGCTAGCTGCTCAAAATGAGTTACTTGGATAGCAAAATGTTTAATCTTTTTAGTCACCATAAATGTCAACTGTAGGATTAAAGGATTTAATTGGTCATGTTTTTAAACCTAAAGCTTCAGTACTTTAAACTGACCTGTCTGAAGCAGTGGAAGGGTAGGTATGTAAGACCATTTTTCACCTTCTGCTGCCTGTGCCTTACTGGTGAGCTGATTTTGACTATTGAGTAGGCAAGTGATTCTCAGTAGAACTGAGTCGGCCTGCTTTGCAGATTATTTACAAGAAGGTGTGAAATGGTATAGAAGTGACTTTGTGATCTCCTGATGAGCAAATTAATCACCATTCAGTGGTATGGCAAGGGCTGTCTCTCAAAATCCGAGGCAGATAGCAGAATCAGTGGTTTATATTTCTGGTTGCAGTGCAAGATGTGTCCTGATTGTCATTGTGACAGATAATTTTTTTTTTTTTGTTATACTAAAACATGGCCACCTGCACTATCTGCCTCATTTAAGTTGGTAATTTCTGTAAGCAGCATGCAGTGCCAGTATGATCTGGAAAATTTTGTGGCCTTGAGTTAAGCAGATAACCTTCTGCCAGAGGTGGCTTTTTTCCCCCTCTGTAGTACAGGAATAATACCCACCTCACAGGCATGTTGGGAAGATTAATTAGTTTATATTTCCAAAATGCTTTGAAGATGAAAAGCGCTGTAAGTGCTAAGTAATATTATCATCTTTCATTGCTATACTAGTTACTTCTTAAAGCAACAATAAGAAGTTAATTGGTTTTCAGGTTCCAGGTGATAAGGATCTGTTGACTTTTAAAGTTATTCTATTAGCTACAGAGCAGTACTAAGAAAAACATTTCACTTTTTATTTGATTAGGAGTATATTTAGCTCACGCTCAGTGATATGCACACTTGCTCTAAAGTATTCATCTAGTGGAAATTGGCCCCTTGTGGGTCATGGTCTGTAGATGAGCTACAGATCTGGAGACAAAGGGCAATTGTGATTCTCCAGGGAAAAATCAACCTTGGTTATTGACAGTAGAATGCTTGATCAGGCATTTCTACGCAGCCTTGGTCCACAGAGTAAAAAACCTTGTCTCTGAGTAGTTCAGTTGGAAAATAAGAGAATTAAGTTCTTGATCATAATGATTAAGGATTTATAAGGTGAGCAAGGGGCCTTTGCGAGGACTTTGAGCCTCATGGAAAGGAGGATACTGTAGAAGGTCTGTAATTGCTCTTGTATATTGCTGTAGCTTACATACCGAGAGGTACATGATGCTCCTGTTCATGATAAAAACTAAGCTTGAGGACTGGGGAGACAAATGGATCACATGCACGGCTATTAAAGGTGACTTGAGTGTGTTGACATCTATGGAGACGATAAAGCTAGAAGAGTGTGCAGTTAGAGATGGGGTGACGGGAGGAATGGAAGAGGCTGAAGTGTCCTGTCTGTCCCGTACATTGATTTAGTACTTAGGGCTGAGAGTCAGGGCTGTAGGCCAAGGTGTGAGTGATTGCTTATTCCATTACTGGCAAATAAATGCAGAAAGCGAAGCAGAAATGTTAAATAGGAATAATTTCTCAGAAAGTTCCTTGATACTTTCTGAAATTAGTTTGTAAAGTGTCACAACTTACTGGCTTGAGAGCCAGCACTCGGCGTTACTGAGCTTATTAAAGCTGAAAGAGGAAATGGCAGAGCCAAGGGAACACATTTACCTCAAATTTTGTGTTTCTACTTTTTTGCTTTGCAGTGTCATAAATATCTGAGTCATAAATCCTTTCTTGTCTTCAGCATAACGGTCATTTTGCTAGGAAATCTAAATTAAGACAATGCTACACTCCATGTATTATGGGGTTTACAGAACGGGAACCGTTTTGGGAGTGTGTGACGGGAAGAGAGAGTGTGAGGGGGGTAAAAGAGGTTTTAATTTCTGCGTAAATCCTTGGGTCTGTATGCTCTGTTGTTTCTTGCACTTGCCTACAGCAATGGGCTGAGCGCCTCATTCTGTCCACACATTGCAGAGCTGATGCTCTTGCACATGGGATACTTCTTTATGAAACCCTACAAATAAAACGGGTGGGCTACTGTGAGCAGGTGTGTTGGGATTTTTTTTTTTCTTTATCTCACTAAAGAACCTGTTGAACTAATCAGATTTTCTACCACACCATGAGACGTACCCCTCTTGTGGGTCTGTCCATTCACTTGTGGTGGCAGACGTGCCTTTCCCCCATGGAAAGGCATAAATACCGACAGTTTTCTTTCCTCCCTGTATGGAGGGATAGCAGTAAGCCTGAGCTCTGTTTTGTGTGCTTCTCTTCATGCTGCCTCCTTCCTCCTCACCTTCTTTCCCTGTTTCAAGCTGTATGTCACATCTTCAGCATCATACTGACCTTAATGTGGCAGTTCATACCTGTCAGATCTGGTTGTAGCCTCTTTGCAGTCTGGATATCTATCATCTCTACATTGCTTACCCTTGGGTTGTATTTTCTTCACATCTATCAAATTTAGGCTTTATTCATATTTTGCAATAAATGGATGCTGAGGTGTTGATGATTTGGTCCCAGGATCCAAAGAAGGCCCTAAAACATCTACACTGTCATTATGGTCATGATCAAGACTTTGTGTTCCTTGCTGCTCATGGAGTTGTATTTCTTTTTTAAATCCACAGAATCCTGGGGGTTTGGGGGTTTTTGAGGGGTTTTGTTTGGGTTGGGTTTTTTTTGGTTGTTTTTTTTTTTCTTTCTTCCCCTTGCAGCCCATGATCTGGACAACTATATTAGTTTCTCTTAATTGAGTTTGTATATTATGTAGTCATAGTCATAACCCCAGATTTTTACATAAAATCCCCAAATTTGGAACCATAACGTTTAATTATTAATACATTTGCTGAAAAATGCTTGCTGGTGCTGTAGCTTGAAGCTTTGAATTGTGCAATTGTGAAACTGTCTTCAGCTGACTTTAATCTTACTCTGCAGCACCTTCAGGAGGGCTTGATGAACAGTCCTTTATCCTTATACTGGATTAAGAAGTGCTTCTTATGTTCTAGTCCGTGGATTAGTACAGAGGATCCCCTGCCACCCTCAAGCCTAACAGGGAGTAAAATTGCGAGTCTCCCATACTGCGCAGAAGAGTCTGCATGTTTGAACCATAATTTGGAAAAACAGTTGCAGGAAGATACTGTGTTTCATTCACATTGATTTTGCTCCATTTCTTAAAAACTTCCCCAGACTAGCATTTCAGTCAGTGTTGTTTTCTGATTTTGTATTTTAATGCCAGTAAAAATACACAGCTGGTTTAAATATCAGGTTTGAAATAGTTTATTTCCCAAAAATGTGTGTGGGTTTTTCTTTCTAGAGTTGACTCAGGTTTTTGAGTTTTACATACAGCTGTTCTACCACGAGTGGCATGGTAAGCACAGCTCAGAGAGCTCACGGTATCTGGCACTAACTCTTTCAGAAGTCACTGAGACCATGACTTAGCTCCCCATAGGCTTTTGAAAGCTCATAAGTTACGGTGGAACTGTATGGTTAATATTTACTCAGAATAACGAGCACCTGAAAATTATATGTGCAGTTGCTAAGATTTAATATAATTTAATGCCATTTGTTACTGTGTAGTTTACTGGATATATGGGAGAAACCACTGTCATTCATACAAATCTTAGAGCTCCACTCTGAATCAGATAACAACAAGGAGGTTAAGATGGAAAAGGGAATAGAGCGGAAAGGTCAAGAAAGAGAGATTAAGAGGTGACAAAGAAGGAGGTTGTGATGAGTGAAGAGAAAAACATAGGAATTAAACGGGAGAAAAATATGATATAGTGAATTAGGAAGGTTTAAATTTAACATTTAATTAAATTTTCAAAAACAATTTTACAAAAACAAGATCAAATCAGGATGGAGTCATAACAACGAAATACTCAAATCGTGAAGAAAAAAATGTTAATGTAGGCAAAGCTCATTACTTGTTCATCTTCAGTGCAATTTCTTGCATCCTAGCAAACAGAACTCTTTTCTCAGAAAGTACAGCTTTGAAAACTCCTTTTTAGTATGTTGTGAAGTTTATGTGACAGAACGGTTGGTATCACATCTGTTACTCATCCTATCTTTTGTGTAATTGAATTCTACACACCTAGTACTCCGAGTCCTGGAGACAGCAGTTGTGCACTTCTTATCAGAGTTTTATAGAGCATCCAGAGCATCTGTTTTGCTGTTTTTCTTTTTAAAAAAAAATCTTTGTCCTTCTATTTCCAGCCAATCTGTTGTCCTGCTGTGCATTTATTTCCATTTCTGTGTCCTTCCTCTCAGGATCTTTCCTTACGAAGGGCCACCTTTGTGCCACACTACATTTTCCCCAGTAAATGGAGGGGGGGAATTATTTACAAAGAAGTGCTACATATTTTTCCTTAAGTAACCATCTAGAATTGGCACTTGAATGTGGATGACATTTAAGATCCCATAGGATTGTGTGAAATTCTTGCTAAACCAAGTCCAGATCTTCTTTGATCATCTAGGAAGAGGACATTACCCCATGTTCTCAGTGGTCTGACTAGCCAGTGCCCTGAGAACACAGGGGACAGTTTTGCTGCCTGCTGTTACAGCAAAGAAGCTCCTTTTTCTGTCTTTGATTAGTACATAAATGAACTCCATGTTTTTCGGGAATTGGGACAGTGAACAGGCAGTTGGATTTGCAGTTAACCAGCGCTATTCCTTCATAGCTGGCATGTGTATGAGTGAGGAAGGCAGGGCACTGTTGAATCAGGTCAGCAGTCTTGAGCTCTTGGTTGTACAGAAATGATGAAGCATTTCAGAGGTGCTGGTGTCTGCTCTGCAGAAAGTGCTCAGAGGTATTGAGCATGAGCTCCAGGTAGGAGCTTCAAACAAGAAAAACATGCCCACTATATAGTATCTAAACATGGGTACAAAGGGAAGAACGTACTTTTCCCATATCAAAATAGCAGCAAACAGCATGGTCCTTGCAGAAACCCTTTGATGTCAGTGCCACTTATACAATAAACTTAAATTATAAGCATTGTATTATGAGGGCATGTTTGTATGCAGTAGCCTGCAGACAGAAAATAAAAACCTGAGAAAAATATTTTCCTCATTTGCTGTCTAAATAAATGAAGCCGCTTTTTAATTTAAATAAATAAATAAATAAAATCAGAATGAAGTAGGGAATCCAGAAAATGTAAGGGAGAAGATTTGTTCTCCTAAGGACCGTGATCATACTTTGGCATCTGCATAGCTTTAGTTGTTTTCTCAGCTTTTGTGAATTGAGTATGAGTATTTTTGTCATGTGTTATCACAGAGTGCTTATGGGGAAAACATACTTGATTTTTGAATGGTACAGAAGTGTTATAGTCAGATAGAAGCCGGTAAGATACAAAGGAAGAATAGATCAGAGAGGCGAGTGGCAAGTAATAAAGAATGCAGAGACAGCAGTCATGGCATGAAACTTCTTCAGAAGTATAAGGAAGAGCAAAACTAGTCAGAGTTTTGAGTATGGCCTTGGATGGGTTTGGGACCTCTGCCGTTTTGGTACTGTGCCTATCCCAAAACCGAAGTCAGCAAGGGCACTCAAACTAAAATTCTTCTGTTTTAAAATGTGGGGATGTGGGTGTATTTTTATGCTAACAGGTCAGATGCTTTGGAAGCTTTTCAGGTTTGGGTTTGTTTTGTTTCCTCTTTTCCAAAATAATCTATTTTTGCTAAAACCTGACTTACTGACTTATGAGTGATTAATGAATTACGAAGGACCGTGCTGGTGTCTAGAGATGCTGACAGATTCTCTCTTGGCTACTCTTTGTTCGTGCCTTCAGTTTGTTTCTTTCCCTTTTTCATGTTTTTTAAGAAAATAACTCTGTGTATATATTCAGTATAAATCCAACTTAGAGGAAGGACTGACAACTGAAGAACCATGAGGCCTTTTCTTTTGTTTAATAGTCCTCTTCAAAAACCCATTCCCACAGATAACATTTCCAACTTGAAGCTTAAGTTATCAGGGATGTCTTTTGGATATTGTCCACAGCTTAGTTGAAGGAAACAAATGTGGCACAAATGCAGCAGGTTTCCATTTAATTCCGCCTGTTAACTTCTGACTTTCTAAAATTATACATAATTTCTGCATACATCAGACTTGCTTATATGCAGTATTTGATTAAACTAAAAAAAAAATAAAATAAAAATATTACATTTCTAGACAATGTAATCTGTGATTCTGGCACAGAAAAAAAATATATTTATATATGCACATATACACCCACACTTGCTTTAAACAGAAAGTATATAGATATTAACATATATTAAAATTATGTTGTTATACTTTTTTGTATATATTTAATGTAGTTCAGGAAGTACACCAGTAATAGCGCGTGGATCATGGATTGCACAGAAAGGGGTTGCAACATAACAGGTTGATGTATACAGTTACTGTTGGCAAGCGCTGTTTTTAACAGTGATTGCTGCACAAGCTTCTGAAAGTTATTTTAGAGTTATTACATTAATTTTGTTCTTGTCTCCACAAATGGAGGGTGTCAGCTGTCCTTACACTACCCATAAATTGATATTGCTAGCCAAGAGAAATGCAGTATCGAATGGTAAAGTGGTAGTAAACAGTATTATTGTCAGTTTTTAAAACTGACTTTATGGTACATCATCCTAAATAGTCTAAAAACCCCAAAGGGGTCTCCAGAACAAGCCTCCTTGAAATGTTGTGTCTGATTTTTTTTTTCCGTTTTACACTTCATGCTTTTTTAAAGGAAAGGAAAAAAAAAAAACAAACCCAAAAACCCAAACACAAAGTATTATGCTTATCCATTTATTCTGTATCTACATTTTCTTCTCAGGAATTAGTTCATTACAATCACCAAGTTGTTTTTAAGTCTTTATGAACTGTTGAGGCACTTATTGTCAGCAGGAGAAATTGCAAATGTGTGCGCAGTGTAAGAAACCGATGATTAAATCCCTCACATTGAAGTCATTCTGGAAAGGTTAATTAGAAACTCTTAAGAACCACAAGAAAGAGAACATCCTCTCTTCCTACTTTTTTTTTTTTTTTTTCTCCACTGAGCTCCTACAACCTCCTTTTCAATTTTTATATCGTAGTATTGTTCATTATTAGATAAAAGTCCCCAGCTATTCTGCTGCCCAATAGATTTGCATCCCAGCCATGTTCACCTTCCCCTGGCTTCCTGTTTTCATTGCTCAGGAATCTTAAGATCAGGTAAATTTTTTGTATCACATATGTATGATTTCCTTTAGGATATAAATTCCTACCCAAATACATATTTTTTTTCCATGTCAACTTTTTGGTTTGGGTTTTATGGTTTTGGGTTTGGTTTTTTTGTGTGTGTTGGTGTTAGTTGTTTTTTTATTTGTTTTTCATTTGTGTAGGCAACTTACACTGAGTGCAGTCCTCTTAGTAAAGTTCTTAGGAAGGCTTTAATTTAGAAGATGATTTAGCCTGCTGTTTCTAAAGCTGTTAACAAGATTTCTGGGCTATGCTGTAAAACTTCTCAGTTTAATGATGAGCTCTAATATAGTGAATGGGATGAAACAGCAATATACAAAGAAGCCCCCTTTTCTGCACTGGCCCTGTGACATGCCATTTTGGTTTTCTGACCGTTCATAAGGGGCGGGGGGTGGGGTGGGTGGGGGGTGGTGGGAAGAAGGAAATATTTTACATAGAGGTAGGCTGTTGTAAAGCTAAAGTAGAAAACAAAATCCATTAATAGATGGTAGGTAGTATGTTGTGTCTGACACCGAGTCTTCTAGAAAGTGATCTTAGAGTATGTTGATAGATGCCTGAAATAGTTTCTCTTAAAAATCGTAGTTTGCTTAAGAGGGGGAGGAAAAAAAAACCTGGGGTGGGGGTGGGGGTGTGTAACTCTATTAAAATTGATACATCTGCCCAGATATCTCCCTAAGTGATTCTCTTGAGTGCGAAGAGGTCCTTTTAGCAGTGGGGGAGCATGGGGCTATGTGGTGCAGGCTGGCTGAGGAGCTGCAGGTTGCGATGCTCACCCACTACAGCAGGTTTAAGTGTGACTCAAGAGGCAGCATCTGTGTCTGTCCCTGTCCTTCCCCACCTCCAGATCTCAGCACCCTGATGTTATGGGGACGATAGGCATAACACCTGGTAGCATTGAAGTCAATTGGCAGTTTTGTTGCTGACTCAAGTACCCATGCCTTAGATCAAAAATACCTCTTTCCTTTCCAATTTGCTTCCCAAACCCCTGTTCTTAGAACCAGTAAGATGCTGCATGTGCAACTGTGTGTATGCATTAGCCACTTAAGATGTGTGTAGGTACACCTGTAATGCACGTGCATATTAGGTTCTGACTTAAGGCAACTGTTTGAAAATGCAGAGTCACGTAATAATGTACCAAACATGTAAAACCAGTGTTCTAGGCTGTCTTCCTTAGCGTATGTTTACCAAAATGCAAAATGAAAACCATTTTAGACACTTTGCTACTTTCAGCTCTAACCCTGTTGCCACTGGGTGGTTTGTTTGGCCTGTTGCTTCTCTGAGTAGTTTTAGCTCTCACAAAACCTGAAAACTCTCATGGCATGACAGCTTTAAAAAATAGCAAGATACTATCAGTGTGCATGGTAATCCCCTGGTTTTACACCCTTCACACTGTTCAGACATAGTCATAGATACGCTTACTCCTTTCATATTTACCTCTCCAGCTGTATTTTTGTTCAAATATTTATTCGCAGCTGCATAATAAATACAGTTTGATTTGTACCTAAGTTTAGCAACTGTTGTAGTAACTGATTTTCATTATTTATGAAAGTCATTGACAGAATTCATTTCTGGTTCTGGCTGCAAAGAAACTTATAGTGACAATTTCATATGACCACAGCAATGCAATAGTTAACTGGCTCACTTAAAACAAGTCAATGGCCAGGGCATTAACTCTTAAAATTTCAGGAATTATTTACACTTCTGTATTCACACTTCTGCAATTCTATTACTTTCTGATAGATAGGATTCTGTTCTTGTTTTATTATAAGCTTTAATTACGTTGTGTATTTTTATATTAAATGACTAATTTTGGAGAAATTAGGATGCCTGTTCAATTCAAAAATTGAATGTGTGTTCTGATTTGTTCCTGGAGCTATGAAATAACTGTGGCTAAGGTGGAAAAGCATTATAGGTATAGGCATGCAAATGAGCTTGCCAAGTGTCTATATATCATAAAATGTCTTAAATCTATGGACATAAAAGTAGGATGAAGACACAGCCATTAAAAAGGCAGTCATTTTTGAGTGTCACATAATTTAGGCACTTTAAGTTATTGAAGTGTCATGAGTTTATTGCACCTAATTTATTAATACAATCATTTGGGATTCACTTATGTCTCTTGCTGTGCCCCAAAACAGAGGCTAAAAGTCTGTTTAAAATGCACAGTCTCTGCTTCAGCTGTAAAAACCTAAAATGTTGCTGAAAATATGGAGGCGTGAAAAATAACAACTTCAATGTAATACTTGCAGGTAACGGGTGGTGTTTGGTTATATGTGTGTATTAAAGTAGGCCAGAGAGATCCAATAAAAACCAAGTGAGGTTGGTTCCCATGTAGCTTTTCCACTGCCTCGCTAAGTGACATCTGTATGGGGAAAGCAGCCTGTTGCTTTGGCCTCTAACCAGGGTGGGTGGAAAAAAAAAAAAAAAAATCTGACAAACACCTTGTTACTGCTTTCACACTTTGAAAACCTAAAAAAAAAACCCAACCCAAACAAAAAACAACCCAAAATTGTAATTTATTTTTAATCCTTTCATGTGCTGAATTGGCTTTTCTTAGTTTGCAGGTTCTGTTATGTTTCTTTCCTCCCCAGGAGCACTTCTGATGTGTTTAAGCAGTTGACAAAATAGTGCTAAGGTGTAGTATGAATGAAAGGGGCACCACAGAGAGCTAGAGACAAAAGAATCCATTTGATTGTAAAACCTGCAGAGTTTTGACAAAACACGTTGTGCAATACCTGAGATATTTATACTCTTTGTAAAGAGTTTTTACTTTTAGGTTCTTTTTTTTAAAAAAAAAAAAAAAAAAAGAAAAACAAAAAAACCAACAACCAAACAAATAAAGAAATCTCACCTTTTGTTATCTTTTTTTCCCCTAATCAGGACAGAATTTTACCCTAAGGCAGTTAGGAGTTTGTGAACCAGCAACGCGTCGAGGACTGACATTTTGTGCGGAAATGGGGCTCCCCCACAGAGGTTACTCTATCAGTGCAGGGTCAGATGCTGATACTGAAAATGAAGGAGTGATGTCTCCAGAGCATGCCATGAGACTTTGGGGCAGGGGGGTCAAATCGGGGCGCAGTTCCTGTCTGTCGAGCCGTTCCAACTCAGCCCTCACTCTGACTGATACCGAACACGAAAACAAGTCCGACAGTGAAAATGGTAAGTTCTTATGCATATGCCCATATATAAATCAATGTTTTATTTGCTGTTTTGGTTGACAGTCAATAATTTTAAATCATTAAAGGAATGGCCTTGAATTACTTACCTTTTTTTTTTTTTTTTTTTTCCCCCAGAAAAGTCAATATTCAATATCAGTCCTAACTAATGCAAGCTTTCAATGTGATGTTTTAGCTGTAATTGTGAAAGGGTTTAATCACAAAAAAGATTAACTCTGTTTTGTCTCAGGCCACGTCACCTTTACCCTTTGGGGAGCAGCTAAGTGGTGATAAAGTTGATCCCCAAGGGCAGCTTGCAATCAAAGGTTTCTTTGTAAACTCTTCTTCAAGACATCTTGGAGAAGTTGTAGAATTGTAGAATGGATGGATGAACACAAATAATAGCTTATTAACAGGGCGCATGTGATTGGAAAACAAATCTGATCGTGCTTTAAACTTCATAGTTGATGAGAGCAATTGGAATTGTGGTGAAGAGGGACATGTGGCCTGTGATGTGCCTGTGGGAGTGGATTACTGTGCAATTAAAATTGCAAAAAAAAATATCTGAACAGCACCTTTGTAGGAAGGTGGGGTATGATTGTTGTATATTAAGGCTTAGTGTTTAAATGAAAAGAGGTTAATACAATTCAGTGATTCATTTTTGAAGCTTTTCAATTATTTTTTTTTCCCTACTCTTGAGGTTATGAACAGAACCTGATGTGGTGTTAAATGCTAAATGCACAAATCTTAGAAAACATTTTATCTTTAACTTCTTTTTATTTGCAGAAGATTTTCAGCTTTACTAGAATTAAAATGATTGTTCTTCTATTAACTTCATTACTTCCTATATGACAAATTCAAGAAAGGAATAAAGGAAAATGAGTAAAGATGAAAATCACTGATGGCTGTTGCCTGCAAGTCTACACGTCATTTTATTAATTTATTAATCTCTTGTGCTCGGCTATACAAAAGTCAGAGCCATTTTATTTCTATTCTCTGGTGAGAGCTGTTACACATGGTGAGAAACAGCAATGCAGGTGTGTATGTATGGTAATCCTTCTAAAAAACAAAACAAAAAAAAACCCAACTAACCAACCACACAACAAAAGAGCAAACCTGCACTTTTATTTTAAACTACAAGCAATAACATTTAGTCCTATCTAGTTATTATTTTAACTTCTGTTTGAGAAGACAAAACCAAAGCTGTATTTTGGTATTATTTATACTTGTTGTCTTTCCTCTGGTGGCTGGTTCTGACTGGAGATGCCTGTGCAAGACGAATGTCGTAGATGGGATCCTCCTTGTTGGACTTAATGCATGTTACCTGAGGAGACAGCTCTGTGTTTGCAGGTGTCTTGTCTCATGCTTGGAAAACTTGTTTTGAGTCAGAGACAAGTTTTGAAAGAGGAGGACAGGAATACTTGCCTATTTCCTTTTAGCAGTGGAGTTTCTGTTGGATGACTCTTGATGACAGCTTTGCAGTCTAGAGTAAATTGTTGAGCGGTCCTGTGATTTTCCTTCTGAAAGGTCTGTGATGAAACAGATACTAGTCTTTTGTAAAACCCTACATTGATGATCTTGAAAATACAGGTTTATATATACACGCACGCACACACACAGTTTCCTTAGGGGAAAGTCACCTCCAAACAGGAGACTGCTTCAGTAGCACGCTAGGTTTGGTATACCTTTTTATAAACTTTATATTTACAATTTTTAAAAAAGCAAAATGTCTGATTACAGTATGCCAAAACCTTCTCCATGAGCTTAGAGTTTTGGTTTATTTTTTCAAGTGAGAGAAGACTGTGAATTTGTTAGAAAAGACATTATTCTGCGCTGGTTAAAATTATGCAAGGAATGTCTGATGTTTGATACAACTTCAAAGAAGAGTTTAGTCACTGAAAAGGATTACAGTTGATTTATTTATTGATAGGGAGGCCAGCGGTCCAGCTTAGGAAGGTACTGGGACTGCTGTGCAGTTAATGAAATTTTGATGGCTTGAGAGTCCCCTAGGGTTATGAAACATATATAACTCTGACCATGTCATGGGTCACTGTTTTAGTGGATATGTTACAGAAGTGGTGGAAAGCTTAATCTTCTCTGCTATTTTTCTCTGTGTTTTTGTTTCCACTGAACATGGACAATTTGGCTGAGAAATGATTTTATACACATAGTTGGAATTCAGTATGTTAAATGCTCACAGTAGAGTAGAAGATACAGTTTAAAGCCAGGGAAGCGATATCATCCTGGCAGGCACAGGTACTCTAATCAAAGGACCAAACTGCAGGTGTGAGTTTTGTTAATTAATGGCCTGAAGTTAATAGCTGTGCCAATATACTGTTAAAATCTGACAAATCTGATAAAGCTTTGAAACCAAAATGACGAGTTATAATGAGTCCTCTGTACTAAGTCTCCCCTTCACTCTGTGTGAAAGCTTCCTGCATTTTGATGGAACTGTTTTACAGGTAAATGCATTTCTGTGCAGCATGTTTACCTCGAAGGTAGATAAGGAGTTAGAAGTTATGATGAGTAAAACACACCACCAGGTGATACTTTCCTTACCCGAAGGCCTCAGTTCTTGAGCCATCTCACTGTTCACCTGGTAAAACTATTCACTGTTTAAATAGTCCATTACCATAAGCAGACCTGATTGGAGTTAATGGGACTATTCACAGTGATGAGCACTGTGACTTACCCTGCAGGTTTATGAGCTCAGGATTTGTTGAAGGTACTTAGGGTTTTCTTTCTCGCCAGTTAGGCAAGAAGAGAGGCTTGGCATCAGAACATTTCCTTTCCTTCTTTGTAACCGAAGTGCGTATTGCTCTTCTGAAGTAGTTGTGGACTGCATATCCCTCAGGAAGGCAAAATTCAAGCTTCTGTTGTATAATTACAATGAATAAGTTAGAATAGTTTGTTGAAGATACTGTACTTTTTATTTGTTGAGGTCTCAACATTATGTTTCTAAGGTCCTACAAAAGCAACCTAAATTTGTGAATAATATTGGCAGGATTACAAGTTTCTTTAAACAAATAATGTTGCACATGATTAAGATGCAAAAATTAAAATATACTAATAACAGACTGTGAATACCAGCTGATTATTTTTTAAGAAGTTTATTAAATTTCTTTTATTATTATTATTATTATTATTATTTTTAGAAAACATCAAACTATTTATCAAACACAGGATTTGTAGATGTATGTATCCTCATGTCAAAGTTTAGGTTACTGCTCAGTAAATCATTCTGAAGAGAAAGACTTTTCTTTGAGCTCATTCAAGTTCCATATATGACTCTTGGCATCATATTCCGAGAGATTTGTCACGTCAGCCTCCCTGAAGGAGGACCTGCATCTGTTAATCTGGGCAACCTACCAGTGTCGCGTACAGTATGATGCATCCGTTGGAGCACGCTGAGCATGCATGTGTTTCTTCAGGTTTTCTTCTCCATTCTCATTGCAAATTATTTCATAAGCACTGCATCAAGAAATTTGTGTAATTGTTCTGGGAGTTGTGGCTTTGAAACACAACCAACCTGTCTTTTACATGCTCACTGCTAACTTTGTGTTGTCAAGTTCTGAGATTGCTAAAGCTTTTTTAACTTAATAAATATTCCAGCAGAGTATGAGCTAGAAATTGTAGTTAGGCTTAAAGAGTCAATATATTTTTAAGGAATCTTAGAATCTACTTACTTATTTAAACTATTTTTAAATTCAGTAAACTTTAATCCCTGCTTTTATGAGACATCAGAAAGCTATTAAGTAAAACATCAAAGTTAATTGAGCAAGTTATTCTTAAGTCCAGCCCCTTTTATTTGTTACATTTATAATATTTATAAATAATTTTATTTCTTTATTGTAACGTGATATAACCAGTTTTGTGTGCACTTTTTGTGCCGGCCTGCAATTCAGGCCGTGGCAATGACTGTGACTGGAAAGTCACTCGTTTAAGACTTAAGCAAGTCCATGCCCCCTTCGGTCCCTTCGTAAGCAGCATCACCGGTGCTTCTGAAACAGAGCTGGGCGCTCTGGATCAATGTGCGCCCATAGGTGACTCCACTCGGCCACAAAGACTAGCTGGGTGTACAGAAAAGGGTTCTGATGGCACTAGAAGGTGGGGGGTTATTTTCTTACTTGGTTACTTTCTTACTTTTGCACTGATGGGGGTTTGTTACAAGACCAGAGGTGATCAGGATGGAGCAAAATAAAAAGAAAGGGGGAGGAGTATGGGATCATGGCCTCAGGCAGTCCTCCTGAATTGGTTAGATAAATGATTTGAAACTTGAACCCATTTTTCACAGGCACAGAAAAGTAGATACTGCTGGTAGAATGTTTGTTGCTGAGAATTTCTGTAAAGAGAAAATACCGCTTTATCAGCTGTGTGGGCACCTGCTTGCTTCCTCTCTAACTTCAGACAGTTTTTGAAGATAGCATTCCTGTGAACCTAATACTCTCTTGTGCTTCCAGAATGGTGAATTTACTGGCATTCAGATCTCTGAAAACCAAGAAATACATTGGTAAGATACCTGTCAAGACATTTTAAATCTGTTCTCTCTAACCCAGTGTATCATATACTTGAACTCTGCATTCTGAAATAATGCACATCCTTCAGGAAGCAGTGTTATGCATTCTCACCTGTTTAACATTCTTCTTTATGCTAAGGCAAAACTTGACTTAAATGAGCTCTACTGAGTAGGAGCTGCTTGGTACCTGCTAGCCAAATGCTGAGCCTACTGATTGAAACCAGCCACATAGCTGATGAATTAATATTCATCTTAGTGCCATAGCACCATTTACAGCTTCTTCACTCTTTCCCCCAGTATCCCATGTAGCAATTATCTACCCTTCATTAAGCATGCCAATATCTCCTAAATCCTGCTTTGCTGCTGAGAAATTTCATGACCAGGAAATCAGTCCGTTTTATTGTTGACAGGAGTCAGCTCTGAAATAGTATTTAGTATCTAAACAGGCATACGAATTCTTCTTTGGTTACAGACACGTGGAACAGAAATCCCTACATGGAAGTAGGCATCCCTGGTTTTCTGCAGTATTATCACAAGTTTTCTGTAGTTACACCAGTTTTCAGATTTAGTTGCGTTATTATGATTGTAGTTCAGTGGATATGTTTTAATAAATCTTGTTAGCGTTCACTGTTGATGAAATAAAAAACATGTTGATGTTTCCTTTGGCTAGTGGTAGCCAAGGAAGAAACTGTTGGGCTGACCTTCCAGTAACGTTTTGAGATCTGCTGGATTTCAGAGTTTTAAATGTCACTGAACTTGCTGTTGAGAAAAGGCATGAAATTCCAAAGGGCCATCTTAATGATGCTTTCATGATAGGAGTCTGGTACAGAACATCTGGCCGGAGGATGAAGCTCTTTGGAAACACTTAACCAAATCTTCTGATGCACAGGAGCTGTAGGCTTAACAACAGCTGACAGCAATAAAATTAGGATTGGGATCTGTAAGGAAAAACAAATCTCAAGAAGAAAATTTCAGAGAATTCATTCTTGGCTGTTAAGCTTATAAATCCTACTGATGTTAAGGAGTGGTGAAAGAGTTGTTTAAAGACCAGCTGTAATAGCTTAGGATTTCTCCAGAGATCTGAATTTCAAGAAAGAACCATGCAGAAAATGCAAGGAAGGTCAAATTTCTGAGGAGGAGCTTACAAAGATGCAATTGGGGAGGCCCAGGCATACAAATAAAGTTAAGATGTAATCAGCAAAAAAGTGAAGAGCCATACAGAAACATGAATGCTGAGAAAAGGGAAAAGAGTGGGTTGATTTATCACTTAACAGTGAAGGAAGACTGGTAATATATCGTTGATATGTTTTCATCTGGTTGGTTTTGTTTCAGCATTTTCTACCTGAGTAACTGACCGCAGAGCTAACATTTTTACTACTAAAATATTAGAGATTACTTAGGTAAATAAAATTTGTCCTGCATGTATAGAGTGTCTACAGCCTCTGGGCATTTTATGATTCATGTCTGAGAAATCATTGTTGATGGATATGGTTCTGGAAGGCAGAACCAAACAGGACAACTTCAGAAGGGACAAAGAGAAGGAGGAAGAACCTGCCTAATCAGTTAGACAGAAAACATCTTAGGAAAAAAAAAATGTAAAAAGTTTACGCTTTATGACAATAAGCATGTGTTTGTACTAAATGAGTCTTGTCAAGCTATAATGATTTCTTTCTGTGATAGTGTAAGCCACTCCTTGATAAGGAAAAAGGAGCAGATGCTAACAGTGATAGGTACTTCGATATTAGTAAGGCTTCTGACACTGCCTTGCTTCTGGCACACTCATAAATACAGACACAGGGTCTAGGTTGGTTTTTGTAAGGTAAATGTACAACTTCCTTATAATTATTCTTTATGGATTTTTCCAGAATTTAATGAACTAGCAAGTTGAATCACATAATACTCCTCATAGTGTGTCATGATTTTCTTAATGACTTGGATAATGCAAATAGAATGTTGTGAATTGGAAAGAATGACATATGCTTTGTAGGACAGAATGAAAGCTGGAGAAGTAATTCCACATGAAAAAATGTTCAGTAAATAGAAGTGCGAGGACCTACATTTAAGTGAAAATAGTCAAATTTCCCAAATGTGAGAAAGACAAGTGGCTGAATCACATTCCTTTAGAAAATCATAGAATAATTCATCTTAGAAGAGATCTTTTAAGGTCGTATGGTTCAACTGTCTGCTTAGAGCTGGACTAACATTAATTTAGATGAGATTGCTCAAGGCCTTTTTCAGCTGGGTCTTGAAAATTTACAAGAGAGATTCCACATCATCTCTGGGCAACTGTACCGGTGCTTAATCAACTTCATTGTGAATTTTTTCCCCCCCTTTATATCTAGTGGGTTTCCCTCGTTGCAATGATGACTGCTGCCTTGGTTAGCAGAAGACCAAACTTAGATTTCCACCTTTTGCCTTTTCCAGGCTCACTCAGCTTGAGTTGTGTGCTTCAGCAGTCCAGTCATCATGGTCAGCCTCCACTGAATCCATTCCAGTTTGTCAGTGCTGTGTGAGCACTGGCAAGCTCCAAACAGAATGTTGTACTCCAGATGCGGTCTTCAAATGCTGAATAAAAGGGACTAATCACTTCCCAGGGTATGCTGGCTCCATTCTTCTGAATACAACCCAGTATGTGGTTAGGGCATACTGTTGAAAGGGCACACTGCTGGAACTTGTTGTCCACGTTAACTCCTCGGGTCCTTTACTACAAAGCTGCTTTCCATTGGACTCCCAGCTAGTCGTGTTTGATGGGGTTATTCTGCCTTTGGAATTCATGAGGGTTTTTTCAGCCAATTCTTAACAGCCTGTTGAGATGCCTCTGAAAGGCAATCCTGCCCTGCAGTGTCTTGATGACTCTCTCCAGCTTGGTGTGATCCACAGGCTTGCTGGGGGCACATTCCATCCTATTCGTTCTCAGTATGTTAAATGTAGTGCAGACATAAACCAGCATCAGCCCCAATATTAGCCCTGAGGAATTCCATTAATATTGGCCAACAGTTGGTCTTTGCACTACGAAAAACTGTTCTTTTAGCCTCTTCATACAACCAGTTTTCCACGGACTGCACTTTGTAGCTCACCCCAGCTAGTGTCTCCCTCTCTCCAACTTGGGTACTATGGAAGACTATGTTGAAAGCCTTGCTGAAGTCAAGGAAAACGGTACCCGCTGCACTCTCTTTGTCTGCTGAGACAATTATCTGTTCATAGAAATTGGTCAGCTAGTTTGGGTATAATTTGCCTTTGGTAAATACACGTTAGCTGTTCTCATTCACTTTCTTTTCCCAGAGGCCTATCCAGACACACAAAGGATAACTGCTGCAGTATTTGTTCCATAATTTTCCCTGGGAGGGTGGGGCGAGGCTGACTGCCTCTACTTCCCCATATACTCCTTGCTCTTCTTGAAGGTAACATGACCTTTATCTTCTAAAAAGCCATCAGGAACCTTCCTCCATTGCTTTGAAGGAAGTGCAGAGTGGCCTTTCAGTGACGTTGGTCAGCTCTGCCAGCAGCTGTGGATGCCTCCTGTCTGGTCCTCTGGACTTAAGTATGGCCAGCTTGTGGAAGTGGTACCTAATGTGTTGCCCTTCCTCTGCAACGGTAGGGCTTCTCAACTGGGGCTGAGCTTTGGCTTCCCTATCTCCTGTCCTGCATGTCCGGGAGATGTCTCTCCGTTCCTCCCGAGTTGCCATCAGCTGAAGTTCATCGTAGTTATTTGTCAGTGGTGGTTCTGGGGTGTGTGATTTAACACCCACCCACCCACCCATGCAGCAACTCAGTACCACACAGGCCTCTCCCATGCACAGACACACACGCTGGCCAAGTGGGGAGGAGAACTGGAAGAAAAGTAAAACCTGTGGGTTGAGATAAGAACAGTTTAATAATAAATAAAATATAATGATAAAATAAGACAACAAGAAGAGGAATAAAGCCCAGGAAAGGCAAGTGATGCACAATACAATTGCTTACCAACCACTGAACGCTGCCCAGCCAGTCTCCAAGTAGCGATTGGTACCTCTTGGCCAGCCCCCACCCCCCATTATATACTAAGCACGACGTTCTGCAGTGTGGAATATCCTTTTGGCTGGTTGGGGCAGATGTGCTGGCTGTATCCCCTCCCGGCTTCTTGTGCCCCTGCTCACTGGCAGAGCATGGGAAACTGGAAAGTCCTGGACTTAGAGTAAGAACTACTTAGCAACAACTAAACCATCAGTGTGTTACCAACATTGTTTTCATACTAAATCCGAAGCACAGCACTGTACCAGCTACTAGGGAGAAAATTAACTCTATCCCAGCTGAAACCAAGACACTGTACTATGTGAGGGTTTCTTCTATAACCTTATCAGTTGTCTGTGTACGGTGCTAGTGAAATAATACTAGTGCATTCAGCAGTGCTAAGACAGAAATACTGTGTCTCTGACTGGTTTGGGGACTACATTTTGAGGAAAATACCAGCCAGCTGGAGGCCTAGAGGAAGTGTCATGAGAATGAGCTGAAGTTTTTAAACACACAAGGGTAAAAGAGGTTGGGAGAATTCAGACTGTCGTGCCTAACACGTTCTGTCTAGGTATTGCTGCTGTTGAGGCAATGGCATTCCAAGGATAACTCGGTGAAAGAGATTGCTGGCGACCATGTGAATATTCCATCATCTAATGTATTTTTCAAAACAATTCTAAAATGTTGGTGTAGCTCCTGTCACTCCTGATTTGTGAGAGAGGATGGACAAAAGAAATTCTTCACTTCCATTCTGGTTTTGTTTTCTCTGAGTCAGTTGTGTTATTTAACCCAAAAATTAATGAGCAGAAAGAGTGTTGAGAAAATGAGGGCTATAAAACCATTGCTCTGCAATTTACTGTAATATTAATATTCATTTCTTGGTTTTGTTTTTTTCTTCTAATTGGAAATGGTTAACTTTTTATAGATTACTTTTTTTTTTCTCCTTATTTTGAGTTTGATATAAAAATATTGCTATCTAGTCGCCTAAACAAAATGTGTTCTTCTGGACGTGCTTGCACAAAGCAATTTTAAAGAAAACAGCTCTTTTTCATTTATGTTGTGTTTTAATTGTGAGGTGGCCGTGAAAGCAAAGCATGCTTTGCAAATCTATAAACTGATGATCTCTGCTGTTTTGATTTGGAATGTGGTTTTGATGTCCTTGAAAAATCACAGTGGTAGCAGTAAATTGTTTTAATTAATGAATTAGAGAGCAACAGATTTGCTGAATCAGGTTTATTGACGTAGTTATCACTGGAATAAAAAGGACAGAAGAAAAAAAATCTGTCAGAGTTGTGAGATTATTTGGTTTGTTGTCATTTGAAAGCAAGTTTCTTGGTCACCACTTTCTTCTTCTCCTGTATGTGTGTATGTACATATATACATATATGCACATACATTTATATACTCATTAGACAAAGCCATATTAATGGTAGAGGTAAAGCCCAAATAATACCAGTTCTATATGAAGAGTAGTCTTATTCACAGTCAGTTGTTTTGAAGGTGTTTGTTAAGCTCCATCTTGATTTTTAATTTGAAATAAGATTTTAATTGCATTTACTTGTATAATTATGTATGTCATATTGAGAAATAATTTAGTAATGGTTTCAACTTTAGAGTAAATATAGGCTGTGCTTTTGTCAGAGTATCAGTAATAATTACAGGTGACAGCCTTTGGGTGCTGGTCAAATAACAGCTGTAGAAAATTTGTCAAGATGAAGGTTTTTTTACAAAAAGCTGTAAAGAAGCTTTTGGAATAGACAGTTCTTTAAAACTAAATCTTACTAAACCCATATAAAGATTTACTTTATTTTCTGGATTAAAAAATCCTATTTCTTTGATTCAGATGAGAATTCAGTCTAAAATTAAGTTTCAAGTCAAATTTGAAAACTAATTCTTTTTACAACTATTAAAACTGTGATTGAAATCATCAGTGTTTTTTGGTCTACAGAATGTGCTGCCTGATTTGTTGGCAAAATTTAAGCTTTTTTTCTTGATTTAAGGTGGGAAGAAGATGAAGTCTCAAATCTTAGGAAGACAAATGCTTGTTAAGAAGCTGTCGTTTTGATTTTTAGCCCACACACCGCCCACCACCACTCCATTCAGTGTGCCATTTTAATTGTAAATTATATAGGGTTTGTGTGTAGTTATCTGTTGTCTTTGTATGTATTTTGTAGAGGACAAGTGGCGTGGTTTTGGCACACTGAAAGTGAAGAGAATAATACTGGTTTTTTTCACTCCATGTTTGAAGCCTTTCAGTGGAAGGGCCTTTGACACCTGCTGCAATCATTATGGGTTAGTCCAGGCTTCTGTATAGTACATGAGAATTTTCAAAATACTTTTTTTAAATTTTTTTTTATTGTGATTTCATGATTCATGACCCACAGTATCAAGTTAGGAAAGCTGAGGGGGACCAACGTAAATCAATTATAGATGAAATTATGAATATGTAAATGGTTAATAGGCCTGTATCTCATATCTTCTATAAGAACATCCATAATAGATAACAGTTTTCTTGGAATGTGAAGACTCTGCACAGCTCCCGTGCCAGGCCTGTGCTGCTGCTGGCAAATCCCTCCCTGGGGTACTGTGGCTGCTGACTAGGTATGTCTGAGACAAAATGTGAGCACTTCCATCTCTGGTGCAGTATTCACAGCAGAAAAAGAAGCAACTGACCTGGGAAGCCCTGGTTCCGGATTGTCAGGCCACAACAGAGTAAAGGCTGGCAGCAGACCGATTTCTCTGGTTGACTACATCATGATTCTGTTTTGTCCTTTGTAGTGAAATAGATGCATAAATGTGCATATATGGCTACGTATGCATGTACATAGCTATCCTTACAAGAGCTTTTCTTAAACAGTTTTATTTTCACAGTTTATATACATATGCACAGATTAAACGTACAGAGTTGAAGACCACTTTCTTCTTTTTCAAATGACCTAGAAGCTTATAAGCATTTACATAGCGAATCCATGTGCAGTCATGAGCATAGGCAAAAGAGGGTTATTCTGATGTTATACACTCTGCCGCTAACCTATTCTATGCTGGAGAAAGAGATCAATTTTTTTAAGTTTTGTCATCCCCCCCAGTTGCTGGGGTCTTACAAACATAATACTTCTATGAACCGCTTTATGGTTAGAAATAAAATGTCTTGTATAACTGCTGATGGCTAATGTTATGGAATCTTGGTCTGCACCTATGGCAGACAGTCTAAAGAATTTGGGTTGCTCTGTCTCTGTAGAAAACTTGAATTCCTTTTCTAGTGGGTTCTGCTGAACCAAACTGTATAGATCACTTGTGCAATTCAAAGAAAAATAGCAGAAACAAGAAGGCGTAAGATCCTTTTTGGCAACAGTTAGTTCTCAGAGAAGGTTTCAGAGTTGTCTTTGCTGGCTGCTGCTGAAGGTGGATACTGAATATATCAAGATTGTTTATAATCTTTGAAGTTCTTTTGAATATTCAAGGTTTCGGAGATATCTAGGTCGAAATGCCTTTGAAGGCAATGGCCTCTATCGTCACTGGTTAAATGGCTAGTATCCAGTCTCCTTGCATGTAGCGTTAACCAGTATTGTTTAAGCTGACGAATTCTTCGTTGCGTGATTGCTGCGTGTTCTGTAAGGAGATTTATTTAAAATTGCCTAAAAGCTGCACTCAGTGGGGAATTCTGCTTCTCATTCCCTCAACTACTTTAGCTGCAGAGAACATATGACGTCTTTTTCATTAACTGTTTTTGCTGGTTGTTTGCTTTCAGTGGAGCTCTAGGAGATTGTTATATTGTTTTGTAAACTCAATATTGCTGGGTCCTGGCTGCTTATGGCAACTAAGATGAGATTAGATGCTTTTGTTAACAGGCCCCAGACTTGAAATTTATAGGGACTAGGCACCATCTGCTCTCAATTAAAGGTCCTGAGCTCTGAAATTAATTCCTTCCATTGGTCCATTAGACTCAATCTTTTGACCTGAAGTCATGATAAGGTTATATTAGCCTCTTGAGCCTTGGAAAAGTGAGGAGTTCACGCAGGGACAGTACTGGATATTCTTTTTAGTCCTTGTATCAGTGTAGTTAGAAGGCAGAAAGTAACGATTGTTTATCCATTTTACAGGTAGAGTGAGATTTAATTTTTTTAAAGGCCCTGGAGATTTAGAGCTCAAATCCTCACGAGTTGTAATACAACTTGGGCTTCTAAATCATACAAGTGCTATTGAAAAATCTTTCCCAGAGAAATCAAATTAATATAGAGAATGTTGACTAAATTCACAGAAAGACTCGATATAGAAGTGAGTTGAGTGTAGAAAGCCGTTGTTCCCAGGCTCACATTTGCTGGTTAGATTAGCTGTGTTTTGCCTCAGCTGGCTTTCATTGATTCTGTCTGCAGCTGCAAAATGATGAGGGATCTTACCAGAAATCGTGGCCCTATAATTGTTCTGCCAGTGCTTTTGCTGAATTTATGTCTGTCCTGTGGTGTGTAGCTGTTGCACAGAATAAATGGACAGATGGACAAATTGGTTCACATTTTTGTGATTGTAAACAATCACAAAATTAAGACACACACACACACCCCACCCCACCCCTTCTAATTCCCTTTCTGTATTTAACTGAAAATTGAGGTTTGCTCTGTGAAAATACAGCAGGGAATACTGTGGAGTTGGGAGAACCTATAGCTGCAAACTTTTTAGTTCCAAAAGAGAAGCTCTAAGATGCCAATGTCTGGGCTGGTTGTTTAATTTTAACAGCAGTTCCTTGTGTGAAGACGTATTTTAGAGGTTTCAGGATCTGGTAAGTTCCTCAGCAGATTTTGGTTTAATTTATACAGTGATAGTAATTTTCTGGGAGACCGTTTGTGAGGGTATTGGTTTTGGGACAAGAATCTCTTCAATGTCTTCAGAGTATTCCTGTCTTACCCCAAAATGCAGTTTATCAGAATGTTTTGGGATCTGCTGCCATTAGGCTGCGAGTAGAAATAAGCAAGGAGAGAGTTCATACACCTGTTTTTATTCATATCTAATAATTCCCATGACATAAAAAAATAGAGCAGTGTTTGACTTCATACAGGGAGCAAAGTCGAAGTGAAAGCCTTCTCGGCATGGAAGGAACGACTTGTGACTGCTTCACCTGAGCGTTGCTTGTTGGTGACCCGTCAGCCAGAGGTTAAACTCGGGGATTCAGGTTTTTATTAGTCTTTCTCAGTATTTTCCTGAAGTTCCTCTAACTCTCTGCCCAGCTCATAAATTTCTTATTCACAGGGCAGTGGGGATACTTACCTGCTCCCGGAGCTGCAGAGGTTTATACCTTCAAGGCAGACTGCAGTGCCGTTCCTTCTACCACCTCGACGCTGCCAAGGCAGTTCGATGTAGTTGTGTCGTTCCTGTTGGTTTTTAGGTTACCAGAAGATGGCCATACCTGCCAGCTGAGCCCTCTAACTACTGGCTGAAAAAGGCTGAAATACTTTTTCATGTCTATGGGGGAAACCACTCTTCCTGCTATGCTGGCAGTTACAATTCTTGTTTCCAGCAAGGCCAAGTCTCAAGCAGATAAGAACCTGTTGTCTTTACAAAGTGGGTTTCGCTACAATCTACGTGTAGCCATGTATCAACTCCTTAATTGGGTTCATAAACAGCTATGTAAAAATATTTTTGTCTGCTGCCTGCAATTATGAGCTCATAAAGTTTAATAACTTGGAAGATAGCTATTTTTCAGCATTACCTAAAATAGAATAATGTTGGAGTCCCCGTGACACTAGGTGTTATTTGTCAAGTGTGGTTTAGATGGCTCTCTGATATGTATGTACATTTCAAAACTCAGTTTTAGTTGTTACAAATGCCCAGCTACATTTTTTACAAGGTAAGTTAGAGCTCTTACTTTTTTTTCTTTTTTTTTTTTTCAGATATAACATATATAAAACTACTAAGTGCACTTACCCACAAAAATGCTGGTGTCCACTTTGCATACATTAATAACATTCTCCTTATCCAGAGAGTCACCCTTGCGCTTCTGGGACTTGGGACATTTAAACAGCCATAAAACATTGAAAATCGGGTAACAGAGTCTGTGTACTTTCAGTTAGCAATTTGCTTGAAAAAAAACACAAATTCATTTCTTTCTTGTTTTCTTACAAGTTCTTTGTTCTTTGCAGCATCAAATATATTGATTTTTATGAAAAAGTTAATCGGCTTACCTTCGTTCAGAGTGGATTTTTGTTCCTCTGATCAGCTCTACACAATTGAATTTTTCATCCTTTTTTCTGAGGTATTTCAGTGTTATGAAAAAAGTATTAAAGAGAATTCTGATAAATTATTCCTTTAAAAAAGAATCTACTGCAGTGCACTTTTTGTTGAGACTGGAGAGTTAATTGAACTCAAAAGATTTCTGTTTTGTTTTCAATGAGAAAGTTATCTGTGTTTGGTAAATACAGGAGACAGTGTCTCTTGGGGAACTGCATTACATGGTTCCCTGCTGATTCTGGTTACCCCAGAATTCATAACATAAATTTGAAGTAACCATTTAGGTGACATGGTACTATTGATTATCTCTACATCCAGTTTTCCTTGTGATTAAAAACATTTTAGAGTTTGAATACAGTACACTAAAAGATAGAGAAGAAGATATTTTGCATTCTTATCCAAAAAAAGAAATGTTTCTGAATGTTTTTTATCACGTTCTGTGGTTCTCCTTCTATAGAGCAATGGTTCTCCTCCCCAGAACCTATGAAAAAGCCAGAAAGCATAATGTATTTTTATGCAAAATATGCGATTAGTCTGTTTTGCCTTAAGAAACAATTTTAAAAATTACTATTAAAAAAATACAACAAAAAACCCAAAAACTTTTCTTTCATTGTGGTCCTACTTTATTTGTTCTTGTTAAATCAAGCCTAGCTTAATCTTTTATGAGTTGTTTGTGTGTCTGTATTACCTCAGGCTGTGCTCTCATCAGACTTCACAAGCTAAGTGGGCTTGAGTTTTGGATAGTCTGTGGAAATAATCTAAGAAAATGTACCATACTCCTGGATGTGATGATAATCGTTCATTATGTCCATTAAATTTAGTACTGAATCAGTGCGGAGTATTCTGCTGCGAGTTCACGTTAGACTCGGTGTCCTGATAACTTGTAATTACTAAAGTGCAACTGTTAGCTCAGCTAAACTTCAATGCCAGTGACTTTTGTCCTGCTTATTAGTTTCTTCTGAGCATTACATGTTGGGAAGCCTTCAGAGTATTTGCTTTGAAGTCAGAGATTCTGCAGCAAAATCCTGATTTGGTCACTTATATCCTGTCTCTGCATTTGCACATTACTTCATCTTTCTGATTTTGTTTTCCTACTAAGAAATGGGCATCATAATATTTGTTTTCTGTCAAACTTCCTAACTTTGCCTTTTTTACCTTCTTGAACTAAATAATTTGAAAACGTTGGGTATCTTTTTTTATATATGTATGTGTGTGTGTGTGTATGTATATGTATGTAAAAAAAGAAAAGTATATTTGCAGTAACTTTTAAAAAAGCCTAACTTTTCTAAATTCAGAAGGGCTTCTGAATCCTGCAAATAACCCCAATAAATTTCATCCAATTAAAATAAGTAGATTTTTGCATCCACCTTCTTTATCTCTGGTAATTTTCAGTGAGATTGCTTGTAATTCATGCAGTAGTTTTACTGCAACTTTAAGATGTGTGCTTTTGCATATTCCGATAAATGCAAGTAATTTTGTATGGTTTTAAAGTGTATATCAAATTGGAAATGTGTTCTTTATCTACTTGTACGGGAGTAAAAAAGCAGAGAAGACGTTACCACCCTTTCTTTGGTTACATGCCACCTTCCATTATAGCAGACTACAGCTGAGCTAGTAGTATTCTTGTGTAGGCTTTGGCTAAATTGCTACAAACTTCCTGAATTGATTTTTTTGATTTTTGATTATATCAGTATTCTTAGATCAGGTACTGACATTTTTCACACTCCTCTATAATACCATTTTTTTATGGTTTTCCTTATCTGCTGTTCAGGGCTCTTCAGCCTGAGGCTTCAAATTCTATCCATTCAGTAACAGATGAATTCTCTTTTTTTAGAAAATGGGCACAAGTGTCTCCATCTCCTGTGTTGGAGAGTTGCACATACTGCCATGCTCAGGGTGCTTGATGTTTTCCCGTAGGATGCACAGAGCATGAGAGAGAGAGAGAGGAGGTGGAATCAGCTTTCTGGAGGTATCTGTATTGATCTCATCAGATCTAAATGAAGCAATGGCCTTTTCTCCACTCCCATCCCACCAAAACCATGGGAAGTTTGTCATCAGGTAGGCAAGTCGGACTGGATTCTTGCACAGTACAGGGAACTACTGATTGTTGGAAACGGAGGCAGATGCTTGCACTTTGGGCATCATAGATGGGTGTGAGGAAGGAGCATGTTCAGCCACACGTAGGCATCGGATGGAGCTTTACTCCTTTGCTGCAGTTTTTGAGGGAAGAGAAGATGCCTCCAGATTCCAGCAGTGGCAGAAAGTCCAACATGGTTTGCATCTTAGCAGCTGTGTAGGGCTGAGATGGTTGAAGCAGCAGCTGGAACTGGAGCACCTGCCAGTACATGTACCAGGCATGTGCTATCGCTGCTGCTCATTCATGTTTGCTCTCCCTCCCAGATTAGTCTGTCTGTGGTAGAGTAAAGAAATCTCTGCCCTAAATTTGGTAGTTGGTGCTGTGGAGGGCAAAGCCAGGACTGACAGCACAGGTAGCAGCCCTGTCTAGTCGTAGCATTGCTGCCTGCTGCTCTGCTCTCTGCTCTGACATCATACTAGACATGATGTCTACCATGCTGTATTTTCTTCACAGTATCTTCCCAGTTCCTCCTCAGAGTCTACTGTAACCAGAAGTGGCCTTGTTCTCTTCGTTTAGGAGCTGTAGATGATGACACAGCAGAACTCAAGAGAAAGTGGTTGTGTTTGTAGTATTTCCATATTCTGAAATGTAGGATGGCTTTAGCCTGTCAGGTGTCTACATCTGAAGGAGATTCAAGGGATCCATAGGTTTCTGGTTAGCCCTTCTCATTTTGGTGTTCTCATTCTTCAGACCCTTCTGGTGCACAGCTTTTTAACCTGCAAGTCGTTTGGCCACCTTCCAAGCCTGCAGAAGTATTCCATTTGCAATTCCACTGCATGGCCTGTAGCATGTGAATAAAAGGGTTTTCCACACAGCCAAGCATTGCTGTATATCTCCGTTGTGGAAGCACACTTGAGGAGGGACCAAACCCATGTGCAGATTGACATCGTCAGAAGTCACATAAAACCTGCAGCACATCAATTAGGGTATCTTGAAAGCAGTAATATATCAGCTCACACTATTGTAGATTATAGAGTTGGTTGGAGCCGTGACCTGTCAGGTGATTAAAACCCCCCCAAAATGTATTCCTATGAATGCAGTATGTGGATAGCTGGAGATCTTAAACCTTATGTGCGTATGTAATGATGCTTTTAAAACTTTACTCCTAACAGCTACAGGTTTGGCTGGAGTTTGTGTGCTCCCTTTCCAGGTACCACCTGAACAGACTGATTTTTACAGATCAGACTAAATTTATGAAGCAAGATGTGGCCTGATGGCTGATCCCATGAACATGTGGAGATTCTTTATTCTTTTCCTTGTTGTAACTGTTCGCATCAAATACACCAGGCGGACTGAGTAACTTGCGGGTACAAGGGATGTGATGTTGGGATGAAATCAAATCACCTAGTCTTTCTTCCTGGTTTTGAAATTTGTCACTGTCCCACACAATGTTGTTCTGCAGCTCGTTTTTGTGCCTGACTTCAGAGAGTCAGTCCTGAAAAACAACACCCTTGAAAGCTAGAAGAACGTGACATTCATTCATCTCATCTCTGCCAGGAAGCAGTCTGTCTCACAAGGAGATCTTATCATATAAACCCCCTATTTCCGTGGGTTCTGCAGTGATCTGGCATTTTCAAAGTAGTTAAATGATGACTTAGAAGCGGCTGCTGAAGGGGTTTGTGTAGGTGGTGTGACGGAGGGACGTACCTGTGAAAGATTCATTTGCCACAGAAGAGAATACCAAATTCATAATTTCTACTTCATTGTGAATTGGGTTTATTGCCAGATACCTTTGGTTTTTAGTCATCCTAAACTCATTTATGTGTGGGTTTTGGTTTTTTTTTTTTCTGATTGCCAGAGGAGTGTCCAAGCTTAGCAGGGACGAGGCTGCAGGCTTATTGTTCCAGCCCATTTCAAGTACCAGAGCTATCATCAGTTACCTCCTGTGCCAGCTTGTGTCCTATGCAGGGCATATTCTTGCAGAGTCAAGGTCCCATCTGATGTGGTCATTGGGTCATGTCTTGAATGTCAGCAGCTTGAGCACCACTAAGAGTTACGGTACCTTGCAGATTCAGGGAATCCCTTTACAAAGCAGAAAGCGTGAGGACTTTTTCCACAAAGTGAAAGGATTTTACAAGCAAGATTCAGAATATTTGGATCCAAAGAGAGTTTCAGTAATGCAGAGCCTAGTCAGGCAGGGACCAAGTTTCACGTCTTTGTGGCGTTTGAAATGCCACTCTAGTACCAGAGTTCCTTAGGAAACTCTCTCAAACAAAATTAGAGACTGCTGACTTGTGCAATACTGTGCATGTGTTCAGTACTTTTTCTAAAGTTTTGCATTTTTGAAGTAGCATACAAGATTAAGTTAAATATGAAGACAGTGGACTTTTTTTATTCCACTTTGGAATCAGTAAAGTATCACAGGTCTTGCTGCTTTCACTGGCAAAATGCAATTAAAATCAGTAAACTTATAGCTAGATTTAAAATACATCAGTTTAAAGCCTTTGTGCTGAACAACTTGCAACTAGAAGTCTTTAAAGTAGGCAATAGACTATTAAAAGGCTAAACAAACTGCTGACTAAATTCATTCAGAAACTAAATTATTCAACAGTATCCAGTACACATCGCCATAGCATGAATTTTCATCTAGCAACTCTTCTGAGGAGTGTTTTGTACAATTGCTGTAACTTGAATAGTAAGAACTAGATTATTAATTCTTATTTCAAAGCAAACTGCAGTATCTGCAGAAAATGGATATGCGTACCTTCAAGTCCCTGGCTTTTCTTAAATGGAAAGAAAATATTCACATATGTAAATGTGATTGTGTGCAAAAAACTATGCCAGGCTGTAGCCTATATGACCGTAAGGATGGTTGCATGATTGCATACTTCATAGAAATGCAAATAACAGGATCATAGAATCATTTAGGTTGGAAAAGACATTTGAGATCTTCAAGTCCAACCGTTAACCCAGCACCGCCATAAACCAGGTCCCTAAACACCGCATCCACCTGTTTTTTTAAATACCTCCAGGGATGGTGACTCTGCCACCTCCCTGGGCAGCCTGTTCCAGTGCTTCAACACCCTTTCAGTGAAAAAATTGTCCTAGTATCTAATCTAAACCTCCCCTGATGTAACCGGAGGCCGTTTCCTCTTGTCTTGTTGCTTGTTACCTGGGAGAAGAGACCAAGCCCACCTGCCCACAGCATCCTTTCAGGTAGCTGCAGAGAGTGATAAGGTCTCCCCTGAGTCTTCTCCTCTCCAGGCTGAACAACCCCAGTTCCCTCAGCCGCTCCTCAATATGAATCCTAAGACATAGAGAACACCTAAAGGGTATTAAAAATTGGTATCTACACCTTGTTTAATTCAAAGAACTGTAATAGAAATTATCTTGTCTTCAGAACAATATTCAAGTATCATGCTATTGTATTTCAGGAATTTTAGTTGAAAAGCTTTACAGAAAGCATTTCAATATGTCTATGCATATATTAAAAACTTAATATTGAAGATTACATCAAGGAGTAAAAAAGTTACTTAAGCACTCCCCTGTGCTGCGATTAATTTGTATATTATCAAGGTCTTTATTATGAATGCAGTTCCTAATGTAGGCCTGTAATAAACAGAGTGTAATTGAATTTTCAATATTTTGCCACCAGGGAGTAATTTTCTTACAAGACCTCTGCTCCATCTTCTGGCTAATTGTCAGCAGTTACTCAGTATTACTGCATTAATGTCACCAAACAGTGAAAACACAGGAGCTACCTGATTCCATTACATGTAAGGATGTGTAATTCCAACCTTATCTATTTACCGATTTTGAGTTGTGCACCATTATCACTTGCACCTTTATTAACAACGTGAAGTTTTTTGAAAATACATTCTCGGAGACAAACCAGACTTTTCATAAATTTGGCTTGGTGTAAGGTTTCAGTCAATTTGAGTATTCCACGTAGTAAAACCAGAAACATCAGCGTTATGATTTTTAGGCACGCTAGCAGGAGGAGCATTTTATGTAATCCATGAATGACTGAGTATTTTGTTTTGTTTCTTAGCAAATGGAGCCATACATTTTTGGGAATTTGGGAATATCCATTGCCTTCCACTTCCATTACACATTGTGTTACACCGCAAATACAACAAGAATGGAATTACAGACTGCTGTGTGGGCAGAGCAAGGCTGATCAGTCTACCGGCTAAACAACCAGTGGCCAAGGCTTTGTGAAGATCTTGTTTCCACTCCTGGTCAATATTTTCACGAAGGTTTTGAATGTTTGGAGTAGTTTTATTAACTTTTGCTAGCAGTGCCAGGCTGGGAGGAGCCACAAACACTTTGCTGGAAGGGATTAGCATTACGATCTTCATACGCTGGAGTTGCGAGCAAAAAAACTTCAGTAGATAATTTGCAATTCAGTAAGAGAAAGAATAGGTGCAATTTTGAAGTAGCAATAATTAATTCATACCTTCAAGGTGGGAGAACAACTTGCCTGGCAGGAGTTCTGTAGGAAAGGAGCTAAGTATGGCAAGGGATTGTTCACAGAGTGTGAATCAACAAAGTAATCATTTTGTGAAGGGAAAGAAAAAAAAAAAAAACCCAACCAATCTACTGGGACATGAGCTTGAGTGTCATATGAAATAGTCATTAAAATAATTCCTTCAGCATCTCTCAGCACTCCTAAGGCCTTATCTATAGTACTGCCCACTACTGGGATTCACAAATCAATAAAGATTTGGACCCAAGACCATTTGAAAAAAAAAAACAAAACCAAAAACCAACAACAGAATTAGCTGTAATCTAAAGTGGAGAGTATGTCCTCTGAGGAAACAATGGCTGAACTGGACATTTTCTAAAGAAGGGAGAATGATGGAAAGACTTCATATATTTTCAGGTATGTACAGACTTATGGTAAGGAGCAGGGAACAACTTTGTATGTCATTCTGTCAGCAGGTCAAGTAATAATGTGCTAATTGTTGTGAGAGAGATTTTATTTTGGCATTAGGGTAGCTAAGCACAGGTTGAGATGTCTTGGGAAGGCTGTGAAGTCTGTCTCCCAGAGGTTTTAAGAATGGGTTAGTGTTCCATTAAGAATGGATAATCCTTCTCACTGTCTCATTCGTTCCTGTGAATCTGTGGTCCCTGCAGATTGCTATAAAAATTGAAAAAGCAAAGTTGCGTTTTGATAGCTGACAAAAATAAAATGCCTGGTATCATCCACTTACCTCACTTGCTTAGCTGGTCTTAAATAGTATTTAATAACAATGCATATCTGTTATTTTTAATGCTGTTGTAAGCTGGACTGTTGAGAATTGTTTTGATAATTTCTTTATTTTCTCAAACACCTGCTAGTTTGAGAATTTGCCAGGTTTCTTGACATCCAAGTGCTGCATTTCAGGTTCCAGCCCAAAGTTCTATATTAGCATGACGAAAAATAACCCCAGACCAGCAAGTGTTTTATTGGATTCTAGTGAC
This sequence comes from Microhierax caerulescens, assembly GCA_035590215.1. NCBI lineage: Eukaryota > Metazoa > Chordata > Aves > Falconiformes > Falconidae > Microhierax > Microhierax caerulescens. The sequence goes on from JAVJGJ010000001.1 coordinate 3,260,943, forward strand.
AAATATAAAAATTTTATATGTATTTGCGACGTAAGAAATGAGCATCAGTCTACAGTTACCTCAATCAGAAACTTTCCTCCACCCTTCCTTCTTTGGAAGGGGGAACACAAAGAAATGTGAAGACAGAGAATGTGCTAGAGCAAGAATTGCTACCTGGACTGCAATCATGCTCTCTTCACCACAGCACACCTTCTTTCCAGTGCTTGTTCACCCCAGCTGCCATTCAGAAAATCCCATTTGGGGGCAGGAGCAGTGGGATGAGTGCTGAGAAGGCAGGGTGCAAACAAAGCAGGAGGAGAGAATTAATTGGAAACACTGCTGGGTGGTTTTGGAGCATTGGCAAAATCGGGGCTGATGCTTGTGCCTTGTAGTTATGGAAGAGCTCAGCAGGGATGGGGTGGATTCAGAACCGAGGCAAGAGAAGTTCTAAGTCTGGGCAGTCTTTGGACAAAGGAAGAAACTTGGGTATGTTTTTAAGATGAGGAAGTTGATTATTCTCATTTTAATGAAGAATTGGAATAAGAACTTTGCATTCAATTTATTTGCAGCATTATATGATGCTATAGTTGTTAGTCATGTATAAAAAATTAACTTACATAAGACATGAACTCAGACTCAGTAGCTGCATTGTAGCTATAATACCCTTTAAAATGTGTTCAATGTAATTCTGAAGGTCAGAATTAAGGTACAGAGGCCACAATATCTCTTTGCCATCCATTAAGAATTACTTGCACTCGCTACTCAATATAGTCAATATAATTCTCTGTAAAACATGTGCCTGAAATTCTATGTACTACATGCTAATTGTACCTGAACTCTTCCTCCAACAGAAAGAATCTGCATGCTTTTGATTCCTTCATGTTACTATGCAAAGGAAATTTGCCCTGAAAAGGCGTTATAATAACTCTGTAGCATTCACATGCCTCCTGGAAACCTTAGAAGAAGTTCAAAGTGAGGAATTGCCTTCATTTCCCCCTGGTCTCTCTTGGCATGAGCACTCTGCTTTTATCAGGCCTGTCAGGTCTTGTGATTTCAGTGGGAGACTGATTCCCTCAGAAAGGTTTTTCTGCCATTGTTTATGTATCCCCTGTACAGGAAAATAGTGCTGGAACATCTTATGGCATTGTAAAGCTTTGGCTGATGCATTTGCTGCATAGGATCCTATAGCAGAGTCTTAGAGCAAGCGAAAAGCCCTTGAAATGGTATGGTCCCCTACATTGGCCTTGCATTCTCATTCCTCTCCCCATGTATGTTCCTGTAGTCTGGCTTGTGTAAATCCTGGCGTGTGTTCCATGAGTTACATCTCTAAATAGTGTGTCTCATTCAGGGCAGAACACCCCGTACGGGGGCAGGGGCAGTGGGGTGAGTGCTGGGAAGCCAGGGTGCAAACAAAGCAGGAGGAGAGAATCAATCAGAAATGCTGTTGGGTGGTGGTTTGTTTAACTTTATAAATTCCCTTCCCAAATTTGCGTCATGACAAACGTAGCTTTTCTGTTTCATACCTTTTATCTGTGGGTTTTGAAATGCTTCATACTTTTCCTTTTTTTTTTTGAAGGTGTCACAATTCAGCAACATCTCAACGAAGGAGATGATGGTATTGGCTCTTCTTCAGCTTCACAGCAGAAATGTAGAGATGGGTTTACTAATTGGGGCTTAACCCAGATTTCTTTCTTGAGAATGTCAGTCAAGGCATTTGTTACAGGGAAAGCAAGCTTGTAAGTAGTTAGGAGTATTGGGCTTTTCAGCTAAGGAGTTAAGAATTGCTTGTCAAGTAGTACATGGACAGGTGGATGGTGCATGTGAAGATAAATGTGAAGATTTTAGTGTCTCATTCTTGGATGAAATGTGTTGGCTTTATGAGGTAATGGGAAATGATGTATTTTAGCTGAGATCTACCCACTCATCACCAATATTAATTTTTTTTTTAAAAAAAAATATATCTATGAAAATCACTGCAAGGTTTTGAAGTATATTCCTGCAACTTCTTAGCAGCAGGATGGTTTTGGTAGCCAGTAGGCAGACAGTAATTGGACTGAAAATTGGACAGTGTGGTCATTTATGATGACAACACATAGACTGGGAATTACTGCTTTGGTTATAAGCATACTGTATGTGTTTTGCAGCAGAGGTAAATTAGAAGAAAAGTTTGCAAGTGGTCAGAGGCTTAAAGCAGCTCTTGTTTTGCCAACCTGGTTCACTTCCATGGAACGCGGGAGATGTAATGTCAGACCTGCTGGAAGCTCAAACTATAACTGTATCCTTGAAATGAATTTGCATAGCTCCTGTTGAAATAACAAGGACATGCAAATATCAGTTTGAGATTTAGATGTGTGCTGTGTTTTTTGCTTTTCAGGTGGATAATGAGTCTCTTTTGGCCCATAGGGTGAGAACAGTAAGATATATAATGCAGAGGAGACAAGATCAAACTAGGAGTGAGGTGCAGGTAGGGGAATTAGCTGAGCTTCTCGGGGCCTGTGCTATATAATTTAGGACTAGTGTGCATAAGGGACATGGCATAACCCCAGTTAAGACCTCAAAATGTAAAGTTTGGCAGTTAAGTGAGTACTTTTTTTTTTTTTAATGTCACTTAAAGCTGCTACAAATTTACCAGACAATATACACTTCATACCCAGCTTCTGAAACATGTAGTGTCTCTCAAAAAATGTCAGTAAAATGTGTAATAATCACTTCTGTAACAAATAATCTTGCCTGTTGAAAGGATAAACTGCTCTTTACTTGACATATTGAGGCTGGAAAAGGTATATTGAGAAGATTCAGGTACTATGTCGTCTTGATATATGTTTTCATATATTGTTATAAACAAACATACAAATAGATCTTGTGCATTTCCTGATTCCCTTAAGAAATAGTGTTATTAGGGTTGTAGTGAAACTACTTTGAAAATAAAAGCAGCAGAGTGTTTTCTTTACCCCCTTTATTCTTCCTCTTGAGGAATATGTTACTGTAAAAGCAGTCTGTGTTTTCTTTGGTTTTAAGCTTTAAGGTGTTGTCAGTAAAGGTGATGTGTGTTTGATACCACCTACATTTTTGTACATTGCTTTTTCCCACTCTAAATACCATGTCTCGTTCTCTCACAGCATCTTTGTACTATCATGTTTCCCTAGCTCCCTGAGATCTTGTCTTTATTAGCACAGTCCCTCTGATAAGTGTTTCTATTTAATCTACTTAACTAATGCTTTTCCAAATGCATTGAAGCAGATCAGTGAATTCTGTTCGACTTAAAGTATTGGTATAGGTGGGATTCATCTCCCTACAGGTTTCTGTCATTTCTGTATTCTTCAACAGATCTTGTTTGAAGGTAATCACTTCCCCAGCCCTCCTTTTTTTTTTTTAAATTTTATTTTTCCCCAACTTTTTTTTTTCTTTTAGATGAGTATTCAATGAACTGGGATCTTTATATGCTCAAACCTTACTAAAAAACAGACATGATTTTTTGGTGATTATATTCTTGTCAGCTGTTTTTTTTCTTACGTTTATCACTACATTGCTTTGTGTTACTTCAAAGAAATCACTGATTTTTAAGATTTCACGTAGAGGAGGATTTTACAAGCATAAGTTCTGTGTGTGCCAGCGTCAATCTTACTTGTCAAAGTTAGCACAGGAAGGATTTGTCTGAATGGAGCCTGTGTCTTCATCTCCTTCCTGATCGATGGAGAGGAACTCTAGTATGTGGTTCAAGTACTTTGGAGCATCAGTAGATGCCCAGGTTCTGTTAGGCTGTTTGCTCCAAAGTGTGTCTTTCACTACAGAGGAAGGGTTAAAAAGCATTATACCTAAGTTTAGTTGCATGTCTAGACTACCAAGAACATAAGTCAGCTTGAAAGAAATAGGCCTTTACCCCCCACCCCAGTACAAACCGTCCCTCTTTTTCTTAAATGGACAGAAAGTTTCTCCACAGTTTGCTTGGGAAAATGTGATTTTCATAAATTATACTAGAGGAGTTGAATAAACCCGTGGTTAACACAGTGCAGCAAACCCAAACAAATGGGCCACAACCACCTTCCTCACACCAGCCACCAGTGACAACAAAAGTGAGAAAGCTGTGGAGGAAAGAAATGGTCCAGGCGGTACTGATAGTGAAGAAAACATGGCTATTTTGAAGCAAAATGTCATTAAAGTGTAATTGTTCCAAAGATTGAAAATGGCAAAGGATGAAGAAGGAAAATCAGAGTCCAATGCAACTCTTATAATTGGTTTCTTGGAAGGGGTGTGTGTATTTGCCTTTTTTTTGGGTGCTCTCTGCTGTAGTGAAATGTGTGCATTTTTTCACTTCTCAAAGAATAGTCATGGTATCACACACCATTTTAAGGCTATAGAAATTAGTTTGGTGAATTCTTCAGCATTCAGGGATACAGAGTTAAAACATGTTCAGGTGGCTTTGCTATGGATTTAGTGTACTGATGGTATTTTTTGTATTCCTTACAAAATTAGGAGCATCTAGCTTTAAAACTGGAAATATTAATTAGTACCAGTGAAGCTATTTTAGATTCATAAGTTCATTCCAAACTCACCTGCAGAAATTATTCTTCTACTTTTCCTGCAAAGGTTTGCAGAGAGACATTGGAATGCCATAAAACTTTCTTACCTCTGAAAAAATGCACAGAAAATTTAAATTACTATTTAGTATCAAGTGGCTTCAAGTTCATCTTGTGTTCACACATACTGTAATTCAGGCAGGGATTACTTCAAAATCTCAAAACTTGTAGTGGTTTGATGTTTAGATCCACTATCTTCCATATATTTTTTTGTAATGTTGACAGCCCTCTTTCAAATAGAATTAAATGCAATTTCGAGAGTGATGGAATGGAACTGTAGTAGGGTTCAGTAAAAATTGGAAGGCAAATAAACCTATTAAAGCTTTAACATCTGAATAGAGCAATATTTCTAATAGATTTGGTTTCTACCACTTAGAGAATTTTAAATACTAAACACTGTTAAAAATATTATTGCAGTCGTTTCCTTGTAATGGGAGGAGTTTGGGCTTGACATAGATCTTGTCCTGCCTGAGAGTGTGTGCTGCTGCTGGCAATGTCAGGGTGTGACAAACTTCTTTTTCCTCTGGTAGTAATTGTTAAGCAATCAAAATTTGGAAGCCTGTGCATCATATCCAAGCTGAGAAAGAACAGGTGGAGGGGGAATGCTAAACTCAGTTTGGTTTGTGGGGGTGAGGGTTGTGGCTGCAGGATGGCCATGGATTTTCAGCTCTTCAGCTCTGAGAAAGAGCTCTCTCTAAAATGCCAGTGTTATAAACAAATTTATCCCCCATCCCCACCCCAAAAATAACATTAGGCATGCAACAGACAATAGATAGGTCTGTTGCAGATACAATGCTAAGATTTGATTTTCAGTTGTTCTGCTCTAAAGTATGTTTCTAGCTTGTTTGCAGGTTTTTTGGCCACTTTTCCCCTTGTCATTTCACAAACATACACTACTTTCCATATCATACACATAGTTTTCACTCCAGCCTATTCCTAATACAGAAAATTTCTTTATCAAGGTCATAAAAAGGATTATATATGAATATGATATTTCTCACTCATGATATTAGCCATCAAAACCAGGCTCTTGCTCTTTTAATAAAATAAGAGAATGTGTTTGGTTGTTTTACTCGTAAAGAGTTAAGAAAATGCTTCCACAGGCAATGCACATTTGATGTTTAAAACAAGATAAATGAATTTCTGGCCTTTCAGCTGTCACTGAAAAACCACTGGTTGCAGTAATTTTGAATTAATCACTTTAGAACTAATTTCTGGTGTGTTGAGGTACAAAAATACAAAATGCAAAGAAAACCCAAACGAATACATACAAGTATACGGTAGTTCAGCAGAAGGGGTACCAACTGTAATGTATGTACGCTGTTAGAAACAAATCACAAACATCGAGGTGTTTTTGCAGATGCAGGGGGCTGTAGTTTAATTTTCTATTGGAAGGTGACTGCTTAAAGGTCATTTCCCAAAGCATAAGTCAGATTCTTTGGGGATGTATCCTTTAGCTTCATCTAATGTTTCATTGACTGTATAAGCATTAAACTCGGCAAGAATGACAGGCCGTAGTAAGTGGATCCCAGGTGGGTCTTGGGATCTGCAGAGCCAGCTGTTCCCCGGCTCCGATAACTCTTTCAGATTTGCAGATCCTTTTGCATCTGACATGGCATGCCAAGCCTTTGTACTGCCCAGTGCTGATGTTTTAAAGGAGAACAGCTTAATAATTTATTAACTGCTACATTTCCTTTGGGCTTTATCTGTGTGATGTTGTTGAGTCACTGAGAAGTGTAAATACATAGAAGTTAACAGAAGCACAGTTTTTAAGAAAGCCACAGCTTTTTCTTTCTTTTTTCCTTTTCTGGTTTTGGTTTTGGTTTTTGGTTTTGGTTTTGGTTTGACTGAGGACTCCTCTGAGAGTTTATCGTTGGTTTACCTTGTTAGAAAAGGAAAAAAGTTCTGCTTTTGAAATCAGGGCTGAAACTTGTTTTGAGCTTCTTAAGACCATGCCCTCCTCAAAATATAATTACCAGTATAATGGCAATGTATTTTCCTGTTTATATGCATTTTTAGCTACTGATAGTTTTTCAACCTCCTACTAATGTCAGCCTTCTCTAATCTCAATCTCAGTTTGCAGAGTGTACATGTATCACTTCTTTCACTTCAAATTCAGGAAATGTTCTTGTCCATCTCCTGTGCCTTTGTAATACGTTAGTGCAGGCTTCTGCCAAGCTGTTAAATCCCCCAAGGGCCACCTGCTCCACAACTCTAGAGTGAGATGATGAAGAAACAGTTGCATTTCTTCAGCATTTCCTGGGTAAGAGAAATCAAATTCTGTCTTCTGGTCCCTGAATAAATACAACAAAAATGACTAAAAATGGATCATTTTCACACTTGTTTCTTTAATCTCTGCTGTCCGCTCCTGGAAAACCAAAGCATAATGCAGACTTGCCTGAGCGTACGGATTTATGATACCCATTTAAATAGCAGTCCATATTTTCTGTTACATATTTATGAGTAAGAGTTATGACATGGAACTACGTTGATATAGGATCTTTGCAATATTTATTACTCAGTTATAAAATCAGTATAGTGCTGAATTTAAAGAAATTAATAATTTTGTTTACATATTTAACATAATGACCCCAGAAAAAAAGAGGTCATGAGGGGGTTGCTTGGTAGAACAGTACAGCAGAGAGCAGACAGACTTCCTCTGCTTCCTTTGTTTGAGCTTACAGAAATACTGTGTGTTTAAAACATTGTCTCTACTACTGAAAATTAATATAAATAGTAAGCTATTAAGAAGAGAGGTTTAAAATGAAGAAATTTTTCTACTTCAAATAAAAATTTTGCTATTTGGATGCTCCTTCAATTTAGCAATAAAATACTGATTTTGGACAGAGGCGTCAGAGACTGCCATTATATATGGTTTCATTTCATTCTTTATAGGTATGTGTTTTTTTTTTTTAAAAAAAAAAAAAACAACAAAAAACAAACAACTAATTGCCAGCTAGAAACTTTCATAATGTTTGGTGCCTCCTCTCTTTTTTTGTCAGGATCCACTTAACCTCTATGGAGGAAACAATAAGTATTGGGGAGCAAGGGGACAATCCTCATGCAGAAGAAACAAAAGAAATGGGCTGTTTAGGTTTGTGGAAATCAGTCAAAGAATATATGAATACCTGCATATGTGTGGTAGAATAAACTGCTAGAAGTTCATCCTGATATGAACTGTGGTTTCCAACTCCAGCTACGGCGTTTACTCTGTGTCTGTATCCTGTAAGTTTAGGGGCGATGCCCTGCGGATTTTCACATGCTATGTTACTGCTTTTGTTTCTGTGAAATCACCAATGCTTCATTACTAAAAAGCTGAGATAATGATTATATGGCGCTTGCAGACTTTATGCTGCTTTGAGCATCGGGATGTGATAACATGAATTATTTTTCATCTGTTCAGCAGCACTTAGTCTCCGTGGAGGCTGAGAGCACTGTGAAAGCTTTTCAGATCAGGAAGAGAGTAGACCTGATAGGTATCGTCCAACAGAATTGGTTCCTAATGTAAAGAATGATACATTATTTCCTTTAGATGAAGCAAGCAAACAAGGCTTGCAGTTGAGAGGCATTCAAGATGTCCCTGAATAGACTTAGGTTTTCCAGTGGGGGTTTGAAGCATAGCTCTAATATGAAAAGAGGCTCTGTGGAAATGACTGTTTCTGATGCAACTGCTGGGAGCCTTATATGTTCTTACAGTTCTGTTTAGTAATGAAAATGCTGATTTATACACCCTTGGGTCTTGCAAATTTAACATAGTTTTGTATTGGTGAATTGTACCCTGGTCTGTCCTGGTCTTGCTTGTGAATTGACATCATTAGGTAACCTTAAGTACATCTCCAAACTCCTCCCTTCGTTGCTTTCACAGAGCTGTTCACAGTGGTGTTCCACTGATGCAGCTAAGACGGAGGCTCACCCGAGAGAACAGATCTGGTTGGAGGATGTATATATATATATATATAAACAATGTATAGCATTGGCAGCTATGAAGAGATTTTATTCTTCTTAGAGGCAACAAATGCAGCATAGAAATTATCAAAGTGTGATTAATAAAAGAGGTTTGCAATGCCTCTTCAAAATGAAATAAGTTCATCTTTTTTTTTTTTTTCTAAACTTAGATTGTATCTCTGTGGGTTCCCACAGTTTCCAAACTGACAATTTGCTTTACAAACACCCAAATGAAAAGAAAATACAAAACTGTAAAAGAGATCATTACTCATTCATGTGGTGTCGTTTGTGTTCAAAATTCAACAACCTCTTTCTTTTGTGAATGAAATTTGCAAGCCAACTTTTTCTTTTTTTTAATAGACTTTTAACACTGTTGGGGCAAACGTTCCTTCAGATGAGACTCCACCTGCAAGCACGTGTCTCACTCTATACATCCACAAAGCCAAATATAAACTTGCTAACATAGTGGAAAAGCTCATTCCTTTGTGGACTTGAAGTTCAATTTTTAACTTGAGGCAAGTTTTTGTTTTGAGCCTTAGAAAGAAAGCAGCAGTTACTTATTTTCCCTTATTTGAACGGGCCATATTAAAATGAAAAAATGTTGGATGTACATAGAGACTGAACTATGACAGGAACTGCTCACTGATCAGGGATTGACTTTCCAGGACAATTGTTGGACAGACCAAAAAAAAGGATGGAAATAGTGAATGATTACTCTCCAATGTGGGTGTGTTTTTAAAAATAAAGAGGAAATACTTTTTTTTTTTTTCTGAAGTAGCTTTGCTACTTGAAAAGTATGTCTTACTAAACAAAAAGCATGTTTGATATGTATTTACCTATGCACAAAAAGGTTAGCTTAGAAAAGCCAAAAATCTTAGCGAGAAGAATGGACTTTCTCACTTGGCTTTGTAAGGGTGATGAATCAAGCCTACTTTATTCAGTAGAAGACTTTCATTAATTCAGTAGACTTTAGATCATGTTCCTACCTTGATGTTGCTTACCTGAGCTCCTTAGAGATGTGATATTATGGAGAAAATTTTATAGAAGTAGATGATACATTTCCTTAAGAAACTAATTTTTCCCCCGGTTTGTTATATAACCTACAGAAAATTAGTATCAATAATGAAGTACTTCTGCATTCATTTTAAAACAAAAAATCCACTTCTGTAAGCATTAACTAATATGTTATGTCTGGATGTGCCTACATATACTATTCTCATTGTCTCTTGTGGGAGCGATCAATATATGCTGAACAACATAATTTGGTCCCTTCTTATTTATGTAGCAGCATCACAATACTATAAACCAAAGAAATTGTTCTTGTTTTGTCATTTTTAATAACATTCTGTTTTGATTTAGGCATGCTTAATTCTCTTCATTTCTGATCCATTGATCTGTAAGTGGGCAGAAATGAAATTCACTCATGAAAAAGAAATAAAATTTTCATGTTAATCAGTCAAGTGCAGCCACCTCTGGGCTGCATGGCTTACCTACTCTACTACCAGATCAGTTTCAGATTAAAAAAAATCATTAGTTCAGTGCACAAGAATTACTAGGAGAGAGAAAATACTGTTGTAAAATCACAAATTTAGAAGCTCTGTTTAAGATCTGTTTGCTAGATTTTTTTAAATAATTATTTCAGTTAATCTGCTGGGACAGGGTGGATAGAGTACCTGTGGTAACATCCAAATACCAGGGGTTTTGTGACCAGCTTTTATGTTAAGGAATCTCAGAATATTTTCTTCATGAGACTGGTTGGAATTTCTGTCTTATACTGGCTAATAAATACTACTGACACCTTGTTAATAAACAGCTATAGTCTCAGTCAAGAAAAGTATTGCTCCTAAGCAGGGATGCTAATTTCCAAAGCACAGTTAGGTTCCGTGAAATAAACAGACAGAAAATTGTACTTAAAGTCAAGCATGGCGGTACGTTTTCTCTCTTGATTAGGGAATTTACTCTTAGCAGGTAAACAGATGATTGAAGTTGTTGAATATTTTCTGTGTGTCTCCAAGCACAGCGCATCATGGAATATTTGCTAGTATATGAGTTTAGCTAGGGCTACTATGTCAACCCTAGCATGTAGTTTGAAAAATTACTTGGTTGTGACAGAGGGCATGAGCAAAATATTTGGATCTGCTTAGTTGGTGCTCCCTGAGGCCTTAATAGCCTTCAGCCCCATCCATCTTGGTATCACTGTGTGCCTCTTACATTGATATTTTTTTCTTTTTTAAGGAAGCAGCAATACATCTATTTTGAAAATTAAATTGCGAAATAATCTCTTAGCAAGTCTTGAAATTGCATCAATCTGATGGTTTATTTGGGTTGATCTAATTTGCAGAGTATTTTATTTGTGTTTTGTTGATTAGTAAAAGCTTTATTTCTAGTCACCTTGCCACTGTTGTTTAGAAATGCATTTGTGAAAATGGAATTGATTTTTCATTAAGGAGCCTTTATTTTCAGCTACAGATAATCCAAATTGACCCAGAATATTCTTAAAGCATATACAGTGGATTGTCTGAATTCCTAAGCTGTCTTCTCAGGTACTTTGCTAATGTTGCATTGATCAGTCTACAGATCCCAAACTGTGGATAAGTGATAGGAGTATTGGCCACAGGATGCACTACAGGCCAGAAAGATAAATTGTTCGGGTTGTCTTTTTGCAAGTCTAAGGTCACAATTCATTCATCTTGTTACTTTGGTGTATCCCTTTAGTGGCTTCAATTGCAGGATTAAATATTGAATGGTGGCAGATCATTCGATATATGGCTTTTCTACTTTGGCATTAGGAAGCTTTTTCATGCTTAAAATGGAACAATGTGCACACAGAATGCCAAAGGTAGTCGTGCCAGTGATCTATTCTGTAAAATTAATCCCACAACAATATTATCAGGCAATTCTTAACACATCGATTTATTCTTGATATGACACTTCTGAAACAAATGGATAAATGCTTGGCATGTACTCAGCTTCCTAGGAGGGAGAATGTGGAATTGAAAGCTCTACAGAAAAGATGCATATTTAAAATTAACCTGTTAAAAACCTAGTGAGAAGAATTTCCAACTTTCAGATTGAAATTATGGCTGCTCATGCAAAGCCGGTCTAAGGAACAAGGATGGGGTAAGAGGGAGGATTCTTCCCCAGAGACAAGATCATAACCTGCATATTCAGCACATACCTTGTTTACAGTGATGGTTGTGACATTATACTTTTCAGCTAGAGAAATGCTTCATGTTTCAGTGCCTCTGGCTTCCCTCAGAAGGGCTCCTCTGCACCGCTGCAGGGCTCTGCTCCAGAGCCCCCAGGAAGGTGCAGGATCCCTTGCAGACCTTTGCCGTACCGCTGTCCTCTTACAGTCAGTGAGCAAGCGTAGGCTTTGCAAAGCTTTTGGGTTTCTGCACTGGTGAAAGGAGCAAGAGAATTTTGCCTCTAATGACTGTCACCTGTACAAACTGTGTAAACACCTCCTGTATTTTCAAAGAATGTTGTATACAGCATGTGAAAAGCGGCACAGCTGTTGGAGTAGGTCGGTGCATTTGCAGGTTTTGTAACTAGCACGATGATTGTATTACAAACCAGCTAAAGGAAGGAAATGAGCTGCTGTTGATTCTTAGCTTTAGTGCTGTTTTATAAAAGATTTCTAAATTGGCATTGTATTTTGTATGGTACAGAGGTTTTTGTTAAATCTATCTGCAAGCCAGGATAAAGCCTCTGGATTTCAAAAGCACATGATTATCTTCAGCAAGTGAGAAGTATCTCCAGAGGTAAAAAATGCAGTTTTGCTTTTCAAAATTGCATCTAATGATTAGATATGAGTTGGGACAAAATTGAGATCCAGTCTCAGTCGTGCATCTGACTTGTGGATGCTCTGTCATTGGGTGAAACTAAAAGCCTCGGGTCAGGTGCCTACATTTCCTAATGGTGTATTGATTACACTGCCTGTACAGATGTCTTAGGCTGATATTCACAAAAGATTGAGCAATTCTGCGGCATCACTCATGTAGCCAAGCAAGTGCCAAAGAAGAAGGTGTGGCAGAAGTAATACCGAGGAAAGAACTTGCACCCTGGGCTGTAAGGTGTCACCTGAACATTCAGTTTCTTCTTCAGATTTGATGTGCTCCAAGCATGTCTATGCTTTCTTGCAAAATGAGAAGGAAATGTCCTCTGTGATGCAGTCTTTTGGCATTCTCCAAAACTGACTACAGATGATTGGGTTACTTACGTACATACATGTATCTGATACACTTATGCATTAAACCTCTCTCTTTCCAAAATTATTTGAATCCAGGTATCTCATCTCGCAACCAATATTGGAGACTTCTGGAGTCTCAGTAGTTCTGGCAGTCTTCCGGGATATAGAGGACTCTGGTACAAGTCCCACAGCTGACTAAAATTTGCTTATGCAAGGAAGAACAGTTTTAAAAAAGAGGGCTGACAGAGACCTGCACATAGACATCCAGTGTGATAGTCTATGAGACCACATTTCTTGGAAGTCAGAGATCTGGTTTCAAGCACTTTCTTCTGGAGGATTTGATTCTGAATCATTCTTGTACCATATAAAAAGTTTAAGAACGATCCTCTCATTAGCTTTTCCATGGTTGATTCTGCGTGTGTCCGTAAGTGAAGCATATCCCTGGTGCACTTTTCAAAACAGAAGTTATTGACTCATGAAATAGATGAGCTTAGTGAAACTAGCTGACTAGAGTTATTAGGACAAAATTGTTTCTAACGCTTATTCTCAACAATTAATTTGGGTTGCTGTCTTAAGTATAAAAAGTATATGCTAGGCCGAGTTCTTAAATTAGTGCTTTTTACCATGTTGCACTTATATGAATATTAAGTTGTATGAATTCTGATTCCCTGCTTGCCAGAATCTCATCTGGATATGCTTACTACACACATACAGCTACTGTTCATGTACTAAAGCTGTGAATACTCAGGCTAGCTAACAAGGCTGTTGCTTTCCTTGCAGTTTTGTCATGTAAGTGATTCTTTAAACTGACCATCTTAATACATTTGAACTTCAAATATTCGTTGAATTGAGAGTTCAAGTTTATTGGTATTCAACGTTTTTTCCTAATGACAGTAAAACATTTTTGTTGTATACAACACCTTTTACATTTTGCTTTAAACTGCTAATGTGTTTGTTTACTTACAGTGCCAGTATAATGAAAGCTTACTTGGCAATGTTTTTTTTACTGGAAAATAGCACATACAAAATGCTCTGTGGCTGGTGATATATGTATTTGAAAAAGTAACTTTTACAGGGATGTGAATACTTGTCATAGTTACGAAAAATTGTCATCCTGTTTTCTGAATTTGATGACAAGTGAAGTGACTATATTAAAAAATTTGTTACTAGAATCCCAAATAGTCTTGAGCATCAAATTAAATATATATATATATAAAATTAGGACTTTTTTTTTCCTCTAGCCAAAGGAATATTTTAATTCATTTGGCCATTGTTGACATCATAATACCATCAAAGTCAACATGAAATATGAGCAAAAGATCCTTTTTGGGGATCAAGAGTCTGTTCCAGTATTTATGCTGCAGAATCATTTTTGATCCTGTCCACCTGTCATCATGGAGAATTACAGATAAGCATCAACTGCAGAATATGTAGTAATTCAGATTCAAAAGAAAAATTTCTCCTTGATGTTTGAAATAATTGTTGTTTTAGTATCTTCTGATACACTTAGATCCCGCATGAGGGCATTCTTAGATAGCTACACATGCACCCTGAATACATACTGTCCTGAAACATAGATTGCACATAATTTGCTTCATAGGTGTTATTGTGTAGACACCACAAATTATCATGAAAATTCATTGGGGGTTTTTGTTTGTTTGTTTATTTTGTGAGTATGTTTCTTCTGGGCTTGCAGATGAAATAGCAAGTGAGAAAAATAGCATGTTATATTCTTAAATCTACAGAGCAATAAAATCACCAATTACATGAAAAGTTGGCTGGAATGGTTTTCCTTATTTTAAAACCAACTTTCACGTAAATGTTGATTTTTCTGCTTGCAAAGTGATTTAATTTGCTGATTTCCTTTGTCTGTATTTATTTTTAGCGCCATAAACTTAACCCCATTATCACATACTCACTAGCCTTACTTTTAATTGTTTCAGTTTTGTCTGTTAGATTGGCATAAAATTCAAAGTGCAACTTTGGACATGAAAAGCATCTCTGGCTTGGAGATTAGACTTCTGATGTATTTATTTATATGTGGTTTTGTATATGTGTATATATATGTATATATATATAAATATATATATTTTTTTATATATATATATAAATATATATATATAAAAATATATATTTATAAATCCGTGAACTAACACTCCTCTGTTGATAAGCAATGTATATGACCCATGACGGGCAGCTTGCTGTTCTAGTGGAGCGAAATGTGACAGCTAGAGCGTGCAGGCTTCTGCTCCACTGGACTTAGAATAGATTAGTAAAGTACTCTCCCAGCAATAACGGTTTTATTTTGGGGTCTTTTTTCCTCATGATGGATTATAGATAAACTCATATACAAGTTTATTGCAAGATTCCTCTGAGACCCCTAGCTTTTTATGAATGGAAGGGTCATTTATAAATGTTCAACAACATTGTATTTTATTATTTTTCCCGTAGGACAAGATTGCTGTGTTTTGTGTAAGAGACTGCAATCAGATTTTACAACCACACAGGTTTAATGTTGTACATATTACTTGTGTTTAGATAACTGAAGACCCTGTAGTGAAAAATATGTTTGATTCCAGTTCATTGAAGTCTCTCTTTATTCATACATTAAAATCTTCTAGCTATAATACTGACTTTACTAAGGCCAGAAGTCTTCAATTCTAACTAATTCATGCAAGGCCAATCTTTGCCTAGCATGTGTTTTTCTATAATACTAAAAACTTCCAAACAGTCTGATACTTCTCTGTTGGAGTGGCTTTGAGGTCTGCTATTTGTGAAGCTCTCTTTGAACCGTGGGGTCATATTGATGCTTGGTTTGGTCATTCAATTATACTTCATATTTGTATTTGCTTGTCTTAGTTCCCGAATCTTACTCTGTTGGGCATAACACATCTTTCAGTCCCTGTAACATCTAGTTTGTTATCATTATTTTAAAAGCATTAATATTAAGTAGAAAAATCTTTACCAAGGGAAAGTGCAGTACTTGAACATGTGCGGTCATAAGTTGCATTCGTTATTGCAACATAAAATGTCAGTTAGTGAATTTGAGAGTTAAAGTAATAAAACCAGCTCTGTGATCTGTAAAGAGAGATTCATTGTCAGGCACTGAAATTCTTTGAGTATTTCTTCCCTGGCTTAAAGCTCTAAAGGCAACTTGGATTTTATTATTAAGGCTTGGTGGCAAAGTATGTCCCTGTTTTTGCCTTATCACTACATCCAGAATCCCCACACTCAGGCCTGCACCGGGAGAAGGACACCATCTCCCAACTGCAAAGCTATCAGCTTTTAAAGGAGTATCACCAACGTTTAGAAGCAGTTTCCCAAGATCTTTGGAAAAGTGTGGGGGTAGGAACAGTTCCTCATCACAAAGTATTTTGCATATGGGAGAGGAAATAATCTCTCCCAAATTCTAAAGCGGACCATCAATGAGAACCCCAACTACACCTGCGAGAGCTTCTAAAAGGTTTGTGTGGAGCACATTCTCTAGTATGCAGAGGAATCCATGACGAGTGTCATGTTTAAAATTTCGTACGTGGAAGAGAACAGATGGATTGCTTAAAAAGTCCAAGGTGCAGTACTGTGCTCCCACCTCAAGGCAATATTAAACTCGGAGAGGGAAGGAGAACATGAAATGTCTTGCTCAATGACATTGAGGTGGGAATAGCTGGCAGTTCAAACTGACAAGATTTCCTCTTGAGAGTTTTAGGGAAGTTGGTTTCTCTTAAAGCAAAAGATGTTTGTCAGTGGTGCATGGCTTTGTTAAGTACCAGCTTTCAGTGGCCCACAAGGCTTTAGATCTGTAGATTCAGCTCGGTGTGTAGTGCTGGACACAGATGTTAAATAGCTTTGTCATATTAGTATTTAAGTGGTGCATAGGTACCTACCTTACCAGGAGCATCTCATTGGTGTTTTGCCTGTTTATAAATTGCACCATACCGATGGTTTTAGCCTGCACAATACTGTATTTTCAGGTGGTGTTTAACACAATCTTTTGGCCAAAGAGAAGTGAGTCTGCTGTTTCACAGTAGGGTCTGTTATTTCACAGGGTAGTACAGTGGTTCCTTGTTAATTTGTTAGCGTTCTAACAAATTGATTTATTGCCTTGAAGGGAGAGGATTATGGGCCCGTAGCATATTTAATAGCTTCAGAAACATCAGCTTCCTTCCTCCTATGCGTTTTCCATAGTTTGTTGCCATCTAGCAATAAGCTAGAAACAGTTCATGTTTCCTTGAAATGCCTGAACTCCACCTTGCACAGACATGTGCCCTTACAGTTTTTCCTACTAAGTATCTTCAGTAGACAGGATACAAACTAGTCTTTCTGGAGAGTCCGGAGAATAACTGTCTGTATTCCCCTGAAAATAACATGATGTACCTCCTAAGTAAGGACATATGTCATTCATTAGTAGGTGTATAAAAAAAAAATAATATGTGTATACATGTGTGTATTGTATGTCTGTTTTAAGATAGCTCTGATTGCTCTAGCTTGCAGTTCCTGTCTACTGTCTAGTTAAAACTCTCAGCTGTTAAGATGGGCAAGTACACAGTGGGTGGTTATATCTGCTCTCTGTAGTATTTGTTCATGTGTGGTACATAAAGCTGAATATGGGAGCAAATGGGAAACGCGTTGTATATTACAGCTTAGTTTGCACACTAGTTACTGCGAGATCCCTTCACATCCTTTCCTCTCTCTTGCCCTTCCTTCATACTAGTGAAATTTAAATCTGTCTGGGGTGTTTGCTGGGGAAGTGGTCTGTGGTGTAACTTTATACATGACCCAGACTGGATGTTAATGAAGCTTCAGTCATGTAGCAGCCAGGCAAGCTTTGTCCAGTGCTGGTCTGCCACCTTCTGTGTGCGCATCAGTGTGTTGCAACAGGGCAACACTGGGCACACTTCCTCCTTAACATTCCCATGCACTAGGTAAGGTCTGTTTAGCTCTGTTTTTACAGTCCTCTTTTCTGAAAGTCAAGTTGTAATAAAACCAGCTGAGGCTTTCTCCTGCTTCAGCTGCTCCTGCAGTGTACCCCTCAGACTGCTCAGTCCACTCGACAGTCTGTGGTTTTTCCATTACAGGCCACAGATGACTTTTAAGAAACGTGGCAAAGGTAACCAAGAACATTGAGCTTCGCAAGGTTAAATTTGCTGTATGGGGATCTTCACAGGAAAACTCTTAAAAAAACAAAAACCCTCAAAAGGCTGAGAACTACACAAACCTCTGCAAGTGACTTTTGCATCATAATCGTTCAAAAAAAATCATCTGGCCTCTAGCCACCAGAATATGCTAACCTTTGGCAAGTGGAAGAAAAGAACCTTTGGTAGGTTATTAAAGTTATATTTATTATGTAGTTACATAGTTTGTAAGTTGCTTCATCCTGTATGAATTTATGTCAGGCTAATAATAATATTGATATTCACCAGTGTCATGGTTTAACCTCAGCCCCACGCAGCCGCTCGTTCACTGTCCCCCGGTGGGACGGGGGAGAGGGTCGGGAGAGTAACAGTGAGAAAACTGGTGGGTTGGGATAATGACCGTTTAATGGGTAAAGCAAAAGCCGCGTGTGCAAGCGAAGCAAAGCAAGGGGTTCACTCACCGCGTCCCACGGGCAGG
>JAVJGJ010000001.1:3279273-3305014 GCA_035590215.1 Microhierax caerulescens
CACCGTCACTCCGAACGTCCCCCCTTTCCTTCTCCTTCCCCCCAGGTTTATCTGCTGAGCACAAGGCCAAATGGTGTGGGCTGCCCCTTGGGCCAGCTGGGGTCAGCTGGCCTGGCTGTGCCCCCTCCAATTTCCCGCACCCCTCCAGCCCTCTTGCTGGCAGGGCATGAGAAACCGCAGTCCTTGACTTAGTATAAACGCTACTTAGCAGCAACCGAAACCATCAGTGTGTTATCAGCATTATTCTCACACCAAATCCAAACCACAGCACTGCACCAGCTACTAGGGAGAAAATTAACCCTTACCTCAGCTGAAACCAGAATAAGTAATGTTAGTTAGTTTGTTCTAAAATGAGTAGCATGTGTTTGTGTGTCTGTTGGCTTAAGATGAGATGTTGTGTATCTGAAACAGGCTTTGTCTCAGTTATGGATTTCTCATTTTTAAAACAATGAATGTAGGAACTGCTATTTTATCCCAAAACGTTTGTACAGCTATTGTGTACATAGTACGTTTATGGAGCATATCCTTTGGATGCTTCTGAACTAGTGACATGAACAGATGTTACAGATAAAGAAAACCAGAAGTGAAAGTAGTGGCGTTTGGGTAGTGGAAGTGTTTCTCGTATTCACTGGGAAAGACATCATGGAAAGGTGTTTATACAGTGGTATTAATCAGAATGGATTTTTATTCCTCTATAAGGGCCCATATATGCTCTTATACCAGTTATTTATATTTATAAGCATATTGAAACATAATCCTTACTGTAGTAATATTATATACTTTATATATATATATATTTGCTAATCTCTTATTTCCTGTGCAGCAAAGGGTCAGAAATCAGGTTTGGGCTGTAAGGAACTGCTGCCCTTTAGCATGAGGGAGAGAGCACTCCAGTTACCAATGGAGCAAAATATTAATAGTAGCATACGCTTTGCATTAATTTAACACTTGTGATGTTTTAGTGGCTGCAGCTCAGGTTCAGCTCTGGATGGCAGTGGAAATCTGCACCCAATCTGCTGAGTTCGTATTGACCTGTATCAGGAGAGGGCTTGCTTGGAATTAATTTCCATTAGTTGTTTTCCTGGTTTGTCTCTTCCAGGCAGTTCCCATATGAGTTAGTTTTATAAAATGCAAGTATATATTTTTGACAGCAAGGCTGCAGGAAGCACAGCCGGGAGCTTATAGTAGAGTTCTAGTATTTTGCCCTAACAGCCGAGGAAATTATAATATATTCCCAGGAATCACTAACTGTAGCCAGAATGCAACTTGCCCACCTACAGAAAGCTTTGCAGTTGGTTTTTTCCAACAGCTGGCAGCCTCTGGGCCTGAACTGTTGCGGCCTTGTCCCTTTGTTGCTTGGGCCTGATGTACCTTGCTGGGAAAGCCCCCTGGCTGGGTAACACCCAGGCCTCACACTCACTCACTCTCTGGGGCCCACCAGTGTCAGGCACCAAAGATTCTGGCCTACCCTGCAGCAACTGATACCATTTATATTTATGGCTGAATTTAAGTGAGGGCACTGAAAATTGAACTTGGATACCCTCAGACACACCTGCTTCTGAAACTTTTGAACAGAAATGGTCATTGTGAGACCATGTAAAATACCAAGAGTCGCCTGAGAAGTTCTGAAGCATGATCTAAATGCCAGACCTCTTCACAGGAGTTGGTATATTATACAAAATCACATTTAAAATGGTTTTCCCAAGCTGTGTGAACAAAAACGTCATTTAAGTGAAATCTGATTTGATACAAAAGATCTTGTAAGTCATCTTTTAAGATCTGTTCGCTGTCAGGAACAGTAGATACTTAGACAGTATATAAAATGGTATCTTTATTCCCCCCTCCAGCTAGTTTTCAGCTTTTTTTTCTAACAGATGGGCTTTTCATGCATTCATTTTATTGTACTTGAAGTTTAATATTTAAACTCCTTAACATGGTAATCAATTAACAGAGGGCCAGACCCTGCTACATGTTTTTATCATGTAATATTATAGACCTGTCTACACCTAGTTAATCTTTTTCCCTCGTGAACCCAATCAAATTACCTATATCTAAAATACTTCCAGTTCCTTAAAAGCAAAGATTTCCACTGGAAATCTATATTCTCATTATGGTTGATGATTCTGGCCATTTTATGTTTATGTGGTGTAGTCCTCTAGTCTGTCTGGTCTGAAGACATGTTACTAGGGCATAAGGTGAAGATTTTTCATTGCTTTTCTAGAAACTAAGTTTCCAAAATCCAGGTTTTATGTATTTGTCAACTGTGATATAGCTGCTGATTTGCTAAGTTACCCCTCAATGAGCCTCAGGAGACTTGGATGGACACTGTGTACTACTGAGTAACTCACTCTGTATCATTTACTCCACAGTGAGCCCAGTCTACCAGGGACCTGAGGTGTGTACGAGTCTGAGCATCATCAGGTATAAAGGTGGTGAATTCCCTCATTAGCACCAGGACACAAAAGGTTGTTTTGGATGGATAGAAACACTGTGATACCTGGTTATCCTTACTTAGAGAAACTTCTTCCTACTGGCATCCCTGGGATCCTGATTCCAAGAGGGAGTAGGGATGTATATGTGGTTGGGCCAAGAAATTACGTTTGGGGTGGAAAGGTTTTCCGTGGTGCTCTAAAGGAAGTTGTGGGCATGGAGGTGCGGGGGGACATGGGGGCAGGGGACATGCTGTGAGATGGCTGCAGTGTGTTTGGATGTGGTGGATGGCAGTGCAGGGTCTTGCAGGAAGCTTTGGGGTGTCATAGGCTTGGGAAACAACAGGTCAGGCTACTGTGACATGGGGGAAGGTCATACATGGAGTGGGAACAGTATGTACAGCGGAACAGCAAAAATGTGTGTGTGTGGGTTTCCTTTAAAATCTTAGTGCTTTTGAAACGTGGACATACCTTAGACTTGAGCCAGCATGGCATTCTTTTTTCCTTTTCTAATGCAACTTGTGACCCATGCCCACCTCCTACTTGGAACAGCAGAAAAAAAAATGAAAAAAAAATAGTGTGTTGTTTATTTTATTTTGTTTATGTGTTTGAAGGATGTGAACAACAAATCAGGAAAAATGTATTTTAATGTTTTGATTGCAAATTTATTTAGTGACTTAATCAGCCAAACTGACTTTTGAAAGTGGGAAGGATTGCTATTTCATAACTTAGAAAAATTCTTCCTTTCCAAATATTATCAGGCTGTTATTCCAGTCATATACTTAGCAAATTACAGAAAACTTGCATTTAATTGCAGACCCCATTTTCCTTTACAAGAGTTCATCATATTTTTTGGGCAGCAAGTCAGTGTGGAAGCATTTATGTAACTTCCTCCCCACTAAGTCCATTATATTTGTCTTCGGTCGTGGGTTTGCTCACTTAACATGTCATAGAGGGCAAGCAGGTTACTAATCAGAAGGTTAAAGGTGACTTGCTGAGATGAGCCAGCCAATGTGAAAAGGCAAAGAAAAGCAGTGAAGAGACAAAGAGGAGCAACAGCAACAGCTTTTACTACTATCTGTGTGGCCAAGGTGAGGTTAGCCTGCATGTTCTTGGCTCATTTTGCTCCAGTTTGCCCTATTTCAGCATACCTGAAAAACACCTATCCCAGCGTGAGTTATTTTGGTAGGTGTTTGTCTAAGGTCAAACATTTCCTCAAGTCCATAGGGTTTGCCACTATAATATTTGTAATAGGTAAATAAAATAAAGGTGGCAGTTTTTCAGAGAAACCAGTGAAAAGACAGGGGTTATTTATACTGAGCAGTGAAGAGCAGAAGCATCCCAGTTTGTACTGACCCCAGCTGATAGATCTTCATGTTAAAAAGCAATGCTGCCATCTTGCCACTTCAGGTGCAGAAGTCTGACCACATTAGCCAGTAGGTTCACCCAGACTAACAGAACTTGTCAAGAGGTATGGCATAGTGCTAACGCACTTTGATGTTTTGCAGCTCAGAAGTGCTTACATACTTGCCAGGTCAGGTATTTTAGCATCCATATGTAGACATCCACTCTTGGATGTGTACTTTGAAAAATGTTTTTGTAATAAATGGAAGGCAGGCATGTATCTGTTTTACAAAATCAGGAGCAAATACTTAAGTTTTTTGTTAAACATGCGTGTTTTTAAACCTCTGGTTTCTGAAAAGAGGGTAATCAAAAAATTCAAGAATTGGGATGTGAGTTTATCGTGAATTAGTGGTTTAAGTTGCATAAAGAATCAACACCAAAGGTATTGGCAAAATAGCTTAATATGAGTTTGTAGAAGGGTGGCTTAAAGTTCAATGGCAAGGTTCACTCTGTCACTTACTACATGGACAACATGTACAAAGGAAGATTGAGCTAGAATGATTTACACAGAGGCTGGAGATGTAAAGGGTAAGGGAGACCCTCCCGCTGAGTCACAAGGTTTAGAGTGGGACCCCCTTGCTTTCTAAACTCCTCATAGAGCTTTGGTGCAGCTAGGTCCAATCTTCGTCTCAGACTTGGACAATGGTTTCTATCTAAGGTGGATCACAAGATTTTAGCAGCACTTATTCATTGACTAATTTAACATTTACAAAGTGAGTCAATAGGATGTAGTACAGTCACAACAGTGACTTAATTACAGATCCGAGCTGGTAACATTTATACTATACTTGCTGTAGGGTATCTAAATCAGTTCACACACACACAGAGGCACAAGGATAGGTATACCTGTCAAAAGTTCACTGGGAGTTCAGTGAGGTACTCGTTTCAATTGTCTCAGCAATTCTCAACAGTGAGGGTTGAGCCTTGAGGAGTGGAGGGTTTTGGCCTCTGAACTTCACAAGCTTGTGAGTTCATGAGCTCTGAGAGGCATCCCACTTGGGGAGATGCTGATCGCAGCCCGCTGTTGGTCCATTAGAGCTCAAAGGACCTCACTTGGGACCAACCACTGTTTATAGGGTTGCAAGATGATTGGCTTTAGTCATCAGTAGAAATATCTTAGTCATCATGGAAATATCTTGGCTGCAAGCTGGGTCAGTAATTTTTCAAAATTGCAGTTACAGTGGTACCGTTCCACTCGGGCTACGGTTCAGGCAAGGAATGTTGCAAGGCTATCAGTCAATGACTGCTTATTTCTGTGCTTGTTTCCCACCTTGGCCAGGCAACAGGAGTTCCTGGTATGGTCAGTGCCACTCCCCACCTCAGCCATGCAGGAGATCCTGGTATGGTCAAGGGATGCTTAACCACCCAACTGACTACACAAAGGCCAAGGCCAAACAGGAATTCCTGAGATCCACAGGGCGGCCCAGAACAGGGGGACAGCAAATGCACCACCACAGCATTGCAGATTCTTATTATTTTTTCATTACCATCGGCTAATTGTTGCCGATGTCCCACTGATTTTACTGAGAAATGAGATTTGTTTTCAATATAGAAATTTAATAAAAGCTAGCATATAAATACTAAGATAGAATAAAAAACACCCTTCACCCTTTCATCAGATGATACAACATTATGATATTAACACCCATGTAGGTAGTATATATAATACTTGTCCAGTCATTAAAATAATTACGAGTAAATAATGTGTTGTGAAAAAGCACTGTAAAACAATATGTAGCCTTTCAATTAATTTCTTTCATGTAATTTAATTCAATTTAAACCTGTTTGACACTGTCGAAGTTAACAAGTTACTCTTTTCTGTTCAGCACCTACTGGTGGCAACCCATTAAATCAACATCTCATCCAGAAGCATGAAAGACCTCATTAAACCTACTTTTGTATGAGTTAACAGCTCTCCAAATTAACCTTTCTTTAAAAATAAAATAAAATAAGGTAGTAAAGGTCAGCCTTTTTGTGCAACGAAGTTTGCTGACCACAGAGATTTTCAAGCCTGATGGCGCATTTGACTGCACGGTTGTCTCATCATTTTGGCAGTGATCTGTTTGATGCCAGCAAGGAATGCCAAGACTCTGGCTGTCTGAAAAGTGTTAACATGTACTTTTTTTTTTTTTTTCTCATTTTTTTTAAGCAGGAAGTGAGAAGTGCAAGGGAAGATGTCTTTACATTCATTTTTTCCCAGCATCAGTAAATTATTGCTGTGAAACGACTTTTGCTAATAATTTTGGGGGAGAAGCACTCACCTCTCCTTTCACTTGCCAGCTATTTGAATGGCAATCCAATCTTGCATTTCATGTTTGATTTATTCTGTTAGAATTCTCCTTGTTTCACTAACAAATAGATATACAAATAAATGTATTTTGACACAATAGTTGCAGAAAGATGACATGAGAATGCCATGTCTTACTTGAACATGGACTGTTAACTGTTTAAGGAAATTAAATAGACCTCTGAAGGTGAAAAAAAAAAGCCCATATATGCTGGTAATCATAATGATATTCAGGTATGTCTGAAGATGTAGGGAAAATTTATCTTAAGCACATTACTTTTTCAGTATAGGGTATAGAAGCTAATGTGCTTCCAACAGAAATCACAAATATAATTCACCTACATTATACATAAAAGACAAATGACAAACATTTCCAAAATTTGCAAATGGGAACATCTATAAATAAAAACACTTTAGTAACATCAAAGAAAGGCAGGAAAAAACATAAAGCACTAAGAAGAAAAATGAAGATGCTAAGAGTTCAAATAGCATTTTAGTAACATTGTTATTACAGCAACATTATACTTTTGCATTTGAGCATGTTTCAGAGAGCACTAAAATCTGATTATAATACATGTCAAGTAATGGACAGTGCAGAGTGCAAATATTTGTAGCAAGGTGCAAGAGCAATTACTTAATACATTGGTTAAAATTACTGCTACACTGAACCAGATTAATTTTTTTCTTGTCATTTTTATTTCATTTTATACAATTCAAATAACAAATAATATGCTTCCATTGAAAGAGCGCATTGTATGGTCAAGGGTGGTTCTTCCCCCTTTTGTCACTACCTAATAGAACGTGTTAGCATTAAAGTAATTGGGGGTTGGTTCTGAAAACCTGTTCAATGTTGAACTTGATAGAGCATCGTAAAATTACACCAGGGGACAATGACTCATTAAGAACCTGCCTATAATATCTAAGTGGGAAAAAATTGTATTATCGTGGGGGCTTCAGTGGAGAGATTATGTTCTGTATATCTTATGCTGTCAGTACTAAAATGCCTCTGATATTTAAAAAATCATAGATAACTAAAATATTGGTGTAATAAATTCTTTATTAAACATCATACTGATGGCTAAAAAAGAAGAAAAAAACCCACAGGTGGCTTAGGTGAATGAACAGATTAATTTATGACTCTGTTAAATAGGGGAAAATGAAAACCAGGAAATATCTCTGTGTGAAAAACTGTAATGTAAAATATCTCTCAGTAAGTTAAAAACCCATTCTGCAAACTTGAAAACAAAATTCAAATCCCAAACCTGAAATCATTCTTTCAATTTTGTGCTGTAAACTGCCTTAGCTAGGAAACAGAAAGCCCTGTGAAATAAACCAGTTTGAGGGGATGTGTATTTAAAAATAACTGGATAAGTGTGTAATTTGATGATAATGAGCATATATCCTCTAAGAAATTCAGAAAATTGACGTGGTAGGAGGACAAATTAGGGAGAAATCTGTGGCCAGTAAGTTTGGGGTTTTGGGGAGTTTTCTTCTTCTTTCATGGGGCAGATATTGGGCTTCTTGTTGGGGCCATTAAGATGAAAAGGAATGAAAGGAATCCTAACAATGTTTACCAAATTAGGCAAAACTAGAACTCCACAGAGTAAGGTAGAAAGTGCTGAAGTGTTCAGTAAATACTGAAGAGGAAGAGGAGGCAAAGAGGACAGTTTGATCATATGATAATATATTTACTTTTTCTATGGAAACATTAATTTGTAGCTCTTAATACTGGATGTTTTCAAGCACTGTGGCCAGATAACTTTATTTAGGAGTCCAAAAATACTAGTGAAACAACAGGTAGACATAAAGCAGATGAGTTAAGGCTGCGCACACAGATGCCAATTCTAGTAAAGTTCCATTAAGAGTATTAAAAGAGCTGGCTGAAGAGCTCCTGCAGTTGTTAATGTTGATGACTATGAAGTTGTCTCACACTGGAAAACTTTTAAAGAAATTAAAGTAAGACAGTGTTGTTCCCTATGCTTTATAAATACTGACCATGTATAATTTTACCATTTTCCTGGAAAATAACTGACTGAATGATGCAGGAATCATTCATGTGAATTTTAACATTAACATTTAACATTCAGTGGTATTTTAGCATCAAGACTAATTAATCACTGAAACCATCTCTGGTTTTATGGAAGATCTTCAATTGCCAGAAGTTTTTGCATGATCTGTTCTCCAAAAATCAAGTTAAATCAGACATGTAACTAGTGGTAGTTCTGTGGCCTTCTGTGTGCTTGCAGTGATACCTTTGAGTGTGACTTCCATTTGTAACATGCAAGATATTCAAGACCATAAACCTTGGCAGGTTCATGCCACATTACAATTGCATTCTTTATTTAAAAATCTTCAAGAAGGAAGATACTAGGAAGCTTCTGTAATGTCTGTTTTGTTTCCAGCAGCTGTCTTTAGGCTGTTCTTTTAGAGGCATAGTTAGAATAATTGGTATAAAGTCTTTTGAGATGGTAAGGAATGTGATACTTCAGACCATCTGCAAAATGGTGGCCTTACAGTAAAAATGAAATTAATAAAAGAAGGACTAGTTACTCACTATATTAATCTTTTTTTTTTTTCTCTATGATCTTTCTTTTACCTGTAATAGAGCTCTAACCTTTAAATGTTCTCAGAGTTGAACAATTTTTCATGATCCAGTTGTCTCAGGGTTGGTTTAGTTCAGTCTAATATTTCTTTTGATTCACTGTTGGGTTTTTTTCTGAGCTATTATGGGATTTAACTCTTGTGCCAGACAGGGGTTAATAAATCATGATTTGAATAATTATAAAATTATTCCAGTTGAATAAATGAATGTGGCCTCATTAGAAAAAATTCTTCAGGACACTATTTTTTTTCCAACAAATAGCTGTTTGATGTTACTTTTCTGTACCACTTCTCCCAATAAAATATAAACATAACAAATCTCTGCTTCAAAAGAAAGATAGAAAAAAAAAAAAAAGCTGAATTGAATCATATTGATCTTTTCTTGATCTATGACTGTAACAGCTTTTTCCCTACGTTGTTATAATGGAAGATACAATTTATTTTTAAGGATGAGGCTTCATACAGTAGGTAAGCCAATCCAATATTGGTGTGTAGCAGAAGGGGATGATCCTGTCCCACTTGACTTCAGCCAGATGCTGTGGCCTTTTCTTTTGCAGATTTAGCACTTAATTACACAGGCACAAAGCATGTCAGTTCACTGGATGATCCAGGGGTGATGGTCGATGTTAGCATACACCACACTGGTACCGCCTTGATCCTGAGTCTTGCTATGCAGTGGCTGTTATTTATTGGCATTGGAGCAGGCTTTCATCCAATTTCTTAATGATCTGCTTGAGGCCATTGAGCCAGCAGAGTATTATTCCCAGCTCTTCTCCCCCCTTCCCCACCCCCTCTGCCCCCTATTTCTTTGGATAGTTTCCTGAAGATTAGTAGCTTGAACTTGCTCCCTGCAGAGACAGACGAACGGCACGGTTGGCACAACACAGGAGGCAGGGTTTGGAGAAGATGGACATAATTGCGGCAGTGCTAAATATTTTAATGTCAACTTTAATGGAACTGTATCCAAACCCTGAAAAGAATTATCTTACATCACCAGCCAGCTGAACCAACTCACCCTGCAGCTGCACAGGCTCCTCTAACAAAAGGGGGAGGGGGAGGCAGGCAGGAATCCATGGCTTCAAGGGGTAGGAAGTGGGACCTCCCCTTCTGGCAGCCTTGGGCTGGCATAGCCGTAATGTGAAACAGCTTAAGGTTTACTGAAGGATCTGGAAGTGCCATTGAGTTTTACATCATCTAATTTGTGCTCGCATGTACTTTCTCATCACTCATTGCAATTTGTATTTACGTTACAAAATTATCTGAGAGGCAGAGAAAAGAAGAAATTAATGCAAAACTGAAATCTGAAAGTGTAAATAGGACTTTTGACAAATAATTAACCTGTCAAAATGTCAACTTCAAAACTAAATGTCAATTTATTTCAGATCCTCCTAGAGTCCCCAAGACCCCTGTACTCTCTCTTGTAGTACCCATAGCTTGTGGTACTGTTGTACCTTCATATTTGATCTCCTTTTCCTAAGAAGGCACAAGGCATAACAGGAGTTCACTGTTTGTTCCCTTCCTTGTTCCACCTGTATTTTATCCAACTTCAGAAATGGGGTCTCAAGTTAGAGTGAAGGTAGATTTTACCGTTTTGATCTGGTGCTTGGATCAGGCAGGTAAGGGCCATTAAACAGGAGGGAGCAAGGCAGTTATTATGACATAAGTTATTCCTGCTCCAGAGCATCACTCGCTTCTTTCCGTTATGATTCTCTTTTGTGCATGTTTGACCATCATTCAGGTGTTTCAGGTTAACACCTTTGTTTCCACAAGCTTTCTTAGCATTGCTGATGTCCACGTAGGCTCCCAGCGGAGCGGGCTTGCTGTCAGACCATCCAGATGTCCCATGGATGCGAGCAATGCATGGGACTTTGCAAGTTCTGTTCATTGAAATGTGCAGGAGTTGATGTGCTTTAGGTAAATGTGACGGTGTCAGGACAGATCCAAGGAAAAGCAGCTTATTCTGTTAGCTTGCTTACTCTGGGTGCAGTTAGAATTTTCAAGCCATAGAAAGAGTGACTGATGGTCTAGCTCACTGGCTTCGTCTGGTATCCTGTAGCTTTCTGATCAGGTTATCCACAGCAGAATCTTTATTAGGGAGAGTGAAGAACATAGACTCGTTGGAAGCTACAGATTTAACTTCCTGGTAAGGAAATTTTTATTGTTTAGCTTTTATTACTGCAAGTTTGTAGCTTTCCAGATTACCACCTCCTTGTCCTTAGGCAGGCACTGGAACACCCATTGTAGAGGTGAGGTAACTGTATGTCAGTCATCCCGTATACATTGATGAACTATGAGTCAGTGCTGCATGATCTGAAAGCAGCCATGGGAATTCTGAGTTTGATAAAAGTTGCTTTGTTTCCTTCATTATTTGCCAAAGTTTGAGTAAGGAGGGAGTGTGTGTTGGTAATTGTACTGTCAGGCATTCGGAATTACAAGCCCAGTTATAGAAATTAGTGGTCAATATTATGTTAAAATAAGAGTGTTACTTTAAAATTGAGAATAAATAGTGTATCAAATTAAAAATAAACTTGGCCTTCTGTAAGGGGCTTACTCTTCTGCTCTGTTCAAACAAAACTGGTGAGTTTATGGAGGTTGCTGGGATGTGCACAGAGTCCTGTACTTAAAATATAATAGTCACTTACTCTCCGGAGTCCTACTAAAGAAATAATGTTAAAAATTATTTTTTCTCTGCTACTTTTGTCAAGCCACATTAATTACCTATATTTTACCTGAAAGCATCATTGCCTTTTCCCCGAGTTTTGATACCATGACAGGTTTTGTAGTTGAAAATCTGAATGTTCTAGCTATGTGTTCTTGAGAATTAAGTACTTCCATTTATCTTAAATCTGAAATTCAAAATTAATAAGTATGAAATCAGTAACTTCAAAATTAGTAATATAAAATATGATTCAGCTAGTAAGGAATGTTTCTCTCCAGTCTATAATAAACAAATCCATGAATAAAGACACTGCTACAAATACAACCTTTCCTCTTATGAATTCAAAATTAAATATTATTGCTTTATGCATTTCATTTTCTGTAAAAGCTTTAGATTGATTTATAGTCATTACTTACACAACCGTTAATATCAGTGCTGTAAGGGCTTCACACTGGTACGACCCTGCCAGTTGGTCCAGGCGGCATACGAAGGCTTGGGGTGAGCTTGGATCCTCCTTATCTTGTCATGGAGTGTTTAGGAGGGAATTGAGAAATCCAAGCTCACCCTCTTGAGCTGGGCAGCCAACTGCTTTAGCATGTCCAGTGTACCTGTATCATCTTGCTGTTTTCTTGGCCTGAGGCCTGAGCCACTGTACCTACAGAAGTGTTTCTGCCCTTGCCATGAGGTTATACAGCCTGGTCACGGACATCTTTTCACGTGGGAGGACTCTTCTGCTAGTACTGAATTGCTCCAAGTAGATTTCCCATAGCAGAAGAGAAAAAAGGTGATGTAAGTCAGCAAGGAAAGGAATTGCAAGAGTTTCTTGAAGTAAGCAGAGTTCCCTTTGTATTTGGTTATGTATGGGTGCTCCTGGACTCTGGAACGAAATATATGTGTTTCTCTCTGTGTGTATATGTATTTATTTATTTAAGTGTGGGACGTAAAGACAGCAGTGGTGTTTGCAGTTATATACATTTGGCTACAAGCTTTCTCAATACTGAGAGGTAGAAATACTCAAATGCTCTGCACCTGTGTGCTTGTAAACCAGACCTGAGTTAATTTGTGCTCCATTTCACTTAGCTGTTTGTATCAGTTAAGATACTTTGTTATTAGTTCTCTACATATGTCACTATATGCTCTTTCCCCCCCACCCCCACTTCCTGTATTACTCACAGAAAAGGTAGGTTTACCCATCAAGAAGTGTTACTCTTGTCTATATAATTACATATGTAAGGAGAAAATAAATTAACATCCAGATTATTACAATCAGTATCCTTCGTTGGAATTACCAACCATTTTTCACTGGCAGTTTAGCAAAGCACAAAGAAAGAGGTATAGGTGAAGGTAGGACGTTCTGTAAGTTTATCTGCTTGTAGGCTATGGTTCACACCTAGATTTATTTTGCTTTATTTTGCAGTCCTAGGCATAAATACAGAAGGATTGTTAATGTACCATATCTTTTAAAAAAATAAAACTTGCAAATCAGTTTTCATTTCTAGGAACACTTGAGCACCACAAAAACGTGTGTAAAAGAAAGTATGTAGGTAAACAAAGAATACTGACAGCAGTATGACTGAACTGTTCCCCCTCCCCCATTGTGTGGGATGGTATTTTATTTGGCAAGATCCTTTAAGAGCAAATGGTAAGTTGGGGATGAGCAATGGTGATTCAGCCGGGTGGCCTTTCCTCCAGTTAGTTACAAAATTCAGCTAACTGCAAATGTGGAATTGCGTAAAGCTCAGGTTGAAAGGGATCCTTGTAGCTCATCAGGTCCAACCTTCTGTTAAAAGTAGAGCCTCAGACTTAAGTGATTCAGGGCCATGTCTCAAGCCGATACTGGGTTAATTTCCACCTCTTAGCTGGGCAACTTATTCCAATTTCTAATTGTTCTTATAGTTAAGGGTTTTTAATGTCCAGACAGACCATCCCCTCAAGCAGCTTGGACCTGATGCCTTTTGTCCTGTCACCACACACCCTTGTGAAGAGACTACCTTCATCTTCTCTATAACCACATTTTAGGTATTGGGAGACTATGACTAGCTCCCTCCGAGCCTTTTCTTCCCGAAGCTGCATGAATCTCTTCTTCCAACCTTTCTTCATGTAGCAAGTTCTCCAATATTTAAATCATCCTGGTGGCTTTCCGCAAGACTCTCTCCAGCTTGAGCTGGAAGGATCAAATTCTTGATGTTTTTCTACAGTCATCACCTTGAAAATATTTTAAGAGAGCAACATACATGACTTTTGTGAAACCTGACAGTTTAGTGCTACATTGTGTGTGTTATATCATATACATTGTTTAAATCTGTGATTTATGCAAGTCTCTGTGTATGTCCTAAATAGGCTATGAGTCTGTATTTATTATAGGTGAAGACATCGACATTTTGATGCAACGTTTAGCAGAGTTAAAGCATTGTAATTATGTATGTCCATGCTTTTTCTTCGGTACTTTATGTGGGGTGTGTACTAAGGGATGGGAGGTATAGATCTTCCTTTTTAAAAAAAAGAAAGAAAAAGGGGAAAACCTATTCGTTTGCTCTCTTATCTTTCCCACAGTGCAAAACTGCTGTTGTACCAACTAGGGCTGAACAGTGAGCAGTGGTTTTAAATAATCAGCTGCATAATTGAACTTATTTTGAAGCACGAACATGGCATCAGTAGTGTTGTGTACTGCAGTTGAACTGCAATCCCAGAAGTAGTGGAGAAGAACTTTTTCAAGGAAATCCAACTAACAAAATTGTACTATTGTCTTAAGACAATGACTGACGGCATTTGTATTACTTATATATCCTAAACTCCAATGTTCCCTGAATCACATTAACCTCTTTCACAAGGATCACAAATCTTCAGAGGATCGCCTATATCTATGTAATTTATTCTCTGTCAAACATATAAAACAAATCTCAGTCATACTTTCTGTTAGGGGAGGAAAGAAAATCTCCATCATGGCTGGCCCTGCAGATCAAACAGATGTGAAATGCTTGTCGCGACACCCATAACCGTGGTTAGTTTAGACTGACTCTTGGCTAAATCCATTAGCTCAGAGAGTCTGTTACAGGTTTGGTTTGGGTATTTTTGTTTTGTTTTGTTGGGTGGGTGGGGTGGGATTATTCTGTCACAAGTTTATTCATAGAGACTTTGTAAAACTACATTAAATAAACCAGGGTAAGATACAGCTACTGGTGTTTAGTTTTAGCTCACTCTTAAAAAAAAATCAGCAGAAATCCCAGGCAGCAAAAAATTCGGGAAAGTTTTAACTCTTAAGTACTTTCTTAATTGTTGCTCTCATTTCTTTCTTGTTATTGTTCCAAGCTGCACTATGTGAATTGTAGCTTATCCTGCTTCACTTATAGTTCTAGATCTCCCCTATATCTTCTCCATATTTCCTCGTTTGTAACACAGATCTTTGATTCTGAGTAGTTAATGTTTAAATTCCCATGTACTTCCGTGATGTTAGAAATATTCCAGTACAATGACTAATAGTGCAGGTAGACATATTTTATCTATGTCCATCTTTTTGCTTATGAGCATGGTTTTGTCCTTTTCTCTATACAAGAATGTATCTATTTTTGCCTTACAATGTAATTATTTTAAATACTTTTTCATCCATAGTTTTGAATCTGACATGGTTTAACCCCAGCCAGCAACTAAGTCCCACACAGCTGCTCAGTCACTCCCCACTTCTGGTGGGATGGGGGAGACAATCAGAAGAGCAAAAGTGAGAAAACTGGTGGGTTGGGATAAAGACAGTTTAATAGGTAAAGCAAAAACCACACAGGCCAGCAAAGCAAAGCAAGGGGTTCACTCACCGCGTCCCACGGGCAGGCAGGTGCTCAGCCATCCCCAGGGCAGCCGGGCTCTGTCACACGTAACGGGGACTTGGGAGGACAAATGCCATCACTGTGAACGTCCCCCCCTTCCTTCTCCTTCCCCCAGGTTTATCTGCTGAGCACGAGGCCGTACGGTGTGGGCTGCCCCTTGGGCCAGCTGTGTCCAGCTGTGCCGGCTGTGCACCCCCAGCTCCTTGTGCCCCCCCCTGCTCGCTGGTGGGGGGTGAGGGGCAGAAACAGCCTCGGCTCGGGGTAAGCGCTGATCAGCGATAAGGGGAACATCCCGGTGTTACCAACTGTTTCCAGCACAAACCTAACCCAGAGCCCCATGCTAGCTACTGTGAAGAAAATTATCCCAGCCAAAACCAGCACAGAATCTCACTCTGTTGGCATTACAGAGTAGAATTGGACAGCTAGGTAAGTCCTGTTTAAGAGCATGTTTTGCTAGGAACTGTTTCCTGCAAAGAAAAGCAGAGAGTGCGTGAGGTCCCATTTAAACAAAAAAAAACTGAAAGAGAACAACTCTTCAGCACCAAATTTCCTAAACTTCCTTTCCAATATATAATCAAAACCTAGGAAAAGTCATTTGGGATTACACCCAGAGCTTCATTCCAGACTGTTGTTCTTTTTTACTATTTTTTTTCTGTATTAGGAGAAGATCTGTGTAGCCATGTATTTAAAGACTAGTTTGGGTAGCAGAGTAAAATGTACAGTCTTTCACCACTGTGAGAATATAGGTTAAATGCCTCCTTCAGGGAGCATGACCTGTGTAAAACCTAGTATTTAATCACAGCCCTACTTATACCACTTAGTTACAGTATCACCGGACCAATTTAGCAACATCAAGCTTATCAGAAGTCTGAGCAGAACAAAGTCCAGAGTTACTCACTTACCCTAGAAGTTGCAGTAGCTCAAATTTGAGAGCTCTGAAAACAACCACATTGCTGCTGCTGTTATTGTAGCTGGGCTGTGGACAAATGTAATTTTAGTCTCTGATGCTGTCAATCTGGCATCTTTCACTACTCACAAGTAGTGATTTTATTCTATAAAAATTTAATCTGTCTACTGTATCTTACAGGGTGGTTATGTAGAAAATGATGTATTAAAAAAAATATCAAAAATTGTTGTTAGAATTAGGGCAAAGACTCCTAAAATGTTTTTAACTCTGGGAGGACAGACTTGAAAGCCAGTGCACAGTGCCAAAGTCTGGTATTGAAAAGTTCTGGCTGAAATACTGGGACATATAGATAATATGGTCCCAGACAACTTGCCAAGGAAACTGCAGTCAGAAATGTAGGAAACTGTCCAAGATTAGGCCTCAAACATGCTGCATTCATTACCAGCAGCTGTGCTTATAAGAAGTGTTTCTTTATTCCACACAGCCAAAACCACTGTGGCCTGTCACTGTCATTTTTATAGCAAATTGCTGACTTTTTAAGAAACAGGAAAATATTTAGCTAAAACAGTTGAAATTACTGACAGAAGATAATTTAAGGGAGTTTTAATGGCTACTGAGTGTGTATTGCAGAACGATGCTGAAGTACACATATATTTAAGATTTTACTTCATGTAATGAAATTCACCAAGAAAGTAAAAAATTGTGTTTAGTGATTACTGCAAGTCACAGATACATACCTAACAAAAGATTCCTTAAAAAGCCAGAAAGGAGAAAGTGGTATACCAGTAGTAGTAGTAGTATTTTGAGCATTAGGATTTTAAATTATTGATCTTTGCTTTTGAGATAAATTCAAATAGGCCTCCATTAGGGGGAGTTACACATTCATCACTAAGTGCTTCAAATTTTCAGACACTGTTTGGTATGATAGATTCTCTCTTGGGTGTTTTTGTTAACTTTTCAAACACTGTTTCTGTTAGTACCTCTGTACTAACCCGTTCCTCTGTAGTGGGACATTTTTAACTTGTTTAATCAGCATGCAGAAATCTGCAGCAAAGAAGGTTCAACTTTATCAATTTCTGAATATTTCAGGGGAAAAACCCCATAATTATAATAGTAAAAGTATGTTCATTAATTGGAGGATTTTTGAGAATGAAATATAGATGGTAAGATTTAGAAAACCTGGAGCAAGATTCTCTTGCTCAGGCAGTTTTTTCTTCACCCATCTTGATTCTTTTTTTTCCGTCTTTGAAACTGCTTCTGCCTCAGGGTAGTTCAGGAAATCTTTCAGTGTCTGGTTTGTTTACTTTGGTGCAGGAGAGTTTTAAATAGCAATGTGACCCTTGTGCTGCATGTTAGCATGAGTGTTATCAAAAAAGCAAAGAAAACTGATGGATTTCTGCTGATAAATTCTTGTGCCAGGCTTTGGAGTATAATAGTTTTAGATGAGGTATTGAAATCGTGTAGTTACATGCCTAAGCACTCTCCATCCAGCTAAGCTCCTGTGTAATTTGGATAGTGACAGATCCCTTCCTTCAGAGAGCTGAGAACCACACCGGTTGTATCTCTGTGGAGTAAGCACGTTTGCTCTACAATCACAGTAGGAGCCGCTGTGCCCTTGCATGGCCCTTGGAGTACTTTTGTCGGTGTCTGTGATCCAGCTGCAGGAACCACTGGCTCCTGGGAAACTTCAGAAGAACTTCTGGGAGGCCACATGAGTAGAATAAAGGTCTTTAAACACCTACCATCTAGGATTCTGGTATACCACATTTGAGGGCTTGTCTCAAAATGAATGCCAGTATCAGTACTCTGCTCTTCAGGACAGTGCTTTACTGAAGACTTTGTCTCACTCCTTCAAAGTTATCACAAAGGTAGGTGGACAAGATGAGAAAGGACAATTCGAGGTGGGGAGGACAGCAGGGGAGAGGGAGGGATGAACTGATGGCAGCAAGTTCCTGAAGTTCGTCTTTCAACAGCCACCGTCTTTGCCTAGATAGATGACTGAGTCATGTATACATAGGTCATCCTCATTATAGAAAAAAGTATTTGGATCTGCGAGAGGACAGAGGGATGTGAGAATAATTTTGTTTGCCAACAGTGGACTGCAACATTAGATGTGGAATAGAGCTTGCTCTTGTAAGAAAGTTAGTGGTTTTCGCCTACTTTTTCATGCTGTTTTCCATACTCTTCTACTGTTTTGACCGCACTTCAACCAAGCACTGAGCAAATGCAGTGAGAAGAATATTTGAACTCTAATGAAGCATAGGCATCCCCAGCAAAATGGAAGGAGGGAAGAATAATCCCAGAGTATGGGATCTTCTTGAGAAAGGGCTGATGATACTTCTTGCAGCATAATAGGTGGAAGGGGGAAGCTAAGGCAAGTTGGTGTGTGCAGGGAAACTTCAGGAAAAACGGCAGCAGAAAGCCAAGTGAACTCTTCGAGATACTGGTAATGCTCTATCTGCTTTTTTAGCAATATTAAGGACAGCTTCTATAAATTCAATTATTTTCAGGACATTTGCAAGAAAAGCTGCATTTTTACTGAATGCTTTTCTTATCTTTGAATCCTTCTCCAGCAGGCTCCACTCTGACCAGCTCAGATTTTTGGCCTCAGAACTGATACAGTCACGCTCGCATTTTCAAACATATATGTGGCTCTATCCTTCCATGCAGGTTTTCATGTAGGCTTTCACTTTGCATGCTTTGCTCTTAAAGTTTAAGCACATGGTGGGTGGGAAGAAAGGATGGGGGGAACCCTTTCCTGTGATTTGGGCTGATTCGTCAGAAGAGAACAACTGCCTCATGCCATTGCCTTTTGTGTGCCCTCAGTATATATATACATACTATATTTAGTTTCTTTATTTTCCTTTAGAAATACCTTTTACGCTGAATATTCTATGACTTGCTCACATTTTAAGGGCTCTTCTATGAAAGAATTCAGCTGGGCTTTGAGTTCTTTCTCTTGGCAGATAACACCAGAGCCTGCAAATCTGGCAGGTTTTTGTGGGAAGGTTTTTTAGTGATGTGCACTGTTAGTGAAATAGTTTAGATGATGGAATTAGGAAATGATGGTGATAAAGTTGGCTGCTGTGAAAAAAGCAACTGAACAACAAAGCCAAACTCTGAGATTTCTGAAGCTGTTTAACACACATGGATCCATGGCGGTCTGACATCTATGCAGTGGCGTGCTGAGCAAATAAATGGAGTGCAGGGAAGTGGTAGTAGGAAGAAAGACTTCAGGGACTATCACATGTGACAACTTATATGTAATACACTGTGTGCTGGAAACTTGGTTAGCAATGGTTAGCCTGGCCTGAAGTAAGTCGAGTCTAAAAGGTGGTTGTAAGACCTGCTGTACAGACATGGCTCTGTGTGTGAGCACAAAGTGAGCAGACTCACTGGAATGTAGTAAGCACATCAAATAATCCTGAAGTATGGATAAAATGAAGGAAGAAATATTTTCTTCTCTTTCCTCCCCTCTTAAGTAAAGGGTAACTTTAAAGTCTTGATAGCATCTATGCCCTGTTTCTGAATGTGCCGCGTCTACCGGTATCGAGTAAAATGATTTCACTAACAGTTCAGCATGCTGGCAAATATTAAGTGTGTTGGGTTGAATGCGGAAAATGATCACCTGCTATCTAGGACAATTAATATCCAATAAATCACTTAAAGGTGTGCCATAAATGCAATTCTAGATGCACTACAGCACTTAGTCTTGTACCAAACAACCCACCTATCACGAGGCATTCATCATCTGCCTGGACTTGTACCATGGGAAAGTTTGTTCATGTAGGCAGTTCTGAGTGTACATAAAGTATATATAATCCCTGTTCTTATGGTTTATGAAACCTCTCCCCCACCCCGAAAAGGTGATCAAGTATCTACTTAACAGCAGCCTGCAATGCTTTTTTTAATATAAACGCAAGCTAATATTTTGGAAAGCGTTTATTTTATTTTAAATGTATGGCTTTTATAACCATTTTGTATATAGACCACTTGCAGGGATACGGCTCATACCAGGTGTCAGAGTAGTGTGAAATAATTTTTATGCCACCTTTCCAAGGCAATAAATGTCATATAAGCATACACAAGTGTAGATATAGTACTTTTAGATGAACACTCTCAAACTGTATGTTAGAAATCTGTTTGACAGACTTACCCAAAGGATGACACTTTTTTCTGATCTTGCCAAAGTAGCAACTGTGTAAAATGAAAATTTGCTCTGGTGGTTGGGTTTTTTTCCCCAAGGAGTTATGATGTAAAGGGAGGGAGGAGAAGCTGTAATTAGGAGAAAAGGAATGGTTTCTTTCTACAGAGAAAAAAAAAATAATTCTGAACAAAACGATACAGCGAGTTTTCAGTCATCTACCCTACAATAAAAAGACAAAATAGAAGATGAAGGACAGCAGCAGCTGAACCCACAGGCCCAGCCACATAGTTTCTGTCATGATCAGTATAATGCTTATTCCAAGAAATATGTGAAATATTTTCTGTGGGAATCACACGGATATTGATTTTTTTGTGTCTGTGCCTGTTTTTAAATTATCTTTCAAAAGATGTCATTCTTGAGAAGTACCTTGAACCTTAGTTTTAAAGATGATCAGAATACAGGTAAAACTTTTCTAAAGGTATGAGATTCCAGCTTCATCATTAAGAAGAACAGGATAGGTTTTCCTAGCCCTTGTGCTCTTATACCGATAGGATTGCTCTGCTGGTGGTCTTTACCAATTCTAACATATTCACAGTAGGGTAGGTTTTTTCACAAAAGCCAATTCTTCTTGTCAGACCTCTATACGAAATTGTTTTACTCTAAATGGATTGATTGTTTCAAATAGCCTGTAGGTACCTTGTTTTTTTATGAGATGTCCTGTATCTCAGGAGTTTACGTACTAAATTGACCACTTTTTCTTTCCAGTTACTTTTTTATGTCATTTTCATTTGCAGTAAATATCTTCCTCTCTCTCTTTCTGACAAAAGTATAAATTTTTAATTAAAAAAAAAAAAAAATCCAGTCATTCAGAGGAATTTAGAGCTGTGGACCCAGTATTAAATGTAAATCAAAACTTAGTCAGTTGGAAGCTGCTTAGTACAGTCAGTCTCCTGTTTGGAGCATTAGCTGTGCAAGCAACTGCTTCTTTGCTGCCTTTTCCAGATGAAAGCCAGTGAGTAGCAGCTGCTATAGTGGTTACTGGAAAAAGGGAAAGAGGTATGAAAAATTGAGGAAGGTGCCACAACTGTGAATGTTTTAGGATTTTTAATAGTTTTCTCTTTGGGATCCTGAAGTGTGATGATGCACTGAAATGAGTCTTGCAAGATGCAAACAGGATTCAAATTCATAGAGAATTCAGTTTAAAGAGAGATACAAGGCTCAGATTATAGTTGGTTCTTAATTTCTTCAGTGAAGGTTTTAAACTTTTTCCTATTCCTAAAAGTACTATTGCCTTTTCTTCTAAAATCAGGTAAAATTACCTGAAAATGTCAGACCTTATTTTTTTATTGTTTTACCTCAGTACTGTTATTTATATAGCAATTCTTCTGAAACAAATAGCTTTTTGGGGGGGGTTTTTTTGGTTTTTTTTGGGGGGGCGGGGGTATTTCTTTCAAAGCGCTCATTGATACATCATCTAATTCCCCAGAACTTTTATGAAAATGTTATCCTCCTCATCACTTAGCTGTATTATAAATTAAGGAAAGCATATATGCTTGGTGTTTCCAAGAACAGTGTTAATTATTCAAAGCATATGTGCCTTTTTTCTCTGCTGGCTAAATGGTACTTTCTGCATTCAAATGCAAGAATATATTAGTGAAAAGTAACTAAAACTACATAAGTACTATGAAAAGCATCATGATCAATATTTATGCCTTCAGTAATTCAGATTTTGGAGATGAAGATACTTAATTTGCATAATAACTAAATTTGTATTTTCCCATACCTTTATTTGTGACAGAAATTAGAGTAGAGTGATTCTAAGCAGTGCATTGTATTCTTAAACAGCAAAATTCTAGGTGTTGTTATTTTTTGCATTTTTTACCTTGCCTTACCTGCATTGAGCTTGCTGGGAAATTTGTCAAAGAGCAGATGAACATTGTTTACTTCAATATATTAATCTACAGCATCCAAAAATCACAGTACAAACATATACTTTTCTTAGGAAAGAACTATTTTGCTTCTTAGAAAAAAAAATCCTACATATTATCCACTTACTTTCAAGAAAAGTGTCATAATTCAATCCTTTTTTGAAAGGACTCTATTTTTGCTATGACTTTTGCCCTACCCCAGTTTCATCTACTTGCTTATGATTTCCACTTGTATTTTTTAGTGAACTGTTGATCTGAAACTGCAAAATTCTTAATACGCTTTTGGAAGATGTTATAAAAAATAGGCTTAGATTTTATCTTTGTGAATGAAAAAGAAAAAAAAAATACTGTTTCAGATTTGGACAGTGAATCTGTTGCCTCATTCATGGTCTTAGCCTGTTCTCAATTTAAATTAGCATCATTACTGCATGAAAAATGGCTCATCCTAATCTTTACTGGTGAGAAAAATCTAGTCAGTGTAGTGTATTATTTAAATGCTTAAGAACTACAAGGTGGTTTACATGTACATGTATTTGGGTACATGTGCTTTCTCATGGGAACATGTTATACTACTAATCCTGTTGATATCAGATAGAAGAAGACTTCTATTTCTAGAGAAGAGCTTGCGTTTTTTAATAGAATTCCAGCATGAACTGGAAAGCTAAATTATAAATACTGTACTTGATTGAGTCTGTTTTGTAAAACAGACATGAGAATGTATGTTGCTGTTGTAAGGGATACCTTACCGGACAAAAATCTTTCTCTTGGGTAGTGTTTAAACTTCATAGCTTAATACCCTGCTTTTTTGTAGGGTCATAAGCAGACCTGGTCCCAAAGCAGTGTGCTGATACTGTGCAATTTCAGCTTCCAGTTAGATACTCCATTCATGCTTGTTTGTAATGCACATGCAGACAACAGTATTTCTTTGAAGTACACCTAGCATTTCAGTAAAAGTAGCTGTAGCACCAATGAACTGTTTATGATAGCATGTCTTAACAGGGCACTTAGGCTACTGCTATTCAAATAGGTGAATTAGTATTTGGCTAAAAAGGTGTTTGTTCCCTTTTAATAAAAGCCACTGGTCATCATTACTGTTGATAAATAGCTGAAATTACTACCTTGATGATGAGAAGAAGAAAGGTTCAGCAATTAGGGTAGGCCTCAGAAGACGATCTGAGGCATCATGTTTTCCCTCTCCCATGGCACTACTTTTGTGCTATTGGCAAATCAGCTTTGTGTCTCCATTTGCCACATTAAAAATGGGCATAATAAAGCTTTCTACTTTAGCCTGATGGTGCTGAGAGAAGATAATAGCAAGGACTGAATTGTTACGTACTGCAAGGAGCACAGCTACTCATACCTGGGACACTCTGTGATGACTACCCAGAGTCACCTCCGGTGTAATGTCTCAAGTCCTTTCCAAGCATCAGCTTGAAGTCATGGGATTACCAATATTTCAATTCTCTGCGATAATACTTGTCTTTAATAGAGAGTGAGTATGGCTGGTTGTTACTAACTTTAAATTCCTGAAAACTCGACACAAATTCAAATGCAAATATAATAATGAATCATTGTGACTAAGCTGCGGTAGCCCTCCCTCCTCAACCAAATGCAAACCAGCCGGTTTGAAAGCTGAAACAAAGTACTGCCTCCAGAAACTAACCACATGCACAATTCTCCTGTTTTCATACACTCTGGAAAAATACAAAGTATGCAACATGCCATGAAGGCCATAAAATTTCAGTTCTTCTGGATCAGGGAAGAGGAATCAGTTCCAGAAGCTTTTGAGTTCCCACGAAGAACATCCTGTTAGCAGTTCCTCACCCTTTTATGCTAGCAAAGCCCCAGCTTAGTTGTTTTTACTGATTTAAATTGTGGCAATATGATGCAGGGAGAGAGAAAATCTTTCACATATGCCAAGGCGAGCTGTGTGATACTGCCTTGCAGTCCTTCAAAAAAAAAATTAAGTTTTGAGGTGACCCTGCTGGTGACCTGAAAAGGCCACTGTGACTTGAGTTCAGCAGGGTATGGGTGTCTCTTGCCCATGAAATGCAGCTTCCAGTAAGGAGAGTAAAAGTGACTACCATCATGATAAATGTACCTGCAGATAGCTGCATGGATTAACACAGCTCTAATTTATTCCACATTAAGAAAAAAGGACTATAATGAGTTATTAATAAAGACTAAAAATGGGTTCAAATTCAATGGCTCTGTGTAATTTACTTTAATAATCCTTCTGACCAAATAATTATATATAAAAAAAAAAAATAAGTGCTTCTCTCTTCTCCTGTGAATGAAACATGTATGATATTCTCCCCCCACCCCCCCTACCCCCAAGGTTTTGTTTGATCTTTCTACTGTTTGGGCATGAGCAATGTCAGCCTAAAGTGTGGTATCTGTGCTGGCGTTTGCTTCACCCCCATCTCTCTACTCCGTATAAATATTTTCCTAAGCAAACATCTATGTTTCAGATGTCTTTAATGTTGCATCTAATAGATTTCATAAATCATTTGTAATGGCATTAATGGGACAGTGGAATCACAGCACAGGGGGCATCAAAGCAAAGGAAAATTCTGTTGCAGGTGGCTGAAAATGGAGAGAAGAGGATCCACCGAGTGACTTCCAGGTCTGTTCCTGGACGGAGGGATCAGGGACAGCCAGGTAAAAAAAGGTCAGCACTGATGTAATTAACAGAGGCAGAATCTTACTTTTTTGTTACTTTTTTAGTTTGCAACCCTCTGATAGTGAATGTACAGTGGTACATATTCATAGAAAAATGGTAGAGAACATGTAAGTGGGTAGTGACAAGGTAGCTTTCTTTTGGAAAGAGGGATTGTCTAAATACCCCTTGCCTTCCGTAGCATTGGGCTCTTGAAGGACCCTGTGTCCTGCTTCCTGCACAAGTCCATGGCAGTCTTCTGTAGAGGATACCTTATATAATTATAGATACCTTCTGAGGGCAGTAATTCTCAAACGAGCTCTAGACCTCTGCATGAGCTAACTCCG
This sequence comes from Microhierax caerulescens, assembly GCA_035590215.1. Taxonomy (NCBI): domain Eukaryota; kingdom Metazoa; phylum Chordata; class Aves; order Falconiformes; family Falconidae; genus Microhierax; species Microhierax caerulescens. The sequence goes on from JAVJGJ010000001.1 coordinate 3,304,460, forward strand.
AGCATCCAGTTCACATTCCTCTTTCTATCAAGATCTGTAAGGCTCTATACCTGAATTAATTGCCTATTCAGTAGATGTTTCAATGGCAGAAAGTGCTGCTTATCCATAGCTACTCTGTTCAAGCATTTTGGAAAATACTTGCATGATCTAATACCCCATTTATTACAACGAACTAGACCTCTTGGAAGAGATGCAGAGAATATGAGTGTTGCTGTGGAATTGCTAGATGACTTGCTTCCTTAACTGACTATGTTAGTTCATGTTTTTATCTCATACCTCTCTTCTTGGCTGGTCTTGCAGCTGTCACAGACGTGAGTCTGTCCAGAATTTGAACTGCAAAAAGCTTCCAATTTTTAGTAAAATGCCACCCACCCCACCCCAAAGCCTGAGCAAATTACAAGTCAATGGTGACTATACTACAGTTTCTCCTTTGTGCCAAGTCAAAGCAAGCGTAGTCTGTTGCATGTGTAACTTGAAGAACCTCAGTTCAAGATGTCGTATTAGTGCTACTACTTGGGGATTTTTTTTCAGTATTGGGGGGGGGGGGGGGGGGGG
>JAVJGJ010000001.1:3307018-3325166 GCA_035590215.1 Microhierax caerulescens
CGCGGGCCGGGGCCGGGGGCGGCGGTGGCTCAGTCGGCGGCGCGGGCAGCCCTGCGAGGAGCCGGCGGGGCTGCGCGTCTCGGGTGTGCGTTGCCAAGCCGGGAGGTAACCGCGTTTGTCCTGCTGCTCGCCTTGCTGCTGAAAGAGCCCGGCCCGGTGCGTGGCTGGGATGCGGTAGGGCAGATTTGCGAAATCGGACGTGTGAGAAATGAGAAGTTTTTTTGCGTAATTTGCGTTTAAGGTGCTGCGTCGCGCTGTGCGGTGTAATTGAGCTCCCTCGCCGAACTCTGTTAGGCTGGTATAATGGGAAAAGTATCAAGTACTTCTAATTATGATGCTTCTTCGTGCGGTACCTGCTGTACGGGGGGTGGTGGTGGGGGGGTGGTGGGGGGTGGTGGTGGTGTATGTGTGTGTGGAACAGATCGTGCTAGTTCTAAAGTCTAGGAAGAAAAATGTAACTTTACAACAGTGCGAATTGTGCAAATGAAAGGGGTGGGGGGTGGATCAGACTAGGTTCGTTTCTAAAGGATTGTACAATCCTTCGTTTAAAGCTTAGTGTAATCTTTGACATTTATGTGGGCACCTGAAAACAAAAAAAAAAGAAAAAAGAAAAAAGAAAAAAAAAAAAACCCAACAACCCTAAAGCAGAGCTGTGCTATGGAAGTACGGTGCTGCTGCGGGCAGCCACAGCTCTGTCTGCTTCTCATTTAAAGTGCTACCTCCTCCTTTTTTGTATGCCTAATAAACGGTACGTGTAGAATATACAGCTGTGTCACAAAGTCATTCTGTATTCTTAAAGCTTAATATAATCAAATTCATTGCCTAAAGATGGTGTAGTTGAAGATTTGATCCTTTTTCACTGAAGTGGAAATACTTTCAGTAATTGAAAGCAGATTCACGTCTGGAGTTGTACAAGCCAAGGTTTTCATTTTTAAAATAAACCTTTTGTTCCCCAGCCTTAAATATTTCAGTGAGCCATCAGGAGACCTCTGTTTGTTAATTGCTAGAGTAGACTTTAAGGAAGGATTGGGGGGGGCGGACACACACCAAAACCGTGAGAAAGGTATGTCAGCAATTAAATGAACTTAAAATTACAATGCCTTTATGCTAGTGCAAGAACATACCATTGCAGCTTTTGTGCATGCTGGGTTTTAATTTTCCTGTAAATTCATGTGAATCTGAATTTGAACTACCCATCTGTCTGTGGAGTGTTTTGATTTAAACCATCTTAGCTTTGTTCACCTTACTTAGCCCATTTGCCCTTTTTATTTTTTTAACAGTTTAGTAAGGAAAAAAAAAAATCGGAACTTTGAAGAATTCGGGGGGAATACTCATCAGCTTCAGTAAACAAACCTGACACTTTGCAGTGGTAGCTCCCCTTTGTTAACTTTGTGCCTGTTTTCTGGCCGTTACTGAGGAAAGCTTTCAGAAACCTTGCCTCCCAATATTTCATCGATGGGGAGAGAAACTTAGGATGGGAACTACCAAAGGCTCAGACAAAGACTGAGCTGCTCTCAATGTTTGTTACCAGCTTTGAAGGTAGAGAACAATGGAGGGAGAGGAAGGGAAGCACCTTCTCTCTGAAGCACTCTAATCTATGGAATAAATTCTCTAAAAATGTGTGGGAAAGTAACTGAAGATGGTGAGAAAGTCCCCTGTCCGTTAGAAAGTGTATTAATTGCTTCATAGACACAACGATCTGATTGTCTGATGTTAAATACAGGCTATCGTTAAGGTAAGAACTTATACGTTTGCATAATGGTAGTAAATAGGCCAGGTTTAATTCCCTGAACTTCTTCCCGATGTGCATGCAGCTGAGGTAGTTCTCTTTTCCCTCTGTTCTTTCATAAGGTAAATCTTTTGATACATTCTCAGCAAGTTCAGATGGAAGTATTTGAGTAAAGCCAGGGAAGGGGAAGGTTTTCAAACCAGAACAGAAAAGCTAGCTTACCGGGTTGTTTGGGTTTTTTTTTCATGCATCAGATTGGGGCTCAAAACTGTCAAGCAGCTCAGTAACTACAAATGAGATGTTACACAATTTTTTGATTAATTGTTCTGCAACTCTGTGTGGAGAACAGCCTCCTATACTTCGCAGTATAGGTTTTTATCTTTCAAGGAGTTATTAAAAAGCTATGTAACAATTTAGCAAGAAACTTGCAACAGCAGAACCTTTACAAAAACATTTAACATTTAGATGGCTTTGGCTTACTTGTCATTTTTACTTTCTAACCTTTTTGCAGTAGACTTGAGAACACGTAAAGTCATACATTCCCCGCAGTATGTGATACTTTTTCTTTTTTTTTTTTTCCTTTTGAAGAAAAGCAGATGACGTGGTAGCTATCTAAAAAAATCTTAATTGATGCTATAAAAAAAGAGGTAAAATGTCGCTTCAGGTATGTGTTCTTTGTAAAGGTCCACAATAAGAGTGCTGCTAAGCACCCATCAGAGGATTATGTAAACTGACCCAACGTACAGAATTTGTCTTGATCTGTATTCTTGCATTTCTAACATGCATCTCTGAAGATTTAACATGCTTTAACAAATTACTGAAATGGTCTTATAAGCAATTATGAAATCAGACTTTACAACTTTTCTTTCTGTAACTTGTTTTGCATCCCAGTTCACTTGTTGAACCCAACTAGGAAAAATAAAAGGTCACAATGTGTATGGTTTGTACAATGTAGGCATTTCAGCAACGATACCAGAAGATAATACTGCACTGTATTGTTTTCCAAATGAGAAAAGGCATTAGCTTTCCTATCTTTTCCGCAGGTCTACAAAGATCTTACTGCTAGTTATTTCATTCTAAATATGACTGTAAGGCTTCGCTGTGGATTTGAAAGACTTTCTCAAGAGGTACTTACAGATTTATGCATTTCAGAGTAGCAAGAGGGCTTTTGTATGTTCAGTAATGTAGAGACAGAGATGATGCTGTGAGCTGGTGACCTCACTAGTGGTTTCAAGATATATACATCTTTTAGGTTTGAATACTTGAAGATTTTCATACAAAATAAGGAATCAGGATGAAATAAAGTAACTGTACTAATGAAATACTTATGTAGTTTTCCAGCTTAAGGGAGTTAAGGTTTTTAAATGTTAGGGACAAATGGAAGAAATAGCACTTCTGTTCCTCTAGAAAGCTTCACCTTTGTTGAACTCTGAACAGAATAGGTAGGTGGTTGAAATATTCTGAATGAATGAAAAATAATCGTTCACCTTCTTTGCTCAAGATTGAAAGAACTGAAAGTGCAATTATACAGGAAAACTTCAGAACTTACTGCAGGTAACAACAAGGTGAGCAGTCTTCTTTTGGGACTGGCTAAGGCAACCATTTATCCAAACATTTGTGTAAACTGCTATAAAGTAGACTGTTTATGAAGCAAGTCCTTTAAATGAAAGGAGGTGGTAGAGTTCTCATTTTGTGCTTTGAAATTTGGACAAACTACATCTACAGCTCAGAGTAATGGTGGCCTGACAAAATGGCAAAGGTAGATACCGTCATTTCTGAAGGACTGTGTTATGGTGAAACTGATTAAATAACTTACATGAGGTTTTCTGAATACTGTGTTTTGTGTGGCAAAGGAACAGCAATTTTTGCAGTAGCAGCAAGCTCAGATGTCTAGTGTCACATCAACAGTGAGTTACGTGTTTTTATCTTTCTGATACAACTTGCTGTTCTGCCTCTTTCTGGCTCTTGAAGAGGATTCAGACCTATACAACAATATTTCTAGGATGCTTGAAAGAAAAACAGATTTAGAAGAAAAAATGTTTGATCTAAAATAAGATCTCTTGCATGCAACTACAAAACCAGCATCTAACTGCTTTGCCTGCTTTTTTATTCTTTTTATTATGTTTCAATTGTTATTAGTCCAAATGCTATTTGGTTTATTTTTTTCCTTGGAATGAAGAAGAATTAGTGCCCTGGAGAAAGCTTTGGAATGCAAGAGTGTATATGAATAAAAATTAAAGAAGAAAGTAACTGCTATTGTAGAACGGTATTATTTGGTCATTTTTCATCATTATATAAAACATGAGAAAGCATTACCTGAAGCTTCCACATTGTCGTAACTGCCAAACTAATTTTTAAACTACTTTAATTTGCATCTCTAGTGTAGTTGCTGACCACACACAAAGGAAAAAAAATGATCGGAAATTCTTTTATTAGAGCAGCTCTTGGTTTAATCATATAGACATGCTTTTTCATAAAACATTATTGTACCCATGATCAAAATACAGCCAGTTCCAAACCTACAGAAATTTCAGAGTTGTTACTTTTTGCAGAACATTCTTCCTCTTTAGTCAGAAACTGCATTAAAGGAAAGACTGTTGTCCAGGGAGTTGTAAAAAGTAGCCTGGAAAGCCTTTTATGTTCTTTCTTTTAAATAAAACAGAATTGCCTTATGTAACAAAGTTAACTTCGTTAACCTTTTATAATTATTTAACCATTATTTCATTTTACCCCCTGCTTAACCATTGTATATTAATGCAATAGACACCTGGCTGTGCTCTTAAAAGTTTATTTGTCTTTCAATTCCTGTGATAGTAGGGGGCAGTATATCTCCTTAATTATCTTTGTTCAGGGAAATGTTGAAAGGCCAGGGTAGTTAAACAAGGCCATTTGGATTTGCAATAAGGTCGAAGTCAGATGCAAGGAAAGTGGTTAAATGCATTATCATCTTATTGAGCACATCATCAGTAAAGTGACCTTGATGGAGGTGGAAAAAGCCATTTGGCTATTTTATGACGGCCACCTCTCTGCTGGCTTTATCCCTGCCAGAGAGTACTTCAAATAGCTTTATCACAGTCTCCTCTTGTTGCTTTGAAATCTGATTTTCCTTAATTACAGATAATGAGTTAGAGGCTGAGCACTGAAGGGAACTTTTCTAATAATGGCAAATTTTAGTACTTTAGAGTTTATCCTTTTGCTTGGAAGATACAGAAATATCTCTAAATTTAATGTTAAGGTGACCTTAAGATGTTGACTGTTACATACCTGCCTCTAAGGATCTCTTAATGGTAATCATTGTTTTCTATTCATGCATGCTTTTATTCTACTGCTTTTTAAACTAGTTTTGTGTTACTGTGAGGACAGGCGAGCCAACTTCCAGCCTCAGCAGCAGGGACACTATTTGTTTTAACATGTGTGTGTTTATGTTTTTATAAAGATACTCAAACCAGGGGAGGCCTGTGGCTAAGCTGGAAACAAATAATTTAGAACTGTATGACTAATGCTTAAATTCCTATGTCACTTTGCTTTGTAATGGCAGTCCATGCCTTAAAAGCTTACAAAAGTAAAATTTCAGCTATTGCATGTGAATTTAAATATTTAATCAAAATACTCTCAACTGTCCATCTTGCCCTCCCTTCTTTTTAACTGTCTTTTCTCATTTGAAAATGGTTTCTTTCTTTGGTGTAAAGCTACGCTGATTTGGATCAAGCAGTGTCATTTTAAATTTCTGGCTTTGAAAAGACTTCAGTGCTAGTTGTACTTTTTATAGTGCTCTCTGTACAGGTGTTGGAATGATTATTAAGGGAATTTTGAAACAAATGTAAAAAATACAATATAAAAAATACAAGGGAAGACGCTATCAGGAAAGCTGGATCCAAATGTGAGCACCTTAAGATACTAGCTAATTGGCTGAAACTCAAGGTGGAGTATTAGAAATTATTAGAGACCAGAGGGAATGATTTATAAGAAAAGAAAAAATAAAGAAAAAACATATAGCATAGTCACATGACAGATCTGCACTGGTAGAAGAACAATCTGTAAGATTTTTAAAGACCATCTGGACTCAGGCGGTATATCTAGATGAAATAAAATTAAATTAAGGACCAGAAAAATATCAGCTGCACCTCCAGACACATTTTGTAATGGTAACATCCTGGAGGTTATAGAAAATATCTCAGCACAATTGGTAGAAGTCCCTTTTTTTTAAAAAAAAAAAAAAAAAAAGCAAATATTACTTGCTTTGTGGCAAAGTGTGGCTTTTATACATTTTGTCTTAAGTTTTGTATAAATGTTGCCATTTTGAAGAGAGATGTATTAAACTTCCACTTTGCAACCAATGATCTCTTATTCTTCAACATGTAGGTGATCTTCTGAAAGAAAGCGGGGCACGGTGGTTCTTCCTGTCAACACCTCTGTCTTTGGAGCTGGAAAGCATCTCATAGTTGTGTCTCCTCACAGCTTTTACAACAGCAGCAAGAAAGCGCGTTACCTGTGGCTATGCAGTACTTCTGAGACCTTTTACTTCAGTCCGTTAGGATTGTGGTCATTGGCCCTGGTTCATAGAGTCAGAGTGTGTACTCAGCGTGAAGCACCATCCAGCTGGAGAGAGAATCTCCCTTTCCACTCATGCCAAGATCCCCTTGTTCCTCACAGACTTGCCCTATTGATCTGCTTGCCTATAGGATGCAAGTGCCCTTCACCTTTGCAGTATAAAGCGTTTTCTTACATTTTCTTTCTGTTTAATTATTCTTGCTTCCACCTCTGTACTCTCCTGGTACTTATCAATCATGTTCTGCCATAAAGTGGGAGGCTTATCTGTATGTGTGTGCGTTTCTGTGTGCCCATCCGGAAGACAAGCCTTTTGAAGGCAGACACATAGAGTCGGAGTTTGAAAATGTAATTCTGCCTTCTCCCTCTGTTGAACTCACTGATTCATCAGATAACTCCAGGAAGGTCGCTGCACAGATATGCCTGTCCGTTGTCTTGTAATGATACTGAATCTTAAGATCTCTCCCATCAACCAAGAGACAAGCAGTGAGCTAGCTGATGGATCTTGCGCTGAAGAGTTCCTTGACAAGTGTGCTGAAAGCACTGTCAATATTTTCATAGTCTAGAAGTACCTCAAAGAATTTTTCTTTTCCTCCCATCTTCCTTTTCTTTTGCTCCTCCATTGACCATTTTGGTTTACAGAGCTGGGCATGTATTTCACTGCCAGGAGAGTTTCTTTTTAACAGCTGTCCTTTCTCCAAAACATACAGTATGGTGCATGACATTAAATAGCCATCTTCAGAGCATTTCAAAGAGTCTTATTCTGAAAACCCTGTTACTCCCTCATTTATGCAAGATTCCAATATTTACCAGTCTTTTTTTTTCCCCTGAGGTCAAGGAATCTCAAACAGACTTTTCAGACAGTCTGTTCCTCTCTGGATGTAAACGCTTCTCCCCAGATGATTTTTTTCTATCAGTGGCATTTGGATAGTACTTCCAGTTACTCCTCAGCAGCTCAGCCAGCTTTTCACAGAAGAGACCTGTGTATTATTTATCATTTCTCTTTTCTGATTCTTGCCCTCCAGCTTTCACATTATCCCATCATCCTAGTCCTTTCTACCTAATCCTAATTTACTGCTGATCGGAGCCATGGAAGCAGAACCAGTTACATGAGGTGAAAAAAAGAATGAAAATAAAAACCTGCATCAGACAAAGTTACGTTTTTGCCTTTGAGGTAATTTGTTTTGCTTGCAGTGGTCTCAGTGAAACTGGGCAGAGCTGAGCATTCTTCATCTCGCTTGTATATTTTCTGCCTTCGTGTCCTGTAGCGTGACTGTACCCCATAAAATAACAGGTAACAAATCAGTCTTTCTGAGTGTTTGGTTTCTCTCTGTAGTGTACAGCAGAGCTTGTGCTAGAATCTATTCTTTGGTGGATTATTTTTTTCCCCCGTCTTGTTTCGTGCAGTTTTATATGTGGGTGGAGTTTCCACGTGTGTTCTTCTGCCGAATGTGGTCAGTATTGAATTCGTATGTGAGGGATTATGTGGGGGTCTTTACTAAGAAATATGAAAATGTACCATGGGTCCTATTTTAGCAGAATTACCATAGTTCCATGGAAGTAGGTTTATTGGGTATAGTCTGTATAGTAATCATAACTTTTATTAACATAATTTGTGGACTGAGCTGTGTTAGTCTGAAACAGCATATGCATGCATGCATGTGGGTGAGCATTTTAGCCAAGGGAAGGAGTACGCTGTGCTCAGCTGGCTGACGTCCCACTCGTGTTCATGGTTATGACACGACTGCTCTTTCACGTTATACCTGATTGCTGCCAGAAACTGTTCAAAAGTGTTTTAGAATTCAGTAGGTAAAAGGCTGTGGGTGTTGATAAATCCAGAAGCCTGGCAAAGCAGTAATATTTGAGAAGTTTTGGAAAGCGTCAGTTTGTCTGTCTGCTGAGAACTGCTTGCAGCTGTAGGTGTTGTGCTGCCGGCTAGCAGCTATAGCCATGAGGCATTCCCTGCTTCCTCAGGTTTCCCAAGTCCTGCAGCGTGGTGGAAGAAAGCAATGAAAAAGGAGAGAAGAGGCCAGCCAGGTGCCTTTTTTTTCACTGTAGAGAGTGAAATTAAATTTTAGAGGAAGAGAGACAGATGCATAGTCTTTGTCTACGCTGACAAGGGGCACGGTCCATTTTCTGACTGTTGTGGTACAGTCATCGCTGATCTGTACATGCCCTTCACCAGCAGCCTGGGGACCTCACTTGTGTGACCTGCTGGGAGCAGTCCCTGGTCCATACCTTTCCCCAAATTGAGTGGGTGTTACCTGGGAGAGCATTCGTTACCAGAGCTTGAAATTAAGGCAGGAAAACCACTTACCAATTGCAAGTTATTGATGATTGTGTGCCAGTGCTTGCGCTTCAAGCTTGCACTAAACTGCTCCTGTTGAGCTAGTACAGATGTAAACACAGAGCCCCAGGCTCATGCATGGTAGGATTAAGAGGGAAAGGGTAGAACAAAGGCCCTTACAGGGACATACCTGTCTGCTCAAAACAAATTTGTGTTTGACAGAAACCATTAACACTTTCGAGCATAACAGTGCAAACTTAAGGACAAAGTCGCCCAGTATGTCTGTCTCAGAATATTTTTCAGACCACCATCCCAGTTATATCTGGAATTCTTCGTTCTTTTTCTCTCTCTGGTGATTTTTATATGGGGCTGTTGAGGGGAAACACTTTTCAGTGTGGTCCTGACAGATCTGGAGCAGATGTCCCCCTTTTCTTAAAAGATAGCAGTTACCTCCACTTTACTAACTCTTTATTCTACAGATTCACTTCCAGCTCTAGGGACAGCCAAATTATGCTCTGACTTCCACTTTTCTTTGTCATATAGCTCTTAATTTAGGATAATGAAAGGGGGTTTAATGCTTTAAAAAAACCCAAACCACCAAAAAGTTAAAACCACGCAAGAACATGAAACATCAGTTTCTATTCAGCCCTCAGCCTGGTTGAGTGGCTGCGTGCTTAACTACCTTGCATGTACCAGTTCTTGCAAGATTTGTTGCTCCATTATGAATGAAAGCAGCTTGAAAGAAGTTCAGCTCTGCTTCATGTTCATCCACATTTCAACATTTTTTGAGGCAACTAAAAATATTGTAGCTCATATTAGTGGTCACGCTTTGTTTCTTAAGTGAGATGATTAAGCAGCCAGAAGTGTTTTGATGTGTTTTCTGCTGGGTGTAGATGTATGCAATACATTATTTTTTTAGTTGATAGAAACAAGGTCTTCCCTTACATACACACCATCTTAAGTCATAAACCTTTGTACCATGATATTGCTATTGCTGTAGTTGGATTTTAAGGTGGACAAAAAAGTGTATAAATACTCCCTTTCGGCTACCCGTCTGAAGAGCTTAAAGAAATGCACTCAACTCTGTTCTAAGTCAATTATAAATCACACTAAATAGATAGATTCAGTGTCTCTCTGTGGCAGAGGAATGCCCTACCTAGCTTTTGTTTTGGGTGGAACTGCATCTCCTTTTATAAAGCCACCATTGCTCTGTTTAAAGAAAATTATTAGCACAGAAGCCAGTATTTTTTTTTAAATAGTGGACTCTTGCCAGCTGAGTTATCAATCAGTCGTTTACAGCTCTCCCTTTCATTCAAGAGTTGCTTGTAATTCTGCAGACAGACCTTCTGCTTTTGCTGCTCCTAACTCTGGATAGCTTTCTTCCACGTCAGTAGGATTAAAATAGAGCAGAAAGAGAAGATTCTTGTTTACTTTCCACAGCCAAACAGGTAATAGGCAATTCACTATCACTGTGGTTAGCCTTTAAGATGTGTCATGCTTTGAGGTGACAGTTTTTTCCGTGAGGCAGGCATGCGTGCACTTGTGCAGTTGATGTGCCTTCCATCCAGACAGGCTGGTATTTTCACAAGAAGCTCCCATGGTAAACGTTTCACTGACTATAATCTTACTGGTCTGATCAATTAGGAAAATGTATGAATAGCAAAAATAGCAATAGTAATACATGCTTTTCTCTGAAATACCTGAGATTTGCGAGTAACTATGATGTAAACTAGATTTTATGAAGTTACTGTGCTCTTCCATGTGGTGAACTTGCTTCTTTCCACACTGGTAGTGTAAGTCGATGTGCCAATGCAAAGGAACAGGGTAACTCTGACAAAGAGAAACAAAAGCTTCATCTATAATAAAATGTATAGAAGATTTTAGAATTTATTGTTGATGGTATGTACAGTGTTTGTGGAATCAGCGTAATTACGCATCTGTGGTATAAGCAAACTGATGTCAAATCAATGCATATACCTGTTAAGTAAGACTTAACTGCATATATTTATTTTTCTGATATTTTATTCTTGCCATTTCTGAGTCATGCCAAAGAGAAGATCATGAAAGATACTACTACTGTTAGTTTCCTCTAACTTCAGATACCCATACTTAAAAACTCTCTGTTGTGAGCTATTGTGTGTCTACTAACAGAAAACCTGAAAGTAATTTAGATAGAGCCTCTAGACAGTAGGAGTCCTTAGGTTGTTCAGACCACATCTGCCATCCAGTGAGCTTAATGAACTCACTTTTGAATACAAAAAGTGATAGACATTACTGGAACATTTTATACATGTGTTCAAACTTCAGGGGTATGTTAGAGTTATTTGAGGAATGTGTAATAAAACTGTCATAATGCTTGTGTAGTAAGTGACAGCTTAAGTTCTCTGTGCAACCTGAATTAAACAAAGAAACCTGTTGAAGGTCACAGATGGGGTCTGAAGTCTGAATCTTCAGAGTTTCTAGCTCCTGTTACAAAATAAGGATTATTACCTCCCAGAATCAGTTCAAGAAGCGTGAACTAGTTGGTTGACAGCATCCAGCCACGTTGCATTCAAATGTCTCTGCAAAGATACACCCAGGTGTCCCCAGTTTCACATTGTGGCATGAAGGCAGAGGGCCACCTCAGCTCTGGTGCAGTTTAGGTTGAAAACCACTGATAGACCAATAGACCAAGGCAGTGATTATTAAAATAAAATATATTATAAATTAGAATATGCTTAGCATTTATAAAAATATTTTGGACTCATAAGGTTAACAAGCTGGAAGAAATCTGAAGCTTCTTATTTTTCCCCACCTTTTCAGAGGAAATTTGTGTGCAAGCTGACTAGTATACCAAATTCCAGCCAGATATGAATTAAAACTGCTAAGATATGAATGCTTGAGAACCAAGTGTATAGTGGAAATGACAGCTCCAGCATAGTAATGCCAGGAGCTGCTATAATAACTTAATATTATAAATGCAATAAAATCAGAAATAAGCACCTTTAGATTTTCATTTCAGAAGGAGATTATGACTGAGACACATTGGTTCTGTAGACAAATTCCCTGCTGTGTTACAGCTACAGCACTAGCAGGTCTTTACCTGCCTACAAGAGTAAATTGGTTTTTAAAGAGGTAGCTTATTTGAAACTAGCAATCAGCTTTTTGCTTGTTTTTAATAAAGAGGTAAACAAATCTGTAAACTTCGAAGTGCTGTCTGCTGGAGTAGAGTTCCCTGCAATAGATGTCTTGTTTGTGTTTAATGTGTCTTAATACCTTGCCCAGTCCATCCTCAGGTCAGGAACTTTTAAAATCATAAGGTAATGTTTATTTATTTTGCGGGTTGTGGTGATGTTAATTGCAGGTACCAGTCAGATGGTCAGCATTTGAGAATTGCTGTCCTTTTCATTCTAGGAAAGCCTTGAGAGAGGGGGAAAAGCCATTTACTGAGAGAGTTGTTACTGTTGTTCTGAGGCATCTCCACTCTTTCATACTTTGTAATTGATTGCAAGCACTCAAACGTGTTGGGTTTGGTTTTTTTTTTTCTGTTGCAAAACACTCTTGAAAGAGGATTTGGAAAGCTCTTTTGCAGGAAGCGGGATAATGGAAACATTTTTAAATCCATCATTCACATAAAGAAGTAGGAAGTTTCAAGTTGTTATTTTCATTATAATATATGAATAATAAAATACTGACACCACAGCAACAGGTTGCAAGTGTGGATATGTTTCAGATCACAAATAGGTGTAATATTTATAGCAATAAATACAGTAAAAACAGTAGTCCTTGCCATCCCTTAGAGAATATTGAACAGTTTAGCCCCAAGAGGCTTAGAAATCCAAATATAATGGGATATGCTTTATCCTAGTGTGGCACATTCCTTGTATATTTCCTAGCAAAAATTAAAATAATCTGAGTCCTCATTTTTGTGCTTCTCTGTGATGTTAACACTTGCATCTTTCATGTTAAGATGTTTAAAACTCACATCTGTAGCCAATAAAATAAACAATCTTTGATAATATGAATGGAAAATGGGTAATAAAATTACAGTAATTAGTAATGAATAGAATTTAAATGTGTAGGGCTCCAAGGATCAGGAAAATGCTTTTCTTTCATAATTTCTAAAAGGCATTTTGCATAATGCCAAAATTCCTGCATGAATAGGTATAAAAAATCAACTAGTTGGAAAGTCAGACTAGTCAGCTGAAATATTTTGAATAGACTGTATTTTTCTTCATGTTGTAGAGGTATGAGAAGTATTGCAGACACTGCATTCTTGAATATGTCATAAAACAATCTTAAAATGGTTGAAGAGTAGCCTGTGTAAATATAGTTCAGTACTGTAAAATGACATATTTGTTAGTATGTGGAGTAATGGCATTTTGATTATGAACTCAAAAGTTTGTAAATACCAAGAATGTGTTAAAACCATGGCAGCCAGTTCCTAACTGCCTACTGCAGATAGATTTCCAGAATGAAACAGTGGATCACTTCTTGTGAGAGGTTGTAAGTTTAGAATTATTGCATAAAACATGTTAAGGATATAGTGAAGAAGCCCATAAACTGTTTGCTCTCATTTCTGGCAGACTGTAGCTGTTATAGGAACACACATTATGGGCTTACTTTTCCCAAAATGTTTGTCAGCAGAGGTGTATCACATAGCCCTGCTCCCCATTCACAGTGATAGAGCATCTATTATTTCAGTGAAAGAATTTTTGCTTCCGTAGTTTTCAACTGTATTCTGCTTCTGCTGCCTGTATGATTGTATCCCTGCTAGAGTGTTTACTGACATAAATGGGTTTATTTAGGTATCGTTATTTTTTTCCCCATTTCTATTAGGAAAACTAGTCTACCATCACATGCATGCTTATCTGGGTTTTTTTAAAGTTTTTATAACAAATATAATCTCTTAAGTGATATATATTTTTGTCAACTATTTCACATTATTTTTTTCCCTGGAAACTTTGTGGGGGTATTTTAAACCAAGAAGAAACACCGATATGCACGGAAAATACTGACAGTGGCCACACACAGAAACATCATCAATTAAACCAAAAAGTATTACCCTATTCTCCTTAAATGTAGTGAGTTTGCTATAGGGTCAGTCCAGTGACTTAAAACAGGTGCTTGCAGAGAGAAGCTGAGATTTTGCGTGTTACGTTTTCTCCTGCACACGCTGTCACTGTTATATCCAGCCCTGAAAGTCTTATCTCCACTATATTGGCAGTTCAAACCAAGTTTTGTCCCTGAAGCTTTTCAGTGAAACAAAACCAAAACAAACAAAAAAAAAAAACAACCCACCCCTCTGAACTAAATCCTGGCTTAATTCTGCTTCAGCTGGCTGTCTGGGATAGGGTGGAGGGTTGTAGCACAGGGAGGACAAGGGGGTGAGAGTTGTTATGTCGCTGTGCTGTAATAAGGGTATAATATCTGGATTTACAGGTTTGTCTAATGGAGATCCAGGAACACTGTGCTACTGCTGTGTGCAGTACATGCTGTGTCTCAGGGTGACTAACATAGCTGAGAAAGGCATTGATGACAAGCTCGTGTTTGCAGTGTTTTGTGTATGCATTACTTGTCTCTGTTACGAAAACACTTTCTGGCAGGATTTGTCTGCGTTTGATTTCTTTAAATCATGATTTTTATTTGTTTTTTTTTTAAAAAAAAAAGACAAATCCAAGTAGCTGGAACAGGGTACTGGTTTAGAGTTTGTATAATTATTTGTAGCACACTGAGCTGGCCTGTGTTTATTTCAGAAATACGTTAAAAAATGAGAAGAAAATAGCAATACATCCTCAAGTTAAAACATCCTCAATTCATGTAGTTTACATTTAATATCTCTAATGTGCTATGCATTCATTAATTTAATACAAAAACACCATCTGTATAAAAATGATCAAATAAAATAACTGCTGGTTTTTCCTCATATTTAACAAAGCAGTTGCCAAACAGCATACAGCCGGAAGAGCAAACGCTTTCCTCTTCTTTCCCCCCACATCTGGTGTCTGGTGTATAGTTTTCTTTTATACGCTCTTCTTACCAGCGTGGTACTGGGCAGGGTGACTTTTCCACTAAGAGGCAGCTTGTGGTGTATTTCTGAGCTGTGCTTAACTCTGAATTTATGTTGTTAACAGTGTTATCCATTCTTACTGGTGTGGCGGGACAGCCCCACAAGAGGAGAGATGTGGCCCAATGCTAGATCACTTGAAATCTTGTTCTGAAATCTTCCCTTCTCCTTCATATCTGCTCTGATTTTTTTTTTTACTTCCTTATTTTTTCCCTTTGGGCTTTTTTGGTTGCTTGGTTTGTTTTGGTGAGTTGTGTTGTTTTGTTCCTCACCCCAGACTTGGGCTCCTTTTTGGTGCCTCTTTACTGTTTTACCAGATCTTACTAGTGCTTTTGGCTTGGGATCATCTGTGACTGGACTGGACCACTTAGTTCTCGTTCAGGCTGTTAACTTGGCATCTAGACATATTTTTTGAAGCAATATATGCTGGTTTAAAGGGGAGAGCAGGATGAAGGCTTGGGGCACTCCCTTCCTCTCTATCCCTACTTTCTTCCCCAGGTGATAGTCACCTTTTTGTTAGTTTGGTTTAGTCTCAGTGAAAATTTGAGATTATGGAACAGTCTCCATTCCTTTTAGGAAACAAAGAAAAAAAACCCTCTCAAACTGCTTTTCATTTCTATGCCGTGCTAGAAAACATACTTACTTACGGGGCTGCAGATTTCCATATAGATCCTGTCTTGGGTGAAGTAAATGTCACCAGAGAGAAAAAGCTGTGCCTGGGCTGTCCAGTGAGAGTTGTATATACTGGCTTCAGCAGGACTGGTTTCCAGGATCAACTTCAAAGAAGTTCCTTGCTACTTAATCCGCAGCAGCTGCTGATGTGGTGTTTGGTCTGTCTTCTTTTACTGTTACTGCTCTTCTGCTCAGTCCTGGCCTTTCCTAATCCAAAGTCTGTATTGGTATGGATGGCAAGGTTGGAAAATACTGATTTAGGAAATGAAAGGTAGCTTACTTGCTATCTTGAGGAACCAGGACTTTGCACTGGACTTGGAACTTTGCACTGGAACCTGTATGTTTATGCTTTGCACTTGCAAGTTGATGTGGGAGGAAGGATCAAATCCTCTTCAAATTTAGGATAATTATTAAGTAACTTATTCTAGGATTAAATTTGTATTCTTAAAGGGAAGCTATGAGCCTCAAGATGTTTCAATTAGTAATGCTTTATGGCTTCAAAATTATTTTGGATTACCTGTGAGCACCTCTAAAGAGATAACCTGGAGGCTGTGGCTAATTATGAGAAATGCATATTGGCGCTGTAATTGGCTAGTTTTGCCTTCCTCAAACAGTAAAAAAACAAACCCAAACTTTTTGCACAAAGTCTGTATCTGTGAAGTAGGTAAGATGAATCCTAAAAGGAAAGTATTTGTTAAGAATGAATTATAAATGATTGGCGTGTATCTGAGCAGTTAAAATTTCAGTATCCCAGTTATAGAACTACTTTATTATTACTTCCCTTTTTGCTTCAAAACCTGACCAGGTGCATAGAATGACTGGCATAAAATAAAATACTAGGGTTTCTTTGCAAATAAAGGTAGGTGGTGCGCTAGAAAATGAAGTTATCCAACTGAACTTTGCTTCCCAAATAACTGCATTGCTGCATAGATCAGAACAAAAACCTCATACTTCCAGTGTCTTTGAGCATACTGTTTTAAGGTGTCTTTCTTTTAATTTCTGCCTTACCATTTGCTCATCACTGTTTCTCAAGCTTGTCACCTACAGTTTCAGAGTAGCTCACACTGTTACTTCTAGCTGCTTGGCAGATTTGCAGGCTACCCAAGGCTTTGTATTTATTGAGCATTGCCTTATTACACTGTGCTGCTTGATAATAATATTAGGTATGAAGTACAGTTCCTGCTTATGTCAATAAAATTTTGCAAAGGCCCCACCTATAGCAGCAGTGTAACAAATTCAAACCATAGGGTCTGGTACTAGAACAGACAAGTTCTTCAGTAATCCAAACATTCAGGGGCTCAGTTTTTGCAAGTGGAACAAGATTTTTGTACAAGGGTTGAAAACATTTCAGTTATATGGGAGCTCTCCATACGAGTGTAATAGGCAAGATTTTTCAATGAAGTCTGTGCTCAGGGTCAGGAGAGGATGAGAAAGGAAATTTGTTCCCCTCATTGCTACCCCAAGACTTGGGGTAGAGTTGTGCTCTAAGGCTTGAACCAATCTTGAGCTAACAGTTCACTGCTGCCAAAAAGCATAACCCAGAAGAAAACAGGTAGGTGGAAAAAGGGCTAACTTGTGGGTTAGCAAGTCAAATCAGCTGTCCATGCAGATAGACTGGGGGGCGGGCGGTGAGCAGGAGTGGCCGGCTGGAGCAGGAGAACGGTGGAGTGGGGTGTCCCCTTTTTGATGGTAGACCATGAGAGTAGCTCAGTCTTAAACTAAACTTCATCCTTTGTTTGCAGCACTGATGTCTCATACCTACAATCTTTCAAAAACATGCATCGTATTTTGCATCTTTCTTAGCATTCGACTGAAGGCATTAGTGGTGACAGAATGGGTTTTAGTTACCTTTTTTTTAGTAGACAGTCACTGCCGTGTAATACCCAATTTTGTGCCTCATCTCAGTCTCTTGTTCTTTTAAGTTTTTTTTCCTTGCACTTGGAATGTCTGTAGTTAAACACCTACATTGATGGTTGCAGTATCAGTGAAAGTGAAGGTTTCAGTGCTGACTTGCAGTGTATTCGCTATTTATTTACTTTTCAGGCTACCCAGTGGGATCTGAGAGTGAACTTGTCCTGCTCTTGTTTGAGCCTCAGTATGCTTACTGTGCACATTTGTGCAATTGCTGTGAAGAAAAAAAATCACTACAATAGACTCGCAAACCTGAGCAGCTGTAGGGGCTTTCTCCACAGAAAAATAAAAGGAGTCTATCCCAGTCGCACTGTGAGTTTGCACTCTGTGACTTGCTGCTACTGTGCCCTGGCAGCACAGGAGCATGGTCCTGCCTGAAAAAACATGCTGCAGTACAATCTGGACTGCAGTCAGTCCTCTCCAAAACCCTGCCACTCAATCTCATCCCCCTCCTGTTTTCAGGGGCTATTTACTCCTTAAAAACACCTTTCAAAGAGCTGCACAAGGTGCATACAGGCAAGCACTTTTAAATAACATGGCTCCTTTAATAGCTAGTCTTTAGAGCAGAGTGAGATGAGCTAAGCTTCTTGATTTTCACAGAGCTGAATGTTTGCCCAGTTCCTCTGTATCATACACCCCTAAGGAAAAATGACAGTTTGCAATCACTTCAGCATAGCTAGATGCCATGTAAGTGTCATACAGTATCCACAGTTGGTTACTCACAGGTTATAAAGAGGCTGCTTTTTGTTGTAACTCCACTGCTATTTGCTTATTGTTCCTTGAATAATTGTGTTTCTTGGCTTCAGGTACTGCTTGTGTACTTCTGTTTGCTACTCACAATTGTGTGTGTTTGTACTAACAGGTAGTTTCCTATTTCTGTGAGAGATGATGAGGAAGTATTTTGAAAGAATGAGAAATGAAAGACCGAAACCTTTATTCGGGGGGGGGGGGGGGG
>JAVJGJ010000001.1:3327108-3338021 GCA_035590215.1 Microhierax caerulescens
CCTTAAAATGACAGCTTTGGAAGGGATCACTGGATGTTGTGTCAGACTAGATAGATTGATTTTTTTTTTTTTTTTTTTTTTTTTTTAAACTAGATCAGAAGTTTTTGTAGGCTCAGAGTGGCATCAACTATATTGTACAGAAGGTGGAAATTCTTGTCTGGATAAGTATTTCTTCAAGGCTTTTTCCTGTCAGCAAAATCTCCTTACATTTTCCTGGCAAGAGGCTGGGATCCCACAGGCAGTGTCCACAGCCACCTCAAGTCTGAACTGGTCTCAAAAGGCTTTGAATATTCCCTGTGGCAGGCCTGTTGTCGGTAGGATGTTTTTGTGTGGATGATGTACAGCACTAGTACCATGATGGGCCTGTTTTTTTTCTGTTTTATGCCACGGCTCCACATAGCCCTGAAGAGCGCAGGGTGTCAGGCCCCACAGATACTCAGCAGTGCAGGTTTGTGAAGTTTATTTTGACCTTCATTATTACACGTATTCTGAAATTATTTTGTGTTTTAACTGTGATAATGTTCATCTGGTTGAATTGGGTCCTTCATGAAATGCTCTGTCATGAGATAAATCCACAGACGGAAAAATGCCTGTCAGTGGATGTCATCCTGCAGTGTTCAGTGAAGGCCATTTTGTCGTTGGGCAGGAGTAAGACGATAAATTAGTATCCAGGCAAAGTAAACTGAGTGATTGGGGAACTTGTTGCTTTTAACTGCCCTACTTGTAGCATGTTTAATAGTCAAAAAATTTTGTACTGCTTCATGGAGAGCTTATAGGTGCAGCAGCAGAAGGATATGACTGAAAAATGGGCTTATTTTTGGAAACCTAATTATAACAGAATCATTTTACTTTCCCATTATTGTTGCCCAGGGTTTGTCATGTTTCTAGTGTTACTATTAATGTCTTCTTAAATGTCAAATTCAAACCGCTGATGGTGATCATCTCATATCATATTGCTAAATATATACATGCTGTTGGGAATGTCTGATGTAAATGTTCTGCCAGACCATACCTGCTATCAAATATATACTTAACTATTTTCCTAAGTGATAAATGAAACAAATTGAGACTTTTTTTTTTTTTTCAGAACACCTCATATTGTTGTAATGGTCTGTGAAAGGGAAGATCTTGCTTCTGTATAATTGTGACACTAAAGGCTGCTAAGTAAGAAATTCCAAATATATCTTCACTGATGAACTGAGAGCTAATGTCATTTCCTTCTAAATGTTGCTCTGTGAGATCTGGGTGCATGTGATTACCACCTAGCGACTAGCAGTCCAATGAAGAAAAAGGAAAAAAATGCCTCAGGGACATTCTTAGTAAAACTTTCTAATATACAGAAAAAACAAGTTGGCCCTTGTAATTTGGTAAATTCAGCACAGTTTCAATTATTAGTGATAAATAGCTCTTCATTTTCTTTTTACAGAGTCATTTTGAAAATTAAAAGTCACTTTAAGACATAGATTCTTATAGTTCTTAAATTAGTGGGCTGGGTAATTGTATGTGAATGACTACCATGTGCAGCTAAAGTTGTGGTGTTCAGTTCTTCTCAGAAGCAGGATGTGTGAAGCTTTCTTCTGACACATATTGAATTCCATGCGTTTAAGCTATTTGAAGTGTATAACATTTGTAATTTGGATTGAAACATCAATTACGTGCTGTTGGAGCTGTTCTTTAAACTCTTTTCTTTGTAAGAGATCACCTGTAGCTTCACTGTGTAAATAACATTGCAAACATAACTGAAAAATGACTTGGTATCTTGTTGCTACTAAAGTGGTTGCAAATGACTGTGGAGATTACATGCCAGGGGAATAAGATTTCACCTTTACAATGGTTTTGTGATATTTCCAGTGGCCTTTAATATCTGCCATTATGCTTTTTTCATGCTTCAAAAGCAAGGTCTTGAAATTTTAGAGTTTTAAATATATTTATTATATTCACCCACATCTGCGAAAAAAGAATGTGCCTGACTTCTGGCACATGAATACCTAATTGTGGGATTTCAAAGTGCTTGTATCCTGTTAGAACAGCAAACCTTCGGATATCAAATACACAATTTTGAAGAAATGAGGGATGCCATTTGTTTTTATTAAGCTGGGATTTGAATGTTTGGAGAAAGCATTGGGGGAGGCATTTCTTTTGAAATGGAAGTAATATTCCTCATTTGTGATGTTAAAAATATTATATTTGGCATAGTTACATTCTTTATAAATAAACATAGGAATCTGAGCCTAAAAGAAATATGCTGCTTTTCCATGTCTATTTCAAAGTTAGTGTTTACTATTATTTTCATTTTCATGAGAGTTTCTGTGTAACAGCAAAACCAGAATTGAGTATATTGCTCTCTAAATGTGCCCGTCATTGCTTTGTGATGGAAAGGCCAGTGTATTGATGACAGAATATTGATGCATTAAACACTTTTCATTCCATTATCAATTCATAAAATCAGTGAGTGATGTTTTTCAGGCAAGGAACGGCAGAATGCAGTTAACTATTTTAGATGACCCCAAACAAAAAGACAAGGATTATAAAGCTCAGAATTCATCCACTCCCTCTCTTTTCATTTATTCAATGAACACCTTTCTATCTTTTGTTTAGGTCTCCGCTCTTGTTTTTGCGAGTATTCACATATTCCAAATACCAAACCTTGTATAACTATGCTTTTATATCCTGAGAAACTCGCACTTTCTGTGGAGGATTAAGGCTTTGCTTGGTCAACAAAAGCCACATATTGTATGATTTTAGATATAATGTACAATAAATAGAGATGAGATAACATGGTTCTAGACCTGTCTTATATCCTGACCAATCCACTTCACCACGAGAAATTTTAATTCTCTTGTATAATTTTTCAGTGTCCAGCCTTAAGGCATTTTGTAATACTTCTTTAATTATGCTTATGAATTGGCATTTGGGGAGTCCTTAGGGAATATTGGGAAATCATTTATGTAAAGGTTGCTCTTCAGTACAGGATGTGTGAAGAATTAGTTCTTTTTTGGTGAGTTGTGTTTGACCACAAGGAAATTGTATCCTGTATTTAGTAAAGTAAAGCCTGTGCACTCTTCTTCATGCAGTAATAGTGGTCTGCTATAAAATTAAATTAAGAATTCAGTAAAATATTTAACTCAGGCTTAAAATTTTAGTGGATTTTCTGTTCTTGGCAAATATGATTATTTCTAAATTGTGTTTGGGATTATGGACCACTTTATGAATCCAGAATTATAATTGTTTAGTTGATCTTCATTTCAGTGCCTTGTGTTTCAGTGTAAGCATGAGGGTGTCTGTTTTGTTATGAGGAATTCTTGCAAGAAGTCAATACGCTGGAGGAGGACAAGCTAGTATAGAGAAACTGGCAAATAGAGAGGTGCAATTAGCAGAAAAGGAAAGAAAATTATCTGAAGTGATATATAGCCAGTAATAATAGAAATAAGGGGGGAAATTACAGTATATGTTAGGAAAGTACATAGGTTGGAGAATAAAATAAGCATAGCATTTCTCTGGAGAAAGTTATCTAAGTCCTAGAATTTTTTTAAGAGTAGACTGCACACAGCACTGAGAAGTAACATGTATAGAAGCAAGGAGAGAAGAGAAATAATTTAGTAAGTCTTTTCTATCTCTAACTTACAGCTGTAGCCTTTAAGTGAGATTCAGTTGAACATGACATGTGCACCACAGATATAAGTGTGGTATGTGCTTCACCATGTCCTGAACTGTGAATTGGGAGCAGCTGGGCACATGGTGGCCTTCTCTTGCATTGGGTAGATTAAATTAGGACATTCAATACCTTCCTTACATTAATTTAGTATAAAAATTTTAGTAACGAGTGGGGAAGAGCTAACCTAATGGTAAAGAAGACAGTGCATGTGTGAAACTTCTAGAGTTCTAGAGTTGCACTAGAGCATGTGATGGATCACAGCTAATTATAGGCATTATTTTCCTTTTTAATTTTTTTTCTTAAGTTGCATAGTGCCAACATGGACCTTGACAAACCTGCAGTTTGGGGTGTGAAATATAGTCAGTGGCAGCCACCATGTATAGTGGGTAGGATGCCAAGAGGCATTGGTGCAGCTTGGATGGATCTGCAGGCATGAGTGAAAATCCAGCTTTTCTGAATTTACCCTCCCTTGACAAGATTATACCTGTGACAGCCCCACAGAGATATTTGTTGCTAGTCTTGATATTGTTAATATTAAATATTAAAACTAAATACAGAATATGAATATTTTAGTAGTCACACAAGTCTCCACGCATTTTTAGAGCCTCTTTGTACTAAGCACTTTTCAACAAGATGGGGGCACAGCCCTGTCCTGAAGCGTGTGCAATATAAAACAAAATATATATGAAAAATGAGGAAGCATGACTCGATCACGTATCTGGTTTTATATATTTTTCTTTTACTTTATGAGTAAACCACCAAATGTTCCTATTTTCCTCTTCAGCCTAGCTCTTGGTTGGCTGGTGTGGAAGGAGAAACTGCAAATAGATGTGGGTGGATTTGGGTTTGCTTGCCCTCCCTTCATATTTCTGCACATTTCTGTAATTCGTAAAAGCTTGTTCCTTCTCCATTTAAAAAAAAAGATATAATCATTTCAGATGCAATATTCAAAAAGATTAAAGAGAGTGAAATTTATAGGTCACATTCCTGGCTGCTCCTGTCTTACATTTTACCATCTAGAGAATATCCCAATGCTAGAAAAATGCCTTTTATAGCTGAATTTTACTGTCTTTAGTCAAATTGATGACAGTACAAATTGATTCCAGATCCAGGATCCAGATTTATTGTAATTGTTTGAAAACAGATGCTGATTCAAATTACTGCATTAACAACTAGAAATAAAATGCCATTGTCTGGTGGTCAAGTGTTAATTTGGATGACTTGAGGGTGTGGAGTAAACTGCTCTAAGGGGAGCCTCTGCTGCACCATTTGTGGCTGTGCTGCACAAGAGAGGCAGAGGGAGGAAAGGCACAAGTGGGAGGACTTTGTGACAGGATAGGCCTGCAAACTGGCTTGCTTTGATGAGCTGGGGCTTTGGAGAGCCCCACCGAGGGATGCTCTGTCGTGGGAGATGGACAGAAGTTGGGCTGTGTTTGCTTGCAGTTGCAGTGATTGGGAAGAAATTCTGTTGCTTAGGTAAGATTACCTGAGGGCAGCCAGCTTTTTCTGAGTTCTTTATAGTATTGGCTGAGCAGAAGCAGCTCTGGGAAGACAAATGCTTTAATTTGTAACACTTTGTGAGGATTATTACAGTCCCTAGTAGACAAGGCCCAGCAGTGCACTTTGATGACCAAGGATGTCCCTCATGGAAGAACTGCAGAGTTTATTTGTATAAAATATAGATGCAGTAGAGATATATACACCAACCCCAGTAAGAAATATCATAGACTGGTAGGACGTGGGCCTTGAAAAGGCAGCAGAGACTTTGGCTTTCATTTGGATTTCTTCTACTACTGAAGGAGTACCTCAGTAAACAAAGATTGGGGAACCTCTTACGTGTGCATCTGGCACACCTCACGGCTGCTGCTTAGAAGCAGGTAGATGATTCACTTGTGTTTTAGCCTTCTTAATTTGACTTTGTTATCTAGCCCAGATAACGCTGCTGTCTACTTCTGTTTGTGTGCGGCTTTGAAGGTTTGGTCCTTTTGTGTCTACTTGCTTGGGATTCCCTACTTACAGAACTTCCTGCCTCCTCCTTCTCCCTGCCACTCACCCATTATAAAGAAAATCAACCTGTTCCATAAAACAAGATAATAACATAATAACAAGAATACAGCTTTTTCCCCTTTGTGTTTTTACGACAGTATCAAAAGTTCCTGACCAATTTCACTGGCCTGCTGGCATGCATGTCTGCTTTGTATGGCACTCCAACCTCTTTGCTTTTGGTCAGAAAGGAACCCAATCTGTCCATACTTCTGTCTGTTCTGCATGTTCTGTTTAGTGTTCTGTTTGTTTGCTCCCACTAACCTTAACCTGTTGTATCAATGCTGTAAAACTTAATAATTTCCTGAAGTCTTTCTGCTTTCTGTGAAGCCTATATGAGAAAGTGGTGGTTTAAATACTCTCTTACTCTAGTTACTATATATTGTCCACATATTAGTATTTCTAATGTTGTCTTTTTATGTGAGTTGTTTGAGGGTTTTCTATTTAACCTTTTTTTAAAGATTCAAATAGTTGTGTAGTCCTGTATATAGCAACTACATAGCAACATCTCTTTTCCTGAAACGTATGTCAGCATTTTACATTCTGTGTTCATGAGTATAGTCTCTTATTGCATGAAAACACTAGTGTTTAAGTGCTTTCTTTATTTGGGACATCTGAGCATTGCACGTTTTCTAATCTGTTTGCTTATGATGACATAAGACCATGGTGTGTATATGATTTCTTGCATTGACTTACATACGTTATTGCAAAGCTTATAGTTTTGTAGTCTCTTTGACTGCCACAGTCCTTCAATTAAATCAATGGGAATAAGGTTTAAATCTGTGTGATGACAAAAAGGACTGCTCTTTTCAAATTTATGTCTTCTCCAAGCAAAACAGAGGCATGGCTGTTCTCATCAGCGAAGCAATGTGCTAGCGACACTAGCTCATCATGGTGTCACTCTTCCATGCTTCTTTACTTCCATTTCCATAACTGATCATCATGATTTTACAGTAATTTTTAAGAATGTGCATGGTCCAGCTTCTCTGGCTCTCTTTATTACTCCTGTTAATACGTTATTTAATTCCATGGTATCCTTCATGTGTTTCCAGCTTGTTCTCATCTGCGCACAAGCTAGTGTTCCTGAGCTCTGCAAAGTACAGCAAAGCTCACTGAAAGCCCACCACACTGTTGTTGCTTAAGACACAAGGCATTGATTCCCCCAAATGTTACTTACATCTTATGTTGCTGCCTCTTTTACTTTCTCCATGGTGGAGTCTTCCTCCAACCCCTTCCACACTCCTGGCAATAAGTGAACTTTGTGTTTGTGTATTTGTTAATGGCTTGAACAGGGACCTACAAAACAATTCAAGTGAACTTTGTGCTCTTGACATTGGCACAGTCACTAGTGCCCTAAGGGGTATCTTCTTGGAGCTTTTGTTTCCCTTTTCAGAGTTAATCAGAAACATAAAGACTATTTTGTCTCAAGACCTACAACCACTGAAAAGCAACAAAGGATCAGTACAAATCACTGAACTTCTGATGGCATATAAGACTTGGTCATCTCATCAAGTATTTATGTATGCTCTCTTGTTTGTTTGTTTGTTTTTTTCCTGTAGCTGTCATATTCCTCAGAGGGGACACAGTTCCTTATCACCACATCCACTTGTCTTTATGCCTCTTTGTTAAGCTGCAGTGGGAAGCTCAGCCTTTTTTTAGGTAGTCAGACATAGTAGAACTGCTTTTAGTTTAAACACTGCAGTCTTGCAGAAAAATATTCTCTGTGTGAGCTGTTTAGATTCTGTTTGCTGAAGTATGAGCTGGCTTTCATAATTAAGTATTCTTTGTGGTATCTGAATTCTGGGGGGGTTGTTTCTGGTGTTTTGGTTTGGGTTTGTTGGGTTTTTTTTTGTTTGACTTTTTGTTTGGCTGGGTTTGGGGTTTTTGCTGGAGCTTTTTTGTTGTTGTTAGCCTTCTAGTCTGCATCATTAATATTGTTTAAACCTTAACGTAATGAGGCATTTCCCCTTCATGGTCGTCTTTTATGAGTACAGGATTTCAATCATAGGAGATTAATATCTGTTTTTGTACAGTTTTGTGTATCTACTACTTGCAGGTTCCTGTACTCTTCAAATTTTTCTTGGTGTTGAGCATCATTGCAGCCTAGATTATGGTTGGCAGTGAGTGCATTGCTCTTCTGCCATGTGGGTCACTATGTATTTAAAAAGTACTAAGCTTCATTGTAGCCCAAAGAGTACTTTCTGACCCAAATGGAGGAGTAAAAGTACAGATCTTGGAACTTTGCTGCAAGAAGGAGCTAAATTTGTCTTCTGGCAACATCTATATATACTGAAGATTTTTTTTAACCTGTCCCCACAGGGTGAAATACTAATATTATGTTTTCTGCATTCTTTAGCTTTGGAGGCTCAGTGCAAAGCTGCGTTCTGTTTTTCCTATGTTACTGTGTATTGGATCTTCTGGCCTTTCCATTTCCTAAGCTACTTTTATATACATTCGTGGTGTTTTCTAGCCTTGTTTTAGAAAGCTTATAAAACGTTACAGAGGAGATGTATGCAGGGCTCAGTACACAACCACAGCTTCTGACGATGCAGACTCAAAGTTGGTGATGTTTTCTTATGCTTCTGTATCTTTGATTTTGTCAGGAGGATTGCTGGCTGCTCACTCCTGTATGATGATGTGAACATTTTGTATCTCAATAACACTCTGTCCCAGGTCTGGAATTCATTCCCTGCTACAGCTCTTTCCCAGCATTCTGACTTTTTATCCTGTATGCTTGAAATACTGTATTTCAATTCCTGATGTTGTACTCAATCTTGCTATTGAACCTTTCTGCTGAGCTACAAGTACAAAATTTTGATCATATTTTTATGTAACATCTTTGTATTTCAGACCACTCTCATGATGCAGTAAAGCTATTAAGTAATTTGCTGTGCTTCTAACCGCTGTAGCATTGCTACTAGAATTTACTTTTCATTGCGTTTTTTCAAGTTTGGCCAATATCTGACTATTTCTGTACACAAAAAAGACATTTTCATGGTATGACACTGATCCTTTGACCTTTTTTTTTTTTTTTTTTTTTTTTTTTTTTTAATTACTATTTTAATGAACTTATTTTATTTCGATGACTGGTACTCTGCTTTGTGTAGAAAATTCAGTGAGTAGCTTGTCTGAGAAATTCACGCTAAAATGCAAGTAGATGAGGCAATTTCTCTGAGTAAGCCAAAATGTGTTGCATAGGGGAAAATCCTTGTCAGGGAAACCTGCAGAGAAAGTTGTGTATCTGAAATCGTGAAAGACAGCTTCAGTTGTCAGCTATTTTGAAGAAAAAAAAACCAACAACAAACAAACAAAACTTGAGGCCAGAAAATAAAGAAAACAAGCATCAGCAGTTGTTGTCAGAAATATTTGTGTGTGATTCCACTTTTTTTCTCCCCTCTTATGGGTTGTGAGCATTGACAGTGGCCATAATACAGAAATTTTACAGTAGTTTGCCAGAATCTTTACCAGTGCTGAAAATTTCTTTCCAGAGTTGTCGTCTAGATTCATTGTAGTGTTTGAGTCATAAAATTCTCTAATCTGGTGGTAGGTAGGTGAAATTAAATAAACAGGACTTAAAAATGCACTTAAACTTAGGGCTAGGATTGATTCAGTTCCTGTGTTCTGGGCGCAGCAGAGCTGAATGGCTTCTTTGAAGGAATCCTGCCCTAGAGGGCTGAGCAACTTCATGCTCATTAAAAGTAAGAATCCATAACTTGACCTTGGCAATAGATTCTGTACGCATTTGACTGTGCTTTAGATGCGGCAAATAAATGCAGTGCTTAGATGATGGTGCCATTCATATGGAGTAATGAAAGAAAAACTTGTCTCCTTCTACATAAAGACATTTTCACTCTCACTGTTGCTGCTGCTTTGCGTTCAACTGCACTGCTGTAGAAAAGAGTGGTATTACCAGGGTCAGCGAGACCTTAGGGACTGTTGTTATTTTGACTAGTGCAACTGAAACATGCTCTGAACAAGGTGAGAGAACAGTAGTCTGGAAACCTCTCCTAGCTGCCCCTTTCTCAGCAGCACAGTCGCTAGTGGGAAATGTCACCAATGTGACTTGGTGCGTCGGCAGCCTTTACGGTCCTGGGTGGCTGCAGGCAGCTCTAATTATTTGTTAAAGTCTGCAGATAGCACAGCAGGTACTGTCCAGTAATGGTGCCGTTCAACTTCACAGTATGCTTCCTGCTCAGAGGTGAGAAGGGCTATTGAACAAGAGCTGTAGGATTATCAGAGGTGTCAAGAGGAGCTGCTACCCAGAGGGGATGACAGTTTGTTTTGTAAAGTTGTTTATATTGGAGAGCACATTTTAGCAACCGTTTCCATATTAGCCTCACAAAATATTTGAAGCTATTTCTCAGGTGGAAAACAGCTATAAAGTAAAGTCAAGATATTTACCAAACCTCTGTGGCTTTTTCCCCTTCTCTCTTTGTCCTCTTTTCATCTTCCAAATTGTATTTTCTGGGAATTAAATAATAATGGGCCTGTTCCATCACAACTCCTGAGCTGCTACATTATTACAGCCCAACTGTGGGAGTTCTCTAGCAATACATTGAATTTCTGGTCTGATAATTCTTGGGAACAAAAGTATGATTTCAAATCCCAGCTGCCATATTTTCAGGTAATTACTGGGGAAAAATTATCTTACTGTATGGGAAATGGTGACTGAATGTACCCTAATTTTCAAGTACAAGTTAGTTTAGAGAATGCCTCGTATAATATGGATATATGTTGCTCTTATACAATGGTTAGATAAGTTACATAACAGTCTTTTTTAAGATGTTAGTTCATCTCCCTCATCAATTTGTGATAAAGTTTGGGAGCTTTTATTTTGTTGGAATGTATAATTGAGTTTTCACAGTTATTTCCTTTTATTTTATTTCCTTCCCCTTCTGCTTTTTTTTTTTTCTTTTTTCTATTCTGTCACATGTATACAGTCATTGTAGAAACAGAATTTATGGTATTTTGTAGTGTCTCTACACCATGTTGTGCGTAATGCTGTAAACACAGTAACAAGAAGTCAGATGGTATTTTTAGGGAAGTGTTACATTAAAAATTACTGCAGACATTAAATAGTAACATTGCCATGTGTTTCTGAACTTGACAGATACTTAGTTATAATTGTAGCCTGTCTTTAAAGATTTTCTATCTCATATCTAAGAAATACAGAATTATCACATAATAGTCAGTGCATGTAAAATTGTTTTGTTTG
>JAVJGJ010000001.1:3341988-3367859 GCA_035590215.1 Microhierax caerulescens
ATTATTGGGGTGGGGGGAAGGGAAAAATATAGGCAGCACTTCTGCAAATGGCTACAGTCTTGTATAACTCACTGAATTAAATGCAGTTCCCTACAGGCACACAGATCTGCCCATATGGAAGAAAATGTGTGATTGAACTACAGTTAGAAGACTTAGAATATTAGCTATATTAACTAAAATTAACATAGAAACAAATCAAGTTAAAAATTATGCTGGTTGGTTTTTTTTTTCTATTTACATTTTTGATCATGGTATTTTTTTCATTTTCTTTGTGTTTCACAAACACATGCCCCAGGACTCCTTTATCCTATTTTGAAGTTAGAAAAAACTGGTCTTGTGAACAGAGCTACAGTTACCTGGTTAGGGTAAGATAATCAGTATAAGCACAAATGAGGTCTTTGAGCATGGAAACTAAGGTGAAGCAGGTAGGCTTACATATGAAAACACAGGTCAAAGTCATGATTTCTGAGAGCAGTGTAGTTTTACTCTGATTATCCAATATTTTTATCCTGATTATTCTGTTAAGAAACTTTGTTAAAAGTTGAACTGCCAAATGGAATACAGGATATGTTTATATATAAAATGGGTTCTTAAGTCTGTCTGCAGAACAGAGGAGGAATTGTTTTGCTTGTGACTGAGGCAGTACTGCTTTTGAGGTGCTTTCTTTCCAGTCTTGTTCCTGGTTTTATGCCTGACTCTTATAGTTTGGCAAGACTTTTTCCTCGGTGGACTTTTTTTTTAAGGATAATTTGTTAACCCTTGAAGAAATTATGCTGGCTTCTGTTGAATGGACTGTAAATGTCTAAAACACAAAGTATTTTCAGACTACATTCTGTCTAAGATGGTCAATCCAAACTAATGAGGCCTTGAAAGCAGACTGTCGTGTTCTGGCCTGCTGGCTAAGGGAGATGAATGAGCAGAAGCAGGTAGGCTTTGTAGCCTGATGAAGAAAAAGGAAGTAATCTGGGTTTTTTTCAAGTTTTGCCTTCTTGTCTGGTCATATGGTAAAACTAGGCTTGCTGAAATGTATGTGTTTCCTTTGTGCTTTCTCAAGTACCTAGGTATCTGGCAAATAATTGTGTGGTTTAAGAAGCCCAATGCTCCATTGATATTAATGGAGCCAAAAAAAAACCCGAATGGCTAATCTTGTCCAATTTACAGAAGCATACTTAAAAATCAGAAATAGCAACAAGCATACTGCCCAAGTACTATCCTGTTAATTTCCTTTTAGTATTTTTAGCAGCTATCTGTATCTCCTTCAGCATTTTCCTCATTTGATGGTATGGCCAAGTAGTGTAGGAAAGCGCAGAGCTAGTCTCAGATTATTTTTTTTTTTCCTCAGTACAGTCCCAATATAATAGCTTATGGCCTATAAAATGTCTTTTCTGCCCACCACTGTGGTGGGCAGACATTTATTTTTCAAACAGGAGATTTGCATTCCAAATTTGTATCTGAACTTAAATGTAGTAAGATGGAATGTCTCAGAAGAGATCAAGAATGGCTTATTTTATCCATATCAGATTATAAAGGGGAGGAAGAAAAGCTTATCTAATCAGATGTATTTTTAGCAGGCTTCCATAATTGGTATGAGACCCTCAGTCTAAGTACTTGTTTTAGAATGGAGATGAACTGATCCTTTCATGTTCACTGGTTAGCTGGAACACAGTTTCTGTTCACAACGAGCTTTATGATAACCTGTCATTTTAGGGGCTAGTGCCTAAACAAGAGCCAAGTCTCTAACATTATCAGTTCCTATAATAAATTACTTGCTTATTTAAGGTAATAATACAAAACAAAATAATTCCATTATTATGATTTGATTCTTTAAAAATAATGTTATCAATCTGTCTGTTTTATTGTAAGATTGTTAGTTTAATTTAGATAGTTTCATTTATAAATCTCGGAAGATGTATGTTTTGGCTCTTCTTCTCCAGATACTACTACTCTGAGTAGATCCAAATATGTGTTTAATTAATCCACAAAGAATTTGGTGTAGAGGTACCCAGGCTACTGTCCAAATAAAAAGTAATGCATCCATGTGAGCTCAGAACAGTTCCTAAGATAATCAGATGCAAGGCTTAATAACCTGCACTCAGTACTGCAGTGAGGTAGTTAAACTGATCCCAAGGTGCAAGGTACTGTTTTGCACCTTTGGCATTGTGTTGAATTGTAGAAATACATTGTCTCCCTCAGATAGCTTTTTTTTCTGTTTGTGCTGCAGTCCTCTGTACTGTAGAAATGATTTCAGATAGTTCAGACAACTATAGCCTATTGAGATAATTTGTCTCTGTTTTAATATTTAATTGAAGTATATGTAAATAATTGTGAAAAGATTTCTTTGCAGTTGTGGTCAAAAATAACACTTTTTTTTTTTAATTGAGAATTTCAGCTGTGCTCTGTGCCAAAATACATTTAACCTGTATTTATTTTCTAAAGGATTGATCTTGTAAACCAGAAGTTGTCCAGGAAAGTGTTGCCTGTGGGCAGGGTGAAATAAGTGAAGCCCATAGCTGGGTGTGCTCATTGTGATTGTGTGCTCCTAGTAAGAAGCTCCGTATTTACTGTCAGACTTAATTAACGTGGTTTGAGAGGTGTCTTGCAGGTTAGTTTTGAATCTGTGTTCATCTGTCAGCCTCTACAATTGTCTCCTGCTTACTTGAGCTATGATACCTCTCGATCTTTTGATCAAAACCAACCCAGGCAGAGTAATCAGAGAAGCATACAGTGTGTGACACTCACTCAGGAAACCCTCCCAAGCTTTAAGTCTTCTCCACTGCTTCAGTAAAAAGTGAAACAGTTTCTGCATGCTCCCTTGGGTCTCTTGAGACTTTGGAGAAAGAAGCTGTTGGACTCTAAATACAACAATGAATAAAACCTAAGGACTGGGAGTTCCTGGTGCATGGGGCTTTTTATTGTAGTGTTGGGGTGGGGGTGTGTTTTGGTGATTTTTTTTTTTTTTTTTTTAAAGGAAATTACACCACATTTCAGGGCAGTTTTTACATGGAGTGATACCTTGTTTCTCACTGAACTGCCCTTGTTACTTTGAGCCACTGTTTCTAGGTGGATACAGGGTTGATGACTGGACAGCTATGTGGCCCCCTTTAGCAGATACTGTCAGGAGGGTGTCTCCAAGCTGAATATTGCTGGATGTCCTCCACAAGGCTTGTATCTCAGCTTCCCATTGCTGCCCAGTGGGAGACTGGCCAAAATAACTATTCTGAACTAGAAGATGTTTGCTACCTTTTCTGATAGCTAATAATTCTTAAATGGCAAAATCATCGTCTTCTCTTTGAGATTTGATATATAGTCATCTAGTGGGGGATTTTTTGTTATTGAGGTTTTCAATTAGGGAAAAAGAGTTGTGATACAGATCTTAGGGTAAAATACTTTCAGTCAGATTTGTGTGCTTTGATCTGAGGTAATGCACCAAAAGTAATTAAAGATTAAATGGCCACAAACTTTAATGTCAGATTTAGTAGTCATTAAGATCTTTCAGGTATTCTGTAATCGTTAATTCAGTTCTTGGTTCATTAAGGATATATATTTGTTTAATTTGTAATTGCATTGGGACTTAGAAGTATTTTATTAGTTGCAAAACTTGTGTCCTCTGTGTTGTAGCTCCTTATAAGCATTTCCAAATAGAACAGTTTTTACAAAGCACAGTCACTCTTGTATTTGAAAGTTCTCTTTCACAAATAAAATGTGCAGCTGAAAGACCTGCATCAAAAACACTGTATGTGCTACGTATTTCCATGTGCCTGAGAGCAGATTCCCATTTCCCCTCACTTTCACAAATCCTGGCATGACACGTTTTTCTTGTTTTCTCAAGATTTTGCAAATGACCTTTTTATGGAAATACCAAGGTGAACCTGCTAAGAAGTGATGTAACTGTTCATATTACTTTAGCTTTGATTAATGTCTTGACAGAGTATCTTTACCAGGATTTCCTGTGGGTTTCTCTTTCATTGTATTCTCTAGCTGTTGAAGGGTAAATAAGTTAACTGAATATTCAATGTAATCAGCTGGGTGCTTTATTCAGATAATCATTCGATCAGTACAGTCATAGAGATGTTTTAGAAGATGTGTTTAGTATGAGAGAATCTCTACATTTAAGACATGATCAAGCAATAGATTTTTTTCTGTTGTTGGCGAACTAGAATGTTGGTGGAGAAAATGCCGTGATAGACAAAAAGACTTTTTATCAAGTATGGACATTTCTTGGTACATTGTTGTTTAGAAAACCAGAGTACCTTTTGAGTGCTCTGAGCTGAAACATAAGAAATGAATTCAAAGCTAGAAATGACCATATCGGGAAGAATGCAGATGAATATCTTGGGCTTTCAAAGCTTAAATAACCCAGTTTTAGTTCTGTGTTTTAATAGATTTTTATAGTGTAATGAACTGAACATTAGCTTGTACCCACAAAAAAAACCCAAATCTTTTCTCAATGTTTTAAGTAAATTTTAATGAGGAAGAGCTTGTTAAGGTAAAGCAGAGTCTTCTATATTCTAACACTTCATGTTTAAAAGCAATTTCTGAGACAGGTCATGCACAATAAGTAGAAGCATGCCCATACATTTGATATTTATATTAAAAAAATAAAAAATGTTTTCATGTTGTGGTACAGCCACAGTGTCTGGGAGGTGGAAGAAGTCACACAACTGCAAACAAAAATTGTAGAGTAGAACAACAGTTGTGTGGCATAAGTTTAAGAATTAAAAGTTCAAAATTATGTGTTTAATTTGAAGATGTCTCTTGTAATTTCTGTAAATTTTAGGAAGCTCATTTTTAGAGTGCCATTCCTCAAATAAGCGTATACATTGTATGATCCATGTATACACATAAAATTTTCACTGATTTATGTGGTTACATATATAAAATAGTCATACCTTAACAGAAACTAAAAAGTCTTTATTGAGTTAAATTGTAAATGTGGACACCAAGCTGCAGAAATGATTGATGGTTTTCTTACCACATGTAATAGCCTAACAGGATTTCACAAAATCTTTGTTCACACACTTAATAATTACAAGAACGTTTCCTTAAAGAGCAGATAATATAATCTTAACAGCTGCTTTTAGTATTTTAGAGAGATTTTCTTACATGTTCCTTCAAAAAATAGGTCTGGGATTTAAGGTAATTTTTTTGTGTAAACAAACACTGTTGATTGCAGTTGCACATAGACTGAAATACATTGTTCTATTGGTTTTGTGGAAAAGTTCATTCATTGCATCAAAACTTGGTGGTTGATTTGTTTTGTTTGTTGTTTGTTTTTTTTTTAACAAACACTCTCCAACACAGAAATTGGAAGTTAGGTTAATTATAGAGTATGGTTCTATTACATTCTTTTTGTTTCTGTCTAGAAATTACCTGCAAGTATCTTGAGAAACAGTCACAGTCAGATTTCACCATTTGTTTTAAACCTCCTCAGCCCGCACGGCTCTCTTTTTGTAAGGTCCCCTGCCCCTTACACCCTTACTACAAAGCTGCCACTACTGCTTCCTTGTCCTCTAGTTTACTGGAGTGAACTCAGCACCTCACCGATGATGTTATACCTCCCCTACGATGTGCCTACTTTTATTTGAGTGTGGCCCTTCAGCAAATGTCCTGGCTTACCATACTTCAATATGTTGCATGGACTGGTATCAGAGCACGCATGCTGATGCCTTCTGGGTGGCACTAGGCTGGACAATGCACTCCAGGAGTGCTCTTCCTGTCCTCAGATGCACATGTGCTCCTGCCCAAAGCCAAACCCTTAAAATACAGATCACGTGGCTGTCAGGTTCTCAGCAGCAGCTGCTCCACACAGCAGATCCATTCCTGTGGGCATGCTTTGCTTTACAGTCTGTTGTAGCCACAGCCCATGAGTCCTGTGTCCCTGATGGGGGACCTGCTTGCCTGGGGTTGCAGGGTCCTTCTTCAATCCCATCTGTGCTGGTGACAGCACAGGTGTGATCCTGGGAACAAGAATGTGAGACAGAGCGCTTTTAAGATAGGTACCAGGAATTCATGTCGTTGATCAGAGTGGAGTATTCATGTTGCATGCTGTAATCACTGTAAGAACTGTAGTACTATTTTGTTATGGGTAGCACCCTCCTTTTTCTTAGGCTTGCTTATCCTCAGGAGTGAAGTTATTCATGGCCAACATACACACTCCTGTATCACCCTAGTAATTTGCTACGACTTCTCTGTTCCTTGTTCCCCTTTGATTGGCCTCTCCATGTAGTCATGTAGCGCATAACACAAAGATAGATTGTATGGCATTCTCTGCTGGGGAAAATCAACACGTAGAGCGGGCTCACTGCCAAGATGCTCATAATTAAACTGTTGCTATGGACAGGATTACATCAATGTTTCTATCAATCATTGGCTGCAGTTTTGTGGCTATCAGTACTTGGATTTCTTTAGATCTTTTTTTTATCCTCCTTCTACTTACCTTAGTTTTTAATTGAAGCAGTACAGAACATGGAGAGAGATGTATAAATATAATTATTTGAAGATAGAAAAATGATAAGCCAATTTCATCATTTTGACTCTGTGTTTGAAGCCAGTATCTTTGTATGAGGTGTTTGCATTTATTCACCTCATAAGATGTGGCCCAATGCAATCATTCCCATTCAGCAGTCATCATACTGTGACATAAGTCTGTTGCAAAATTACCATGATGTCATACCTGTATGTCCAGACTGTTACTAGTTCACGTTAAAATGTTGTGAGTGCAGCAGAGCAGTAGGTATAATAGAAAAACAGCAGTAAAGCAGTTAAACCTGTAAATATTCATTATTTTTTTTGTCCCACTTCCCTTCTGATTCCTGTGCAGTAAGTTGTGAGATAAATAAACACAGTATACCATGGAGTACATTGATGTATTGAACAGAGTTTACTTGCCCGAATATGATGACTGTGCTTCACCTACAACCACATCATTGCTACTGTTATCTCCTATTACAATGATCTCCAGCAAGTAATTCCTTTTGGTAGCACTCAAAACGTTTGGTGTTGAAGCTAACTTGTGTGCGGTGCATTAAATGTAGAGAGGTCCAGGAATATAGCAGTAATAAGGTAGTCTGAGGGGTAACTAGTGATATCGAGTGCAGCTGAGATCACTGTAACAAGATAAACAGTGTGGTGTCACAAAACTATCTCCCAGTTGACAAAACAATCCATATTTTATAGATTGCCTTAAAAATTGAAGGATGGAGTCAATTATAGCCAATTATGATGCTACATTTACTGGAGGAGTTTTCATATCCTTTGGGGAGGAATAAGGAAATGTTCAAGTCAGTCAGAAAAAAGCTTTTGCATTTGCTTCCTTGTTTTAACTGAACACTTTTTTTTTTCCTACTTCTTCAGGTGAAAGCTGCATATGAAAGCAGGGACCAAATTATCTTTATGGAAAATTATTTTTTAAAAGATTTTTTTGTTTATTTTTTTATTTAATTCATGTTGAGCATAAAATTATGGTAGATAATATGGCAAAGATCAGCTCCCCTCAGTTATGTTTGGGTTTACTCCAAAGGATTTGTAAATACAGCCTGGTGATGACAAAGCCTGCTTAGGCAGTGCACGTTGCCATCTTGAATTTGATTTGCATCTTTCCCAAAAAGGAGCCTTCATGTCACTGAAGAGATGCCTAGTAGATACTACATATTTCCTGAATTAGTCTTATTAAAGTGAAAATAAAGGAATGAAAGCGTGGAATAGTTTGCTGTGACCCACAGTTGCATTTTGGCGAATAGATGTAAAATGGGTTACAAAAGCAGTATATTGAAGAGGAACAGACAGACAGCCATGTTCTTGAGAGTTCTGGTCATAGTCCTGGTGGCTGAGGGACAAGCATTTATTTAATGGTATAGTACTCTGTCATTTAGATTACCTCCCTCCTCCCATTTTGATTCTCAGGTAGCATATCAGAGAGCTGTGCATCCCTTGTATC
This sequence comes from Microhierax caerulescens, assembly GCA_035590215.1. Taxonomy (NCBI): domain Eukaryota; kingdom Metazoa; phylum Chordata; class Aves; order Falconiformes; family Falconidae; genus Microhierax; species Microhierax caerulescens. The sequence continues at coordinate 3,349,925 of JAVJGJ010000001.1, forward strand.
TCATGCTGTAGGACTGGCTATGAGGAGTCGTTTCCCTTCCCTAGTAAAACATGCTGTTGGTAATTAATTAAACATTCAGATACATAGATAAAGGTGTATTCAGAGACTAAAGGTGACGGTAAATAAGTTGAGTAATGTTTCAAAGTGTTATCTTCCTCCTGTGTTCAGGATTTCATTTCGCTAGCTAGCTTCTGAGGGTGACCTAGTACATGTGCCAATGACAAAAGCTACTTGTAACAATTCAGATCATGCTTTCTGCTTTATGAAATGGGATTGTAAAAATCCTCTCAAAAAATGACATCTGAAATAGCATTAAAACACAATTTCCCTTTGATAAGGTTTTAAGGCACTCATATGAAAAGTGACACTGCTTTGAGTAGCTCTGTGTCAGCATTATGCAATGTATTGCACATAAGTGACATTAATCCATTAAGGGTGTGAGGGTCACTTATTTTTCTCATGAAGTCATTAAATGTCTTTATTGATTTCTGTTCAATCGGTTGCATTCTGTTGGAATACAGCGATCTCTGAATGTGCTAATAGTGCTGTTTCTAATAATGTTTATAGAACATAGTTTTAAAGATAGACATTACATTCAAAATAAATTACTGTGCCTAAGCAGAACACAAAGGAGGTTAGGGAAGCATTAATATTATGCTGTTTGCAAATTACCTGAACCTGCTTTATTGCAGTAGATGATTTTTTGACACGGATGTTCCAAAATCAATAATTAGCCATCTTCAGTGTATTTGTTGCTTTTTCTATTTGTACAAAATTAATTTATATATTTGCACTACTCCTGTTACACGATAATAAAGCATTTTTAAAAAATAAATGCAAACCTGAAAACTCTGTCATAGTAGATATCAAATCTGTAGTACTGGTTTTTATGCTGAAGTCTGTTTAAACCCTGGATCATAACAAGTGCTGTATGTTGAACTGGCAGGTGCTTGCTGTATTACTAGATTATTTTGTCATTTGAAGCAATGTTGTGTATATGAAGTGCTAGTGGATCAAATGCCGGTAAGAGTACCTTTCTTCATTTCTTCATAATGAACAGATTTCTGTGTGAGACTCAAACATAACAGGTGTGTTTTAGCTCTGTATTAATGGATGGGCACTGGAGGCGGGGGGGGATTACTCATCTTCTGCCCTCCCTACTTTGATGCCATCCTAATGACTTTATCTTGACAGTTAGACTGAGCTTCTTTCCTTACCTAACAGATAACTTTGTATTTTCTGGTTTTCCTACTTAGAAAGAAATGAGACTTAAGATTAATTTAAAATCTGATGGAAGAGTTGTGGCAGTCCTGTTAATTTTTGTGAAAATCTGATATTGCAATTATTTCTTTTTACCTCACCTTTTCTAGCTTTTTTCCTTTTGGACACAAAGGGTTTATCAAAGTACATTGCCAACTTTGCCCAGGGTGTAGCAAAAGCAGACTGGTACATTTATTTCTGCAGCTAGAACGTGAAGTTTTTACTTCCAAGCAGGGAATTGCATCCTGCTGAGGAATTACTGTTTGTTTTGTGAGTTTCTTCACTAGGACCCTTAAGGGGCTCTGACAGGTCTTGTCGAATAGCATTGGTCGTCCTTGTCTCAGACACCAAATGATGCCAAGTAGTGGCAAGTTTATTGCATTGTCTCTAGAGAAGCTGTTGTTCACTCAGCGTTTCCTTCATAGGCTGCCTGCCTGCTTTCATTGAAGGAAACCTGAGCAAGGCTGTGTTATTAATGAATTATGACAAGCCTTTTGCCTATCAGGTGGAGAGGTTCCTGCTATCTCCTTTTAAGACAAAAACTTAATGGAAGATGCTCAGCTGGGCAAGCTCTCCGATGATACTCCTTAAGTGCTCATCCCAGGCTGATGTGAATACGCAGAGAGCCGTGAAGCTGCAAGTGGCAGCGTTTAATACTGTCTCCCTCATAATGCCTGAATAATTTTCCGGAGAGCGATCGCTGCAGCTGCTGTGAACATGGTTATTTGTTTATTTTTCACCTTGGTCCTGGCGGATTGCTGACCTTGCTAATCTGCTGCGTGTGTGGGGCCAGGGAGGGCGGGGGCGCTGGGGACAGACACACACCACAACGTTTCGCTGCTCACAGCACCGACACTGCTGAACATGACAGGATCGGCAGCCAGAGCCTGAGACAGGCTCCCAAAGCCCAGCGGAGTTACGTGGGCTGGCTTCTGGGTCTGCTCTGTGAGGGGAGCTGTGCAATGCTGACGAAGGATGGGAAGGAAGTGATGAGGGAGCCGGCTTATGTTTTTCTTAATGGATGTTTGTGAGCAGGAAGGAGATGGCATGGGCTGTCGGGGTGAGTTATGAAGCACGTTTTGCGATCTCCCTCTGGTCGGGTGGCTCATTATGTTAAACAGTGCAGCTTTTAAAGTGCTGTAGCTCTCCTTTTATGTGCCTTGGCCTTCATTTTCTGAAATGCTTCGAGTTCATGGCGCTCAAGTCATTTTGGAAACGGGATGTAATTACAAAGGTTTCTTATGCTTACCAACAGCTTTTCTGAACCAGTGTAATTATCATTACTTGTGGATACTGTAAATTGAATATCCCCTCCCTAATTACATTAAACTCAAGGGTTGGCTGCTTAAACAGCCAAATAAGAAAAGTTCACCCTTTACTATAAATAGCAAAATTGTTCTTCTAGTTCTGCTGACCTTTAAAGCGAAGTGCTTTACACGATGTCATCAGGTGTACATTATAAAGATAGCTTGTAATTAGATCTGTAATGAGGAACTCAGTTAGAATGGCTTTCTGGAAAACTTCATTTATTCAGCGTTTTCTAACTGCGTGACAGAATTAAAGTTTCAGGGTGCGCCAGGACTTTTAAAGGGGCCGGCCACCATTTTGCACTTCACCTGCTCTGCCGGTGATTTGTAGCTGCCCAGTGCCACTACCAGTGTTCGGAGGCAGCTGCTCTAGCTGCAGCAACATAGCCCTGCCCTTTGAAAACAACACGGGGTCAAGGGAACAATTTATCTAGTGGTCCAAGGGTTTCTGTGATTAGTTAATGTTTCTTCTCTCACTTCAGGAGACAGAAGATTACTTTATTTGTAATGAACAGTAGAATAAATAGAGGGAAGAGGTGGTTGCCTGATTTTTGTTTGGTTTTCTCCAGTTAACAAAAGTAGCCTTAGTTATGCCGAAACATTAAGTTCCCTTCTGATAGAAGGATGCAGATCTTTAGTTAGTGAGTTGATGTGCCTGCCTGGGGTTTAGTCTGCTGTCTGTCACAGCTTCACCAGTTGTGTGCATTGCTTTAAGAACGCTTCTCTGAGAAGTTTGATTGACTTCCACTTACTTGCAATCCCTGAATTTTTTAATGCATTGCTACCAGCTAATATTTACTTTGATTTCTTAATTCTATTTTAATTAAACTCATGTGGTTTATTGTGTGTAGAAGCCTTTTGGTTAGTTGGGACTACTTATTTTCCCAGAGTGCTCCCTGCTGAGTGTCCTTCATGACCTGTCATAAAAACGTGCTTGGATGGGACAAATTGAAAAGTGTGTCTTCAAAAAAGAAAGAAACTTCAATTACAGTTCAGTGGTAGAGAATTATGGCTCTATTGCATAATGGTATACTATAACATTTGAGTTGGAATAACTTTGAAGTGATTTTTAATAAATGTAAGGCTAGAACAAAGGCAAAAAATAATTTGCGACTTGGTCTGTTTTAGAACAAGTGTTCTTTGTCCATCTGCACTCTCCTGTAGCAGCTCGAAGCTAACAGTTTAAACTAATGAAATACCCTGTGTGGTTTTATTTCTTGTTGAGAAATACTTACGTTCATGTTCAATACATTTGTGAGATTAAAGAATAACTATTCATCATGATTCTGTTTTTTCTTCCAAGATCTACCTTTCTGTAATTTATTCTACTTCATGTTAGGCAAAGCTACTGTATAGATCGTTTATAGATTGTGGTAGCAGTGTATTTCTCTTATATGCATATGTGTATGTGAAGTGAATAGACAGTGTTTTATGCAAGTAAGTAGGGTATGCTATGCATAGCCAGTATTGATAGACATATTCTGTGTCTGATATTTAACAATCCAAATGAGAACCAGAACAGTCTCATGGCTCATGCAATTAGGCAAAGATACGAGTATTATCAGTCCATTAGCAGACGGGCAAATCCTTTCTCGTAAAAGCAAGAAGTAGTTATGGTAGAGATGTGTAGAGATTAGGTAGAAATCTGAAGACCTAGACTTAATTTAGTTGGTCTCTGTTAACAGAACGTCAGTGGTTAAAAACATTTGTGTGTTGTTCAAGCACTGAAGCAGTCTGATTCCAGCAGCAACTTGAGCAGGCTAGCGAATAGGAAAGAAAATGAGGGAAAGAGAGCAGTGAGGAAGGGAAGACTTCAAAGATTTCTAGATTCATTTTTACTTACTGTTTTGTAGGCACTTGTGCTTACCCTTAAGGCTTAACATCTTTAGTCATTTCAGAATGGCACAGCAAAGTGATTTTTAGCTGGCTGTATGCTGCTAGTATGAAGGAAAATCTTCAAACTTGTCTTTTCCCAGCTATTTCAAATACTAGCAAAGCCTGTGCATTTAGCAGTAGCTAAGCTTTTGATACACAGTAATGCTTTTTAATAGAGCTCATTGATTGTATGTGTGTAATTTTTGAACCTCCTTTTTTGAATGGTTTATCATCAAGTACCTAGAAGGTGCTGTCTCCTTGAATTTTGGATACAGTCTAAAGGAAAACTGTTACGAAACTGAGATGCAGACAATGTTGAAACTGCTGTCTGTTCCCCCCTAATTATAGGACACTCTTTTTGCATTGTCTTCCTGTTTTGCTCCTACCTTTGTAAAAGTAAACTGTAAAACGTAAAAATACTCAGTGATGAAGCGTGCATCCCTGAACTCTTCCCTGCTGGAAGCAGGGACATTGTGTGAACTGGATGGCATTACGAAGTGGCGTAATTGTGTTCTGTGTTTTGCTTCCTGTTCAGTTCCTAACAATACCTAATATTTGGCCTGCTTTCTTTTGGCAGCTGAGCACTGAGCTGACATTTTGATGGCACTATTTATTGTAACCCCAAGGTCTCACTCCTGAGTGGTAATGTTCAGCTTTAGAGCCCATCACTGTACATGTGAAGTTAAGGTTATACTTTCCCATGTGCATCACTCTACATTTATCCACACTGAATTTAATTTACCATTTCACTGTTTAGTCACTCAATTTCATAAGGTCCTGTGATTCTTCACCACTTGCCCTCACCCTTACTGCCCTGAGTAAGTGTTTATCATCTGCAAACTTGGTTGCTTCAGTGCTCAGCTACCTTTCCAGGTCTATTACAGGTGTGGAAAGAGCAGCAGGTCTCAGTGCAGATGCCAGTGGTACTCCACTGGTAGGCTTCCTCTGCTGTGCAGGCTTGACCATTTACACTCATTTCTGGCTATGCCTTTTAATCAATTACATTGCCATGCAGAGACCTCTATTTTGCCATGGGTGCTTAGTTTCTTTTAAAGCCTTTGGTGAAGTACTTGTTAAAAGCCTTTTGGAAATCCACATAGGCTGTGTTGACTGGATCACTGCTTTCACATGTTTGTTTGAGCTACTCGAAGAATTGGGTTAATTTTGTAAGACAGGGCTTCATTCATAAAGACTGAAGTTTTACTCGTCTGACACTTGCCCACTTAGTCTATTTGTTATTAGAGTTTCTATTAACTTGACTAGCATATAGACATCAGGCTTGCAGATTGCTGTTCCCTGGAGCTTTTCTGGAACCTGTATTAGAAGCTGGCAGCACATTAGCCACACTGGAGACCTTGAGTAGCAAGGCATTGGGGAGAAGGATGACACATCGTCATTAGTAATTCAGCTATTCTACCTTTGAATTTTCACTCTCAGATGGCTGCTGTCTGGTGCCAGCCATTTGTTACTTCATACAGAGAAAGAACTGTGTGTGTGTGTGCGCTATAACCTTCTGTAATGCCTAGCACAACAGAGTTCCTTGTACCCACTAATGTAATAATAAACATACATTAAAATCAGATCAGTTGTTAAAAACTGGATTGAAAAATACAACTCTTGCTTCTACTATTACTTGCAAGTTTTAGTAATATACTGTTGTGCTTTGGGTTTTTTGATTTTGTATATTTTCATTTCCCTTACTAGTGTTTGAGAGGGCAATGCAAACAGCTGAAGAAAGGGAAAGATTTCATTTACGGGGAAAGAGACTAAAAATCCTAAAAACGTATAGGATGGTTATTTTGGTTATATAAATCTGAGATGTTATTTGAAACCATGATACTCTAGAAAAAGTCAGATGACAGCAGTATTTCTAATTTGACAGTTCCCTTTTAATAAAAACATATAAGGCCTCCACCATTAATTATCAATCTTAAATTACATTAGTCACATTTTAGCTCATGGATGATAAACATGGACCAGCTCCATGCCTGGTTTCTAAGTGAAGCTTTTGTGATGTTTGTTTTGGGATATATTCCTTTGGCATTCCTCATTACACAGGTCTCGTTCAGAGCTAAGCAAAGTCATGAGCTTTGTAAAAAAAAAAAAAAACAAAACAAAAACGAAAAAACAAACAAACAAAAAAAACCAAAACAGAACAAAACGAAAACCAACCGAACAAACAAAAACACACACAAAAAAGAAAAAAACAACCCAAACAAACAAACGCAAAACTCAAGAAGTTTGGGGTCACAATATACCATTTCTTTGGTGAAAGCTGTGTCAGAGTTGTATTACATATTCAGATTTTAGGAATTTGGAACTGGGGTTTAGACATGCTGGGCTTAAATTTTGAATCTATCATTTTTTTGAGCTCTTTTAACTCCCTGAAGTGGGGTTCCCAACCCAGAAGGCAGAAGAATGTTGCAGGTGAAATGCTTGAGAGCAGGTCTTTTTGCTGCTTGACAGTAAAAAGCAATAAGGCTCCTCAGGTGTCTGCAGAAGCATAGCCACAGTTTTAATGCAGAGCTCAGCTGAAGAAAGCTCCCTCCCACTCAGGGTGGAGGAAGAGCAAAAGGTTGTCTGTTCTTGTGTTTTTATCTTAAGGAAATGGTCTTTGTGGTCCTTTATGTGGTCCCACGTGATGTAAAATCTGGCAGCTCTGATCCTCCAACTTCACTTTGCTCTGTATTTCACGTCCTGTCAGCCCTCAGAGGGAGAAATGACTGATTCTCTTTTTCTTCTGCCATGGGTGTTCAGGGGCATGAAGTATGATTCATCACAAACATGCCACTCAGTCTCATACTCCATCATGCTCGTATCAGAGGCATGAGAAAATAATACCTTTATAACTGGGATTACAATATTTTTCCAGTTATGCTTAAGGACTTTGCCAATTATAGGAAGAAGCAATTTCCCTATCGATAAGTTTTTAGTTTGTTAAAATGAAGTGAGGAGAAAAGGAAAAAGTTAAAAGGAAAAGTGAGGAGAGAAAAACAGGGAAAAAATGACCAGGTAATGAGGTAAAATTAATTACAAATAATACATAGAACTAACATGATGAGCATTTAACTTAAGCAGTTTGGCAGGCAAAGATTAATTAGACATTTACTGATAGTACTGAGCACTGCTTATATTAGGGGTTTTGGTAGTGATTTTGTTTCCGTTCTTTCATTTTTTTCAATTACTGTGGACAGACCAGGAAACTGAAGTACTCTCATATTTCTTCAGCAACAGGAGGAAGTAACAGTATAAAAGAACTGCTAACTTCTATTCAAACCCTACTTTTAAAATTATAAATACATGCACTTCATAGAATTGCAGACTTCAGGAAGAGTTCCCCATGTTCTTCCCCAACATATTCATGATTTGTAGAGGAATCTTCTGGGTTTTGCCATCAGAAAAAGTGTCCTAGGAGCATCAGAAACAAGGCAGGGAACAAGCTAGATATCAACACTCCAGTTTGCTTGGATGTTGGCAAGGTCCAGCTGTCAGATTTGGTACTGAGGGGAAAAAAAAAATCCCTTGCTGCTCTTAAGGGCAAAAAAAAATTGAGGCCTTTTGTCTTAGGTTGTGCATTCAATGAGGATCACCTGCTAGGATTATATAAACATATTAACACCCGTGTTAAATCCAGTTCATTACAGGGACCTTGAGCATTGGTCTCCTGATGGCTAACATCTATACAATAGCAATTTGAAAACTGTAGGAGAAGAAACTGTTTAAGAGGATTTTGAAAGTTTCTTTTGCACATAAGATATGGAAGAAGACACACAAACTACTTTTTTTTTTTCCTAAAAAAAAAAAAAAAGAAGGAAAAAGACAGTATGGGAGTTTAGGTAAGGATGGTAAGAGGCATTAGGTAGAAGATGATCTGGTCTTTGGGAGCTTTCTGGAAGTTATGCTAGGGACAGGCATGAGCTGGGGGCTTGTGCACACCAGCAGGTCATGACAGCTGAGTTCATGTCCACATGGCCGCCTTAGTACATAGCACCTGCAGTGTAAGACTGTGTGCATCTGTGCATGTGCTTCTTCACACCTCTCTGGATTGTCTCTAAGACAACAATGTTGAACTTCAGATTCTGTATCAGGCATGGTATTTTCTGGCCACAAGTTGGCCATTTGTCCTTCCTTTTCAAGAATGTAATAGCAACAAGTGTAACAATAATAATGGAGCATTGCCTATGGAAGTGCTGTTGGAGTTGTTGCAGGGAATAAGAGATACCAAGACAGCAAAGCTTAGTCTGTTTTCAGAGCTTTGGAAGAAGCAGCTACAGAATGCTGTAAGAATATCTCTATATATAAAATAATAGATAAACTGGGAGTGACCATAACATTCTTTCATGGGGTGACTTTAAATCCAGATATTTTGTGTAAGGAATTCGTTATGAGTGTCCTTTCACCTCCTTTCTGTCCTTCAGGGATGCACAGCCTGTGTGCTAGATTCGTAGCCCAGTGGTTAATTCAGTCAGTCATGTGCCACCTTTCAAGGCCTGGCTAAAATGTTTGGGTGATTGGCTACCTTTTCTCAAGCTCCCACTTCAATGCGCAGCGGGCCAGCCTAGCTTGCAGCCAGCACGCTTTCTGCTCCAGAAAGGCCTTTAGTGATGAGGTTAACCAAGGCCAAGCTGTGTGAATTTGTTCTTCAGTCACGGTCTGCTCCCTGCGACCCCCCTTTCCTGGCAGCAAGGGAGCATCCAAGGACTCAGCTGGGCACAAACCCAGGGGTAATGTGCGTGTAGAATATTCATTGTGTGCGGGTTTAGTAAATCCAGCTTTTCTGGACAGCATTATGCCTTCTGCTCCGGCTGTGAGCTTGCAGTCCAGCTGATTCTCTTCGGCTCAACCCCATTTGGCTGGTTCTTCCCAGCCTGCAGACGGTGCTGCTCCTGCCATGGCAGGGAGCAGAACCCCACTGTGCTAGCTTGACATGCCTTGATGGTTTTCTTGCTGTATGTACCATCATTTCATTGGCAACACTGAGAATAATTTCCAGACTAAACTGGTGTAGACACTGCCTCCTTAAAACGTAGACTGGGAGAACAGCTAGCAGATTCCTCCTTTTTGCATGTTTATTTTAGGTCTTAATAGACTTAAGTATTTCAGGACTCTGTAGTAAAATAAATGCCTGAGGGAGCCTAAAATGTTCACACATAACTAGGGCTGGCAGGAGGACAAGAATTCAGTGTCATGAAAAATTTAGCAGGCTTGGCATTTGTCTTGATGAGGAACTAAACAGTTCTTCAGAGATTTTAATGAAAAAGAAGGCAGGCAGAACAAGTTGCTCTGCAATTAGCTGCACACTTATTAGCTGAGGCACTCAGGTGGAAGGTGGGAGATCCAGACTTAATCCTCTGGCCTGAATCAAGCAAAACATTAAAGTGTCTTTTCACTAGTAAGCTGCTGTCTCTTCCTGGTTGTGTCTCTTATATTGACCAAAAGTTGGGGTAACCATCTGAGATTCCCCTCCAGTAGCAGGTGGGAATAAAGGTAGTTCTGAGACTCTTCTTGTGTTGGAGAGTCTGCCATTCCTTTTGGTGAATGGTTGGGGGATACTCCATAAAGAAGTGCCCAACTGCATCTGCTTAGCCTGTGATTTTTTTTTTTTTTTTTTTTCTTTGCTACACATGTCTGTGTTTGGTTTTATCAAAAGAAACAATGGCATTACCAGTATTACCTGTGTGTTTATGTTATTCTGTGTACATGTCATAAACCACTGTAAATAATTTCTAAGTATATTTTGGTGTGCCAGTGGTTTACACTAAATGGCGTAATTATTTAGCCAGTGCTACATTCAACATTCCCACGTGTTCTTGTCTTGATATTTTTTAGTGGAAGTTCCCTTCCTTTTCTACAATAAGTTAATTATTTTGTAACAGAAGAATCATCTGAAACTTTTCAATTGCAGTGTGAGGGAAATTAAAAAGGGTGTCCATTAATGAAAAGGGTGTATGGAAATACAAGGGCAAGGAGAGGTAAGATGGAAGAAGGTAGAGAGGTAGAGGTTTCCTTGGCTGTGAAAGGTAAGACTGGGACAGCAGGAAGCTTTGTCTCTAGGAGGTCACAAATGCTGTGATGTAGGTGGCACTGCCTCGACTTCATACATGTTTTGCAATTCTCAGAGGTATGTTGCCTGTCAGCTTTGCAGCATTCAATTTATAACCTTTGCAGGGGATAGGAGACATGCAAAAGAGAAAAATACAGTATTTTGCTCCACAAAGGAGAGGGGAATATGCATTTCTGCCCCAAACTGGGATCCTGGTAGGAGATGCCTGAAGTAAAAGATAATGCGGTACGCTCTGTTCAGCAACTTCACATTTAACTAGCATGGGAACCCCTTCTTCAAAGCCTGGATTAAAGAGAACTAGAGGGGGTTTTGGGGTTGGTTTTTTTTTTGTTTGTTTGTTTGTTTTTTAATGGATAACATCAATGAAGACTAATCTGAGTTGGGGGTGGGAGGGGAAGAGCTATATGCATTTTAATCCAGTAGATTCCATGAAAACAGACTGTAACCATAAAAATAAAGCAGTTGTGTTGTATATTATTGTTTTTAATGAATTGTTTTCTTCTTTTTCTGCTAATCGGGCATTTTTGTAAATGTATTTTCCTTCCAAATGGATATGGTCTTGTTCCCGTGGAGCAGCTGTGCTAACATATTGTACTTGCATGTTAGGATTTTTTCTTTCAAATGGAATGATATATGAGTCATTTATGCCTAAACCATAGTAAAACTTATTATACTATCATTCATACCACATCTTCTGAAATAAACACATCCAAAAAGACACTTGCAGTGAAAGCTGGATTCCTGCAAGTTTGCATGGGTTGATGAATGTTATGGGTGGATGCATCATTTTTATTCAAACGGAATTCGTGTATGATTCTTAATATCACTGCATGCTCACCTCAGAACACATAATCTTAACAGCAGTGTGACAGAGGGGTTTGTATTAAACTGCACTGATTAACATCCTCCTCTATTTCACAGGATCTGACTTTGAAGTATCCTGTGATTTGTTTTCTACTTCTGGATGTAAAAATTCTGACCAAGAATTGACTTTGCAGGCTGTAAGTGCTTCAGAAAATACATAATGAATGGTAACTGCTTCAGAAAACATGTGATGAATGATTATTTGGACTACTAGGATACCTCAGTGATAAATAACAAATACAAACAACACAAGGAAGAGAAAGCATCTCAGACAACTGAGCAAGCAAGAGCACTAAGACGACTCCTTTGTCTTTATCTCTTCAGGTAGATGCCACGACATTTTGAGTGTAGGAGGCTAAATCAGGTACCATGTAGGAACAGCAACTGCATTAAAAAACTTCATGCATGTTAGACATAAATATGCCAAAATACAAAGGGAGTGAAATGTGGGTAAACGTGGTTTCAATTCTGTGTTCTTCCTTTTCTCTGCACTTATAAATTGCATTTTATATGGGCTGATCCTTTCAGAATGAGTATGTTTAGCTTGTAAGAGTTCCTGCATAATCTTTTCCTTACATAGTGCTGCATTATCAAGCATCATATAAAATTAGTTACTTTGTGCTGATATGAATGTGGACAAAGTCAAGACATTAGTTGGCTTTTTCAGGGGCTGCTCTCATAATTGGTTGCATTACTTCTTTTTATAAAAGGAGCATTGTGTGAATACAAATGTAATCTTGGCCAAGAACCTGTTAAGAAGTGTCTTTTTCAGAGGGGGAAAGCAGTAGAATAAGAAATTTTTTTTGTGTCTTTTCTTATCAGTAAGTGCTTTGGTAGATGTTTTGGCAGTAGAGATTTATGAAGGTTGATGTGAGGGAGTGGATAATCTTGGAAAGCATGTGCAATAAAGTGTACAGGGAATTTTAGTTTTACAGGGCAGGGCTTCCAGACCAGTGCCTTTAAATGCTTTCTGTGGAGTAATTGGCTTTTATCTGGCAGGTTTTACAGGTACTGAGCGGGTGCACCTTGAAAGTATAATGCTTCAACATTAATAATTTTTCAGGAACTCAGAGACTTACACATCTTCTGCTGGCGATCCTACCGTTTAGATGAAGAGCAGTTTTGGAGTTTGCAAAGCACTCAGATGAGAATTTCCTTTTATCTCTTTTCAAAGAGATGGATAACCACTGCCTGGCAGCAGGTTTGGATGGCCCAGCTGGCGTTTCCCTTGTCCTTGGAGAAAGGCCCAAGGATTCTGGAAGCAGCTTGGTAAAGAGGGTTTGTTACCTTTGGCTCCGGTCTGGCATAAACAAGTATTTTCTCTATTTTGGTATTTTCCTTACATGTATTTTGGCCTGGTCTTTTAGGCCTTTTCTATTTTCATTGAGATAAAACCTCTTAGAAGTAACCAGTGTGATTTATTTTACTTTGGTTTTTTACTATTCTGAAGTGGTCAAATTGGCAAAGAAATAAAGATTACGTTATTACTGCTGGATTTTATAGCTAACATTTCATGAAACTTTATTAGAACTCTCTTTTGATCATTAACTCATAACTTTATGAAAAGCACTTCTGGACTGAAATTTTCCATGTTTAGTCTGAGGCCAAAAGGATTTTTTTACCTCCATTCAGCATTTTCTGACCTACCTAAACTAATGTGAGGGGATTGTCTATGTTTTTTAAGAAATGTTAAGTCTGTGTTTTTCTAAACTTGAATGGATAACTAACCATATTTGAAATTTGTGGTTTAAAATTATATGTATAGCTAGAACACAGCGCAGTCCTGTCAAGTATGAACACAGATAAAATGTTACAAAATTAAAAGCTATCAAATAGAGAGTTTATATAAACAGTCAAAGTATATTCTATTTTGGATCGCAGTAATTTCTTACAGTGGAATTGAGTGACTAAAAATGTGCATCTTTGGGGTGCTTTACAAATACCGTATAAATTTTCTCACCACTGAAAACATTACTGTTTATATATTCAGGCAAAAATAAGGGACTGCTTTGATGTGGTTTTTTTGTTTAAGGCTGAATTTCCAGGGACATCTACATAATAAGTCCAGCTTTCTCTGAGTTCTTAGTACCCAACAGTTTTTATTGTTCTCAAGTTTTCTAAATCATCCCTCAACAAGACTACGCTTTGTCAAAAATCTGGCCCTAAAATGCTACCTCCAACCCATTTCAACACTGCTGCCTTAGTGGCTTTGGTAGCAAGCTAACTTTGGTGATCATGCGGTGGGTTTTCATTTAAGCTTTCCAGCTTCCTGCCTGTGGTCATCTATTTGTTTCTGAGGTAGAAACATTTTCTCCACATGGGCAAAGCTGATAAGTTCTGTTCCAACAGAGAAATAAATTACATGCTAGATGTAATGAGACATCAATGTCCAGTAAATGTCCTGTTGCTTGCGAGAGTGGTACTGCGTGAGACAACAGTCGATAATTTTCTGGTAATTCTCTAATTCCTCCCTGACCCGAAATTCCTTTGTTAAGAAGTTAGATTTAATATAGCAAAAAAAAAATAGCCACAACAAGGAACAAAACTTGAAAGTGCAGCAGGAAGGGAAGGGCTTTTGAAAATGGAGCAATGAAGAGCTAGCAAAAATACCTACTCTGTTACCTCCAGGCATACAAACCCTATGAAGTTCAATACTTCTTTACTGGTTAGATAAGTTTGATGTTTTATTAGCAGGACTGCTTTCTCCTTTCTTGTTGCTAAATGTATGCTTTCATAAGCATTGCACGGTTCTTTACTTTTACAAGAAATTTTATTGGTTTACTTTATTGTGAAAATGTAGGGTGTAGCAGCACGATGTTTATTTCATGTGGAAGGCTCTGGTGATCGCGCTGCTTGACAGCATGATGGTCCTTGCAGAGCCATGCTGGGAGGTGTGGAGTTCATGTTGGGATGTGTGCCAGTCCCTGGGGCAGCTTTCCATCAGAAGCTGGTAAAGATGGCAACAGTCACTGCATCCTTCCTCCTCCTCCTCCTCCTCTGCTATGCCACAGCCCTGGTCTTTTGAAATATCTAATGGTCAAAAAAACACAGCTAAGAGGAATATAAATAGCTATCCTAAAATAACTAATTTGAATATTGAGAAATAAGATATTTTTTTTAATGTAGGTGAGTTTTATAGAATACTTCCCCAGCAGTTTATTGATCTTTGTTACCTTCTATCAAAATCTCTCTTTAAATGGCTATGTTCCCTTCTAAGAAAGCAAGGTATACTCTGTGGTCTGCAAGCACAGGCAATCCAATGTCATTGAAAGCTTCTCTGGATGTTTTGCTTCAAAGATGGGGTTTCCTTTATAGCAGACTGCAAGGCAGTAGCCACAGTGGTAGCAAAATTAGGCAAAACTGGCATCCCTACCATTGCTTTGACTGCTTTTCTCATGTAGGGTCTGGTAGAATTAAGAAAACCAAATTTAGTGAATTGGTATTTATTTTGATTTCTCTTTAGACTACTTACTGGGGTGGGAGAAATGAGGGTGGGAAATTACCTGATTCTGAAAACTGAATGAATTGTGAGTCATTCTCAGATTTATTTTCTCTTTAACAAGCCTTTCCCCCACTCCTTTCCAAAAAAAAAAAAAACAACCCAAGCCCTCTTGTGCTCTTCAAGATGCATTTCCTGACCTGTTCCAGAAAGACTTGCTTCTGCCCACCCCCCTACCACCCCCCACCCCCAGTTTAGCCCAGAGAGTCATACTGGAAGGAGTATGAACCAGATGTGACACCGTTCAATCCATTTCACCTCTAATAATAAAAAAACATGGATAGGAAGAGCAAAGAAGCATTTCTTCAAAGGTACTTTTTTAGGTGATTACTTTTTATGGATAGCCATCTGAAAGAATATCAGCATCCAGAAAAAATGCAGTCTTACAAAGGTCAGAATTGAGAGTGGAAACTTGGTAAACTCTTGGTAAACACTGCCTCATCAGTGGGTGAATACGAGACACACAGAGACTGAGAGTAGCTGTCACACCAGTTACAGTATATGCCAGCAACACCATTTTTTGATATGCAGTTCCATTTCTGGAAGTACCAAAAAAACCACTGGTGGGGTGTTTTCCTGTTTTCTTTTTGCTTTTGTTTGTGGTGGGTTTGTAGTTTGGGGTTTTTGAACAGTAAAATCCTGGCAGGTTTTTGAGAAGGGCTGAGTTCTGTCTACAGCACTGTGTGATTCTTACTTATTTGGTTTGCATGTGAATTGGTTAATAGGGAATAGAAAGAACCGACTGGCTGCACATCCCCTCCACTCAAGGGACCCCTCCTGCCCTCTCCCACCCCCCATGTAGTGGTCAGTGAAGCAGTAAGCCCAGGCAGATGTGCACAGCAGTGCAGGGCTGTGACTGAGGCAGAAGTCATTAGCTACAAATGGGTGCCTTCTGCGTTGCATCGGTGCACAGCTGTGTATCCGTGCCTGCGTGTCGAGAGACCGTGCACCTCTGTAATTTGGCCGGATTCGAGCAGGCGGCAGCTTGGTGGCTGTGGTGGGAAGGGGCCAGGTCTATGGCTGGGCCACGCAGGGTCCAGATGGGGGACCCCAGGAGCTCCCCTGCCTACGCAGTTGGAGCTCTGTGTGCCCTTAGAGACCTCGGTGCTCCAGCTGCCACGTGCTTGCTGCAAGTGGTAGCAGCTTTGCCAAAACTGTGAGTACACAACTTGTACAGCTGAGTCGGTGGCTGAGCTCGTGCGGTCCTGCCCAGGTTGTGCTGTTATCACAAGGCAGAGGAGCTTGAATCCCAGCAGGTGCTCTAAATGGAGAGGTGACATTTTCATGCAAGAATCCAGCGTTGATTTCATCAGCTTGCTTCTGTCCAAACCCCCCACCCCAAAGAAAAAAGAATTAGGCATCTTTTTTCTGAGGTTTAATTAGGCATCTAAAATTATTTTCTGAGCAGAATAGGATTTTTCGCTCTTCTGGAAATAGCTCGCTGTTCCCCTACCAACATTTTGCATGCCCACTTTTAATTAATATTGGGGAAAATAAAGTGGAAACTAAAGTTGAGTTAAACAGAATAGCTCCTAAAAATAAAACCTGGATGCTAGAGATGCTTGAGCTCTTAGTTCAGCTCACAAACTTTCTGCCTGGCTGAGTGGACCTTTGCTCTGCACCTAGCTTTCATATTACAAGGTAATTTCTTTTGAAAATTATAATAATAACTTCAAACAGGTAGTGAGAGAAATGCAGTTCAGTTAGGATAATCTGTCAGTTAAGGCTCATATTCTGCAATTTTGTTACAGACAAAACTCCCATTTAAAGCTAAGATGAGCACTGCCTGAACTCAGGATTTAAGAAGGAGCTGTTGTGGTCATGCAGCCTGACCCCTGTAAGAACAGGGCGCTCCTTTTCATTTAGCAATCTGCTGAGCAGCAGCTGTTAAATTTCTGAAGCCACCAAAATGCTTCAAACCACTGTTTGCTACAGAAATGAGTGTCAGTTCTAATGCATAACTGTTTTTCTTAAGAAATCTTTCTGTTTTTCAGAAGACAATTACAAGGTTTATATTACAGTTTGAGGTTATTGTACTATACTTCCAAGAAGAAAGAAAAAGGGAAAAATTAAAGAAAGAAAAAAAAAGAAAAAAAAGAAAAAGAAAAGAAAACCCAAACAGCCCAACGAATTACATTCCAGGCCAGCATTTCTCTTTCTTTCTAATGGATTACTTTTGTTTTCAAATCAATGTCTTTCAATTATAGTCTTGTAAAATTTCAGCTTTCAGTCTACAGAAGCAGTTGCAACTTTGAGAGTTTAAATACACATCATGATAATACAACTGTTTTGTTTAGAAGTAATACTTTACAAGGAAATCTAGGAAAAGAACATGGCATTTGTATTTAGGAATTGCATCTAAGATGTAGTCGTAGTTCATCAGCACTCAGAGGGATTTGAAACTTGGAAAATACACTTCCCAATTCAGGGGTAAAAGGGTCATCCGTTATGCATACAAACAAAGGAAAACAAAAAGTTAAAGGGAATACCCACAGTGGATTGCAAGCATCGTTTTTACATATTTAAAAGCATTTATTTTTAAAAGAATTCTTGGCATATAATTCTTCTCACCGGAGTGTTTTTCACTGTAGATGGATTTATACAGTCTTATTTCTATATAAGATAAATATATATGCATGTGTATATATTTGAAAGACTGTCTATGCATGTATTTCCCTAGGGACATAGTCACAGTAGCTACAATGGTCGACTCTGATACAAGGAGATAAAAAGAACTGTGTTGGTTATAAATAATCATTCTTTGTGTGCTGTGCCACAACACTTTTCAGTAGTTCTATTTGCATGTAGAGTTTTAATTAAGAGATAACTGTCACTGCAGGTTGGCTGCAGAAGGCTGCAGTATCCAGCAGAGAGATAAATGCCAATGCCAAGTCATACGAGTTGGAGAGCATACAGGGAGTCCATAATAAAAAATGAGTTTACAATTAAAACTCACTTACTGCTAACTTACTGTGGTATATGCAGAGATGAAGAGGTCCAAAATCCAGATGCTTAGGGTTGTACATACTTGGTCTGGAGTTTGGGGGGGGGGGGGGGGGGGGGGTT
>JAVJGJ010000001.1:3374140-3413299 GCA_035590215.1 Microhierax caerulescens
CCCCGGTGCCACCTGAAGAGCAGATGGGTGCTGTGCCCCTGCAGCTGTGGTGCTGCCCATCCTCAGGTTCTCAGCCCATGACACTTTCTCTGCTGTTTACCATATTTAATCTTTGTTCCATTGAAGGACTGAATGCATTGTTATGATATCCTAAAGCTTTGTTTAAATCTGTCTTCCTCCGTGACACCTTTACAATACTTTCAAGACATAGAAGTGGGATGTAGTCATTGCATATGCATGCTTTAAAACAACTTGTGTGGATAGACTCAAGTTTTACAGGTGAAACATTTTAATGGACTTTAAATAGTGTATGTGTCAGAGAAATGCTGGTAAAAACTTAAATTCCTGTCATAGTAACTCAGGGTAGAAATTCAGGTCTGAGTTTCCCTGTATGTGTGAGCTTGGAAAACTGTGCCTGTTTCTTTGTTGGTCTGTATTATTTCCTTCCATAACTAGATTTTGGACTGGAGTATCCCACTGAAATAAGCAGCCCTGTATTTGGCCGTATATTTCGGTACTTCTATTCTTCTTAAAGGCTTGAATAATAGAAAATCATGTGTTTTCTGAATAGTTGTACAAAAAATACTTTGTTTCATTTGGCACTTGTTCCTCTGTCATTCTATGTTGCAGACACATTGGAATTCCAGGTAGTTGATAGAGGGTGTCCATTGAAATAACAAGTCATGGCATTGTGTTATGTTTTCTAAATCAGTTTATTACAGGCAATTGTCATATCTTCTTTGTCCATCTCTTTTTATTGTTTCAAATAGACTATTTGCCTTTCAGTGATGCAAAAAATGATTTGTTGTTCATGTGATATCTTGACCCATATTTTAAATTAATTTTTATTTTTTTTCATAGGTCCTCCCATGCCATCCTCCTCATCTAGTCCATCAGTTACTGAACATTTACACTCCCCTCCTCCATCACCCAATCTCCATGACAACCAGAGGTGGTTATTAAGTAATAACGCCAGCCAGCCAGTTCAGGACTCTGATACAGATGAGGACTATACTGCCAGCTCATATCTAGTACAGACCGGTCCTATTTCAGTGTCTGTCCCAGGTCATGGTAAGAAGAGGACACTTTGTCTATAGTTTGAATACCCTTTTATTTTCCATCCTTTTACAAAATTGTCTAATAAAATTTAAAGATATCAACATTACTTCGTATTTTAAACTGATTTTCCTTTAAATGTAGCAGATTATGTTTCTACTTTACTGTAGGATAAGCAAGAGTAGAAACTAACTTCTAGTACATAGAAGCTCACTGAAGTTATTTTAATATGCCATACTTACATGAAGCAATAGCCATTGATGATTTATTCTGTAATGTAATTTGTAGCAAATGACTAGCCTTTAGTTCTACTTTTTAAAGGATAGGCTGAAGTTGATTAAACTGTCATGATGTTTAGCTTCAGGATAATGTGAAAGTTATCTGCCTCATCAAGTTCAGCAGGTTCCATCTGTTCCCTTAATTTCGCTGGGTCAGGAGAATGGGATTTCTATATTACTGGATAGGGCACTCTAGATTGAGGAAGGAGATCTAGAGGAAGAGAGCTGTGTGGTGAGAGGAGGCAGCAATTGCTCCTGAGATATATGTTCCCATGTTTCTCATACTCCCAATCAGTATGAGTAACTAACAGGAGTGACAGGTACTTGAAAGACCAATGCCTACTTACACATCATGCCCTAAGAAACCACATTTAAATATTTATTTTTTTTTTTACATGAAAAACAGTAGCCACAGTGTTCCATTTTTGTTGTATGCTTGAACAGATTTTCTTGAGGTAGGCAGACTGGAAGAATAGCATTAAATCACATTAATAAAACCCTTCCCCAGTAGATCAACAAAGCTTGGAACAAACCTCTTCATTTTCTAATAACCGGTTTTGTCTTTTGATTGTAAAGAACTCTCCTACAGATGAACCACTAGAGGGGGTTTGGGGAAGTATTTTCCTGCATATCAGTTGGTTCAACAGAATTATTTTGCAGAGCGAAAACACTAGCTTTGAGCTTCTCTTCCTAGCTTTGAGTGCAACTTTGTGTTGTGTCTAAAAGGCCAGTCTGCTAAAAGCAGTTGCATGTGTGAATTTGACAAATTTTGTGGGGTTTTTTTGCCATGTTAGGGGCTTGGATTAAGATCTTTAAAATTGATGATGATAAGTTTTATTTTTGCATGTTCAATTTGTTCCATATTTAATCTGTGACGAACTCAAAAAAATTAGTAATACATTGTCATAATCAGAGTATGTTATCAGGATGCCTCCTTTCCTTCAGTTTTATGAAATCTGTTAGAAAACATCTGCATTATCTAGATGGTAGCCTGGTTTAGTTCCGTAAGACAATACATTTAGATTACTGTATCCACCAACCCTTCCTCTATGAATAAAAAATGCAAAAGTGAGAGAAAGCTGCTAAAAATTTTGAATGGTTGGGATGAACTCCTTCCTTATACCTCCTAGCCTCCTAGGAAGCTAGCATGTGTTCATCATTCCTCTAGGTTTTAGCATTTTGCTGCTTCTGACATTTTGAACAGTTGCTTGCCAATCTGAGTTTGCCAGTGTTGAGGAATGTTCCTTAACCCCTTTCACCCCAGACTAGCCAAAATAAATTCAGCAGGTCCCATGGCAAGTCAAGTCTTGGCCTTTTAGCAGGACAAAATAAGGGGCTTTTTGATAACAATTAAGGCAGAAGTTAACACTGTGGTCTATGTTGAGAAAGTTGTTCTTGCTAAAAATTGCCAAGCAGAAGAAAAACCCAGCATGTTCTTTAAGTACATGTTCATTGTCCCCTCCCCTCTCCTGCTGTGTCCCTCTGTCACATCTGTCTGCAGGTGTCTCAGATTGGCGCCTTCAGTGTATACATGCAATAGAAGTGCTTGCAGTTTCTGCTTCCCACTGTCAAAGAATTAAACCAATGAGATATATATACGCACACACTCTTGATCATTAGTATTGCTGACAGTCATGTAATACAGCTAATGATGTTTCACTCTCTCCACAAGATTGGACTTGTTTTTAGAAGTGCTTCAACTTGCTAACCACTGGCTCTGTATTTGTGATTGCCATAATTTAAGTAAGGTTTGTTTGCCCTTCTGCTGAGTGAGGAGAAGACCATAGGTGTTCTGGTTGCTGGTTTCCATTCCTGCAGTCAGCTGCAGGATCAGGCTTTGCATTACTTGAAGAAAGGATGCTTTCATCAGCACATATATGAATATTGTTTGAAATATCTGATTTATTTGCTTATAGTTGGTTTCTCATACTGAGAAACATCTGATACTGTTGGCCTGTTGGTGGGGAAAAAATAATGTTCTTTGTAAAACAGGCAGGAGCAGAATTTAATAATTAAGCCGATACTTTCTAAGTTAGCTACAGCTTTCTTCTACTCAATGGTTTGCGTTGTTGGGTAGCTTTTTACCAGTATATGAATCTCCCCAGATCTACCCTAGAAAGTAAATATCATTTAATTTGGCCTTCAGTACGGTCTTGTTTTGAGTATTGTGTTTTCTTTAGCTAAAATGGTAAGTAATACGGCATGTGTAGCACAGAAGGAAAGTGTGTGTGTAGGGGGGGTGTCCATAGTTGTCTTTCACATCTGAATGAATTAAGATTTCCATGCTATCTAATGTTAGTGGTATTAAAAATACCTCCAGTGCCATATTCTGGGTGGCTTTGTCCAATGTTTATGTTGGCAGGGGTGGAGGATCACTTTTGAAGTATTTAAGATAAAAAAAGGTACTGACCAAAACCAATTACATAATTGAACTGTTTTCAGTTATATTGACTTTATGTGAATAGCAAGTTAAATTACCCTCTCTTTAATCTATGCAAACATCTGTTTGTTTTCCTTTAGTCTGAGTTCATTTGATCAATGTAGTTTATCTGATCAGCTCCCTCCAAATTTAAAAGATCTGATTATGTATTTAGAATCATATTAATCTAAGTCTTTGTGTTTGATTAGTTTGTTTTGTTAACCAATGGGAATTAGTTTTCATTTGAGGAATTAACTAAAAGAGAAATGAGAATTACTAAAATCAGTTATCAAATGCTTACCACATGAGAAGAAAAGGGTTTCATGGAGGTATTGCTAGTAGCTTTAAAAATTTGTATCAAATGAGGATTGTTGTGGACAACTTGCCAGGAGTCATTTAATTTCTCAGAAAGCACTGTTAATAGGTTATAAAGTTCAGAAGATAAATTTTAGGACCATCCCTCGTAACAGTGTTCCTTTATACAGCACCTCCTTGTTCTACTTGTTCTTCCTCTTCTCCGTGGTGCAGCTCAGTATACTGAATCTGTTCCAGCAGTCAGCCTATTTGTCTACTGATTTCAGAACAATTTGCTAGTTTTATTGGGTTTAGACATAAAAAACAACTGGTTTAGAAGAAATAGGAGCATCTGAATGTCTGCAGGAAAGAGGAACAGTTGTTCAAGTAAGAGGGAGGTTGAACTGGGATCTAGAAGGAGAGGATTCTTGAATGTGACTGAGGTAGAGAGGGTTTGTGTATGTAATAGTCTCCTTACAAACAATAGAAGTCATGAAGTCTGTATTTAAGCGTCTTGATAAGCTGCTTAATCTTTTTCCACCAAAACCTATAGATTTCTCAGAATTTGGAGGGGAATTTATTGAAATTAGTGGTAGCTTATCTTTCAATACAGACATGGATTATAACGTGAAATAAAATACTAAATTCTTAGGCTAAGCAGAGACTATGAAGAAAATATACAGTTAAATGTTAATGCTTACTACTGGCAATAGAGGTGAAGAGTCTGAATTAGAAATTAAATTTGAGGAATTTTACCCCCTTAAATTGGAAATAATATGGGAAAAAATTCAGTTGCAAAACAGAGAAAGATGGGTTTCACAGCAGCATTTCTACAGTGTATTTGAACATTCAAGTTGTACAAGATTCTTATGTTTCTTAATAACAGTTTGTGATGATAGTTCATCTGATGGGAAGATCTGAAAAAGATTTCAGTATAATATAAAATGTTTTTCAGTTGTCCTTGATCAAGGGCCTGCCAGGTGATGCACAATAAACAAGATTTTGCTCCAGCCACATGGGAATTACAGATTGATGGGCTTTTCAGTTCAAAATGGCTAAGCTTTCTTGCAAGGAGAAAAAATTTGGATATCTAGAGTACAACTCTGAATTTCAATTTGTGAAAGAGAAAAAATAATCTAATAAGGCTGGTTGAATGATAGAATACAAGAACTCTTCATATTCAGAGATCTTATTGTAGGATATCTCACTCTGCAGACACCAAATGTTCTGTGGCTTGATTCTCCTATAAACATAATTTGAGGACTTTAGTTCATGATGACTCGTTAGAATTTGATGGGAGAGGTTATAAAAAAGTATCTGTCATACAGAAATTATAACTATTTTATCATACCACAATGTCAAGAATCCAAAGTCAGAACTACCTGCTTTTGTACAAGCACCTGAAAGAATACAGGCCAAATGCTCAAGCCTGGCAAGTGGTAATGACCAGATGCAACACATGTATAAAGCATAGGTATGAATTTTGTTGAATTTTTGAATTTGGGGCTTTTTACATTTCAGATTTTCCCTCTAGCTATCACATTTTATTTTTCTGCCTGTCTCAATTAATGTATAACCACCATAACTAAGCAATCTGCTATTTCTTCTTCTCCTCACTTCTGCTTTTTCCTTCCTGCCAGAATCAAATGAAACTGAAGTGTAAATGGAAGTACATGCAGGCATTTGTGTTACAAGTTAGTGGAAGAGGCAAGTGACCTTAAGGCATCTTGTCTTCCGTTGCACTTTGTCTTGCTTTTGCTCCTGTGAGGGTAAGAGGACAGCACGATTTCCCCTTCATACCGTGCTGGCTTGTGATAAGGCTGGAAATAACCTGTGAATGTTGAAAAGACGCATGGCAAATTAGGTTAGTCCTAGCCAACATCTTGGAAGTACCTCATGTAACCTTCTGGCAGTCCCGCTTTAGTGCTCACAAAACGCTTCCCAGCCCTTACTCCATCTTTGCTTTACTACAGTTATTCCACAAGGGAAACTGCATGTGCTATTGACCTAGAATGTAGCAGCAAGACTGTCACCTGCCATGTATACAAGAGCAGTTCAGTTCTGATTATTGGGGAACAAAAGGAGAGGGGAAAGAAGTGCTAGGGGATTAGGAAACACAAACATGATGGCCAGAAACCAAATGCTTAAAAGCTGTTTGAGCTTTTTTTTGTGGTGAAATCTAAACTTCTTTCTCTGTCAATCTTTCTGAGAACTGGCAAACATCTGAATTCCCTGTAAGCTCTGTGGGTGTCCACTTGCCTTATTTTTGTTGTTGTCTTACACGTTGTCTAATGAGGTATTTTTATTTCATCTCATAATTGATGAATTAAGTTTTTTCATTGTTTTATCAGTACGTACAATTTCAGACCTGTTTTGTTAGAAACAGTCTGTGATAATAAATTAAGAATAATAGATCAAACTAGGAGGAGTTGTATTGAAGAACAACATGGGGTTATGCTATAATCTCGGTTTTATTTAACATCATCATTAGTTATATGGATGAAGAAGTAAAAATGGCACTAAACCCACTTCCTAATGATACTAAATAGTGAGAGTTCTGAGTGCCAACTGGGGACAAAATATCAATAGAAAAGGACAAGGAAGGATCATTAATTAATGGCCAGAAACTAATAAAGTGAAATCGGAACTGAAAAATGTAAGCTGGTCTGAGATGCAGAATATTCAAGAAAAATCTGAGGAGAAATGGTGATAGAGAACTTCAATTAGGCCATAAATCTGCAACATGGTCTGACTAACAAGTACGGTTTGAGCTGGGTATACATATATATCAGCAAAGAGGGAGTCACAGACATAGCATCGATGGTGTATGAGTTTTGAATTTGGGCCTCTTGGTCTTTCAAAGTTCCTGTCAAATTCTCTTATTACTTCTAGAATTATTACTGGTTTTACTACTGTTCAGATATATTTGGATGAAAACAATTAGAGGTGTTGATATATGGGAATAGGTAAGAGAGTAAAACTATTGACTCTGTACATAGCCTAAGCACTAATTAAGTGCTGACAAAGGGAAACCAGTAACCCAAGGTGGAATGAAGCATGTTTTATACCATGTAGAGATATAATTAAAAGCTGTAGGATGAAAATAAGGAAAGATTAGGCACATCAGCAGGGAAAACTATCTAACAGTGAGCTGCATTAAAGATACCTAGGTCTATCCCAAGGGAAGTGACAGAACCTCTGCCACTTTGTAACATGAAGTTAAAATAAATAAAAATGTCATACTGCTGAGAACAAACCTACATTTGCTTAGGAGAAGGTGGACTGAGGTAACCTTTTCTAGTAATACCTGTTTGCATTTCAAATCAGGTGTACCTAAGTTTGTAGTTTCTAACAGATTTGGTACTAAGTTACTGTAAGTGTGTTTCATTAGCTGTGTGCATGTTGCAATGCATTGTCTTGTTTAAATATAACTGAAAAAACCCCAGTCTGTCTTGTTGCCCAAGCTGGACTTGAGATTGTCCATATTATTGGACATATTGAGATATTCCATAATAAAACCTTTGCAAAGCAGCCACTCTCTTTTCCCACTTGCTGGACCATCTTATATCTTGCAAAATTACAAAAGAAGGTTGCCTGTTCTCAATGAAAACTACCAATGTCTTCTGGGCATATGCATGCTCTTGTAAATATTTCTTAAGCAAATATGTTTTATACCCATAAATTCAGAATGCCTGTGATGCTGAATAGAGATATCTGACAAGCTTTCTGTAAATATGGAATAAGTTCTTGCTATAAAAATATATGTATTTCTGAGGCCGGAGACTTGTATTTCAGCCATTGTGTAGCAGTGCTTGCAGGCTTCCTTGGTAGCTACAGAAGCACTTAATCTTACAGTCAAAAATCAGGCAATGCAGGAAGGCCAGTATCCTTTGGGTACAGGTCAACAAATTTATCTGTTCCATGTGCTTGGGGCAAATACGGTTGCTTTAAAACCTTAAAAAATGTGTCTTGAATGCAAGCCAATTTATTTTCGATCCCTTTTTGATATTTGATTTCGATTTCATGAATATGTCTTTTTATCCTTTCTTTCGTTTTTAAGCCAAACTTCTGTCAACATTGTTTCCTTAATGTACAAAAATGTACATTTGTTCAGTTTAATTAAGCATTCAGTCTGTTTGCCAAGAGCAAATTACAGTTCCCCAATCTTACCCTCACCCCTCCAAAATCAAATTTTGCAAAGTGGTAAGCAATTAGTTCTCATATCTGATTGTTGTAAGTCATGTTTTTCTCTTAAAGATTTTTGTAGTTTTTGATCTCTGTTACTTAATAGAAGAGCCAAGACCAATTATTTCTCCTCAGATTGTGGCCTTTGTAGCCTTCAAAGAACAGTCTCCTCCATGCTTCCTGTATCATTAGCTGCAGAATATCTTTACAAAGATGATTTTGGCCTCTTCACAAATCAAAGGATTCAGGGTGACAAATTATCCATCTTATATTTGAATGCATGCCAGATTGGACAACCTGCCAACTGTGCATCGTGCTGCAGATGTCATCTGATGCAGACACATTTCCTCCCCTCCTTCCATCCCCATCAAAAAACATATTACAAAAAATCATGCAAGTTAAAAAAATCTGTGAAGATAAACTGATTCTGAAATACAGTGAAATACAAAAGCAGAACACAGTTTTATCGAAGGAAGAAAACTGCATCCAAATATCAGATTGCTTAAACTGAGCAAACATGTACCTGGCAGTATAGATGAACATGAGAGTGAAAAATGCATCCCTTATGTGCTTGCTAGTGCTTGCATGCACATTGTTTCCATTTACTAGCTTGATTACAGAGCAGACATTCCCAATTGGAAGATAAGGAGCTTGAATTTAAATTCTGTCACAGTTTGTTAATGGAAGAATCCTGAAGTCATGATAAGAAACGTGATGTACTGTTCTTGTGGGGATAAGTAGGCTTTAACAGATTTATGGTAGAAGTGCATTTGTAATACAGAAGGTAAAAGGGGAAGGAAACAGTCACATCGAGAGTTAATTTTCATTATAAGTTACAAAACTGAGGACTGTACCCAGCTACTGCATAGGCTTACTTCTGGGGATACAAAGTACGCTTGTGCAGAGTAAATAACTTGTGTGAGGTCAGGATCAGATGCATGTGTCTCACATCATCACGTTAAACTTCGTTACTTATGATCTGTCATTATTTTATTTCAGAGAAAGGTGTAATATTTTTAACTTTGTATCACAATACAATTTTTATATATATATATTTTTTTTTCAAAAGCCCTACTTAGGAAGGGAAGACACAAGATCTTACACATGCTCCCATTTATTTGTTCATTGCTCGGTGGCAACAGCCTGAACTTATAGTTTCACCATCCCTTCCTGTCAGCTCCAATGCTCACTATATTTTGATAGCTTTTTGAATACAAAACTTTTTACAGAAACATACAATGAGTTGAAGGTTGTGAACTTTTGAAAAATCTTGATTTTTATTTTTTTTAATCTTCTTGTTTCTTAGTCTTTATGCTGTTCTCATTGGGGATGGTTTTTCAAAAACAAGAAAACAAGTCATGGGTTTTTTTCCAGCTGTGAAGCTTAGTTAGTAATTTCATTTTTTATTTTAGCTAAACTCAATCAGTTATGTAGTCATGCTTATTGTAAGGACCTAGTGCTTTGGAGAGCACCAAATATCTACCAGCTTGGTGCAAAATGTATAAAATTATTAAGGATGACATGGACTGTCCTGCCCTCTTGCTTGTGGAGAAGTTTCCTCCTCCAGCTGGGACTGAGTCTTTAGTCACTGTTGAAGAAAAAAAGCTCTGTAGATATGTAAAATGCTTAATTTATTCCTTAGTTCTGCTGAATGCTGATGATTGCTAGGGACTGATTCTGTACTTCTGAGGAAAGCCAGGTTGCTGTTGGATTAAGTGGAAGTTGCCAGTGGGCGTTAATGCAGGAGTCAAGTCATTGTAATGCAATTGCAACACACATTTTATTCTATACCATTGAAAAAGTCCCTGAAGCAAAAAAAAATAGAGCATTTGTCAGCAACAAAAAATGTGGTTTGTCTCCTCATTGCCTTTTGGCTTCCACTTGAACTCTGTTCTGGCTACCTGTTAAGTTGGAGAACAATGTTTTAGTGCTTTAAACATGTTACTGGAAGTAAACAGGGCTCACAAATTCTGCTGGCAGATGCTTGTTGCATTCTTTCCTAGGAGAGATACTCAGGATTTTGTGCTTGAATCACTAAGCAAAAAATAAATAGGTATGCACTGGATGGTTGTGAAAACAGAGCCTATCTCAAAGTTGCTTTGAAAAGTAAAAGGCTAAACATTCGGCACCTTTAATTTAACATCCTTTTTCTTTCTAAATATTATTAGGTATTTCAAAAGCTTAAGAGTGTGCTTAAAGCATAATTTCTGTGCTCTTCTACCTTATACACAAAAGGCTTCTCCATTTAGTATCTTTCTGGGTCTGACGTAGCATTGACATGAATTTATTTGTCACTAACCCATTAGGACTACACAGGAGTAGTAACCCTACTTTTAAAGATGCAGAGATCTGACTGGAAGGCACATCAGCCTTCCTCTCTCATGCAAGGCCAAGGATTCCTATTGTCAGATGCAGTGGGCATGAAAGCAGCAATTTTACAGCACAAAAACTCCAATAACATTTACTGCGGTTGGCTGAGATTGCAATGCACACAGGCACTGCTCAGTCTTGGTTGCTTAAGCACCAGCTTTCCTTGGCTTTTTGCCAGCCTGCGCGATTCAACGAGACAAGTCCTTTAAGGGGAAAGAGTTTTCCTAGTAACTTGCTGTGGGGTAAACAGACCATTCAGGCATAGTTTATTGCATTACATACTTGAGTATGCATACTGGAATGTGGCAAAGTAATGGGTAGAATTATTTTAATCGTTAGAATTCATAGGTACAAGATATGTTCTCTGAGCCAGGAGGGGGAAAAAAAAAACAACAAAGTAAGGATGTATCTGTCTGCTAAGCTGCTGATCATTTATTACAAAGGACTAAAATTATTCTCTCCGTGGGAATTCTGTATGTTTACACTAGTATCCCTGCTATGGTTACAGAAAAATTAATTAATTCGCCTCTTTATTGCTATTCTTCACTTGAAGATGAATCCCACAACAGTTAGCAGCAGCCAGTTACAATGCCAAAGAACAGCTCTGTGTATGTAACAGGATACTTTGTTAGCTTTAAAAAAAAAAAAACAATCTCAATTTGGAAATACTGTAAGTGGGGGATATTTGCAAATTAAAAGGAAGTCAGTAACTGTAAATTCTACCATCATTCAACTCATCTTTGCGTTGATATGTACTATGTTTTACAGTAAGTAGCAGTAAACATCCCATCGTTGCTGTAACCTGGAGACTCCACATGAAATATTCTCTTATATATTATTTTATGTTCATTTCTTAAAGCTTTAATGTAACACTGCAGTACCTATTCAGACAACATATAATGAAATTTATTTGTAGAAAAACATATGTTATGATAGCTGAATATATAGAAGGCTGACTTGGCTGTCACTGAGTACAAAATAGCTGCTGCTGTTCGGATCTTTTAGTTCATTCAGACAGCTTTGAAGAAGGGTAAAGTTTTCCCTTGGTTTTGTTGCTAGTAGTGGGTGTAAAGGGGGCTTGTTTTGTTCATTCTTAAATCCAAAGAACAAAAGGTTTTTTTTTGTCATGCGCTCCCTTCTTTCTCATCAGTGGTATTCTACAGTGTGTCCAGGAAACGTTTAAAATACTGTCTGTGGTTGTTTCTTGAGGCTGGGTAGGTTTCTTGTTTCTGGTAGGTTGTCCTCTGTTGAGCAGTGAAAAGGCAAGGATAGGGGTGACCTTGCACCCCTCCTCTGTGTACACCAGCATCGAAGATGCTTCAGAGAGCCAGTGAAGCACTTATAATTTATGAGTTGTGCTTTTGATTCTTTAAATCTGCACAGCAACTCCATCAGGTTTTTACAGCTGGACTCTTGCTGTAATTGCTACTGGGATGAGATGCGCAACATGGGGTTTTGGAGCTAAGTACTTACATTGTTTTACTGGCCAAAAGTATATAGCATAGTGGGAGCAACAGACTTCATGAAATTTGCACTTGTATATCTTCATGTTCTTCACCCATTTCCGACATGCTGCTGATTTGCCAGCAGGCATTCTAAATTGGAGATGATAAAAATGGAAATGCTGAAAGATACAGTTTCTTAGAGCAGTGGCATGTTAGTAAAGAAGTTGCTTGTGATTATGAATGTATGATGTGTCCAAAGATCTGTTTTTCATTAATTAACTTAAAAGACATTTTTACTGGTACTGAAAAATTAGAAAGAAGTACTTCACCATTTGGATCTTGTTGACATCAGATCACAAAATAACACTCGGATAAAAAGTATCCACCGACAGAAACAGTACCTTGTAAGCTTCAATTTCCAAGTCTAGATCTTATGTGTCTCCAGGTATGCATAATTTTGGCCATATTTGCCTGGCTAATTTGAAGATAATCCTTCTTTCTCAAGTCTTTATAATGCATTTTTCAAGAGATACAATATAAAGTTGTTACTTATGCCCTGCCTGTAGTGTGTAATTCTCAAAATTCACTGCAGTATTTTTCTTCAGATGTCCTTCGTGATCTATTTCCTCAAGGCCTTTCATCAGTGGCTTGTAATACAGGATGTTTTTCTGTTTGTTTACAGTTTTGTACGGATAAATTATTTCTTATTTTAATATGGTCTCCCATTTGGAAGTCTCTGTTGTCTCCCTTAATTGTCGTGAATTCTGACTAGTGTGTGCCTAAGCCAGTAAACCTGAAGGCAGAGAGGGAGGATGGGTTAGATATTTTTTAAACTCCTTTCTAGCTTCCAAAAAGCCCTCTAGAATAAACTGGCTTGCCAAGCCTTCTGGGACAGGAGGCCCTGAGGGACATTCCTGGGCAGCAGGGCGGAGGAATCAGCCAGTGTACTTGCATTGCTTTGAGCCTGAAAGGCAAATTCTTCCCTCCCCTATTACAGTTATTTATACTGTTAGCTAGGCATTGAAATGGATGGTGTTGTAGAGAAAGACCAGCAGAATAATAGCAAAGTGAAACAGTATGGCCTGGCCAGGTTTATCCATTTGCTTTATCATTAGGAATACTCAGATCAAAATTTCTATTAAATAATTTTATTTGGATGTTCTTTTGATTCAATCTTGAACCTTGTATGTAGCTTTGCTTTGTTACCATATTTACCATATAACAGGTTTTTTTATAATTGTGACCGTAACAGACCATATTTTTTCCTCCTTTGTGAAAAATTCCTTGAGAGTTAAAATGCAAGGTTGTAATGAATAAAATGCTTAAAAATAAGCATTTTAACTACACATATCTAGAACTAAGTATCCAATTTTGTGCTAGGGAAGTTGGGGAAGCTTCCATATCCTTCATGCATGCTTTAGCAATGTCGATGTTCCTGTATGGTGTTCTGCCCCAGATTTAATCTTTGCTGTCGTATCTTAAAGGAGCAGACAGTGACTATAAATTTTGCACCTGGAGTTTTAAACTGGCAGGCATCTATGTATGTATTTTGGAGTCATGGATAGGATGCTGCTTCCATTGAAAGTTTAAGAAATTTGAAGGCAGGAAAATATTCAAAGGAATGATTAAAAGATGTTTAACTTTTTTTTGTTGTTGTTATATGGTTAGCAGTATAGAATTTTTAGCTAACGTTGATCCAGAAATAGTAAAATGTGAATACTAAATAGTCTGTAATCATTGTACTCACCTTTCATCTTAGCGATGATGGTTAGTGCAAATAAAGGCTTAAATCCTGGCAGAATTAAGTTGTAGTTACCATACGATTGTGTTTCTGGTTCCTATTACTGTACTGCCACGATTGCAACAGAACTAAAATGTATTTAAAGAAATGTGAAAAGTATACTTCTGTGGTTACAAAGACTTGAACAATTCACTGGCATCTGTAGAAGGCCTTTGGGAAAAACTCTTGAGAGTTATGAAGTATAGGAACCTCAGGATTCAGTGTTCTTTTGCTGCCTCATCAGTGCTGCTCTAGTTTTGTTTGGCTCCTTGGGAGATGAGTAGAAAAGGGAAAAAAAAATAGTAGCAGGTCAGATATTTCCACCATTCAAAAACATTCTCTCTGCTGACGTATCAGATAACTTCTTTGCCATATGAGCGAAGCCAAGTGGTGATGTGTCAAAGCCTCTAATTTTGAATCCACAGAAGGCCCTAGAAGATTAGATCCCTTTTTCTTAGCGTGTTCATTGTTTACCGTGGTATGAATGATCATTTCCATTGCTATATTACTGCTGTAGAGCGACAGCAGGCTTTATAAGTGCAATTCCCCCATGTTCAAAAGAAAATGAAGGAGTGATAGAGATGGCTTATCTTTTACCATGTATCAGTTTTGGGTGTTGTCAGATGTTCAGCTCTCTTACGGAGAGGCAGGCATGAATCCCCTGTTCCGCTATTAGGAGCATATGCAGCTGATTAGGGGACAATTTTTTTGATACCACCAGGGAGATGTTCTTTCTGAGCCTAATTTCTGAGCCACATTGGGGCAAAGCAGGAGGGAGGTAAGTGGAGATGAAAAAGAGATCCTCCTGGGCTCATCTGCCCTTATCTCTCTCTGATGACTCATCTTTTTAATGCTCCTTCAGCACTCAAGGGTGCTGAGGAATGCCATATCGTCAAATGTACAGTGCAACAGGCTCAAACTGGTGGGAGCCTTTTCCTCCCTGAAGTGACCTGTATGCATGGATATGACTTTTTTTTTTTTTTTTCTTTTTCCTTCCTATTCTTTGGAGAGAGGTTTGTTGGGGTTTTTTTTCTCTTCTTCCATCTTAGTTTTAGTCCTTCTCATCCTTTAGATGTGCTCTTTTAATTTCCTCCTTTCCCTTTTTGTACCCCTTCTCCTTTGAAGGCTTCTTTTTCTTAAGTCATATAACCTTTATTAGACCA
Organism: Microhierax caerulescens; assembly: GCA_035590215.1. Classification (NCBI taxonomy): domain Eukaryota; kingdom Metazoa; phylum Chordata; class Aves; order Falconiformes; family Falconidae; genus Microhierax; species Microhierax caerulescens. Next base: position 3,389,131 of record JAVJGJ010000001.1, read on the forward strand.
TACCATGCCACTGCATCCCACTTCCTACTTTCTCTTTTATCCTTTTTTCTCTTTTCCAATGGACTCCTTTCACATCATTCTTTCCTTGTTCAGGCTTCCTGCCTCCCCTTCCTCATTCCCTTTGTTGTTCTCTCCATGGGACAGGTATATCTCCTGAAAAGGTGCTTTGTTCAGAATGTATCTGCCTTGGGGCAGCTATTTAATGAAAAAATCAGTTTTCCATCCCATGCTTCTAGCCCTCTGAAGCCCTACGCAGTAAATGCCAATTACAGGTTTACATAATTAAAATAACCATGTTGTATTTCTTTTTTTAATATTGGTGTCTTCACATTAAAGGAATTGAATATTATGCAGCGTGTATGGCTTTTTGAAACAAAAAATAGAATTTATGATTCTAATCCATATTACAGCTCTCATTATTCAGAATTTTCTTTAACCCTTCTTTTCTGTACCGAGAATATTCCAGCCATCTGTAGAAGGGTCAGCAAAAACACAAATAAGAACACTTAGAAGAAGTCTAGTTGCTTTATAATTGGGGATGAAAACTAACATCCTGGCTGCTTCTGATCCCTCTTGCACTTGGGCAGCAGGAAAGCTGTTAGAAGGGATGAAAATTGATCAAAAATCCCCCAGCAGACTTCTCTTGATGGCTGCTGTGGTTATTGGGAGAATTTGCAGTTGCAGAGAGGACAATGGGAGATAAAGATAGAGAAAACTATCTGTCTCAGGTGTTTCTAGCTGTGCAGGATAATCTTAACCTTTTGGGTGCTGGGCTACTTATCCTGCCCCAGGGAACTGAGAGATTCGTGGATACTTTATTATCCTTACAAGAGGATTAAAAGCAGAAATGAAGGAGATGTTGGTACTGGTAATGGCATTAATTTACTGAAATGTGACCAGGTTTGCTGTAGAGAGTAGCCGTTTTCAGACTTCTCAGTGAGATGCTCCCACTTAACCTGAAATGCCACTCTCTTTAATGTGTGAGCTTGATACCAAGTGGCTCTTTAGGCTCCCTGTGCAAAAGTTAACATCAGGATTTATGCTTTTCCCCAGGTATTTTTTCCATCTCTTTTATTTCCATTTTATACAGTTCTGTATTCTTGCTCTTAATGCACAGTGTTGTGCAAATAGCTAGATTTTAAGTAGCTGAAGCTAACAATTGATATAGAAATGAATGTTTTAGAACTAAGGATCGTACTTTTTTCCACCCAGAATTTTGTTAATATTATTAGATGATGTTTTGAAAGTCAAATTTTTAAAAGACAAAACTCAGGTTTGGAATTGCAGATTTCTCTGAAGAGAATAATGATGTAAATGGATTACTGAGAGCAGTTTTAGGAACTGTGTTCTCTGTAGTGTTTCATGCTCAGGTAGTCCCATTAGAGAAAGTATTTTTGTTCAGGAGGTGACAGGCAGGCAGCAAGTAGGACTTCAGCAGCATCACTGTATGTAAAACAATGCTTTTTGCATAAGTGGAAGGATCATAATATTAGAGTGGCATCAGGATATGATTGCAGTGGTGGTGACATGTTTGTGCCTAAATGTGAGGTGAACGATTAAATGATGGACAAAGGATAAAAAGAGTTTAAATGTGCTGTGAAGAACATTTTATCTAGTGCATGGAAGCTTTTACAAAAAAATTACCATATTTAGACATACATCACTGCCTTGGTGACTCCCATGTTGCATGCATTTGAGAGTACTCTGTCTGCTTCTGGGCCCTCTAAAGAGACAGGGACCTGCTGGAGAGGGTCCAGTGCAGGACTACAGAGATGATGAGGGGCCTGGAGCATCACCCTTATGAGGAGGGGCTGAGAGAGCTGGGCCTGTTTAGCCTGGAGAAGAGAAGACTGAGAGGGGATCTTGTCAATGTCTACAAATACCTTAAGGATAAGTGTCAAGAGGACGGGGCCAGGCTCTCTTCAGTGGTGCCCAGCGACAGGACAAGGGCCAACAGGCACAAACTGCAACACCAGAAGTTCCATCTGCATATGAGGAAAAGTTTCTTTGAGAGGAACCAGAGTATTGGAACAGGCTGCCCAGGGAGGTTATGGAGTCTCCTTCTCTGGAGACATTCAAAACCTGCCTGGACATGATTCCATGCAACCTGCTTGAGGAGAACCTGCTTTAGCAGGGGGTTGGACTAGATGATCTCCAGAGGTGCCTTCCAAACCTGACCGTTCTGTGATATCACACCTGAGAGTCCTTCTGTAATGGAGGAGCTATGTATCTCCTCAGAGTAGTTAATTTCGCTCAGCAATTAATTCAATAGTTGTGCTCCCAGCACCCTAACTGGTCATCCAGCAGTGTGAGTGGACCTGCTGAGACTTCCCATCTTCTCTGGGGCACACAGTGCCCTCAGTCATATACCCTCCAAGCATGAGTACGGCAGCCCTCTGGTTGTGCTGGTGATGTCCACAGGGCTTGAGTGGTCAGAGGGAATTAGCTGGCATTGTAACACAGGGCAGATGAACGTCTGTGGCACACATAACCAATCCCAAGGATCTCTTCCAATGCTCTAGTAGTGTGGTTGGGACTAGTCTGCTGTAAAGCAAAGAAGATACGGCAGGATGGTTCTGAGGCACCCTGAAACGTGGTTAGAGAAAAAACAGAATTGCTCTTTGAAGTATGTTGCAAAAATAGGATAGCTGCTGCTTTTATGTCCTAGGACAGAAGTTCCTCTTGGGTACTTTGTCCTTCCCTTGTCAGTCTTTCTTCTCTTTTTTTTTGGTTGTGGGTTTTTTTTTCCTAAACATCCTTCACCATTCTTTCTTCAGCGTTTTTTTTTAATTCTCTTGTATGCTAGTAGAAACATCTTTGACATGTCTGAGTGGTTGTCTCTATACATTTACCATTGTGCTTTGTTTTTTTCTTTCCCAGATGTTTGCATTTTTAAGGGATTTCATTGCCTAGAGGCTATTATTTTGCAAAAGATAAGAAAAAAAAAAAAGTAGAGGAATATTTCAATTGCTTTTCTTAAAGCACAAAGAAAATTTACTTTTTTTTTTTTTTAATCTCCTGTCATATTTTAGAAACTTGTGAGAATTTTGCTTGTGATTATATTACCAATTTATCAATCTAGGTTTTTCTTAATGGTATTCAGAATGTCATCGTTATATGTATGGTGCAGTAAGGTACTATGTAACAGAACAATGCAAATTACTCAAATTATTTTAAGATTTGCAGTCAATCACATAAAGAAATGGAAAAAACCCAAACCAAACAACACCAAAACAGAGTGAGTTTCACATTTAGTATTGTAATCCTTTAAATCTGTATACCACTTTAATTTTTTTTCATTACTGATATTTCCTCAGTATGTAGAAAGAAGACATGTTGATTCTGTAGAAGAAACTACATTGTAAAAGAAACACCTTACAAGGAAGTAATTTCCATTCATTAGTACAACACTCTGAACTGATTAATGAGACCAATATAATTTTGTATTTCAGAAGTAATAGCTTGAGTTATTTTTTTCCCAAATTGCTCATATTTTATTGGCTGTTTATTTTCTATTACATTACTTTTCAGATTTATGCAAAGTACTTGTAATTATCATATCCTTCATTTGATGCAATGAATATATTTTACTGGACAGCTTTATGCATTCAGTGTTACATTTTCATTTTGCAGCTGAAGACCAATTTCCTAATTGCACTTATGTATTTAGTTGGTTATTGCAGTTTTGGTTTTGTTTTTGGTGTTTTCAGGTCTTTTTCCAAGCTGCTGTGAATTTTGCATTTGTGTTAGCCATGTGCAAGGCAGGACTGTCTATGATTTTACAATTACAAGTCTAAACCAAGTTTTCATTAGCTACTCTTGTAGTTCTGAAGATTGCAACTTACGGTTGCACCTTATGTCTGAAATTGAATTTTAAATAATAACTTTAAGGTCAATACCCAGTAGTTAGTACAGAAGCAAAATGTTTGTCGAAACTTTTCCAAACTGTTGATTGAAATTTCCATAGTACCTTGGTCTGCTAAGAGGAAGAGCAGGAAAAGAATACTTTTCTACCTGGGGCTTTTGTGCCTTACATGCCATGGAGATAGGAGCTGTATACAAACAACTTTGTCATTTATAACCAGCACTTTGGTTTTTGTCTGAACCCAGTGATTTTAAAACATCATTGGAGGAGTAATTTTCCTCTTGTAAGTAATAAACATGCCACATCCTTAAAAGACAAAGTGTGAGACATAGCTATAATTGCTCAGTTTTGGTGCCAAGGATAAGTGGTTTGAAGGAAGCTTAGCGCCCTTATCCCTAGGGAGATGTAAATTATCACAGGCAACACCAGGCACAGTAACTTCTCACTTGAGTTCTAGTAAACAGCAAGGACGTGTCCCAAGTATAATAGATATTCATGAAGTAATATTAAATGTACTTCTGACTTACATTTTTATTAACAGTAATTTTGTATGCATTTGCATAAATACCTATAGTGCAACATATTTATATTCCAAGAGCTTTAACAGTGCTGCAAATATCAAAGACAACATGAATTATTCTTTTGTTCTGTAGGAGTAGATAGCTTTTCTAGAGGCACATGTTTCTCATTGTGTTCCTGTGTAAGGGCAAAAGAAATCATGGGTCAAGTGGGACCTTCTTACTGTCATAGCAGTGAGACTGATTTTAGTAGCTTTCTTGAATATTCTTTCTTGAGGTTTGCTTTTCAAGTAAGTTTTTATTTGTTCAGTAACAATTTATATGGACTCGTATTCCCTTGTCCCTACCAAAAAAAAAAGGTAAGTAAATACAGTAGAACAATGGTGGATATGGTTAAGCTCAGACCTTAATGGAATGGCCTTAAGCAACTGACTGATAAGCACTGCAGATACTTTGTGTAAGTGGAGAGAAACCCATCCACATAGAGACTAGTCTGCTATTCCTTTACTCTGTGTGCATAAATCAAAGATGACTCAAAATGCACCTCCGTTCAGTGAAAGTTGTTCCTGATATGGAAGAGACACATTCCAACTGGGATTGACTTCTGTGGCATGTGTACCAGTAATCAGAATTCCTCTGGTTTTGTGAGGAAGAGGAAACTATTAAAAAGCTCATTGAGACTACTGGTATTAGCAAAAGCCCTGGTCACTAAACACCTGAGCACTAGTTTAGGAGGAGTAAATCTGGCATCTTTCCCTAGGCTCAGCAAAGTTCTGTACCAAGTTCAATTCCAACAGCTTGGAATCTCTGGAGAGTTTATCATGAAGGGGGGGTTCCACATGTCCTGTTGTACACAAACCTGATGAGTTAACCAGCTGGGACTATGAAAACTGACATAAGATTAGCTGTACATGTAGCTATTGCAGAAAACCACAATGGCAAGAGCAGCAGCACATCAGTCATCCAATTTCTTTCTTGGGATTTGCTAGAAAAGAGCTGGCATCACCTCTCACTTCAGTATATGAGTAATTTATTTTAATGGGCCAAATGATTTTCATCTGTGTTCTGATAGCATGAGGAATATTCAGTAGTGCCCCCATGGCTTACAATTGGGTGAGGCTTGAATACAAACAATCACAAAGCAGAAGTCATGCCTCTGGCAGATGTGATGTTTTTCTGCGACTTCATGTTTTGGAGACATGATAAACAACGATCAACTGGCATTTACTTAAAGAAGCTGCAAGGGTCTGACTGGAAAAAAACAATATGAGAATTTATATCAGGTCTCTGAGCTTGAATTGAAGCATGGGGCCTGGGGCACTGCAAGTGCCTTCCTTTTATGTACTTTCCTACCAGTCTGGCTGATTCCCCTGGTTATTGTCAGAGCTAGTCAAAACCAGGGCATGCTCATCCATGTAGTTGTCTGTTGGCCCAGGGTAGACTTACTGCATGCCAGCAACCACAGCCAGCTGCGTTCCAGAACAAGTATATCCATTGTCTTTCACAGGATGAAGGCTCAGGTTTCTTCTTGACTAAACTTCCAGCATCTTGAGGTCTGGCTGGTAGCAGGGTGTCATGATTTAACCCCAGCCAGCAGCTAAACACCCCACAGCTACTCACTCGCTGCCCTCCCCCAGCCCCAGTAGGATAGGGGGGGAGAGAATTAGAAGGATGAAAGTGAGAAAAACCAGCGATTAAGAACCGTTTAATAATTGAAATATAACAATGATTTCTAAAAAAATTGTAGTGTAAAAGAAAATAACAGAAGTAAAACCCAAGACAGACAAGTGATGCAAATGAACACAACTGCTCGCAACCAACTGACCAGTGCCCAGCCAGCCCCCAAGCAGCAACTCCCTGGCCAACTTTCCCTCTAGTTTATTGCCGAGCATGATATCACATGGTATGGGATATCCCTTTCGTCAGTCGAGGTCAGCTGTCCCAGCTGTGTCCCCTCCTAACTCCTTGTGCACCCCGAGCCTACTCGCTGGAGGGGTGGTGTGAGGAGCAGAGAAGTTCTTGACTCTGGGTAAGCACTGCTCAGCAGTAGTGAAAACTTCCCTGAATTATCAACACTGTTTTCAGCACGAATCCAAAACATAGCCCTATACTAGCTGCTGTGTAGAAAATTAACTCTACCCCAGTGTCCTGGTTTTGACTGGGGTAGGGTTGATTTTCTTCGTAGTAGCTGCTGCAGTATTGTGTTTTGGATTTGGTACTTAGTTAACCAGCTAGCGTTAAATCACGACACCCAGCCAAAACCAGAGCATTCTCCACACCTTATTCCATACTGTTTACATCATGCTAAGGTACCACGCTATCCAATACATCCTCATTAACTGCTAGCCCCCTTCCCATCCTTTGATACAATACACAGATAACATTACATTTGTCTATGCAGCACCCATGTGCAATGTCTGTAAAATGTCCAGAAAATGTCCATTGATTTCACGTAGTCCATTACTTTGGGCTCTATCTGTTATCATGGTCACTCAGGACAGGAGAGGTGTGTTGCGTAGAGTTAATGGGTACCAAAGCCAGCTGAGGTTGGGTCTCTACTGCACTTGCACTGCTTCTTCTACGGCTTGATGTCCACTGGTTCAGGTGGTCCATGCTATAGTAATTCCTATAATGTGCAACTCAAATCATGGGTTGCAGCAATTTAAAGGTATATATATCCATTACAATCACCACCCTGGTCCCTTTGGGCCAGACCATAGGGTTCAACACCCGTATGCTGCCAGTCCAGGCCCACATGAGCCCCTTAAATTCTAGCAGCCTGGTCCACCTGCTCATTGCTTCAGTGTTCTTTAGTAGCCTGAGTCTTGGGTACGCAGTCATCTATGTGACATACTTTTACAGCCAGGTTCTCTACCTGAGCAGTAATATCTTGCTGTAACTCAGCAGCCCAGATGGGTTTACCTCTGTGCTGCCAGTTGGTCTGCTTCCATTGCTGTAGCCACCCGCACAGAGCATTTGCCGCTCTCCATGAGTCAGTATAAACTACTGGCCGTTTTTCTCATTCAGCAATTTCTAAAGTCAGCTGGATGGCTTTCACCTCTGCAGACTGACTTGATTCACCTTGTCCTTCAGCACTTTCTGCGATGTGTCATGTGAGACTCCACACAGCCAAAAACCAGCACAGTGGGTAGGTATTTTGAAGATAAATTATTCATTGCCTTTTTGAGAAGTCCTGTTGTTGAGAAGTACAGTTGAAAAATATTCTGAATATAGATTACTGAATTGAAGAATTTTCCAATTGTCTTTAAAGAGGAGTATAATGCATACAGCATGCCATGAAGAAGCCCATACCTAATAAAATTCATTAGGAGGTCTTCACCCAAACTTTACTGGGAGCTATAAAATATTTTGGAATCTAGGCTTGAAGCTTGTGCTGTTATGGAAGAATATTGCAGTGCAAGCATCTCATTTTGTAATTGTTGCAGAAAACTCTAAAACAGCTCTTAGCCTCTGCTAAGTATCTCATTAGTATCTTCAAAGTCAGGTTTTTTACTTTTAAAGGTTCTGAAAAATTAAAAGAGCAGTTTGATTCAATGATTATCATTATTAAATGGTAGCAACTAAAAGAGGAAAACTTGGAACCAAAATGTACCTATTTAATAATAAATATTTGCACATACAGGGCTTTACACTGATTTTATTGCCAGTTTAGGCTACACGACTAATCAGTGCTTCTGTTATCTTGATAATCTGTCTGCTTGCTGTTGTAAATAACTTAGACTTGCTGGTGGAATTGCTGACAGCTATTTAGACTTTCAGCTTTCAGAAACGCTACTAATTGTTCATGTTCGCAGCTTCTAAAAGCATTTGCTTCTGAGGTAATTTTTGCAGCCAATGTACCTCAAAGTCTTCACTGTTTTTGTTTGTATTTATTTTGTTTAGATGTGACTTGCAAAGTGTGAATGTCTCTAATAGATTTAATTCACCTGAGACTATAAAGCAACCCCATAGCTTTTGGAGAAAATGTTAACTTGTTTGTGATGTTGGTTTATCTTTGTGGAAGACACAACGTTCTCATGTAGCACCGCATGTAATCTGTGAAATCTTGCACCTTGTAGAAGGATGTGCATGTGAAATTTTCACACTTACACCTGCATGGAGCCAGGGAAATTGGGCTGCAGGGAGCAGATGGGATGAGTTGCACACGCTTCCCCAACTACAGGCTCTCTGTGGAAAAGTGATGGAAACCTGACCCATATCAGAAGACGTCCGATATTCTGAGTATCCCCTCTCTGTGTTGGCAGCAGAACATGAAGGGTACCCTTCCTCCTCCTCTCCGCAAACACACTGCTCTGTGTGTTGTTCATCACAAATTCAGGCTGCGGGCAGAGGACCTTTATCCACCTCTGCCAGATCTGTTCAAGTTTCACCCAGAGAACATCTTTTCTTTCAAGAGCAGCAAAGAGCTGTTGGGCACGTAATTGATTCCTGCGGCCCCCTGTGCTTCCACAGGTATTGTTAACCAGCTTTGGTGGTGAGACTGCCGGATGTATAAAGGTTCTTGCTTGCTTGTGATCACGCTGTAAGCCATTGGCTATGCCAGGAACAAAACCAAGTGATTTCCTGACTTACTGTGCTGCAGTCTTACCACAAAACAGTTCTCCCTCCTGAAATGTTTGGGTTTAGCTGGTGGTCGTAGTTATAAAAGCAATGGTACATATGAGACTTCTCAGCCTGAGACCATCTCGTTCCCTCACAATCAGGTACCACCCCCCGCCCCCAGCCAATTGCTTGTCATCAGTGTTGGGGTTGCAGCAGAAAACAAAAAGAAATGCAGTTTCACATATGATAGTTTAATCAGAGGATGGACCAGAGAAACTTGTTCAGGTGGAGAGGATGTGATTATGCTAGAAATAAAGGGGTGTTTCCCCATAACTAGAAGGCAGCAGGTTTCCAGGCATTCCAGTCATTCAGATCTCAAGCTCTGTTATGTCTGTGTAAGATCTTGTCCCCCTTGACTGGGGCATAGCTTGCGTTATACATCAGGGGTGTTATGTGGTGAGCAAGCTGGTTTTGTAAGTGTTCTCCCAGCATACCAAGAAATGCTTTTGCTAAATCTGTGACTGGTGAAATGACAGCTCTTAGGTATAAAGGAAGTTTATACACGTTAAATAATTTGAAACTCAAATTCTGTTTACGTAGAAATTAGATTACTATTAGTTGGTTTTAGATAAATCCTTTTTTAAGAACTAAATAATGTGCAGAATCTGTAATTCTGCCAGAAGGACATAGAGGTGTAATGAATCATTTTATTTAGCCTTTGCGTACCCCAGAAGAAGCAGCAACATCTCTTTTGCTGCTGAAATTGCCTGGAAGGCAGGAGTGTTGTGGAATTCAACTTGCATTTGCTAACAGTCTGTGGAATATTCCATCACTTTTCACTACACCATGGTGGGGATTTACTTTGTGATTATTTGTGTATTTTTGCCATTGTTTCAAAAACATATACTTTAGTTTTATTCCTTTTAGGTCTTTATGTGTATGCCATCTAGTTGGCTACGTAAATCAAAGGGTGTAGCTGTTAGCTGTGATTTCTCTACCTTTTATCTGTTCTGTCAGTGTCTGCCTTAGAACTACAGCAGTGTTATTAAAAGGAAGAGCTTACTAAGACATGAATCAGCCACGGGTTTTTTTAAGGAGCTTGGTTCAGACAAGAAACAGTTCAGTTTAGCTAGAAACTGATGTGAAAGTTGACCTGCTGGAAACAGCTGTGGAGCAGCAAAGACAGCTAGGACATAATGAAAATAGGTACAGGAAAAGGCAAAGCCTACAGTCATTTACGAAAGTAGATGTGGAATTTAACTGTAAGAAAGACTAATTTTCACTATTTACTGGGGTTTATACATTTTAAAAAATATTTCAGGAATTTCCTCCCCCCTAACTTTTGTTTATTATTGGACATAATTTTTTATTATCATTAATTATACTACATTCTGTTCAAGGTGCTCGGCATAGTGCTGTCCTTCACGGCACTTGCAGGATAAATAGTGAACACATACAAATGTCTAATTAAATCACTCTCCGTGTCACTGATACTTCTGACATTATCATGGATTAACTGCAAAATGCTATGCTAGGTATGGGAGAGTTTTATTGATAAGTTACCTGAAGTGGGACGGTAAGCTGAAAGGTAGGGTTTTTTTCAACTCTCAGCAATTCAAAATTTATGTTTGATTTGAGGGTTAATGATTTTCCAGTCCTTCTGAAAAGGAAGCAGCTATGCTGGAAACCCAGATTATCTTTTAAGAAATCTTTTGCAATGGATTTGTTCTTTTGATTGATACCTAACTAGACTTGATTGTCATTAGAATAGAATAATATCTGACTAAAATCAAGATGGTTTTGTGGTGTCTCTTAAACATAAGGAGGAAGAGCAAAATTCTAATTCACATGTAAGCCTAAAAAGCTTATTTAAAGTCATTAGAGAACAATAGTTCCTCAGTTTGCTCTTATGGAGGCCTCCCCCTCTTATGCATGTCTCTTCCTGACACAGTTAGGAGAAAAAAAGTATTAAAAAGCTATTTTGGAAGCTTGGTTCCTTATTCTTTTTCTGCCTTTCCTGATCTGCATATTCCTTGTACTTGGTAACAGATAGATCAATTAATTTGATCTGGAGACCAAAATTCATCGGGTGACCTACTACTTTATTTTGCTGTTGCTCTAAGGCCCAAGCTGCAGCCTATAAAGATTTTTACTTTTAACTCTAGAAGTCAGGATTAAACTCCTTTTTAAAAAAAAGTCAAGGCTGTAGAGTAAGCATCTCACTTCTGTGTTTTCCATAAATGGTTGTTATGATTTTCTAATAAAATTGTATATGCTTTCTCATTTTTCTTACAATTTTTCTTTTAGCTGTTCACTTTTGCATCTCCTCTGTGCGTTATTCATTCAACCCCTTTTCTTTGCAATTCCACCATTTTACCCCCCCCATGGTTTTCTTTTCATCTCACTGCCCCTGTTCCTTTTTCATTTCCTCCAAAGCAAAACATGAATTCCTCTTATCTGAGTTCTTTCAAATCTGATGAAACAAACCTACCTGTTTGTGCTTAGAAGTTTTATATTGTGTTTTCCCATTTCTAGCTTATCTTTTATGGATTTTATTAGTGTGGCCTTGTGTTCCCAGACAAGGCTGAGCATGCAGAAATTGGTCAAAATTTTCTTTGTTTATGATGAACTAATTTGGGGGCCTTTCAAACTACTTTTGGATTTGTGAATTTACAAAATGTTCAAGAGGCGCCATTAACCTTACCAAGTCCATGACAGAAATTCAATTGACTTAATTAGTGAAGAATTTCCCCCTGGCTCTTGGAATTGAGGAATTCCAGTGATTTGCTCCTTCTTGAATGTCAGCCATATGTCAGTAAAAGTCAGGTTTAGTAAGTAGTAAAAGAGCCTTTAGATGCTATTTTATTTATTGGGAAGAAAAGTAGTTTTTTGCAGCACTGTCTGTGTCAGCTATAAGCATTGCATAATCATGACTTGTGAGTGTATTTTGGGGGGTTGAAGGTCTTGAAAGCTTGGGGGTTTTTAACCTGTACAGTAGTAACTGAGCTTCTAAAGTAAATAAATAGTTCTGGCAAATTATTTTTCTTGGAAGTGTTAAGAAATAAAATCAGAAGACAAAAGAAAAACATACAGTCGTACTCTCCTTGGATTAATTATTTTGGATAGGAACGAAAATTATCTAACACTTGAAAATGCTAGGAAATCTATTAAGAAGTCATGCATCAAACTTTGCATTCCATACCACACTCAAGTTAAACATGTGGTATGAGATGACTACATATAGTAACACACTGTCATTTTGCCTGAATTGGGATTGTAGAACTTACTCAGTTTACAGCTGAGGAATGGTACTTCTTTTTTATAACATTGATTTATAAATCACAGTTTTTGCAGTCAAATTAAGTGGCTGGCTGTATCTAGTATGAACATGAGCTGGAAGAGCAAAGCAGAAAATGGGATACTCCAGTTGGTTTTACCTGTGTTTTACAGGCAGGTTTTGGCTAGGTACTAAAAGATTTTTTCATATTAATTCTACTCCCCTGTCAGTATTTTGGAAAGCTGATTTTTTCCTCTCTCTGCAAAGTCTTTCAGCCAGATTTCTCCATTTTTGTTTTATTTTCTTTCAGTGAAAACCTGAATTCTCTGATTAAAAAGCTGGCCTTCAATTTGTGAACTCAAAACCTATTTCTCCACTGATTTCCATAAGTTATGGGCAAAGAATATTATCTGATTAATCTGAATTATATATCTGAAGATATATATATATATCATATATATATATTTGAAGAATATATCTGAAGAAATAATTGCGTTAACTTTCTCACTTCTGACTAAACAAGGAAGAAGGGTGTTCTCATTTATGAAGATGCAGAAAAGTCTATTCTGAATAGAAACAAGTGTGACTTTAAGTGAAACCTATGGGCTTGATGATCTGCAGCCCCAGGGAATATTACTCTGGGAGACTGCTGTCCCCCAGGGAAAAAAACCCTGAACCCATAGTCCTGCAAAACATCTCTGTCCCACTTCAGGGAAGCCAGGCCAGGAGTTCACCACTGAAGATTGCGTTATTGTAGTTTGAATCTCTGCATAATGTAAGCTGAATGTAATTTTTGTCACTCGAGTGAGCAAGCTTTTGCCATTTCACAGCATGGATATCATCTTTTCCCAGTTTGATCTCCAGGTAGATTGTTAGAAATAAGTCAATGATGTGTTACCATTGGACAGTTCTGTTTGTTTTCAGACCTCAGGTCCTTAAAAGAGAATAGAAGTAATGGCTATTGGTATCCCTGCGAACTACTGGGAGGGTTAGCCTGGGGTGGAAGGAGATGGTGTAGTGTGACAGCAGTATTGTAAGTACACTGTTGATTCTAGTTCATGTTCTAGATTCTAGTTCTGTGAGCATAGTTGCCATCATGCATTTAATGTTATTTTTTTAATTTCTTTTTCTTGTAAAGCAAGATCATAAGTATGTTACCCCAGCAGGTTAAATTTCAATTTACTTTAGCAGCGTTTCTGTATTTCTCTTTTTTCATTTTTCTTCTTAAATCTCTGTGGGGATAAAGAATCCACTATTAGGAAGGTTGTTTGCTGAACTCATTCCACTGTAGCTCTTTTCACTGAAGCTGAAATATTTAACTCTGTTTCAGCTTTCGTAAGGTGATTAAGCCATCCTCAACTCAGTTGAAAACCTGCAAAGTTTCAGTTTACTTTGTTACTTAAAATGTCTGCCTTGTGGATGACAGGATCATCGTTGGTTTTCCTTGATCCAGATGAATTTGTTCTCCCAGACTGAGCTCTTTCACCCTCTATGCTTTGTAACTACCTTCTGTTAGCTGGTCTCTTATACGGTACCATGGACAAGAAGGTGTGTATCATTCGCTATGTGGTATTTAAATTAAACAGATTTTGCCTGCCACGATATTGACCAAACGTTACATATGTATTGAAGGGGTTAATGAAGCAGTTGCAGGCTGGAGGTGGATATGTTGGAATGCTTTGAGAATCGATTCCAGCTATTGGAAAAATTGTTTTCAAAAGTGAGCTGGTTCAGTTCCCACAGTGAACAACAGAGAGTAGAAACAACATTTTATAAACCTTTCAGAAGTAAATCCTCTGATTTTTCCTTGACCACCACCCGTGGAAGAAATGCCCACTTTCTTCTCCATGGGCAGTATTTCTTCCTGCAGTATATTTGCCTTAGGTATCAAGAGAAAGTTCTTGATGACTTTGGAAAAAAAAATAAAAATGTTCTGTTCATTTGTCCTCTATGGTTTGTTTTATTGACTTTGCATATTTTTGTTTAAATGGCAGGTTGACCAAAAATAACCAACCCTAAGCTGGGTATCCATCTATACGACTGTATGTTTTTTCTTTTGTCTTCTGATTTTATTTCTCAACTGCCCCTAACTGTCTGTTTTCCAGTCAATTGAAGAAGTTTTAACTGTATGTGTCTTGTTTTACAAAAATGGATGCTACACATGAAAATCCCTGTTGTACTTGGGTTATGGGGGAATGTTGCATCCTCTGATTTATCTGTGTGTCACTTCCATTTTAAAAATTAAGGCACTTAAAAGATTTGGCAACCATAACTTGTTACTTGTGAAAGTAATACATGACTGCATTTACTGATGTTGGTGGGGGTTTTTTACTGTGTAGTTCTCATGAAGAGTTGAGGGGTTTTCAGTAACTAAATTAGTAATTAATATGATTCTATACAAATTTAAATTAAGGAAGAGTTTTTGTTTTGTTGGTAAACCTTGCAGAGAAATTCCAAGTTTCATTTTGCATTTGAGAATTGGCATGATTTTAAATGCAGGGCATTTTTGTTGTGAACCATGAACAGTCTTTATGAAACCTGAAGAAGATTTGTGAAAACAGCCTGTAATAAAAATCACACATGCTTCATAAAACACTACTTGATAGATATCACTTGCACCATTAAGAACTAAACGACAAAGGATGTAATTTCAGTTCTGGCATGCAATATTAATCGAAAGCCTTTAAAGCATCTTGCTGATGGGAACTATGACAACATGACATTGAAGAATTACGAACTAGAGACATCTATCTTAATCAGATTTTCAAAGTAAATGCCATAAAATAAAAAGTTATTTTATCTATCTTCACAGGGTCACGTATCATGTAGGGTATCTAGCTTTTTAGCTTGTGTATTCTAAAAATACCAGGGACAAAAAAATCTGCCTTTCAAGTAAGTTTAAAGTGCAGTTCATATACTTTACAAAGTTTTTGTGAAAAGATTGTTAATAACTCATGGTTTCTGTTTGCTGCATTAGATTTTTAAAACATTATGGAGAGCTGAACTATAAAACAGAGCTGAGCATACAGGTATCAGTATGAAGTTGTTGAGGGGAAATACTTTGCTAAATGGATGCAAAAGAGAAAGACAACACTACAGGTGTACCTTCAGCCTGAAATAATACTTGTAAGACGTTAGAAAAATATTTTTTCTTTAGTTCCTAAAGATTGCATTTCTTGTGCATGAATTGTTTTTTATCTTCCAGCATGTAGTTAACTGGTGAAGAACAACTTCCATATGTTGTAGGGCATAGGAAATTATCAACATGTATTTTGTGGTTTAAAGTACCAATGTTACATGTTAGGGACTATCTTACTGCCCTTCAGGGAGCTCCAGCTACTTCTCTCCTCTTGTCATCTGGTAGATCTTAGACAGACACTGACCCTGTGTGCACTGTGAGACTTTTTTAAGTTTCTCCACAGTCAAGCAAGTCTGTCTTTGTTTTCACAGCAGTCTTTATTTCTCTGTAACAAGTAAAATAATGTTGAGATTTAAAGGAAAATGTGTAATGTGAATAACAAAATTCAGGTTTTCTTTATCATTTCTTCCTACCTCAGGATGCATAAGCAAGGCAGCACAACCTTTCAGAGTGTATCCTGCAGTTAAATTCACTGGTAGTTTCTCACTCCCAGGTAGCTTGACAGTTTGTCAGACCCTACAGGCTGTGTACTGATGAGGAGACAAACACTGGCCCACTTTGATCAAGCTACTTGTATGACTTTTTCCCATTTTATATTATAATAGTATACACACACACACACGAGATGCATATCTTCATCAAAGTGTCCTTGTCACTTCTCCGCATTCTTGTCACAGGTAGCTAGCACAGAAGCACAAGGTGCTGCAAGAAGTAGTCGGCAGCTGTGGCTGCGAGTTAATTCTTTTTCCATCGGTATGTCCATTAATTGTAGAGCAAGCAGAAAGGATAGTGCAGGCTGACAAAAAAATCAAAGTGAAAGGGCTCTCCTGTGGTGGTAGGCACTATGTCACCTCATTCCTTGGGTTGAATGAGTGGTTTGGATCCTTGAAGCAGTTGGCAGGGCCCAGCCAATTTGGACATGGATAGGATTAAACAAATAACGTGGGATTAACCACAAAATAGGCACATACAGCAAGTTATCTCGGATTGCCACTACATCATGTAGTAAATGATCAGAAAGGAAGCTACAAGTCTTGCACACCTTGGCAGAAGCAGCGCTTCATTCAAAAGACAGATCTGCCTAATTACAAGTGAACGCTTAAATACATGGGTTTTCTCTAAAACCCATAGCCTTATTTTTGTTTTCATTAATTAAATACAGCTTCCCATGACAGGTGCTCCCACACCAGAGACTTCTGGAGTGATTGGTTTTGCTTGCCTGCAGAATCACTTAAGCTCTGGCCATAGTGGTGCAGGTAGCCTGTGTTACCCATCTGTAAGCAGGGAATTAAAAAAAGAGCTCCTTCGGGAGCTGTGGGAATAATTAAGCCATACTACCCACTCTCATCAGTGTTGAAGGGGTTTCCAAGGTAAATCCCACTTCCGTTTACTGTAGTTTTGGAGATATGTGCATGTGTCAATTAAGTAAAATTTCAAGTTTATCAAAGTGTTCTATCGAGGAAATCAAACCAGTTCTTACAGAAATTGATTTTGACTGCTAGCAGTCAAGGGCTATCAGACCAGGGACCAGTGACCTGGAGATGAGAGGTTATCTTTTTTGTTACCAGTTTTCAAAAGCATTCAGTCTAGTCCAGCTGCTTACTCTGGTATATATTGTGGATATTTGCTTTACCATGGCAGAGACTCATCTAAAGAGAGAGGAAAAAAGGAGCAACCTGATTAGAAAGAGTTAAGACTCTTTCAGACGGATACTGAATTACATTATGTTCACATTTGAAGTGTTTATATCATAATGGAAGTCTTTGCTTTTGTGTTTGTCATGGAAACTCAGAGTTAACGTTAATTACACACTATTAAAAAGCCTAGTCCTTATCAAATGGAAATCACCTCTTTGCTGGATGAGTAGCTAGCTGACAGGTCTCAGTGATCTGTCTGTTATAGAAAGGCTATCACACAAAATGAGCTACAAATTACTTTCGTGGATACTTGGTCTGCTTTTCTCCTTTTGAATTAACCCATTCCCCCAAATGACAGTAGTTATCATAAATGTCTGTTTCTCCTTACTTTTTACTTTCCCGTAAGCTTTCTTCTGTATTCTTTCGTATGCTGTTCAAATTCTGTAACAATTAAATGATAAAATTAATTAAATGGAAATTACTTTTTGAAAAAGAAAAGAGAAAAAGGTTTTGTGAAAGGCTACAGAGTGCATATAATTTACCTCTGCAATGGAAATGGCTGCTTTGCTTCACCGTGGTTCCCTAGGGTAAACAACAATTTAAATATGTTTTGAAAAATTCATGTAACTGTAGTAAGACAGCTTTCTACCCGATTTCTTGTGACTTTCCCAAGTTCTGTACATATGTTTGCATGCATGACTATCTGATGCTGACTTATGCAGCAAATGCTTCAAAAATATGTTGTTTTTTTTTGTTGCACCTGAACAACTTGAATGCACAGGCTGGTTGCTGTAAATTGCTGGACAATTTACATTTGCTTCTTGCTGCAGAAATCTCTTTAAGATGAATGGGATTACTCAACAGTCATTAAGGTCTAGACTGAACAAGAAAGTTTTAATTAAAACTTACTGGTTTTAGGCGTACCCACCTGTACCCGTACCTACTTATTTTTAGCTTAAAGTAGACATTCTGTCTTAGATTAGTTAGGATAGCATTTTTAATCCAGTTTAAAGCAAAGCAACTGTAGCTTTCTGCAATAGTTTTCAAGTATTTCAGCACAGTCATGATTTATCAAATTTGGTCTTTCTTCTTCCTGATAGTCTATAGGAAGGAAATTTCTAATAAGCGGTTTGTTGTGAGGGCCCTGGCCAAGCCCAGGACCATCTTTTCATTAACCCAGGAAAGAACAGGTTCCCTCTACAATTCCCGTTTTCCAGCAAGCTGATGGATAGAGAAGAAGGAGGAGTTATAGGGTCTCAATGCTGGCCATTTTGCCCCATGCAGGAGTGTTTTCACCAAGAGTAGTCTCCAGTGTTGCAGAGGTCATCATGAAGTATGTATCTGTGTCATGAAACTCCCACTGTCTCTATGAATTCCTTAATTATGAAAAGCAAAAAAACAGTACCTTTCCAGCTGTGATGCTGATATCTCAGGAGACCTGTGTGAATCACTTAACACATATGCCTCAGTTTCCCTGCAATGACAGTATTTCCATAGTATCACAAGGATGTCAAGAGGCTTGGTTACTAGGCAAGACTTTGTGTGAAAGTTGCAATAATACCGAAAGCTGTTCTTTAGCTATTAACTCCTTGAAAGAGGAGTAAAAAAAGTGAATCTGGCTCCAGCTTAAAGAACAGCATTAAAAACGTGATTGTTGTTGATAATGATGATGATACCTTCCTCACAAATCGGTGGTGCAAGATTGAAGTTTCTGTTAGGCATTGCGTAGCAATCAGAAGAACTGTGGATTCAGGAAATCTGGCAGGCTGAAGGAAAGATCGAAAGAGCATTCCTCGGTGATCTCTCATTCAGAACAACAATATAGGACTGAGGAAGTTTAGAGGAATATAGATTTTAGCTCTATTGATTTATGGAAAATCTAATCTTGTTAGGCTCAGTTCTACCTGTAGCTCTTGCACAATTAGAAGAGGAATAAATCATTCCAGAGTTTTCAGGTATTTCTGATTCTGTGTAGACTGTAGAATCCCTGCCAACTGAAGTCACCTTCGGACACTAGAAAATGTCACCTGGCAGCATCCTATGGAGAGAGACAGTGGGCTTCAAGGATCTTTGCAAAGCTGCTCTTGCTGTGCTCCTCTAGCTCCCTCCTAGCCTGCTCCTTATGTTCCTCATCCCACAACTCTATTTATTTTATATATTACTCTGTCAGTGTCGATAATGTTTAGACGTTACATAGCAGAAGAGCTTTGTGGGTTCTGAGTAAATTTCTGGGGGCATAATCTAAATCCCAGACAGTGGCCTGAGTAGCTGGCCTATCAGCTGAGGAGCGTGGTGTCACAGTGTACTTACTGGATCTATGCATTTATTTGGGGAGTGCATAAATATCCTTTACAGAACCTTTACTATCCCTCTTCCTCGCTGGAGGAGTATGTGGGAGGGCCTGACATCCACTTGAGGCAAGCCTGCAGGGCTGGCACACACCTTACTCACAGCCTCCATTGTGCAAGAGAGCACCAATACTTCACCCTCTGTTTTGTCTTTAGCTAAGGATGATGCAAGATCTTTAGTACAAAAAATGATAAGTTAAAAGATTGATTTTCAGCTGTGATTTTAAATGAGAAAAGAAATTAATGAAGAAGAGGGGTGTCAGAATCTAAGGTTTCAGCTGGTAGGAGCTGCAGAGGAGGACAGTATTGCACTGATCATCGCAACACTGTTCAGCAAGGCTGGGCAGGTAGGAGAGTCAAAAAAGGGAGTAACCAAGAAAAAAAGTCCTTAGGACAATTTTGATTAAGTAATTTATTTGATTAAAAATTAATGAAAATTGTTTTAATTTCACCTGTATTTTTTTCTGTTGTGTAATTAATCATTTACATATATATGTTTACACATGCATATGTGTAAATATTTACGGACATGTGTGTATATATATATATACACACTTATACACCTATATATATAATAAAATACAGGGGTACAGTGAGTTCTGAATTAGCCAATAAATAGCTTGTAATCTAAATCAGATAAAATCTTAAATAGACATGGGAAAAAAGTCTTTGCTAGTGTTAGTCTATTAACTTTCCTTTAGCTGGCTTGTTGAAATATGGCTTGAAGCCCTTGATAGTGATTGTAATCACATGGAGTGACACCCTTGGTGTCAGTGTTAGTAAAGACAAAGCTGATCAGTTCTATCCTTCCTGGAAGGTAATTTTTTATTTTTTTTTTATTAGGGATTTGGTGTTGAAAACCTTACTGGTATGTAAATGCTGTCATTGTTTTAATGACACATTCAGCATTGCAGTTGGTGGCAAAAGTTGTGTTGACCAGACAAGATAACTGGAAGGCAGAATGGGATTCTTGGAAAGAAAATTATTCCAAAGTCTGGATTTTCTGTTTAAGCTTATCATGTCTACTCCTTAACATTCTCAAATTTTTTCATGTTCACAACATGACAGATTTCTCATTGTTTTTATAGTAGTCACCTGTAAATTATTGGAAACATCTGTTTCAACTGAAATACTTTTCCTGTGTTCTCTGTACCAAGGTATTAATTACTGGGTTTGTAACAAATTGCAGTTATAACCAGTTCCAAACAGGGAATTGCTTATGAAGATCAAAAAACTAATTTAAAAACTATGTGAAAGCATTTATACTGTGAGCAAAGTGCAAGCCCCGTATCTTCTGCTCTGCTTAAGACTTGCAATTATATTATTAAGTATTTTCTGCTACATTAGTTTACAAAATAAATTGCAATTTGAATTAGATATTGTTAAGTGTTAAATTTTTAAGTGTTATCTGTAATTGCTAATTCATTATAAATTAAGCGTCTTGACTTTTTTTTAATTTTGTATTCATTGTGTTGTTTGGCAAAGTTTGTCTTCTTTTTATGACTTATTTACTACTGATTTTACAGAACAGATTGTTAAAACCTAACTTTGCTGCAGGTATTTGATTGTGGGTTTTGCTCTTTTGAGGTTTTGGTTTTAAGCTTTATGGGTGTTGTGTGCTTTGGTTAAGTCAAAAAATATTTCCTTTCGTTTTGATGGCCTGACTATCTGATCACCTGTGACTTACACCAAACTGTAGTTATATCGCATAGTGTGAAATTGGAAAATCTGTTCTGTGTGTGTTCTAATGGATGTAACGGTCATTAAGTATATGAGTCTTCTGACGTTGTAATCAGATGTGATTCAGTCTGTTAAATATCCATGAAGCAACATCTGCTTCACAGAGTGACCTTCTGCTAAAGAATACTTAGCATCTATTAGCAGATCATAGTGCAGATCTGCCTTATTTGAAATGCACTAAACTAGTCTACTGCTGTTTAGCAACTAGCTTGTAATAATTTATTGCAGTTAAATAAAGCTTAAAAAACTCCATTAAATAATTATAGGGATTATATGCATTTTGAAAACCTTTGTGTTCTACTGAAATTACCCATTTAATTTCAGGGTTGGTTTGTTAAAAAAAGCTGAAATCTAAAGGCACATTAGGGGAGCTGTCAGATGCTATTTTCTGTAGGTGTTAATAATACCAGATTAAAAAAAAAAAACTGAAACAAATTAAAACCAAAAGCAATTTTACCATCTGTTGTATATTAATTAGAACTTGGTGTATCAAGGGTAAACTTGCTCTTAGAGAATGTCACTGAATGTCTGCTAATAGAATAATATGCAAATACATTAGATGATAGGATTATATTGAATTTTTCAGATTGGTTTGGTTGTAGCAAATGCTGCGATGGTGTATAACGAACTTTAATTTTCTTTCTTCTTAGAACAACCTCCAAATAACCAAGGCCAGTCGACCCTGCAGCCTTTGCCACCTTCTCACAAGCAACATTCAGCACAGCATCACCCATCCATCACCTCACTTAACAGAAACTCACTGACAAATAGGAGGAATCAGAGTCCGGCCCCGCCGGCTGCTTTGCCCGCCGAGCTGCAAACCACACCTGAGTCAGTCCAGCTGCAGGACAGCTGGGTCCTTGGCAGTAATGCGCCACTGGAAAGCAGGTAACTACTTAGGTACTACTACAGACTGTGGCACTTCTAAAGAAAACATTTAACTTGATGAAAGGTGACCAGCAGCTAATACTTGCCCTCATTCAGCAAACAAAACTGAAAGCTTTTCAGTACCAAAAAAATCTATCCTCTCTCTAAAATCCACAGTGATACCCTTTTCCCTTACAATGCCTGTGGCAGCACAGTTGGATTCAGAGAGTAAATTAATTTTTCCAGGCAAGCATTCTCCTTCCTGTTCCTAACCTGTGACTTCTGACTGTTGGAAGAGATTTCTTGCCTTGCTTGCCAGGTATGCTCTGTGTCAAATATATACTGCCTACAGGTCAAATGTCAAGGAACTTTCAGTAATACTTTTTAACTGTTATACTTGGTCCCTTTAAAGAAATACCTGTGTGAGGCTGGGTGTTTATTAAAGTTGCCTAGGATTTGATGAGATGAAAGAGCTCGCTTAGTTCTGATGTAATGATAAATCTGTTGTGAATCTTTTTGTCTTTTAGAATTGATAACTGGCTGTGGGAAAGAAGCAACTAATATAAAGGGCGACACTAAGTTCTTTAGATGCAGAATGATGTATGATGCAAAATGATCTATAAAAATTTTTTATAGGACTTACTGGCACAGAGCTGAATTTACCTACAGTGATTAATTAATACTCATGTAACACTCAATCAGCACTAATTTTTTATTAACGAAAGCTATAATATTCCAATTTAGTCATCAAACTGAGCATTTATAACTATATTGAAGCTGACAGTAATTCCTGAAAATGTTTATGAAATCCCTTCGGTTCATTCTTTGAAACCCTTTAAATTACATTTTGTAGTAAAGTAAAGATAGTCCAGCTGATTTTGACTAATCTAAAACGTATATGACCTTAAGATTCTTTATTAGATAGTTTTGTCCCCATAGGTGTTTCAAGTAACCCTTTTGTCAGGTTCTTGGGAAAGGCTCTTCCTTTTTGTAGTTTTCTTGGGCCCTCACGTATTGCTAATGAGACATATGCACTGTGGAATAGGATTCCACTGAAGGGATTCCATCACCATGCTCAGACAATTTAGTACATTAAGAAAGAGTTTTCTTATAGAACAGATAAGTTTCTAGTGGGACTAAGATGCTTGACATTTTCCAGACTGGTTAATCATCAGTAGAAAGGTAAGGTCTTTGGTGTTTGCTTCTATTGCCGTATATGGTTTTATTGTCTTTATAAAGAAAAAGACATAGGACTTGAATGAGAATACCACTTCCAACCTGGAGTAAATATTTTTTGCCAAGTATAGTCTTTTCATCTTTTAAATGTTTGTGATGAAAAACTAAGGGTATTTGAGTTTGAGTGTTCAAGTTTTGAATACTTGTGACTGAGATGAAACATGAAAATTTCACATAAAAACTAACAGAGCCCTACTGTAGTTTCTCTAATAGTCTTATTTGGTTGGAACTCTGGAGGGGAAGAACCCATCTTACTTGTCATTGATTTTTCCCTTTTTGGCTAAGGTTCCCTACTGAGTGTGATTCTTAGGCTTAGTTTCAACTATGTTAACAACTTTGTGATAGGTCTGATCCTTCATCCTTTTCTCAGCCTAAAAGAAAGTGTATTTCCTCTTCGGCAATACTTTAGCTTATGCTCATAGTCAGCTTCTTTCCCCCATTTGTTTGTTTTTTTTTTAACTGACTTAGATGACAGCCATTTAGAGGTACAGAATGTGAATGTCAGCATATATACATAGCTGTCTTTCTATCTCTATAGGCTCATATTGATGATGGGTGGCATAAAAATGACATACAGCTTGCTGTCATACATAGCTGGATAGTGAAAAGGCTGGGTTTGTGTATGAGCGTGTAGGTGAGAGATGTATTTGCAAAGCCTAAGGGAGGTTCTAGTCCCTGTTGTTTTGCAGTAGTCATGGAAGTGACTTCGAAATATATCTATCATAATATTGGATTCAGTTGTGTTTTTAATAGGATATATGGCAATTTGGCTCTGTGCAAAGTACTATCAACAAGAACTAATGGATTTGTGCGAAACATTGCTGTTGCTGGCTAAAAAGATGAACTGTGAGGTTACAAATCAATGATGTCCAACAGAAACTCCAATTCACATTTTTTAAAATATAAAATTACTCTTTGCTTAAGTGTTTATGAGGACCTAAAGCTGTACCTTGAATGAATTGAATTATGTGAATACTTC